>CM036588.1:107725805-108925805 GCA_020745705.1 Hemiprocne comata
TTTTAAGATGAAATAAATGGCCCTGTGGAGTTGCTTATGTTTGTCCTCTGGTCATCAGTAAAACCTTCTGGTGTAATTTTTTCTTAGCCACTCATATAACTCCATATATGAGTCACTCATATAACTCCAACCATATTCTGGTAGTTATTTAAATTCCAAATAAGTGGGAAAGTCCCTCTATATAAAAGTGACGTGGTGATCAGGTTATTCGGCCTCTGACTGTATTAACTCAGAGCTATGAGACTTTGCAGCAACACTGAACAGGCAGTACAAGAGCAGCAGGAAACCCAGCACTGCATGTAAGTTGTCTCAAACCCTATGCACTCTGCAACATCCTCAGCTGTTTGGCAGAGACCTCTGGGCAGCTTGGGCTGTGGACGGTAGCCTCTGAGGCTTGCTGTGAGGCATCTCTCTACTGGGGCTCACTGGAGCCAGAAACATCCATCCTCTGATCCATTTCTTAAACCAGGAGTTGTTCAAACTTAAATATTGATTCTCCTGTTCATGTCATCCGGTAGCATTTAACCTCTATTTTCTAAGCCTGTTCTCTGGCAATCATAATGTATGCTGTTGTCTACAATTTTGCTTGGAGACAGGAGCAGGCTTCTCCTTTTCCAATGCAGTGACAGTATGTGTTAATTTAGCATAATAATAATTTGCCCTCCTGCCCTGAACCAACAGCTTTCATCTAACCAGCATGTGGCTTCTTTCCATGGCCCTTCAGTGCCTGCATTGTTCGAATGTGCAGAACAAGTAATATTTTATACTGAAATGAGGTTCAGTCAGAAAGTTAGATCATAGCTAGAACAAAAGCACCAGCAAAACCCTATTCTCGTCTGATTTCCATTCCTGTGAACTGGGAGCTTATCCTCAGATGTATCCCATTTTAAATGAAGTGGGGTCAAATAAAGGGGCAGTGTGGGTCAGAAAAGGTTGTTTGCCAGAATCTGTAGTAAGAGACACAGCAAGTAAGAATGAGTTTGAAAGTTTGGTTAAAACTCTGAATAAAATATGGGAACAGAAGAGTAGCTCTAATGAAGTAGAGTGAAGGGCCCAATGTCCTCTTTCTGACAGTGGCCAACATGCGGGAGCCAGTGAAACTCAGAGAAAGTATGTACTGATTCTTCACCATCAGTTCTTCTTACCCAGTTTGTACAACATTGCTTTAAAAACTAACTAGTTATTTCTTGTTCCTCATTGCAGTTATCAGTGAGATCCCATAGCATTAAATACTTAAAAGAAGAAGGGTGCTAAGCAGACAGGTTTGCCTTGAATATGCCATTTTGTGATCTCATGAGCAGTTTTAAAAAAATTCTGTCATTTTAGGTGAGTGACTAGAGATTTTGGGGAAAAAAAAATATTCCTCTCTCCATAATACATGCCTTAGCTGAGGCATAGGCATGCACTTAATGGGAATAGTTTAGAATTTATAAAATATTACCCACTTAAAGCGACAGTATGAAATCTTTATTCAAAGAACTTAACTGAAAACATCTCTGTAATGACTCAAGCAGGACTTGGTCACAGATCAGACAGCACAGCTAGAAGACAAGCTGAAGACTTAAAATTCATGCATTTCTTATTTAGTTCAGCCATCTACATTGCGATTAAAAGAAAAAGATACAAAGAAGGGGAAGGGTTTTGTTAAACAGAACATCTTTCTCCCAGTTCACAAAAATGTACAGCTTCTAATAACACACAGCACCAAAACTTTCTTGGGCAAAAGGAAATGGAAGTTGTTCAGTATTGAAGGACGGTTTGGGTTTTGTACAAAGTTAAGGAATGACTGCTGTTGGTTTTGAACAGGGAAAAAATCTAGTACATTTTGGAGGCAGAACCATGCGTTTGCACAATACTTCTGGTTGAGAGAGTAACACAACCAGCTGTCAGTGTTGTTTTGTATCTTCTTTTTTTTCCTCAGCAGCTTTGCAGAGTAGCTCCTGATTTCTTACTGGTGACATTTTACACTCACTTCACGCTGTTTTAACACAGGTATAAATGTGAAGCTGTTTGCTAGACTGGGGATATCAGCCCCTTAACCTCTCCTACAAAACACTGGGTTTTTTCACACAAGAAATACATCTGTCCTGAAACCTCATAAAATGCTTATTTTGACAGGAGTCAAAGTAAGTGTTTTACAGCTGTGTACTTGCTCAAAATGTAGCTAGAGTAAGACATACATGCAATCTAAAGGTTTTCCAGCTTTGGCAAGAAGTAAGAATTACAAAGCTAGGGAGAAGGGTGAGGTGGAGAGAAGCTGTTTGAATTTGGCCTGGTTTTTACTTTTTTGTAGAGCTGAAAAGTCTCTAAAATTTATTAACTGTAAATTTCTACATTTTTGTATGTTATCCCATGGAAGTATAGATATTACTGTAGAGGAATTATGTTGATTCTCAGATAAGAAGAAAATCTAGAGAAAAACATCTAGTAATCTCACCTGGCATTGTGCTGGCTTACATATCTCAAATCAAGTGAATGTAGATACATACAAATAAATACACATACCTACATACATAAATATATTCTAATCACTATGTACTCTGTCCTTATATAACCAGTGATCTGCATGCAAAGAGAATGCAAAACACCAATAGATCACTGTAATGCCAAATTTACATCTATTTTGAGGTGTGAAAAGCCATCAAAGATCAACTTTTTAACTTGTATTGAGTTCAGAAGTTAAGACTTAATATTTTTCCAACTACCAAAACTACAAAGTCCATTGAAATAGGATAAAAACGTATAATCTTCTTTTCTCTGCTGGTGATTATAAATAACTTGCAATGAGAACTTTTGACTGACTTTTTTTTTCAATAATATGTGGGGCAGAATAGCATACCAATTTCTCATTCCTGAACATACTGGATTTGCATTAGTAACAGTGATAAAATTGTTTCTATCTGTAAGAGTAAAGTGGGCTGGGTGAAAACAAATATGAATTCAAAACAGGTTTTTTCCTCTAGTGCATATGTGGTCTGACAGGATAAAAATCAGAAGGGCCAATGCAGTTACACTAGTGGGACTCTGGTATACATCAAACTGGAATTAGAGCCAGGAAATTAACATTTTGAGTTAAAGTCCTATGTTGCACTGAAAGAAGAGCAATGAAGCTGCTCAAGGGTCTGGAGATCAAATCTTATGAGGAGCATGTGAGGGAACTGGGGTTGTTCAGTTTAGTGGAAGGAAGCTGAGGGGAGACCTTATTGCTCTCTACAGCTACCTGAAAGGAGGGTGTAGCGAGGTGGTGGTTGGTCTCTTCTCCCAAGTAACGAGCAACAGGATGAGAGGAAACGGCCTCAAGTTGCAGCAGAGGAGGTTTAGGTTAGATATTAGAAGAAACTTGTTCACTGAAAAGGTTATTAAACACTGGAACAGGCTGCCCAGGGAGGTGGTTGAATCACCATTCCTGGAGATGTTTAAAAGATGTGTAGTTGTGGTGCTTAGGAACATGTTTAGCACTGGACTTAGTAGAGTTAGATTAATGGTTGGACTCGATCTTAAAAGTATTCTCCAACAAAACCAATTCAGTGATTCTGTGATTCTGATTTAATGAAAGAATATTTTGTATGGTTATTTTTCTGACCATATTTGCATTTCAAGGACTAAATTCTAGATCACCAAGTGCAAAGTAGTCTTGGCAAGTACATTTGTACATTTATATCACATAAGTATTTATAACACCAAAGAGATGAGGAAGAGCTGCATGTGAATATGCAGATGAGTTAAACATATGAAATATTTTAGAATATTTGTGAATGTCTAGGAGCAGGTAAATTACTTCTAAAATTTCTGAAAGAATAGGGCTGGAAACTCCTTCCTTAGCACACAGTGGAATATTATGGGAGTTCTGACAATTAGAAAAAATTCAATTTTATGTCTGTATGTAAATGGACAAAGGATATCACCCATAGAAGTGGAGAATAGATAACTTGATATTTGCCCTTGACAGAGGTATAGACAGGTAGTTACAGAATAAAGTAAATAAAAAATTAAAGGGTCATAGCATGAGTAATTAATCTCTATTTTTTTTTTTTTTTATAGAAAGTTTTTTATTAGGTGATTACAAGTTAGATTGAAGCAGTAGTGGCTAAAATACGCTTAAAATATAAGCTCACCTTCCAACTTAATTAACTTAGAAGATCATCTAATTGCTGGAATAATTCATATTTTCTTAGCCCATTCCAGTTTTGAGGGAAAGTTTTACTTAAGTTTATAGTATCATAGTATCAGCATTCTGGTTGGAAAAGACCTTCAAGATCATCAAGTCCAACCACTACCCTAGCTCTGCCACATCTACCACTAAACCCTGTCCCCTGGCACCACATCTGTCTTTTTAGATGTCTCCAGGGATGGTGGCTCAACCACCTCCTCAGACAGCCTGGATCCCCAAGTCCAACTCCTGCCCCAGAACAGGACAACCCCAAAGTTCATACCATGTCCCTGCGAACATTGTCCAAATGTTTCTTGAACATTGTCAGGGTTGGTGCCATTAATGCTTCCCTGGGGAGCCTATTCCAGTGCTCCACCACCCTCTGCGTGAAGAATCCCTCCCTGATGTCCAACCTTAAGCCTCCTCCTGCACGGCCTCCTCCCGCGCGGCGCACAGCCACGCCCCCGCCGCCTCTGATTGGCTGCTGCGGACTTCCTGGTTCCGGCTGGGGCTCGGGCAGGCAATGGGGTCCCTGAGCTCAGAAACCCCCCTGTGCCGCTCGATTGAACCCCCACCTTGGGCTTACCTCAGTCTCCGCTGCCGCTGCCGCTGCTGCTGCTGCCGGTACGCCGACATTAGGCTATATCAGAGTACCTGGCAGCTGGGGAAGGGAGAAAGGAAGTGTGAAGCACTTATGGCAGCTCATCTTACGGGTGGTAACTTACACTTCTGTATTCACTCACAGCCAAGCAAACGTACCAAACTGGAGACTCCTGCAAGAGGTTTAATTTAATTACAAACTATACTCTTACCAAAAGCTTAGCAACACGTAAAATGAATTAAAACTGTTTAAAAAGGAATTGCAAAGGAGGTGTTTGTTTCCTTACAGGTTTGCATCGCATGAGCTCCTATGAACAATATATATTTTACTAATGCCAAAGCATGCAAAGGCAGATGGCTTGTGTGAGAGACAATGGCCTTTAATGTTAATGACAAGTGGCAGCTTGGAGTGAAGGTCAGAGCAACACTAGAAGAAGGCAGATGGATGGCAGCAGTAGCATTACTGTACCATTAACACCAAAGAGCTCCTTGCTCTGAAACACTCGATGGAGCTGCCCTTTTAATACCACCTTGGTTCTATTCTCAGGTAAATGACTGCAGGGCAGTTAGCCCAGACCTGCCTCCAGTGTATTCTGGCAAGCAGTGACTGGCAGGGGTTATTGGCAGCTGCTAAAAAGTTTTATTCCTCAGGGGTATGTCTGGAGACGGTTATAGCAAGCACATCAGTACACAGTGATATTTAGAGAACTGAATATTCTTCAGTGTTGGTTGACTGTATCCCAAGGCTGCATGGCTTTAGTGTGAAGACAACTGGGATAACCTCATTCTGTGGCAAACTATGTTCCCAGAAGGTAGCTCAGAGCACACATCTGCTGCGGGTAAACATCTCAAACATTGCAGGGGTGGCATCATGGTGGCATCCCTAGTGTTCTGGCAATCTCCCTGGGAGCTTATGAGAGGAGGTAAATCCTGTCAGTGTGCATAACAGCTGGAGACAGAGGAGAAAATAGCTTTTGTGTACCATGACAAGACTGTTTCTGTGCAATGTCTTTGTAACTTGCTGTGAGCATACCACAAGCTATGTGGCTCTCTGTGTATCCTCTTGCAAGGCACTAGTAGCCTTGAAGGACACGGTAATCCCTGCAGGACACGCTACTAATGCATGCCTTATGCTGTTTCCCAGTCAGGGGCAGACAGATGTTACATTGTAGGAAAACTCTGTGGTTTGCTCCTGCAAGTGCATGGCTGGCGGGAGTGCCTGCTGCAGAATTTTCTCTGCAACACGTATCCTGAGTGCCTCCATACCCATCATGCCATGGAAGAAGTGACCCAAAAAAGGGCAAAAAGCCTAAAGACTCCTGAGGGTGGTAAGTGGAAGAGACCTTATCCATCATCCTTATATCTAGCAGTTGGCCTGCAAGAGCAAATTCAGGGATATAACTTAATTCCTCCCACTTACCTCATGTCTATCCTGCTGTGCAATACCTTCTGATGTGGGCAGGGAGAGCCATGGGTGGACGTTTTCTGGGACTGTATGGTGAAGGTGGTATGTCCTGGTTTGAGCCAGGATAAAGCAAATTTTCTTTTTACTGATTTTTTTTCTTCCGTGAGCTCTCTTTTAAGTATTGGCAAGTTTTCCAGCTAGTGACCTGATAACACTGAAATGTTTATAGATACTGCCAAGACATCAAGGACACTTTGCCCTGCTTTCAATGCTAAAGGAGCAGAAGAGTTGTATCTGCAACCCTCCCATAGTAAGGACTGGACTAGACAGACAGCAAAATTGGACAGAGATCTTCCATACATATATATACATGTAAGACTTGGTGTAAGGTCAGGGATCACGGAAGTCAAGTGCCTTCCTGTTTCTTCTTCCCTTCTCTTCCATCCGTAGCCAGTGTCCAGGGAGGACTCCATCTATCCATCACTGTTGACCCCCAGGCTCTTGCATTCCTGACCCTCATAACTCTCCCCTCAGCTCCTGTCTGCTCTGCTGCTCTCTCTGGCAGTGCTCTGGGACATTTCAGAACTGCTCACAGCTCAGGAGATGCCGGGGGAGTTTCTGGGGGGGGGGGAGGCAATAGGGTTTTGCACATTCCTGAACACATTTGTATAGAATTGTACATATTTTCTTTTATCATTAGTATTTAATTAAAGCTGTCTAGTTTAGTTTTCAATCTAGAAAGTCTCTCTCCTTCATTATCTCTCTCCCTTCCCTACCTGGGTGGGAGGGAGATGGGATCGAGAGCACTATTGTCACTGGTCTAATCACTGATCTTGAGCCAAACTGTGGCAGTGGTACCTCAATGTAGGGGTAAAAGGAAAGCACACATCAGGGATTAGTGGAGGGCAGGAGATAAAATCAAGCCCAATGAGCCATTGTTTTTCCTGTGGATGTGCAACAGGAATGTGTGTTTCTTTTTTTTTTTTTTTTCCCAGGTTGGAAGGGACCTCAAGGATCATGTGGTACAACCTTTCTAGGTAATACTATAGTTTATATGAGTATCTGGTGGCATTTTGACAGTGGTAACATGTTTTTTAACCCATTCAAGGACTGTATTGTGGACAGTGTCTGCAAATGCAGTGTATTGAGATGCATCTCAGGCCTTAATCTTCCTGATATTGTTTCCAGGATGTCTTTTCAGGGAGCAGGATGCTGGGTGTGGGCTTGTTTCCCTACAGACATTGACCAGAACCATAATTTCTGTTATGCCTCACACTGTCACTTTCAGCTCTGCAGATTCATCTTTTTTTTCCCCCAGAATTCAAATTTGTGGCAAAATAAGGAACTTCATAGCCTCTTCCTCTGCTGCAGAGAGTGCGTTGTTCTCAAAGAGCAGCATGGTGCAATGTCTAAGTGTGTGACCCTGGTGGAGTTATGTTGGAGGACTGTCTTGAGTAGAAGGAAAATTTATGAAAGTCTGCAACTGTGCTGCTTGTAGGCTACTCAACCTATAAAAAACTATCCCCTTTTCTTTATTCTAGCTTCCCTGAGAGAAGTCTCTGATTCCCGGCAGATCATAGCACAGGAATGGACAAACCTGTACTCAGCACCAGCCACTGAGGGACCAGAGCTCCACAGCAAAACAAGAACTAGACCAAAATGATGGTACAGGTGTAAATGTCTTACACTATTCTGCTATTCACCTTCACAAAGATATAGAGACAAGGTACAGCAGACTCTGAGTTACCTGAGTTTGAAAAAGATGCTTGTGTATTAAAGCTCCTAAGAAGCTGTCAGTTTCTTCAGAAATGCCTTAAGGAATAATATGATCACAACTTAGAAACAGCTACACAGGGAAGCCTTTTCTGATAATAAGAGGATATTGATTTCCACAGCAGAAGGCTTAACATTATCCATAGGCTAGAGACTGAAGGTGATCAAATTCTGAAAGAAATTGTACCTTGAAACATGGTGGTTTCTCTACCTTTAAATCAAGATATCTGTCTTGGTCTAAATGGAGAAATCTCTCTTTGTTTTTTAAAGTATGATATAGTTTAAAAAGCACAGTAAGGCCTTCGTGGAAATATTTGAATTAGATGAGATTAGGTGGTAATTACATTGTTTCTTTTGGTCCTTAACAGTGGAAGTATTTGTGAACTTGATGAATCAGGACCCTTCTGCTTTAACATGCACTAGTAGCTGTTATTTTCTGCTGAACACTTTTAAATAGAAAATGGAAACAGAAAAACAACATGCCATTATTATTATGGATCCAACATAAATGCTGATGTGATTCAAAGGTACAAAGAGCTTTGCATATGTGAATGAGATTATTAAGAATCCTGAAACAAAATGGAAAGGGAATGAAAAATAACAAGTGCAACCTGGTCTTGCGTATCTTTAGGATAATTTAAGTAACTCATGTAATTGTTAAATAAAATACATGGTTGGTAAATAAACTACTAAGACTGGGACTGAGACCCATAACCTAACTGTGAAGCACTATGACTGGCCTTATTACTGGGACTGTGAGATTCTGCTTGTGTAAGTTAGAAGTTCTTATGAATACAGGCCATGATCAGAAGTCTAGCTGCTGTTTCATGTCATTAAAGTGATTTCACTAGGAGTGGAAAATGTGCTGGAAATGTACATTCTGTGGGACTGCATCCATTTTGGGAACATAAACCATTGAGAGTGCTGTGCTGGATCATCCTTCTCTCTCATTTTTCCTCCCAGGTATGTTCCAGTCAAATTTCTTTCTCATAGATGTCTAACATCTTGTGCAATGAAGCTCAAGACTCATTTTGCTCTTTTCAGCTTTAGTAGTCTCTACAGACTCTAGAGAAAGTTTGGGAGGAACAGTCAATTGCACATGCTGTTGAATCTGACTGTTTTATTATTTGTTGTTCCTGTAAGTTATGAGAAAATCTTCCCCAGATGGATGCCTATCTTTCACCTCTACCACCCATCCAGACATACCTGCAATGATCTGGAAGAATGAAAAAAAAACCAAACCCAGGCTTAAAGCAATCTAAGTCCCTTGAAATTCTGGCTCAATAAGTAGTACTAATGCCAATCTGCTGTACACCAAGTTCTCACACTCCTTGCCTTCAAAACTCAAGCATAAAAGGAATCGGTTACACAGCTTACTAGAAAATGTGGTATGGATAAATACGTTTGTAATTTGACGTCTCTGGCTGTATATAGTAAGTCTTATAATAATATAGCATTATCCTGTATTATATAGCATGCTCTAAACTGCACCCAGGGAGATCCACCCTGGGTGGAGAACAGGGAGCTTGGCTGAGCACAGTGGTTTTCAAAAATGAAGTAACACATGCTTGGGATCTTAAGTTTATAAGCAAGCAAAACTCAAAAACCAAATATCTCTTAAACCCTCTGTCACGGTTTGGCTCTGGGTTGGTAGTCAAACCAATAACAATAATGCTCTCAGTCCCACCCCCCTCCCCCAAGGTAGGGAAAGAGGGAGAAAAAATGAGAAAGAGAGGCTTTCTGGGTTGAAAAATGAAACAGATTGATTTTAATTATTAGTGATAAGGGAATATATATTTGTAAAGGGATGTGCAACACCCAATCCCCTCCCTCCTCCCCCAGCGACTCTCCCAGCAACTCTTCTCCCTGGTGACTCCAGCTGAAGGGGGGAGTGTCCGGGCGCACGGACGGGGCCTCGGGTGTCGGCTGGGAAGAAAAATGGGAAAATAGAGAGAGAGCCAAAAAGAGGGTGATAGAAGTGACAGTAAGCAGAAAAGTGAGAGGAAAAGGAAAATGAAAGGCTTGACTTCTGTGATGTATTAGTCTATACTGAAAGCCAAATAGAGAAAACATTATGAGAAGGGAATATTCTGATTTGCTGATCCTGCTTTCTGTCTAATCTACTCCCCCGCAGGGGCTGCAGACACTCAGAAGTGACCTTGGTTATTATCAGTTCACTGGCGCTGCTAAAAAAGTTCACTGAAAGAAAAAAGATCAGCAAAGAGAAAGTTTGCTTCACCCTGGCTCAAACCAGGACACTCTCAGTGAATGAAGTCCTGAGTGCATTTCTGGGCCAGAATGGATTTCTACTGGAACATGTTGGCTCTGGGGACTTTCATGCTCTGTTTAGGGTTAGGAATTAATTAGATACCATCGTTGTAAAACTTTCTCTTGTATGTTATTTCGGCTAAGCTTTATTTTGCAAAATACTTTTTATAAGCCTGGTGACAGTAGAAAGATATTTTTATGCTGAAAGAAAAAATGTCATGGTTTGACTCAGGATCAGCAATTAAACCAGAGACAACAATGCTCTCGATCCCCTCCCCCCTCCCCCAGGTAGGGAAAGGAGAGAGATAACAAGGAGAGAGACTTTGCTGGATTGAAAACTAAATTAGACAGCTTTAATTATATGTACAATTATATACAAGTATATTCAGGAATGTGCAAAAGCCTCTTGCCTCCCCCACCCCCAGCAACTCCCCTGGCACTCTCCTGAGCTGTGAGCAGTCCCAAAATGTCTCAGCCCACAGGCAGGAGATAAGGCAGAGCAGAGAGGGACTGGGTTATGAGGGTTATGGGGTCAGAGCCTGGGGTCTGGTGATGGATGGATGGATGGATGGATGGATGGATGGATGGATGGATGGAGTCCTCCCCGGATGCTGGCCATGGACAGAAGAGAAGGGAAGAAGAAGCAGGAAGGAAATTGTCTTCTGTGATCTCTGACCTTCCTTGGAGCTTACGTAGATATATGGAATGGAATACCCTTGGTCAGTTCTGCTGTCTGTCTAGTCCACCTCCCCACGGGGGGGTCACAGATACAATTCTCCTGCTCTCAGTAGCATCTGCAGTGGTAGATTCACTGAGTAGAACAAACTGACCTTCGCATCTCAGCAGAAACATAAACATTCCAGTGTTATCAGCCCACTAGCTGGAACACCTGCTGCTAGTTAAAAGAAAGCTTACTGAAGGAAAAAAAAAATCGGTAAAAGGAAAATTAGCTTCATCCTGGCTCAAACCAGGACAAAAATTAACTTTGTTTCTGCACTAACTCTTCTTACTCCTCTATTGGACCAGAGAAATATAAATACATGATGGGAACTGTATGTTACACACTTGTACCTACTTCTACTGAAACTCAAAGCAGTGCAGTATCTTCTGATTGATAAAATAATAGAGTTCAGAAGAGAAAACCTATAACTGAGCAAGAGCAGGGAGCTCTTTTTAAAAAAATATTTTTCCTCTGGTGTCAGATATGAGAGGATTTGCTTTACTTCTCTGGAAACTTTCATGCTGTGTTTGCAAGGCAGTTGTGGAGTGAAGCAAACTAAACTAGCAGACCATTCACATCTCCTGTTCAAATAAAGTTAACTCTGTTCTAAATTTGCCACAGTGTCAATATGCCATGACAGACATAAATAGCATGTACCTTTTAAACAAAGGAAACAAGCTTTTTTGGATTTATTTTCAGACCTAAAAAACAAAGCTAAATTATGTGTCTTTTGTATTTGGTTTTCCCTTATGAAATTTATGTGCGGATCTTGACATACTAACAAAATCCAGCTAGGCTAGTTTTTGTAGACTTGCCTTTTTTATTATTATTATTATTTTAATTTTTTTTTTCCTCCCCTTGTACAATAGAAACATGTTAACACCTAGAGGAGTTACAAATTAACTCTGCAAGGGAACCCAGGTTGAAAGGGTGAGAGATAAATTAAGATGTTTAGGTGGATTCTGCCCTTCAACAAATCTATAATGGCAAGAAAGCTACCCTCACCTTCTCTATATGTCTTCTTTTCTTCTTGTAATTCATAAATATGCAATCAACAACAGCAGACCTGTATTGGGTGATGGAAGGACAAGTTCTGCTCATTGTTTTCAGGAAATCTTAGTGGAGGAGTGTTTTGTGGTTTAGGTTTTTCCATGGGAAAGCAAGGAAATAAATATTCCCCTGTCAGTCTGAACTGGAATTTTATGTTCTTTGCTGAGATGGTAACATATCCTGCTCACCAGAATGCTTTCCTGAGATGTGAAGCAGTGGCCTGACTATGGTTATGCACTATACCACTAAAATGTTATAATTTTTAAAAGGTATTCTTGGTTTTAATATTGATGGGGTTCTTTTTTAAATGGGATTTTACACTGGACTTCAAAACTATAAACAGATGAGCATTCCTGTGGCAAGAAGTGCTCAAGGTTAAGGAATTCCCTACTCCAATTTGCTGGCAAACATAGAAAATCACATCCAAGCCCAAATTTGAGTTGCATAATCCTTTCTCAATGTTAATAAACAAATTGCAAATGTGTTGTTAATGGAAATAAAATGAAAATAACAGAACTCCTATGTTAATCTAGTAAGGGATACATTTAGAGTTTTATGGGTTTTTTCTGCTTATGTTTCCCCCTTCTAATTTGACCATTATGTGATGAAGAACTACAGCCAAACTGTGTAACGAGGGGATAGGAGCTGATCATGCTACTGGGGAAATTCTTGTGCACTGTAGGACTCCAGTATAAACTGAGTGGGATTTAGCAAACGGAAAGATGATTTAGTATTAGTAATTCAGAAATTCACACACATAAGTAGAGTTTGTGGAGTCCTGCCTGAAGTTGATTTGGGAACATGCATTTTTTAATCATTACTATAACTAGGCCATTTCAGTGTTTTCCCAAGTTCTTGTGTTCAAATCCTAAAAAGTTTTATCGTATTTGTCTATTCAAATTTTTTAGCTTTGTCCTTCCCTTCCTTCCTATTTTAATCTACTGCAGGTGAAAAATGTACACGACAAGAACCATAAACTGTCAGTAGAGTCCTGGTATACGTGGCAGTCATCCTGTTGATTTCAGTGGGTGTTACATTCACTCATGCCAGGACTAAATTTATTTTACAAGTTCAGGGCAGGAATTCTAGCATTACTACTGTCCTCTTTACTGCAGTTTTATTTCCTCCACTTCTGACATTACATTTCAAGTTTTTCCCTATATGTTGAGAGCTACCTCTAAGCCCTAGATTTGGGGAGTTAACTTCCCCAGATATGAACAATTTGTGTTTTCCAAAGCCCAGTCAACAAAACATCTAAGCTGATACAAAATGCAGAAAACCCCTCTTCAAGTGTATCAGGTTTTCTCTTTGTATGTACCAACTAGTTTGAAAAGAACCCAACCAGAATAGAAACAAAGAAGGTAACATATTTTATGGAGATGAAATGGCCTGAAAAAAAAGTCTCTCCTCCATAATTATTAGTTTCCAGTGTCATAATGTGCAAATTAAGCCAACTATGTCCATAAACTGTTTCCTTCATTTCCTCAAACTGTCCTGTATTCCTCCTTTGTGAAGGTCAGGAAACAGAGGAAGGTATGTCATGCTGGCTGATGAGGAAGCTGCTTCAAAAACCCAAAGTGGTCTCATAGAGTGGGGAAAAAATCCCTAAAGAACAAGCATGAATTCACATCACATGGGTGATGTAATGTAGCCTGCATTAACCTTACCCAAGCCTAGGGTCTGGAAAATGAAGCAGGAAGCCACAGCTCTTCCTGTAAACTCACCTATGCCTACCGTCACCAAGTGAAGGAAAAACAGGGTATTTTATTGTCCAAAGACAAAAAAGAACTGATATTTTAACCAAGGGAGCTCAGGACTTAATAAATGTAATTCCATTTATTTCATACCCAAGCCATTATCTTTTCAAAACAAATTAGAACCGATCTTAAATTGATAATTACAAAGTACTATCTGAATCATAAGATTGTCAGCACCAATTCGTCTTGTAAGATCATTCAGTCTGTGACTAAGTAATTACTTCTAATTCCAATTCAGGCACCACAAATACATAACTAAGGGTCCAGCAGACTGTTGCAGCATTCAGTCAATAGCTATCCAACACATGGGCACACTTGGCTCTGAAGTACAAAGATAAAGGAGAGGAGCACATTTGCACACATATGTGCAAACTGACGTCTGGGTTAATACAGTCTGTTCTGTGGGAAAATAACACTTCCATTTTACATTAATAGGAACCAAATTATAAAGCTAATCAAAGAGTTGAAAAATATTAAAAAGTACAGTGGTACTGCCAGATCATTCCTTTCAATTTCCTTCATTTCCACTATTTCTATCTCTTCTCTTCTTGTGCACTCAAAAGGATAAGTGACTCCTGTATGGAAACGATTCCTGCAAGCTTCTTTGCAAAAATGAGGAAACTCTCTTGCTTTTATCCTTTTGCTTATGATGTCTAATTAGGCCTCATTCACAGTCCAAAGCAAAAAAGATACAGTAAAAGGTAAGGATTTTCAGTGTAACAGCTGATGCTTTCCCCTCTCCTCCTCCCACTGCAAGTGGCTGCTTTAGAAAACATGGGAATCACAGAAATGCCTAAAACAAAAAGTTGTAGCACTGTTGGGATTTATAAATGAGGACGCTCACATGCATGACTGAGACAAGGGAGAATATCTTCTAGCAGACCAGCTGATTTTTTTTTAATGTCACAAGATAGTGCCTCTCCTGACAAGTTTTGCTTTATGTTGAAAACTGAAAAGTAATGGACAGGCTGATACTCCATTGAACACTTTGTTTAGAAGAATAAACCTAGCTGATAAAACTACCAGTGATGGAGACAAAGTGCTTCCTTAATTAAATAACAACAATGCCTTTCTCAATAAGGCATTTATTTAGACTTTGCTATGTACTTTGGTGGGAAATGGTGACATTTGGGGTTTCAGAAGAGGCCCCCAGGGGTATGGAAAGAGAAATGGGAGGAGCAGCTCAAGCCCCCTCCCATCGGTCAGCCTGTGCCCCCTGGTAGACGGTAGCCGTGAGCACACTTTGTGTCCCCCAAAGCCCTCTGTTTCCAGCCACCAGAGTCTTCTGCAGGACTTCACCACTGGCAATGAGAAAGAGGGATTACAGGTATACCTGTGTCTGGCAGGGCTTATCACAGCTGCTGTAGCTCCTCAGCTTGGCAGAGGTACACCTGGACCTCTGCCTGTCTGCCCACACACCCGTTTGATCAGAGACCAGCAAACAACAGCAAACTGCAGCTGGGGGTGGTCTGCATGGCCTTTCACTTTTCCCGAGACTGCAAACTTCCCTGGGGCAATGAATATGCCAAATAAAATTAACCCAAACCTTGATTTTGTCTTTCATTAAGCTAAGCTTCACTGGACCCTAAAACTGGGACCTTTTGGTTCAGATATGGTTAGAAAGGATCTTAGTTTTTGGCCTAGATTTTTGTGGAGGCTCTCATTATCTATCCCTCTAATCATTTTTTTTTACTTCTATTATTAAATTATGTTAAACTACACAAAGTCTAATTTACTTTATTTTGACTACCCGAGATATTTCTGTTGTAGGTTAGTGCACGCTAGGGTGACAATTAAGTATGTAGTTCAAATTTCCACAGATATTTCCTCCTCTATCAGCAACATATAGTTTTGCAGGAAACCACTGTTAAGTAGAATTAGGAATACCATCCCACATATACCCACCTTCCATGAGATACGCCTTTGCTATGTTCTTCACTATCAAATGATGTCACTCCTTCCATTTCTCCCTTATCTGCCTATAAACCTGGTTACCTTAGCTTTCTTTTAAAATAGAGACATAATAACTGTCAGATTTATTCCAGGGCTCTACTTTCCTGTTTTGCTGGAAGAAATGCAAATGAGATGCAATGAAACTCATCTGTAGAACATATCAGCTTAGAACAGTACTCACGTTCACCCATTTGTGTTTAGTTTTTGGAAAACCGACCCAAACCAAGCCCAACAAATGCCCTCCTTTCAAACTTTTTTGCACAGTGCCTCAGGGTACAGCTGGTGTACTTGCTTGTTGTCTCATTTATGGGGGCTGCTCCTTGTTTTGTAAAATCTTCTAGCAGATGTTTCATTGCAGATAGGTATTGCTGTTGCTATGCTGTGCTAATACCTGCATCTGCTGTACTTCTCTGTCCTACACTAATATGACACATTTCCCAAAACAAACCTGTTAACTAAATATTCACTCAAGGAAAAAAAAAAAAATTAGCAAGAAAGATCTTGAGCAAAAATTACATCAGTGGTGGTGTTTGGGGTATGATATGAAAGGCCAGAATGCATATTTTAAAAGAACATGGAAGTACCTGAATTATGTGGTTGACTTGTGATGTTGCAATACAGCTCACTTCAGCTGGACCAGAATAAACCAGTATCAAGCACTGGAGCTACTAGCTTGATCTTCCAGGCAATAACTAAGAGATAGTGCTGGTCACATTTTTCAACCTGAAAAATCAGTGATGGTTCAGATTTTAAAATGACAAAATCCTAGTCATTTTACTCGATGCTTTTTTTCCAACCTAGTTTGGTCTCTAGTTTTGAATTTTTTGAATCTCCACAGCAGTTGGGGAACTATTTATACAGCTTACTGGACTCTCCAACATCATCCAGTTTCCTCAGCCAGCTCCAGTAAATAACATGAAGGCACAGAGGACTGTCAGATCTTGTGGTTTCCTTCAAGTCCCATTGGAAATATTCATTGTAAATAACAGCTTTGTAAATGGCTACCAATTGTTAATGAGGTAATGTGGAAGGCTGTAACTGCAGTTGCCAGGTTATCATGGATAAGGATGCACTGTTCTTACAGGCTTTTAATAAAGGAAAATGAGGCAGGATATTTCATATAATTGTCCCTCAGCCATGAAGGTGGACTGTTCAGCTTTTCTCTGAATGCTCTCATTTAGTTTTTTTCTATCCAAGAACATTCCTAAATGGTAATGCTAACTGAAAATTAGTGAAGAAAAAGACTTGTTTTTCAGTACTTCACAGTGTGACCAGAGTAAAACTAAATCTACAAAAATTTTGAAAGCTTTTGTGAAATAAAAAGAAACCCAGCACTCTTGATCTTCAGAGAATCCAGATGTAGGGGCCCATTGCATACCCAGCTGTCCTCCTCACCTCTTCTGTGTCTAGATTTACATCTGGTGGAAACCAGAATGCATCAAAGGAAGAGAGTCCACTCAGGTCTTGTCCTGACACAAAGTCAGTATCTAATATGGGCTGTAGAGCTGTGATCATTTGACAATTACATGATTTAGATGTAAGTTGGGAACCCTGTTTTATGTCTCAGAAGACCTTTAGAGCATGGATTACTATAGGGCTATGGACCTGAGAAACAGCACTGCCAGGTCGTACACTTTTGCTTTATTGTTAGCTCAGAAAGGAGACAATTTATGGGTGTTGATAAACTTGGAATTTCATTTCACTAAGCATTTTAAAGACATGGATACTGTAAGCTAGAAACCCTCCTTTTTAAGCCTACTGAGTGAAGTGAAACATTTTTGTTCGAAGACCAATTAAAATTTTGGTTTAGCCCATTGTCCAAAGCAAATCCCAGAACTAAGATGTTTTAGAATAATGGATTAAAGGAAGTGCAGTAATATTGCATGACGCAGAACAATAAATAAAAAAGAACTAGATTAAATACTCTTGAAGTCATTCCTTTAAAAGATAAAAAAAACATGAGATGAGAAACTCCTGGGAACCCACACAGACTGTTAGGTAACATCTCATGTTATGAGGCTGAACGGCTTCTTGATCTTGTGGGGATTTTGCTAAGTTGCAGATTTAAGATGATCTTATTTTCCTAACTGATCAGAAATTGCAATAGCAATCCTTAGAAGCAAGAAAATAAAGTTACACACAGAACTACCAAGGCTGGAAAAGACCTTTAAGATCATCAAGTCCAGCCTATGACCAACACCACCACACCGTCTAGACCATGGCACTAAGTGCCACATCCAGCCTTGCCTTGAACACATCCAGGGACGGTGCCTCCACCACTTCCCTGGGAAGTCTATTCCAATGTCTAATCACCCTCTCTGTGAGGAAGTGCTTCCTAATATCCAACCTAAACCTCCCTTGGAGCAGCTTCAGGCAGTATCTAACGAATTCTTGAGTCTGTGGAAGCACCAGGATTTCTGTGATGCACCCTCTTTTCAGATCTTCAACCTTGCAGTGATTTTGTCTGCCAACAGGCACCTGTGAGTACTGAGCACTGGCCCAAGGTGGAAGGTGCCATCAGGCAAGAAGAAAACTGGCCTGATTTACTTTTTTTTTTTCCAAACCCTGTGTAGGAACTGCACTGAAAGGATGAAAAATTGTTGCACTACAGCTTCCTAATGCATTTGTCCATTCACCTCCCTCTCCTCCATGTGCCTTAGCATATCTTCTAGGAGGACCTGCTCTAAGGTCTTCCCAGGCACCGATGTGGGGCTGACAGGTTGGTGATTCGAAGGTTCCTCCTTTCTATGTTTTTTAAAAATTGATGCAATGTTTCCCTTTTTCCAGTCACTAGAGACTTCACCTGACTGCCATGACTTTTCAAATATCATGGAGAGTGTCTTGGCAACTACATCAGCCAATTCCCTATGGACTTTGGGATGCATCTCATCAGGTCCCATAAACTTACGTAAGTTCATGTTCCTCAGGTGGTCACAAACCTGATCTTCTCTTACAGTAGGAGGGACTTTGCTCCCCTAGTCCCTGTCTTGTGGTCAATCTGCTCGAGAGGATTGGGAAGGGAAGTTGCCAGTGAAGACTGAGGCAAAAACTGTTAAGTACCTGAGCCTTATTCTCTTCTGTTGTTACCAGTTTGTCAGTCAGTTCTGTTGTGATAGTCTATTTCCTATCTTTGGGAAGATCTCTACATCAAAAATGTACATATTTCTTATATTTTTCTCATTTAAATATTTCCTTAAATACTCCTTTTATCATGATGCCTGTAAATCACTGTTCTTTGATGGCAGGTAGACTGATGACCATTAATACTATTAAACCAACAGACACCTGAATTTAAATGTGTCTTTCTTTTCTTTTCTTTCATCAGGTGGTCTAATCAGAGACTTTTATGTGGCCCATGGCTAGGATTGTTTCTGAGCTAACTGCAAAGTAGGAAATACCTGATACTTATGAGATATTTATGGTTTGTCGGGCTGTCTACTTTATGGCTGATCTTGTCCCAGATCTTCCCATGGTGCTTAAAGTTCCCAGTACTAGAATGAAACTGGTCTATTTAAAAAAGCTTTGAGCACAGAATCCTTGAGAAAAAGGACCTGGATTTCTACTTATCCGCATTAGATTAAATTAATTTGGCCAATCACTACCATTGTGCTTTCCAAGCTAGCAGCCTATAAATTTAATGTTCTGTTGCAAAAGGGAAATAAAGTGTTTTCATACTATCAGTAAGAATAATTATTTGTCACATTAGAAACTAATACAATCTTATGCTTTTTTCAAGTAAGTGATATATATTCCTTGTTCAAACATGATGGATTTTACTGCTACCAATATACTTTTTGAGCAATTAGTGCCAGATCTTTTATGGTGGAGGGAAAACACAATGTTTCTTGACTACTGAACAGGCAGGCCATTTATAATGAAATGAAAACACCCTATGTAAAGCTAAAAGCATTTGCTTTATTAATTAATCTGAATGCTCTTCCCTCAAACTACCAGTAGCTGTGTTTGAGGAGGTAGTCTACTAAGCCATATTGGATTACATACTTACATCCATTTTTAATTACATTTGGAGGAAACATGATAACAGCAAGAGAAAAAAATAACATAGCTTGATTATGTGAGTTAGTCAATATTTGGCCACCTTCTCTAGGAAAGCTAACTTTTATGTGGTTTTGTTTGGAATGAGTCAGGGCCATGCAAAATACTAAAAAAACCCCATTATTATTCTCTTTAATCCTGCCTAAATTTGTTACATTTGGTATTACAGAAAGCAGGAATCAATGTTCAAAGAAGTGAAAAACATGAATTAAAAGTATTTGTGAATAGCCCATGAGGAAGAAAAAGAGGACAGAGACCTAAACAATCATTGGTCTTATGCAACTATTCATTTACTTTTTTTAGTGATTCCAATTATTTTTCCTCCACATTAAGAGGGTTTGTTCTTCCCAGCTGCCAAACTTTTCTCCCAGTATGCTGAAAGCTCTGCATCCCTTTATTACAAGGGAATAAGCTTCATCACTTAGTGTAGGACATGCTACAGGTAATTGGAAAGCAACCACACAGCACCAGCTGTAAAGGGAGCCTAAGGTTTCATGTTCAGGTAGGGATGTGTAAGTCGGTAGAGGAGTGTGTCATACCTCATTTGAGTTGTTATTATTTAAGTGTAGATTCCAGTTTGTCTATGATGCTGTCAGAACAGTGATCACAATGACTGATCAAAACGTAAACCTGGAGAGTTTGAATGGCTGAGCCAAATTTCTTTACTTTCGCAAAGTAAATTGGGAAAAGGCACAAAATGGTTTTTTAACTTCCACCTACCATAGTTTCTAGTATGTCTGAATCTGTTCTCTGTGCTTGAAGTGCTTGGTCAATAACTCTTACATGACTATAACAACTGAGCCAGATTCAGACATTTTCAGATAGATATTTTTTGTTTCATAGACCTTTAATTTGGTGTTTCTGGGAATAAATTATATTTTGGCTGCACCATAATTTTTTGGCATCTGACTCTACATCTTCAGATGAGGAATAATTTTTAGATGACTTTGGAATGCCCGGTTCAGATGGGGACATGGAGGATCAGATCCTGCTGCCTTTTTTCTCCTGCTGGAGACTTCCAATTAAAGGAATGGAAGCTTTGCTTCTTGTCAAAGCTACAAAACCAGAATAACACCAAATAAATTTTTGCAGTAGCTGTGATAGAAGATGTGGTACATTAGGTAGACTAAAAAGAAAAGAGTTTTTCAGGTGCTTATTATAACAAAAAACCATCAACCACACTTAATACTGGCTCCTCTAGGCAATTGTCTGCCTGCATAGAGCAGTGCTGAGTGTGTACACATATATATATCTATATGAAGACTGACTTCTGATGTTGGGTTTTTTCATGTTTATTACCTGCAACAGGTCCCAGGTAGTTAAAGGCAGACTTCAGCCTGCTTAGAAAATGGTGGTATTGGCAACAAACCTTTTTGCACCCCTACACCATTGTACCAATACAATTTGTTATGAATGATGATGATAATGTCCCTAGTAGTTTGATCTGTGTCGTCCAAATACATAGAGGAGGTATTCAGGGACTATCCTAACAAAGACAAGTAGACTTCCACTTCACTGGCAATTCAGCCTGCTGTGTGCCCCCATGAACCATCCAAAATCATCTCAGTTAATTTTAAATGTGATTATGGTTCCTCTGGTGGGGACAAGTTCCCATGAAGAACCAGCTTGAGACCACCATTTCTTTCCATATGAACATCCAAAGAAATGCCAGAAAGTGGAAAGTTCTGGTCCCTGATGGCACAAGCCAGGTTTGTATACAGGTACTAGTAACAAAAAACCTATATCCATGTAATGATGGCCCTAGCCAAACATGATTTCTCTTGTTTCCATTCTGGTTGCAAAAAATCACAAGCTTTAATGTTTTATTTTTCAACAAAGTGAAAGTAGGCAGTAGGCCCAAATTTCAGACAATGAAACATGCCTCAAGTCTCTAGTCTCTATTCTTTAGTTTTTAAAAGTGTATTAAGCAAAGGTCCTTTTTGTGTCTAATCCTCTTGCCCTGCACATTGATGCTAAGTCCTGGTGCTGATGTTGACAGCCTGTTCCTCTGTGGAAGGGAGATGTCTTCCCTAGCCTGCCTATGGACTGGGCACTGTGCACCAGCCTTGGCCGAGGCAATGCTTTTGATCCATTCACTAGCTGGTTCTTAGAGAAGGCTGGCAAGGGATTCCTCACTGTGGGACCAAAGATCTCTTCTGACTTACCATGCCACCTGACACACAAACAGGGTGGCACTCTCTGTCACTGCTCAGGAGGGGTCAGCTTTATTAGCAACAACTATACAGGGCCCTAACTCAGCATCTGCTATAAGCTAGCAAGGCTAGAGGAATGCAAGATTGTGGCAGCTCTCATGTGTCACCAGAGCAGAGCACATATCCTCATGCTGTTTCATGATGTTGTGAAGTCAGGTTTTTGTCCTTCCCTCCTTCTGGCTTTCTTCTCTGCTCTGCTTTTCCACAGTCACTCTTTCCAGGCTCCCAGGTGCTATGCAGTTCCCTTATGCTATGCTCAGTTCCTCTCCCACAGGGACAATCATGTCTACCACAGACACCTGACTTTCATTTCATGTTCTCTTCTTGCTCTGGTCTTCTAACAGCTGAAAGTAGCTTATATCATCATTGGGTCGAGTTCACAAGCAAGTAACCCATTCTTTGCTACAGGTCAGATTTTTCCAGAGTTCCTTGCCTGGCAACTCTCTGGTCCACATTGCTGTACAGACAGCTGTGCTGCTCACTGAGTATACAAAACATGTTCCTATGTATGATGTGTTGCTAAAGCCTTGACAGTCTCAACCTGCAAACTCTACTCTCATGTAGAAGGACTTACCCATACTGTTCAATATGGTGAAGTGCAGAGAAATCTTCAGGTCAGCTAGAATCAGCTAGACTTGGAGCTAGAAGCACAGAACTCAAAATCCAGGTACGAGCACGTCATATGTTTGGCATTGACATCAAACTGTCCCATTGCACTGCCTGTTTCTTTTCACTGACTTGGTGGAGCAGCAGGTTTTTGGAAGCTCTGGGTAGAAGTGTGCTGAATTACTCATTTTGCTCTAGAACTGAGATGCTGTAAAAGAGACAGAGCTTATTGAAATGCCACTACAAGTAGTCTGAATATTGTTTTCTGTATAGTTGGCCTAGAAACCTACTGGCTGTCATATTAACTGGACACTATAACTATAATGATAATTTGTTCTTTGTCTCATATCTGAAAATATTATTTTCCCCCATAACATTATGATTTTGAAAGGCATGATTATTAGGTACTTCTCTAGTAGCACTGAAGTTCTCTATGCCTATCTGGTTACATCCCTGGGGCTGTCTAGTAGTTGGGCTTGCATTATAACTTCAAGATTGTTAACAAGAGTTTTGTCTATGCTCTCTGTCATAATTTTAGAGTCTTATCAAATCAGCAATATGTATTGCTGTCTTATGACCTGCATTCCTGTCTTTCATGCATCTGTGTATGCCCTTTGGTGCTGTTTTGCAACAGTGACTGTTAGTGCCCAGTTTCTGTCATTCCCATCCCATTGGCTTTCATATTCTCTACCCAGTGTTGCAGTTCTTCTGTTTAATTGTCTAGGCTCATTAGTTTGTTACATAAATGTACTACTTGTTCCTGAGAGTAGGGCTACATTTATGTAACTTCAGCCATTTAGAAGTTAGGTATCTGGGCTGAGAGGGGTCTTCCGTATTTTCTCTGTTCACAGTTGAGAGAAATATGCAAATTCAGGGACAGATTTGTTCCATCTGTTTCAGGCACATAATTCAGGATGGGATGAATAATCTGCTGAATGCATTTTATCTCCCTGCAGTGTGTCTGTAAGGGGAGGCAGATGACTAGAATAGACCAGATGTACAATGCAAGAAATGTTAGGTGAGATTAATCTGGATTCTAGATCAACTTCATTGTCCAACTTTCCTTAATAGTTAATACAGAAAAATAAGCACCATCAGTAGCCACTTGTTTCCCTGTATATTTGGATGGCATGAATTGCTGTTTGCAGTGACTTTAGAAATTAAGGCAGACGCATAGACTGAGTTAAACTAACTTCTGGTAGCTAAAGGCAGGACTCATGCATGTCACTTGAACTGTGACACCGTACAGATACTATTGTAATCAATATTCATGTTTTCTTTCTCTTAAACACACTGCTACTTCTTCGTCAGGTATGACAATTTTGTGGATCTGATTTACCAACACTTATGGGTCAAAGCTAACCACAGAAATTATGCAAACATACCTCAGAATCTGTCCCATGTCACTGCAAATGAATAGAATTTTTCTTTATTTGTCCCATCTGAATGCTGTAGAAATTATGTGTACCCAGGGAGTCACATACAACATTCCTCTTTTCACCAGCCATGAAGGTGATGTTAATATTGTATTTATTCCCTTGTTTTAACATCTTATATTCAATAAACTCCAACATATTCTAAAAAAAAGAGAGGGAGAGTTTCAATTAAGAACAGAAAGTGAATGAATTAAGAACAGAAAGTGAATGCACAATTCTCGGGGATAAAAATGACAAACCAATATATGATGAATCAGTTTTAAAGCAGAGTCTGTAAGCTGAAAAGGTCTGTCTCAGTAAACCATGGCTAATCGGGCACAGCAGTTCACTGGGGAAAGGGAAGTATGATAATTCTCTGAGTGAAGAACAGAGTCTCAATGAAACTTTGGTTTTGAGAGGACCATCATAACCAGTTTAGCGACACTGTTTGATCGACTCAATACTTTAAAAAAAACTTGCAAGTTGGTCACTGAGGAACTGAACAGACAAACACTTGTTATACTCACAATGTTTCTTATTTATATTCTCGTTGCCAACAACACAGGAAGCTAGATGTCATTGGGTGTTAACTCAGTTTAAACTATTCTGCCCTGAAAATACCACTTAAGTCAATGGGCACTGTGGAGAGTCAATGTTTTTGAAAAAAAATACTCATATCATCACTTCTGGCATTCAGTTTTAAAAATTCAGATGCAAACTTACTGAATTATAGGACCTCAACCGGTAAGATATATGCAAGATGTTGGTTCACTTCTGGTGTTATGCTCTGTACGAAGCAGTTTTACTACATAAGAAACATTATAGATACACCATGTGCTCTGTCACTTCATAAACAAATCAAAATATGCACAATTCTAATTGTTGCAGTCCTGCTTTGCAGTCTGAATCCACTAGTTACTGAAATCAGCTGGAAGAAATCTATGAGAACAGAATCCCAGAAACAGCTCTGTGGATTTTGTTCATGGATTACTTGTGTAATGAATGACCCAAAACAATTCAGACTTACTTTGCCAGCTGTCTAATGAATGGTAACCCTTTTCCCTGGGTCAAAGAGAAGACAAATGAAAGGAGTATTGCAGAAGGATAGGTAGTATCTCTTGGCACTTTTGTACAGCATTCAAATAGTCAGATGGGTCTAGATAGGTTTTCAAACTTATAAGATCTCATCTACCTTAGAAGTGTGCTTTCTTGCTCGGTGAGCAGCTGCAAATTTTACATTTTTAAAATTAGTTTTTTAATCTCTCTAGGTCATTCTTTCTATATCATGGGTTTTTAAAACATTAAAATGTTCTAGTATTTAGCTCTGTCATTGAATGATGCTTACGTAAGTGAAAATGGAGTAATTTCTTGTAGTCTTCATGATGGAAGAAGAGCTCAAAAAGGGAGATGAATGAGGAGGGAGCACTGACTTGGCAAACCAATTAAGCAAGGGCACACTACCTGTTGAGTTAAAGGGTGTTCATGGAGAACAGCATGGCTGTAGAAAGCAGATAGGAAGGCATCAATCCTACCATTGGTTTAGTAGAGACATCACCATCATGTAAAGGAATAAAGCTGGATAAACAGACAGGGAGGAACTTGTGTGGAAACTTGAGTAAGAAGATGAGAAATTTAAAATCAGCGCATCAGTGAAGTAGGAGTCAAAGGACCTTTGTATATTATCTATGTTCTTCTACTTTAAAAAGTCATTATTTGAAGAAAAGGTTCAATGGTTCAACTCATTTGCTTGATATAATGAAGTAGGGTATGAATCACAATTAAAGTATACTTTGTTCATTAAGTAAGTAAAACGATGAACTCTATCTTGGATTATTTCTTAGTCTAATGATAAGGATTAAATATTAATTGGACTGTATGTATCTGTTCAATCTATTTTTCTAATTTTTTGGTAAATATGTCTTTAAATACAGGCCTGAGGAAAAGGACTTGGGGGTGTTAGTTGATGAGAAGCTCAACATGAGCTGGCAACGTACGCTTGCAGCCCAGAAAGCCAACCGAGTCCTGGGCTGCATCAAAGGAAGTGTTCCCAGCAGGTCAAGGGAGGTGATTCTCCCCTTCTACTCTGCTCGCCCAGGACCCTACCTTGAGTACTGTGTCCAGTTCTGCCCACTGCCCCCAGCCCCACCCCAGCATAAGAAGGACAGGGAGTTGTTCAAGCGCATCCAGAGGAGGGCCACAAAGATGATCAGAGGCCCATTCTATGATTCTATGTTGTAAGTGATGTAACACTTCATTTGCTTAACTGTGAGTTTAAAAGGTTTTTTAATCAAGGATTCTGAGTTCTTTAAATGTTATCTACCTCTTAGTGAGACTTCATATTGTGAAGTGATGTTCACAGAAATGGTGGCAAGCCTCAGTCCATGCCAAATACAATCCAGTGGGCCATTTTGTGTGAGTCTGAGACATGTCATAGAATCATAGAATGGTTTGTGTTGGAAAGGACCTTAAAGATCATCTAGTTCCAACCCCCCTGCATGGGCAGGGATACCTCTCACTAGATCAGGTTGATCAGGGCCCCATCCAACCTTCCTTTAATACTTTCAGGGATGGGGCTTTCACAACTTCCCTGGGCAACCTGTTCCAGTGTCTCAACACCCTTGCACTAAAGAACTTCCTTCTAATGTCTAAACTAAATATGCCCTTTTCCAGTTTTGATCCATTACATCTTGTCCTCTCACTACAAACCTTTGTAAAATGTCCCTCTTCAGCTTTCCTGTAGCCTCTTCAGGTACTGGAAGGCAACTATGATGTCCTCATGTAGCCGCCTCTTCTCCAGGCTGAACAACCTCAACTCTCTCAGCCTGTCCTCACAGGAGAGATGCTCCATCCCTAGGATCATCTTTGTGGCCCTTCTTTGGACTTTATCTAGAAGCTCCATGTCTTTCTTCTGTTGGGGGCTCCAGAACTGGACATTAGAGCAGAGGGGCAGAATCACCTTCCTTGACCAGCTGGCCACACTTCTTTTGATGCAGCCCAGGACACTGTTGGCTTTCTGGGCTGCAAATGCACATTGCCAGTTCATGTTGAACTTCTCATCCATAATGACCCCAAAGTCCTTCTTCACTGGACTGTTTTTGACCCCCTCTACACCCAGCCCATATTTGTGCTTGGGATTGCCATATATGTTAACTCTGCCCCTCTTGCCCTACCTGAGCCTTTACAGAGCCAGCCTTTTAAAGTTTTCCTAACCCAGTGCTTGTGGGCTTGTGTTTTGCATTGTGTGATGGGCTACATGCTGGACCTTACTCTGAAGTCACATCTACCTGCAGGATGCATGTTTGGCTTTTGATAGGGGTGTGCCATTGGCTGAGCAAGTTGACCCCTCTGTTACCTTCCAGATAGCACTCTTAGTCCTCTTACAGGTGAAGGGAAGGATTTTTGCTTTGTCTGTTTCTTCATTAAAAGTATGTGTTGGTAACTCAGCTGTTACTGTTACCTGCCCCTCACATAGTTGTCAGCAAGTTTCACTGAGTGTGAATTAGCACCATTGCTGTAAGAGGCTCTGCTGAGGTCCCTTGTGTCTGTGTATGACCACTAGTGTTTTTCCTGTGTTTTGTGTTTTTCTTCAGTGATCTGGGTCTAACACAATGGTAAATAATTTCTGTTTCTTCACTTCCTCCACCTTGTTCCCCCCAGTACTGTGGGGTGCACCATATAAAAGTAATCTACAAAAGTTAAAGAGCTTCCTATATTGGAGTGCCATTCGAAGTTCCTCCTGTTGTGTTTTGTTTGTTTGTTTGTTTGTTTTTCCTGTTTTGGTTTAGAGAATCAATGGTGAAACAAAATCCTGTTTACTGAGCCTAAGTATAACCTTTTCCCATTTTCCTGGTATTACTGGAAAACTGCAAAGCTGTCATACCTTTTAAATGATGCATCGCAATGAAGTGCTAAAACAGAGTCCCGATTTACCCTGGCTTGTAATTTTCTGGCAGATGCCAAGAAGAGGCAGGGAGCTCCATTTGACTAAACTGGAAAAAATTCCACAGAAGACAAGTCTACCTCACTTTTTTATTTATCATTTCCACAATCCAGTCCACCTCTTCAGTCAACATAATAAATATCAAAGCTGCGCAGTAAATGTCTATAGTTTGATGCATTTGCATAGAAGACTGGCAGTGGATTCCAGTGCTTCTAGAGGGCTGTCCCTGTCTCAGTGAGGGCTGTACTGCACTGCAGGTGCTGGAAGAGGGAGTTTGTGCTGCCAACACAGCAGCGAGATTTCAAGTCACTGAATTTCAGAGGCTGCCTCTGCTTAGCACAATGGGACATCTCCGCTGACATCAGGATTGCAGACAGGTGATGAACACGGTCCACAGTGTACTTCCTAAATACTAGATTCAAGAAATCTTTTCAGATTTTTGGTGTCAAAGCAAGTTTTAACTGTGAGTGGTCTTTCAATGACTTTGCAAGATGCAAAGTAGAATAATCACAGCTCTAATATTTTGCATCCCAGAGGCTAGATCTGGTCTTGAAAATCTGGTCACATTTGAAAAAAAACAGAGCTCCTGATCAGAGTTAAGTAGAGAAAATGAGGGAATAAGGTCTTAAAGAAAGCCCTTTCATCTTTCACTGACTTATTCTGTAACACATCCTGGGGTAAGACAATAGACCATTATCTAAGTGAAATGAGAGTGCAGTTCCCATAAATCTTGAAAAGACTTTTTAGGCCTGCCTAAACCTCTTCAGAATTTTAAAGGAATGGTTACAAAAAGTATGAGAGGGTATTCTTACGTAATTTGGATTTCACCAAAAGTGAAATACAAATAAGCTGGAAATCTGCGGCAAATTCTCATGCCTTTTGTAGAGCTCTTCCTACTTCTAGTCTGTTTTCATTTATTTTTCATAGCTTTTTAGGCTGTTCTGCAGCTTTATCAAGATTTCTTCGAGATGTACCGTTGCGGACTTCAGCTGTCTTTCACATATTCCGAACGTTAAAGTATTCTTCCATGAAATATTTTTCTTGTTTCCTTTTCAGATAACAAATGCACAAAATAAGGACTGATCCAAAGCTCGTTTACATCAACACAAGCCTTTTCAATTTACATAAAGCTTGGCCTAGTCAAGAACAGAAAAAGCATACCTTGAAATTCCATAAGCAGTGATGTGGGTTAAGCAAAGGGGAGTTTTGTCTGAATGAGAGTTCAGTTGCTAAGAGGACAGGCAGTAAAATAATGCCTTGCCCCCCTCGTTTGTGAAATAGCTTGGTTTGAGCCTTGTCCTGGTTGGAGAATGTTTCCACTCTGCTGAGTCTCAGGCCAGCTCTACCCATGCTTAGGCTGGCAGGCAGCAGCCAGGTCTGGGCCAGCAGCCACAGTGATGTGTTGGGTCAGGAAAACACTCATGACAATGGCTCAATCCACACAACTCTTGTGAGATGTTGTATCTGCAGCAGACCCCTTCATGCAGCACAGCTGGTTGGGGACCCTCCTGGTCAGAGGGGAGCTGTGTTCTGCCATCTGGAGGCATGGGTGGAACCACAGTGGTGGGACTCTCTGTGTCCACTGGGTCTCTGCCAGTGCCTAGGACAGTGCTCCGCAGTCTGGAGCATGTGTATCTCACAGTATGTGGAGTAAACACATACGATAATATAATTTTACGTATTACACTAGGGAAATGCTATTTTCTCTTACCTATATTATGTGAAGGTAAAGGTTTTGTACCCCATCTAGCTTTAGATACCTACACTATAAACATGTTTGAGACACTCTCTAGGGCATCCCTTGATAGGTTTTAGAGCTAACTAGGCATTTTGAAGGTTGGATTTGTCAGTCTATTCTAGACATTTTCTTTAGGATGATATCTGCATTCTAGAATTGTCTATTCATTCATGAGCTGCAAAGAGCTAGGGAACGGATTAGCTGTGTGGGTGCTGAGTATCAAACGGCTGCAGAAAGTTTTGCCAATGTGACATTTACAAGGTCCTGTGAAAAGCAAGTGGCAGAGGATGGAGTTAAATGACAGTTCTTGACTGACACCTGAAAAAACGGACTATTATTCATAGGTCTCCATCTCCATTAATCCTTACTTTAAAAAAAAACAAACTCAAGCCACTCAAGAGTTTTCTCTGAGCTGCAAAAGCAGAGGGATGCTCCAGATAAGGATCACCACTTATTGGCAGAGTTTTGTGTGGGCAGGGAATGACTAAACAGCACCTGTTCATGCTAAACCTGATTCGAGTCAATGCCACAAGAACATGATATTGTCTGATAAATTAGTAATGAAATGAATGAAGAAAGAGATGTATCAGTCCAGAGAAAAAAAGAAAAACACTTTTTTTTTTTTTTTTTCTGCAGCTACAGTGGACCATTTTCCTCTGAATGCCACTTACATGGTACTTCTAGAAAGGACATTTCACTGCAGCAGGTTCAGAGGGAGGTGTTTACACATTAATACTCATGGCTAATGAACACTTAATTGTGTTGTTATTACTGGGGGGAAAAAAAAAAGTTAGTAAATGTTAAATTCTTTCATGTCTTTTTTAACCGTAACCACTTAAAAAGGGATTTGAGATGAACATTCTATTCTGAAGAGAAACCCTCAGAGTTCACGATTTTAACAATTAACAATTTATCCTACTGTCAAACTTCAGGTTTTCCACTGATTGGGTACGTAATTCCTTAGGTGCCTAAGAGTTGTCAGAATGAGATAATGGGACTACACTAGTGTGAGCAGGGTCCAACACAGCACTCTGAAGATTTTATGGCATGAAATTAGCCCAGCGTTCCTCCAGTCTCACTCTTATGTGAAAAGCATAACCTGGTGGAACAAGGTAAGAATGATAATGACTTTAAAACATTGACTATTTTGAAGCTCAGTTGAGTAGCACAAGGAAGAGCACAATCTTGCCTGTGATGATTTGCTCTGGATCTGTTGTAGCTATTAGGGTGAGAGTGTAGTAATTCTTACAGAGATTAGGAAAGCAACAGATTAAATTGTCAAATGAATTATTGCTTCCCTTTCCAAGCAAATCTTTTTCCATTTTTCCATAGCTAGACAATATTGCTGTTGCTGCTGATTCTGCTCCCTAGTAAGAGAGCAGTCTTCCTTTCCAGACCTTTGGTGTTTGCTTGCAGCTGAAATCTGTTTGGAGGCCTCTTCTGGAAATACAGCCTGTGAGAGATGAGTTTACACGTTGCTGTCACTTGGAAGAAAACTATTTCCTGGAAGTCTGGCTGAGGCACCAACACAGCACTGCATCCTACTACAGATTAGTTTCTTTTCCTCAGAACAAGGTAGGAGCTGGGCTATAAGAGACCCTTAGGACATAGAGGATTTGAAGCTGCATGATTCCAACTCCTCTGGCCCTATGAGGAACTAATCTTTCTTCACCTTGTTGTTAAATGGTAAACTTTCTGGAATGCTAACTCTGGATATGTTGGCAGCTTTCCATTGTACCACTGTAGTTTTTCTACCAGCCAAACAGGAGTGTGTTCAAAATCCAGAATTTGAATCCCTTGAGATCATATAATCCACCCACCTGCTCAGCACGATCAGATAGGACAGCTTGCTCAGGGCAGTGACCGGTGGGATTTTGAAGCCCTCCACAGATGTAGACTTCACAACCTCGCTAAGCAATCCATTTCAGTCTTTGACCACCCTCACAGTAAAAAAAGAGTTTTCTTGTGTTCACATGGGATTTCCAAAGTGCTTCTCTGTAGAGCTGCTTTCCAGCCAGTGGGCCCCTGCATGTTGCTGGTGCCTGGGGTTACTCCTCCCCAGATGCCAGACTTCATATATCCCTTTGTGGAATTTAATGAGATTCCTCTCTGCCTAGTTCTCCAGCCTGTTTATGTGTAGGGCTGCCCATTATATTTTCCCCTGCTTATTGAAAATGCTAGGAAGTTATATGCAACCTGGATTTCAATTCAAAGCTAAAAAAATGTCCTCCTCCGGTTCCAAAGTTATTTTCACTGAAAGTAGAAATCAAAGATAACGAACCAAGTAAGAGAATTCTGCATTTTTAAAATATGTGAATGTGTCCCTATTAAAAACCCATGTCATAAAATGAAATTCTGTTTCTTTACATAAATATATTGAAATAGGGATAAACTGAAACCAAGAACCAAGACCTGTGTGTAGCTGGGTCTGACAGTTTGGTCCACAGACAAATCTAGATAGTGTTCCTTCAAAAAAAAATTACTATGCCCCCTGTGTTTCTCCTGTCCAAATACAAGAATTTAGCGCCAGGCACCTACTAGTTTTGTTGTGATTTAGAAAACCAAGCAAGAGAGCTGCTGGGAACTTTATAGTACTACAAATATTAGTCAGTGTGGCAGATACTGCATCCAAAATGCCCTCTGCTGAAAAATCTCCATTTTGCATGGTTTGTTCCAACAATGATTTATCTTCTTCCTGTCTGCTTTGTGTGAAATGATGCTGATTAGGAAGATGCAGAGGGAGTGGAAGAACCAGTGACAAGGCAAGTGAGAGCAGTAACTCAACCCCTCTGCATGCTTCTCCATAGCAGCTGTGATTTTAATTTTCCTCTCTTATCTCTCAAGGTTGGGGTGTTGGGGACATCTTCCTTTCATTCCTGTCACTCTCACCCCTACTTCTTTAGGAGACAACGTTAGCCCCTCATAGTCCTTTTCCAAATCCTCACAGCTTGATTGCCTCCATCTGCTTTAGACACGTGCTGCCAGGACATGTGTACAAAGCTGAACATTACAAAGCAAGCTGAAGGGGAAACAAGAGCTGTGGAAAATATGTTTTAACTTAACCTGTGATAGTGGAGTGAGAAGGGAGAAAAACACAGCTGACTGTGTGCTAAAATGATGTTTTTTCACTGAGTTTTTTTCTATGTTCAGATCTGGTAAAAGAACAATATATGAATGTCCCATTCAGTTTCTAGTAACTGGACAATCTTATGGAAAATTAGCCCACAGAGCAGCCAAATCTGGAAAAGACAAGGGGAGAAAGTGAGTGAGGAACAAAGAATACCTTATTGATGCACCCTGAAGGCTAACAAAATCATACAGTGATGGAGGTAGAGCCTACCTCACCAGTCTGAAAAAGAACCTAGATCACCCCCCAACAGATATTTGTCTAGCATTTTCTTAAAAGAATAAAAAAGCAAGGTGTGGGGGGTTATTTCTTGCTTTTGTTTTTTTGTTCCCCCTCCGAAGACAGTCTAGTTCCAGTTGCTTTCTATCCTTGAAGTGAAATGTTTGTTTTCTTCTCCCCGGACTCCTTCTGTGATATCTAACAAACCTCCCTCATAGCCATTATTCCCTGTTTTGTACACAGGCATTCAACCTTTGTCCTTAGCTTTCTTTCACTCACTTCCATTGTCCATCTTGCAGAGACCATACGCTTTGTCCACATGGTCAGGGGCACCTTGAATTCCAGTCTTGTCCAAATACATGCAGGCCCTCCCAAGTTGCTTTAATCTGTACATTTTATATGTTTGTGTAAGAAACTTATTTTCCAGTATCTAATTGGAAAGATTGCTTAGTCGTGGATTTAGAATGGACTCCTGTAGGACACTGCTTGATCTGCCTTGCCAATTTTTTAACACATTACTGACATGAGCTCTTTGAGCTGGACTTATGGCAAGATGTACTCCTTCACAGTGATTTTTAGCTAGCCAGCATCTCACCAAGTTATTTATATAGCACTTGGGATGATGTTCAGTCTTTACTGAAGTAGAGTTATAGGTTATCCTAGCTGGCATCCTGGTTGATTATCCTGTCGAGGAAGGATCAGGTTGGTACAACTTGTTCTTGATACATGTATTTTGGCCATTTCATCATCTTGTCACTCTCCTTGGGCTTTCAAAGATTTTTCTAGTACATCTCCACTGATCCAGCCTCCACTGCTCTTATTACCCTGTATTCTCCTTTCCCCTGTAAGAGGGGATATTGCACTCATTCATCTGCAGTCTTTGGGATGCCATTTGTCCTCCATGACTTCACAATACTATCCAACAGTTTAATAACTACTTAATTTTGTTTCTTAATTTTTAAGCACTTCAGCATAACTTTTATTAGGTCACGATACTAGTTTATCTAAATAATCCTTGAGTTCTTGCATCCCTGTTTTCCCCATGTTTCCACTTCTGTATCAGGTTAATTACACTACACATATGGACAAAAGTATGCTTTTGTTTATGTGTGTGTGTAAGGAATGAATTGAACAGGATATGGAGCATTTTGACTTTAGCAGTGGCACCTGAGCATTTCTTCCCATTTGTTTCAGCATCTGCTTTTTAAGTGACCATGCAACTGTTTTGGAACCAATATTAAATGTGCCTATTAAACTATGGAGAATGCAGGACATGAGTTCTTGCATATGTACCTTTTTGTGCACTTGACCCATCCTCTACTTTTGCACTGCCACCTAGTAAAAAGACCTCCCTTTTGCACTGTCTGGTGACGACATTGTTTTTAAAGCTGATGTTCTGGTTTAAAGATTAAAGGTAAACCCCAAACAAACTAGAGGACAGAATTGCTCTCTATTACCCCCCCCTCCACCCTCCCAAGGGAAGACAGAAAGAGGTATAAGAAAGAGAGACTTAAACTTTGGAAATTGAAACTAGAAGCAAGTTTACTGTAACACAAGGAAAAAGGGTAAAACCTACAAATATACAAAACCGATCTCGATGATGGCAGGGCGGCTCCAGAAGAGGTCCACGGCTCCTCACAGCACCCGATGCAGTTGGATTGTGGAGCAAGCACGTGGGAAGCTGAAGGAAACCAGCAGCACACCCAGCAGCGGAAAAGAGTAGGAGGAAGGAGAGAGCCGCTTCCAGCTCTGCTGGCTTTTATAGATCGTGACAGGAAGTGGGCGGGAATACTGACCCTGCCAGTCTGTCAGGGTGCTAAGGTCCCTCTCTCTCTGATAGGTGTTCAACACCGTGCTGGGGTCTCCCAAACCATAACAGCTGAGGAAACAACTTGAGGCTAGGAAAACCTTATGAAAGCATAAGAGTCACTGTACACACTGATTTTGATATTGTTCCTGATACGATGAAATAAATCAAAATAACAATAATGTAAACCTCTGCTTTTCTTGACAATTCTTGAAAATTTGCTGACCTGGTTGTGTATGGTTCCTGGTGAGCACAGAGGGGCACTTCAGGGGTTTCTTGATCTTGCCTGTAACATCTCCCCCTCCTGTCTTCTTGAGTTCCCCCCCTCATGCCTTCAGGCTTCTTCTGTCCTTTGCAACTGGTTTTATGTGTGTTTTGCATGCTCTGCAGGAGCCTGAGCCTACAAACATGTATATGTGTCACTGGCATGCCCTGATGAAGCATTTTGAGGTAGGGAAATTATCATACACATACCATCAGACCAGTTAATGCAGTCAGGCTGTCGCTGCCATTCTCAAACCAAAGACAAGCACAGGGAGAAAATGCTTGCCTTTAAAAGGGTTTCCAAGGGATAGTATCTGTCAGAAACCAGACTCATTCATAGCTGAACACTCTGACCAGTTCATATAACCCACATAATGAGAACTCTTGACAAAAAATAAGCTACAGTGTCAGATTTTATTTTGTAGTGTATGGAGGAAGGGAATGATTTTTTGTCTGTTTTGGTTTTTTTCCTCCAATGGAGCCAGAAAACCTGAGTGAAAACTGATGAAAGGTCTCTGTGTTGAATGAGTAACACAAAAAGCAATATATTCTCCAGCACCTTCTTTAAAAAAAAAAAAAAAGTAACAAGCTAAGAAAAAAAAAAATGAGACAAGCAAAGTACAGCAAAATTACTCAGCCAAGTCTGTTCTATATTCAGGATCATAACAAGCGTGGTATTCAGAAACTTCAGTTGTAGAGCAATGACAATGATCAGTGCATAAAGATATAATTTTCTTTCAGCCTAGAGAACATTCCCCTATCTCTGCTGCCAATGCACATGAGCTGTGTGCATGTGAGGGGTGGGAGTTGTAGGTAACAAGGCAGATGCTGGTCGTGGTGGTGTCCTTGGCATGGGAAGCAGTGGTGCTCAGCCACTGCTTGGTCCTGGTGAGTCATGGGTCATGGCCTGCTGTACAGCCACAAGTCACTTCATCACCAGTGAAATCTTTTCTTTCCTTCATTTCTGTTGCTCCATGAAATATTCATGAAAAAAAATGACTTCCTACTGAGTATCCATTAGCCACCAGTGCTGATGTTAATGAGCAAACTGTGAATGCGTTACAGAGCAAATTGAAATGAGTAACAAAATACACTTAGGATGTGCTTCCTGCCAGTATTGGTGCGTCACTGGGAAAATGCTGGTTCCTTAACAAAAAGAGTATAAAGAGCAGAAATACAACTGATTAAAAAAAGGCATTATTTAAAGGAGTTCCATTAAAAAAGATTAAGTGATTTATGTGCAAATGAATCATATCTGCACATTAGGCCTTTATTTGTCATCCCAACTTGTTTTCTATTACATTAAAGCAGTTTTAAATTAAAGCATATAATTACATTAAATTAAGGCCTGCTAAGGAAAAAAGATGTGTTTTGGAACTGGCATAATTTAATTACAGTTAGCCTGTCTAAATAAATGTAAATAATTAAGATGTGACAGTAAAACAGTGTCATCTCGCATATTTGTGCAATTAAACAGTCATATTAAGGCCTACAAATAGTGTTTTGTTGTCTTTATAAATTCTTTTCAGTTTTATACCTTTCTTAACATTTAGTGGGAAGCAGGCAGTTGTTAAAAACATGTTGACATACAAAATTCAGCTGGATCAGAGGAAATTCTTGCTGTATTGCACAGGATGACAGCTAGCGCTGGTGACAATTTCAGGTGAGAAGTTAATCCTCAAAAAAAGGCCCAAACCCCAGTATAATCAGGGTTCAGCCCAGCTCATCTGGTCAGCTATGAAAGGGAAGGGACATGAGCACTTACAGAAGAACATTGGCACTGCCTGTGTCAGGAGAGTATGGCTGTAGCTCTATGCCTGGGGACAGGCATGGTGTTGCCTTTAGGAGCCATGCTCAGACTCCAGGCACCTGCTTTTACACAGCTTCTGTCTGTGGTGACAGTAAGGGGACCATTGTTTAGAGCAGGAAAAAACAGCTCAGAGCCATTTCACAGGGCTGGGGTGAATGGACAAGCAGGAAAGGAGGTATGGGAAGCCTGGAGGCAATGCAGAAAGCAGTGGGAAGCTGCAGCTGGGCACCAGGGAGGCAATGGTGGAGATCTTCTCTGAGAGCTCCTCACTTTTCCTCCTATGTGAATGGGGTGAAGGAGTCAGCTCTGCTAGAGTGACTACAATGGGGCAAATTCAGATTTTAATATCTAAATATAGAAATATTCAATGCAAAGGAGCAGCAGCTGCCTCAAGAGGTGAGATGCTACCCACTGGTAAATGAAGGGAAGTACAGGACATGTAAAAACCTAGAGATAGGGGAAGTAAAGACTTAGAGAAAAGCCCTCAAGAAAAACATGCATGGTCTCCTGAGGTTTCACAGTGATCATTGAAACTAGACTCCTATATTCCAGTTTCCCCTGAAGTCCATGGTAAGGCTCCAGCTGAGTGCAGAGGGGATATAAATTTGTGTACAATGTTACTTGTGGTTGGTGCAAAAGCTTCTAAGGAAATCTCCACTTTGAGCACCCCTTGATATAAACATTTTTGCTTTTGAAGAAATTTTATAAAAATATTTGTATGAATGTTTGTGAAATGAAGTTAAGCTTATGAGCAAGCATTGGCTAGTCAGAAATTTAAATTTACTTCTTGAGCAAAATAAATTAATTCTGGGCAGAAATGGAAGTAGTTTATTTATTAAAAAAGATTTGAGACCATCTGTCAGGAAACTCAAACTAAACAATCTGCTTAGTTCTCAACAGACATAAAGCTGTGGAACTCTGAGGCCTTTGAGTGACCAATAGCACAGTTCAGGTAGATGCAAAAAAATTACAGACAGTTTATTCATAACTGATAGGCTGAAATGTGATCACAAAAATATTTGCCAAAAAAAGTACTCAAAAATAGCTAGTAAAAAGCACAGGTATTTAGAAAATGAGACTAAATATGCTACATTTTCTAACCGTGTATTTAATTTATCATTATTGTATGTGTCTTGCTGTAATAGCCCAGGATATTTTCACTGGAAGATTTTTTTTCTATTGCTGGCACTAGAAGATTTATATAACATGGCAGAGTAGCCTAATTCCATCTACAGTCTTGCTAAGTACAAACACCCCTATCACAGGGTGGAGTGAAGGAGTTGTCTTAACAGTGTTCATACTGGCAGGAATCATAATCTCTTCATTAAGTAGCCTAGATTAGACAATATTGCTGACTTTACAGAGGACTTTCTGCTTTTGAAAAGAAAAAAAACAAACAGCTTTTTAACTTTATTCCTCCTAAGGGTTACAGCAAAGAGAAGAAAATTAAGATGATTGAAATGTTTGAGGATGTCTTGATGCATCTTAGAGAGGGTGTGCTTGCTGGTAGTTAAGTTGCAGCTTTCAGCACAGAGATGAACTTGAAGAATTACAGAAGCCTGGAACTTCTGAATTTTGTGGAAGACAGTGAATAAATCTCTGGGCTTAAGTTTTGCATCAGAACTTCTGAAATGAGTCCAGTCTTAGCACCACTGTTCATAACACACTCTAACCTGGCATGTTTGAAACAGCTCTGAGTTTCATGACAGAGCTCTATTCCCATTTTGAAAAATCAAGGTCAGTTCTGTCAATAAAAATGGTGCACAATGACACTTCCAATGATTTGTGTGAATTATGATGGTCCCATCTGTTGCTAGTATCTGCCCTGGGGTCATAACTGACTCTAAACACAGGAAAAATGCAGTGCTTTTTCTAAGCCCTGAAATTACAATACATGGATAAAAAAACCTAAGAGGGTCTCTGTGTATAAATGCTTGGTACATTTGTTGCATTTTTGCTAATTAGTCTGATATTTGATGTCCTTCCATATTAGTACATTCCAGAATCTTAACATTTGCTCCAAACTGGGCTATAAAATACAGCTGCAGAAGGAACAAAACAGGACAAATGACGGGAGATGAAGGAGAGGAAAAGGACATAAATTAAATTTCTAATGCCTCATAATTATGAAAGTTGGAATAAATTTTCCTTCATGATTATTTTGTTCAGCTGTGTCTTCCCAATCTTCTGTTCTTCCCTTACAGACCATGGTGATGCTGGTAGCAGAGGGTTGACAGACTCCATCTCCAGTTAATCACCCTCCAGCCACCATTTATTTTTTTCTGCCTGGATCCCTGAGCTGGGTCAGGTCAGGGCACAGAGAGAAGGGAGAGGCTGGCTGGACGGGTGAGCTGTCGGTGTGCTACTGCTTTCTTTGGGCCTGAATTTGCAGCCACTCCCTTTTGAGAATTCCTGTTGAAGGCAATGGCAATTCCAAATTTGAGCAGCTGCAAAACCGAGCTGTAAATCAATTCTTCATCTCTCCTTGTCAATATTGTACTGCTGCTTATTACAGCACTGACAGAGAGGACTCTGTATCCATGACACTTATGTTTAGGTCATGGTAAGGAGGAGGAAAATGAATACTAGTGCAGACTGAGTAGGTGCTGGGGAGCAGGACAGGGGCAGGGGGAAGAAATCCCTGCTGAGTTTTTGGCTTTTTCAAGTTTTCAGAAACTCTCAGTACAAGATTTAATGATGACCTGGAATATATGAAGCTTTGCAAATCAGCAGCAGCTACCAGTCATTTGGAAGAGATTTCTGCCTTTTTTTTTTTTTTTTCTTTTCTTTTTTCCCATCAGGTCTTTCATGTAAAATAAAACAGTGCACAGTGGAAATCAAGAACTGAGTCTTTCTAAGAAGGAAGCCGAATGGATCAGAGCAAAGAATCTTGCAGAAGCCTTTGACAAGGCAACTGGTGCTGGAAGGAAATGCCTCCTAGCACTAGCAATGGTGGAAAAAAGCCATCTTGAGTCATGTATATCAATTCTCAACCTGGATTGGCATTTCTATCCTTTTAAAATGTTAATGTCATAGCTCTGCCAGCAGCAGTCTTCTTCTTTTAAGGATTTTCAAGGTAGTGGAGTTGAAGGGAAAACTTAGCTAAAATAATCCCTCTTTTTGCTAGCATTGCAGTTCTTTCATTTAACAGGCAAACAAGATGTCTACAGCTGAGTCTCCCAGTAGAACCACTAGCGCAGCTCTCTGGCTCCAGAGGGACTTAATTACAATATTAGATTATAAACATACAGGAACTCAGACCCTGAATATATTACATTCTTCTTCTAGTCCAAGGCTTAAAGATATGACTGTTGTTGTTTAACCCCAGCCAGCAACTAAGCACCACACAGCCTCTCACTCCCCCCCGTGGGATGCAGGGAAGAGAATTATGATAAGTACAGTTTAAGAATTGAAAAAAAAAAAAAAAATCAATAATAATAATAACAACAACAACAATATTAATAGTAGTAATGAAAATAACAAAGGGAAAGAAAGAAAGCCCAAGAAAGACAAGCGATGCAAATGAATCTTTCACCACCAACTGACCAATGCCCAGCCAGACCCTAAGCAGTGGCTCCCCTGCCAAGCTTCCTCCTAATTTTATTGCTGAGCATGATGTCATATGGCACAGAACATCCCTTTGGTCAGTTTGGCTCAGCTGTCCTGGCTGTGTCCCCTCCTAGCTTCTTGTGTAGCCCCAGCCTACTCACTGGTGGGGTGAGGAGCAGAAAAGGCCTTGGCTCATGTAAGCACTGCTCAGCAACAGTTAAAACATCCCTGTTATCAACAGTTTCCAGTACAAATCCAAAACACAGCTCCATGCTATCTATGGTGAAGAAAATTAACTGTACTCCAGCCAAAACCAGCACGACTCAGTGAAAGTGATGGGTCTTTTTGTTTTGAATCTAGGGGTTATGCTTGTCTCCTGTGGGTAGATAATGTCACCTTTCTTTCACAAAATCCAAGTGGGTCTTGCTCTTTTCTTTCAGTTGTGGCAGGACAAGGGGGAATGCCAGGGCCCGGGTCAGCTGGGCAGTGGGACTAGTAGCACAGGCAACAGCAGCAGAGGTCTCGGGTTTGCACTCAGCTTGCCTGTGTTTCCAGGTGTGTCTCCTTCTCTCCAGGAATGTAGGAGGTGGTGGAGACTGCTTCCCACAGGGCTGTGAGCAACCCGAGAGGGCAGAGTGATCCGTGTGAGCAGGTGGGGTGTGTGCACTGAGCTATGGTGGCTTCTGAACCAATGCACCTGCTAATGAACTTGTGTCTTTGGCTTCTGCTGTTTCCTTTAGTTGAAAGAATTCATGTCCAGGTTTCCCAGCAGAGAGTTTTATTCTCTGAAAACTTGGATTCAAACTAGATGTAAATTCTCTGGCTGTAATCACGTTTAATACATTTCCCTGATAAATATTTGCTGTCTAACGAACTTTAGTTCACCCAAGGATGACTCTGGTGAAGCAAATCACATTCTACCATGATTGGGAGGAAAAAATAAAATAAAAAGAAAAGCCTAATGCAGTATTAATAAACCCTTTATTAAGCAGCAGGTTCTGTTCCAACAGCTCTAAGCATTCAGACAGGTACATTTTTAATCATCCGCTGATCCTTATTGAAAAATGTACAAATACAGCTTTCAAGAGAGGATTACAAAACAAGCTTCAACTTGTTTCATTAAAATTACTTTTTTTTTCCAAAGGAACAGCAGAAAATTGCTGGCAGGGAACCTTGGTGAACCGTGTCCATGGGCCATTAAGGATGGATTAAATTTACATTTATAACCCCATTGATTCAATGCTTTTTCTCTTTCTTTTCTGAGGCGAGTTGACTTGGGAAAGTTATTCAGTAATTGTTCTTTCCTGCAGTGAATGTGCCAAGAAGAAAGAACACATTATTGGATTTTGTTCTTTAATACTGAAAATGACAGCAGGAAACAAAATAGAGAAAAGCTAAGCCTGTGTATTACATACCATCAGGCACAACACCTCTAGTTATGCTTTTGTCTGGTAATGAATAAATTCTACCATCACTTTCTTTGGCCATAACTATTAGTATTTAATTAAGAGATGGTGATCAAAATTAACTATTTGACCAGATTAAAGTGTCCTACTCGACACTGGTGAGACCCCACTTGGAGTATTGTGTCCAGTTCTGGGCTCCCCAGTTCAAGAGGGACAGGGATTTACTTGAGAGAGTCCAACGAAGGGCTACAAGGATGATTAAGAGACTGGAAGACCTGCCTTATGAGGAAAGGCTGAGAGACCTGGGGCTGTTTAGTCTAGAGAAGAGAAGACTGAGGGGGGATCTAATTAATGTCTATAAATACATGAGGGCTGGGTGTCAAGAAGGCAGAGACAACCTCTTTTCACTTGTGCCCTGTGATAGGATGAGGGGCAATGGACTCAAACTCAAACACAGGAAGTTTCATCTCAACATGAGGAAGAACTTCTTTACTGTGAGGGTTACAGAGCACTGGAACAGGCTGCCCAGAGAGGTTGTGGAGTCTCCTTTGGAGACCTTCAAGACCCATCTGGATGCCTTTCTGAGTGATCTGCCCTAGTTTGTGATCTACCCTTGTTTCTGTGGTGTGTGTGGTGTGTGTGTGTTGGTTTTTGTTGGTTGGTTGGTTGGGTTTTTTTGTCTCAGTCCTGCTCTGGCAGGGAGGTTGTACTCGATGATCTTCAGAGGTCTCTTCCAGCCCTAACATTCTGTGATTCTGTGATATAGCAGGAGTCCTGCTGAGGTATTTAGAGAAGAGAAATATTGATTGAATTATTCTACCTCGTATAAAAAAAATTGAAAATACTTTCCACTTGCAGGTTTGGTTGCATTAAGATTTTCATTACCATACCTGAGGCAAAATCATGAGTCTCACTGTATGGCTCCTTGTGGGGATTAACAGAATAGCAGCACCACGCACATGTTTATGAAAGTAATGCAAGTCTGCCACACCACCATGGTTTTCCTCATTCTTCCAATTTTTAGTTGGAATGCATGATATAGTTTGGAAGTAAAACAGTACAGCTTGTTTTCATCCTGCAATAAATTTAATTACTGCCTTAAATCCAAACCTTTAACCTAAGTTTGTATGTAGTCCCATTGAGCCATTATCTTGCTGATGTTCCACATCATTGAAGCACCTAAGGATGCATCTAGTATTAAATGTATGTCTTGTCTTTTGAATAAATGGGATTATTTATGTGATGAAAATTGAGCTCATGCTTAAATATTCAGCTCATCCCATGGATATTTCTGAGTTACTCCATTTGCTTATCATCGTATCTGAAAACATACTCGAATGCAAAATGTGTAATTTTCCAGATTTCATAGAATCGTAGAATCAAATAATGGTTTGGGTTGGAAGTGACCTTAAAGATCATCTGCTTCCAATCCCCCTGCATGGGCAGAGACACCCCACACTAGAGCCATCCAACCTGGCCTTGAACAAATTTCAAAGAAGTTAGTGGGATCCTGCAGCCCAGCACTAGGTGTATGGTTGCATCTACTGAAGCAACTGAATTCAAACTGTTGTTACATATTCACAGGTCAGATTGATTCCATTGGAACTCCTTGGTCTTACTGATTAAGGCCAACGTTTTCAGTTGGAGGCACTGTAAACCAGACAGATCTCCAAGAGTACATTTTTGGCATGTCATTGAAAATATTGACTTTAAACATTAACTCTTAAGATACGTAGTACAATGGTGATTCTTCTTAGTGGTAGGAATAGTTTTGGCTTATGTTGGAAAAGTGCTTTGGCAGAGAGCAATGTGATATAAATGCAAAATGTGACCATAATTTACAGTTTGAAGAATTCATGACATAACTGAACTAATAGAATTCAAGATTGCAGTAGTAGTACTGGGGAAATATAAAAAATAGTAAATTTATTTTATCAAAATGATGACGTGGTGCAAAGGATATTCAGTTTTCAGCACAGAAGGAACAAGGCAATCCAATTGCAGTTTTCCATTTTGGTATTTTAATGTTCTTGACACAATTCTTAACACAGACAATAAAGCATTATTAATCAAATGCACAATAATATTCATTGGGGAAATTACATTAGAAATACATTGGGGGTCAAAATTACATTCATGTGGACAATATAGGAAAAAAGCAATGTAACAAACTGTACTGTTGAATAAACAATTCTGTGATGTGGAAAAGCTTTTGTTTAAAAATGAAAGCTGCAATAGAATTTAACCTGTTTGTTTCCAGTCTTTTCTGGAAAGAAAAAATACAGACTTACAGGTTTTTGCTGTTATAGCCAGTTACTTTTCTTAATTGCTCAGGCACATTGAACATAAGGCCATAAGGACTGACTGCCTGGATCACACCAAAGATAAATCTAGCCTGAAAGCCTAGGTCCATCAGGGAAACAAAAATAAATAAAAATAAAATCTGAGATGAGTAATAATCTGAGAGTAATAATTCCCCCTGCATTCTTTACATCTCTTTTGTTCCCCCTTTCTCTTGCTGCACAATAATTCCAGTGAATAGCCACTGGACCACGTGTGACCATGAGAAATAATGAATCATCATTCCCCAGTCACCCCTCTTCAGTCTCCTTGTGACTTTATATAGCATCACATTCCCTCCCTGCCCCAGCTGTTGCTTTTCCAGTCTGAATCCTGGTTTATGTTATATCTCTGGTACAGAAGTTGCTCCATTCCTTGGATAATTTTTGCCACTGTTCTTATCTTTTTTTTTTTTTTTTCCCCCCTGTTCTACTCCTTTTGAAACTAGATAATAATAAATGCATTCATTACACATAGGTTGGCCAGACAATGGATATGTAGAGTGAAATGCTGGTGTCCTCTTTATTATCCATTCCTTCCCCAATAATTCTGCTCTTCTTTGTACCTTTCTGATCACTGCTGAGGTAACAAGTGCAGAGAACCACTGATGGTGTCTCACAGATTCTTTTGCTGCTTAGCAGCTGTTAAACAAAAGTCCATCAATGTGTATGTAGCCTGACAGGAGTTTTCCCCCTTGTTCGTGACTCCATGTACAGCAACAGCGAATTTTTTTAAGAATTTTTGTCACTGTTGGTGCTTTGATTTTTTTGGTGATTCAAACTATAGGTCACATGCTGTAGTTAGTAGTTCAACATTTCCACATATGAGGTCTTTTTCTGGATCTTGGATAAACACCATTAGGTACCTCAGTTTGATTCCATTCACTTCATTGCTCCACTCTAAAGTTTCTTTTATTAGATCGTTTCTTCTTTACCTTCACTTTTCATAGTGCTGCCTGCAGGGCCTTGGCCTGATACAATTTCTTGCTTAGTATAGTGTGAATTCAGAACTTCACAATATGAAATTATTGCAGCATGAGTTTTTTACCAGACTCAACATAACAGATAAAAGTTACCCCAGGCTAACTGAATATTTTTCAGAATATCCACAGATTTCTTCCATGAACCAGGCACATTATAGTTGAACTACATTTCTAACAGCTTAATGATTACATTTTTGAGTCAAACATAAAAAAGTCACAAGCAGACAGTATGGCCTGAGAAAAACTGACAACTGCTGCTTTCCAGCAAATAAATAATTCCCCTACTCTTATTCAATCAGCTCCCCCTGGCCTGATCCATATTTTGGTACTCAAATAATTTCACATGTGCATTTTAACCAGCTTTCTCAGTGAAACTCATATTTCTCAACTGAACGCTGCTTTAATTTGAATACCAAGAACTTGGATCTCAGGAGAAAGAGTATATTAAACCAGAATCAACTAATTACACACAGCTGTAGATACTTCAAAGCATTAAGAGCTTTTGTAGTTCTGGATTTGTATTGACAGAAAGAGACACAATGGGAAAAAATTCAGAAGTCTCATCTCTACTTCCCTCAGATTAAATTATGCAGCTGGGGTTTTTGTAGCAAAATAGGTAGTGTTCTAGCCCGGGAGATGTGGAAAGGGCTGTGTTCTCTGCCAGCCTGACTCTCCCAGAGGATCTTATTGTCATATCATTGCAAAGTTATAAAAGAAAAAAGAAAAAGAGCAAACTTAACTGTTGCTCCAAGTTCAACAATGAAGTGTTACTTTTGGCCACTGTTTTTGTGTGGTTAGACATATTTCAGTTTACTCTGATGGTTGTATTTCTTCGCCTCCTTTTTCTTTTAGGAATCTGTCACAGATTGTGCCCTGTTTTAAATCTTACTTGTACAGTCTGAAATACCACTGGGTTAAAAAAATATAAGCTAGTGTGAATCAATACTGATTCATTGACTTTCTCTGATTTATACAAACTGGAGGTCTGACTCAGTGTGTTGAACATGACGATCAGTTATGGTAAGCAGAAATAATACTATGCTTTTCCTCTATGAGATTTAACTTCTCACAGTGTCTAAACTGGTATTTTCCTGGTACATGCAGAATGTATTTTTGGGAGGAAAATGACTTCTGTGTTTCCTTCCTAGGTCTATGTACAACTCCCTTCTATGAGGCTCATGTGCAGCACGAGCCACACATCCCAGGCCCACCAGTGCAGCCACAAGGAAGTTGACCCACAAATGGAGAAACCTTTGTAGGCACCTTTCCCCTTCCTAACACTGCAATTTGTCATGTAGTAAAGTACAATTTTCCTTCGGGTCCCCTGAAGCCTAGATAGTTAGGCTGGCTTCTTTTTTAATTAATTGATGGAAATGACAGGTTCATTTTCTTTGTAAAATAATTATTTTGACCTAAATGTGAGGTCATATAGTATGTTGGCCTTCCACAGATGTGTTCTTGAAGGTATTTTAACACAGCCAATATAGTTAGGCTTCTCACAAAAGGGAAAACACAGACATTATATAGATTTATTTCCATAAAGGAATATTTCAATATTTACACAACACTTAGTAATTAATTGTTTGTTCAGGAATATCAAAGGTGATTCAGCCTAAGTAAACTGAAATGCCTAAATAATAAGTTATATTCTCCTTAGAATGTGTATAATCTTAGATACACCTCACTTTTTTTTTACAGCAGGCTCAGGAGACTCTGGTCTAACTATCCCCCAGTTACTCTTTCTGTAGAAAATTAGGAAATAATATCTATCAGTAAATTACCAAACACCATATGTGACATTTAACTGATAGATTGATCTCTGTTTTATTTTTGTGTGCTCCAGCCCTCTGATCACCTTCATGGCCCTTCTCTGGACTTGCTCCAACAGCTCCATGTCCTTCTTATGTTGGGGGCCAAAGACTGGCAAAGGAAAAATGGGGTTTTGCCTTTGGGCTGTGTTTAAGAGAAGATACCTTTCTGAATGGTATTTCTTAGTGAAATACGTTTTTAGAGCTATGTATTGCAAAACAATCAGCTTAAACTGAAGTGCCTGTTGGCCATCCTCATTGCTGTGATAAAAGCCATCCCTGATCCTAGTGGTATGAGAACATGGTACAGTGACGGTATAACTTGCCTCTTGATCAGGGCTTGCTGGTGTGTCTTTTTGTGGACTTTTGGTGATGGCTTTAGTTGCCTGGTGGTAGTTTTTGTCCTCTGACTTCTTACTCATTTGGGATTAGACTGAGACTAACATGCATCTTTGATTGTAGTCTCAGACCTGAAGTTTTGGCTGGCTCTCTGGTGAATGAGAATCGATGTCTTTTTCCCAAGTTGAATTATTTGGAAGGTAGTTCAAGACTGATCAATCTAGAAAGAGACAACACAGAATGAGGCATAGAAGCTGGAAAGATCCTGGCTTTAGAATGTAAGGCTTTTATTGTATTTTACATTAGACAGATTTGAAATATAAGGCTAAAAGGGCAATGGGATCAGAGACCAGAAAGTCACATACCTTCTCAAATAAATTGTGGTAACCACTGATTTAAACAGTCATTCTCTCTGTTTATCAGACATCTGGTCTTCAGAATGCATCAGCTTTCACAGGACCAATGCTGATAATGCTCTGCTTACCAAATCATGGATTAAGGCATAAGAAGATGGGGATCTGAATCCCACCAGACAAAGAAATACATTTCCCTGTATGAGTACTCTAATTGGTAAGGTGCAATGTAAAAGGTATGTCACATCTTCAGAAGTTCTACTGCAAAACAAAGAAAAGTTCCTCACTGAATTTTAGGGGTCTTTCTCTATCAGATGAGGCCCCATATATGCAAAAAGGATGGCTTGTCTTTGAATACTGATGGGCTAAGGAGTAAAGTGCTAAGCTGCTCTCACTTAGGCACATCAGAACATGGGTATGTGCTGAGTAGTCACTGCCAAAGGGAAGGACAGCTAACAAGTGTACGTATCTACAGAGTTGGGGTAGTTAGTAGAACTGCTGCCTGAGTAGAGGGTTTTAGGATAGTGGTTTGGGATCCAGGTCACTAAATACTGTCCAAGTCCTGCTCTTGGGCACTTTTTAGAAATTTAACTCTATTTGTAATTGTCAAATCTAATAGGTTACAAATATATATCTCAAGGAGTATAATCACTGGATAATACACACTTTAATTTATTACTTTGAGATGCAAGAAGTCTGTAGTAATGATACAAGCCTGTTGACCATAGCATAGTTTCTAGTAAGTGTAGAACCAATCTGGGTCATGTAGATCTACATGTAGGTCTGACAATGAGCACATAATGTGTAACTGGTAAATTGGTATTATTATTGTATAGTTTATGCATTCATCTGAAGGTATGAGAATCACCTGAACAGCAAAGAGATGCTCAACTCTTTCCAAGAGTCTATGACACCTATTCTAGGCTACAGAAACTACAATACAGACCAGGAGTCCAAGGCATAAAGGTGCAGTGAGTTGTGCTGTGACTGATGTATATGCATGAGTATCTGTGCATCTGAAAAGCAAGAAAAGAAAGTCATGATTTGGTAAGAAGGCATCTCACCACTTAACAAATTTATCTCTGATTTACCCATGGGAAATTTGCTACTTTGGGGATGGAGCTAAATAGCCTTCACTGTTTACATAATTTGTTTGAGGGTATGTATAATCATGTCAGCTTGACAGTTCTTGACAGGTTAATCAGGTCCATAGTCTCAGTGAGAGTTTAATAGTCAGAAAGCAAATCAAAGCAACTTTATTTCTATGTACTTTAGGACCAGCAATGGAGACAGCAGGCAGACAAATGTCAGCAGCTTTTGAAGTTAGTGAGTCAGTGTGGACACCAGCAGCTTGACAGAGGTCGAAAGAACCATTCTTCATTCAGATGCCCTATAGGTGTTTCTATGTGATTGGGCCATGTGGTCCACACCAGATAAGTAATGGAGAGTTAGGTACCAATATTTGGAACTGACTTCTTTCATATTTGAACTTTAGATAATCTAAGGTATTATTTTTATCCATCTGCATTTATTGATCTTCACTGAAGGTGGTAGTTCAGGTGTTATGAATATTGGAGATTACTCGGAGGTCAGTTTTTCAGTTTCAAATATCAAGCAATTTATTTATGATTTGTACTAAAAGGTATGGATAAAAATTTCTGCAGAATTTTTTTCCAAGGGTCAATGAAAATAAGTCCTTTAAAAATCTGAGCTTTAGAATCTGATTAAAGCTCAAAATTATTCTGCTGAATCTTGTAAAATTTTTTCTGTGTACTGGTTATATTTAAAGAAGTAGTTAATGTCAACTAATTCATTCATCCATACATTCATACATTCATTCATTCAAAAAATAAAATGTGACAACAGCAAACCTTACATTTCTGAAGACTAGTTCTCCAGATCATGACACATTTTAAATATAATTTAGACATACTGTTATTCATAGACCTGTATCAGAAAATAGGCAGACCCATACTGAGTCAGTAAGTGTACAGGTAGCCAAATATATATGTCTGGCAGCAGACTCCAGCTGTGCAAGGAGAGAATAAGAAAAAGTACAGAATAGTCCTCTACTAGGCTTCAGCTATTTTCATTCCAGGGAATTTCCTGAGTTATATGTGGCTTCTCATGTCTTTTCCATCTGTTTGTCTGGCCTGTCCTTAGCCATCCATAAACTTTGCACCCACAGGATCCTTTGGCAAGGAGTTCTTATGGCCAGATGTCCGGTGTGAGACATTTTGTTTTCTTTGAATCTCACTTCTTTTCTTTGCTATCCTGTTCCTTTTTTCAGTGGGAGAAAGAACGAGCAGTCAAACCCTATCAGCCATGCCCAGGCCACTGTAATTTTAGAGAATTCTATTCCCCCACCTCTCCAGCTCTCTCTTTTCCAGGTTGAATCCAGTTTATTCAATCATTCAGACTTGTAGAAGGTATTTTGTTCATTCAGCAGAACTGAAACTTAAAATGACCATAATTAGTTGCAAAAAGAGTGTTAGGATATTTTGTATTAAAAACAGTGTTTGGGCTGTGGGAAGATCATACAATGAAAAATATTTTGGGGGATAATTAAAAATGTGTCCCTGTTAGCTACATTTCAAGTCCAGCTGTCTCAGAATTTGCCACTGTCACTGGTTTAATGAAGGATTCTTCCCAGTCTCACCCACTTTGAAATTTTGTATTTTTTTTTCATCTTGAAAAGAGAGACGAGGGATGCTGCTTTACTTGCCTTTTTTATTAATAGTTCCAATATTGTTAAAATATGTCAAGTATTTAGGGTAATAATATATCTGAGTAGTAAAAAGATATAGTTTCTTTTTTTCTTTCTAAGTACTACAACAATTGCACAGTGAAAATGAGGAGAACAGAAATCAAAATAATGGTCTTTTTAGGACTAAAGGATGGAAGAATATTAAACTCTTTTTGCTTCTTATCCAGTTTTTTCCTAGGAGACATCCAGTTACCTGTGGTTTTGTCTGTGATTTCAAAAACAGTAGAAACAAGACCTGCTCTGATGCCAAAGAGAAAAGACTATGGCACTGAGCTGACATTTGGATTTGCAGAAATCCCCTGCCTAAATTTGAGATGTCAGTCTAGATTTAAGGTTCAGTCTTACTATTAAAAATGAACTGTTTTAAACAAATATTTATATGAAGCTTCTGTTTCAGTTAAATGCAAGAGGGTTTCTTTCTATATGAGAGTCCTCTCAATGCCCCTAGATATCTATAATCCACAGGGAAGTATATCTGGGTTTTAATAGACCATATTCCATATTCAGAAGGAGAAATAAATGAGTAATTCTCAAGACTAACTGTTTCTAAATAATTTAGCTTTGGTTTAAGTTCAGAGAACTTCTGTGAATGGATCAATTTATCTCTACATTTTCCGTAATTCAAATCTATTCTATAACAGTCCCTGAATTTGTTACTCTATTGATGCACCACAACTTTACAAATTGAAGTGGCACTGGTTAGATCACATGAAAGTGCTGGTAAGACATGTGGTACTTTTCCTGTTGCCTGATTAGGCAAGCATGCACAGACTTCCATCTCAATGCCTTCTTACCTTATATTTAAATTTTGTTTTTGAAATTGCTTGTGTATGTAACTTTGAAAAGCACTTTCCATGAACATAAAGTGCAATCACTTGCATATTCACAAGAAGGAAATCTAAAAGGACCACGAATACAATTAAAGCTAATTAAATCAATTTTTAAAAATGTCAGTAGAAAATCTCTGGTATTATTTGCCCAGCTTCCAGTTGAAGACATGAAGTGATTTTATGTAAATATTCTTGAAAGGTAATATCCTCTCTCTTTGCAACAGAGACAAAGTGCTCATTGTGTCCTGATCCAGCTGCTGAGGTGTTCAGTACTCCTGTTGCAGTTTCTATAGGGGAAAGAATGTCTGTCAATTGTGGGATTACTGCTTAAGCATCCATCTGTAAAGATTAACAACCACTGAAAATGATGCTATATGTAGAACTGTGCCACATTTCTTTAAAAAATTGCATTTGTACAGAAGTGACCAAGACTTGGTTCTGTTTCCTAAAGACTTCTGAACTTTTTAGCACCTGAGGAGAGTGCTTTTTGTACTTACCCCCACCTTGCTTTTGAAGTTAAAGATCACGTGGTATCATCCCTCCTCTCCCAACACCTCTTCCCTCTAAATTAGAATTTCACCTCTTACTTCTCAGCTTGGTAACTGTGAGGGACTGATGGGTTTTGCTGCTGCTAACTCCAGTAGCTGGGGAGAGTGCAGATAGTCCTGCACTTTAGGGTGAGTCCTTGAGTGATTGAAAGAGTGCTTTCCTGCTGCCTTCCTGTTGGTGACCATGGGCTGGAGACCACAACTCAACTTCGGGAGAGATGTCTTTCCTCTGTTGTGTACTTAAATAAAGACTAGTCTGCTTTTTATTTTGCCCTGTTTAATTTATTCAGGAACTTACGATATTCCAAATCTTAGATTTAGCAGAGGCCATGCACTGGAGCCAGTAATGTGGAAGAAGTTAGAGTCTAATGTATTCTAAAATAGAGGCAGCACTCCGTTAAAGAGACTGGAAGGGGTGAGAGAAGACTGGTTAGAAGACTGGGATTGCAATTCATTTGGGAGGGAATAAAGGGGTAGAAAGAAACTAAGCTTGAAAGCTGGGTATGAATTTGCTTTCTGTGTCCACGAGGTGATTGGTCTGAATGTCCCTCAGCTTTCTTTGGCCTGGTGTAACATTCAGGGTCTGTAAGGGCAGAATAACCTCTGTGCCTATAAAACCTGTTTGTGGCAGAGGTCTTGACAGCAAATGTGAAGGATGTCTGTGCAGAAATAGAGGCTGGAGCAGGGACATCACGTACCATGCAGAAAGTATCTGTACCCTAATGACAGCTATAACAAAAGCAACCTTATGTTGAGGTGCGTATAGAGGATATATATTGCTTGGTGTAGGTCCTACACCTCTAGAGTCTAGTCCACTGACCTTAAGAAAGAATTAGCTGGCTGATCCAACACAACTGAATAATGCAGTTTGGGAAGCATGTAATTACACCTTGGGTGCTTAATTTAGGGCAAAGGAAACACAGCCTGAGGGACAGCAACCCTCACTAACTTAACCCTTACCAGTTTGTGTGAATGGCTTTATTATTGGTCCCACTTAAAATCTATGGTGTACAGATATATCTTCTCTACCCTGATGAAAAACATTCATTCCCCTAATCTCCATAGATCCATCTTTCACTGCAGAATTCTACCTGGGTAAACTGTGATATTTAATGTTACCATGGTCTCTTTTTCTCTGCCTCAGTACCTTACATAAACTGTTACCCATTGATTGTTTCATAGCACTGTGGTACTAGGATTCCTCCATGTTAATGAGTATGTCATAGCTGTTAAATGCTGCCAAAATATTTACAGATCCCTCATTATAATTCCTACTTGTCTCCCTGATTTGCAACTTGAATCAAAGAAGACCATTTAAGATACACATTTTATAATAGAGATAAAAACTTCAGTGCTTTTTTACCTTCCAAATATAAATATTTTGGATATGGTTTTCACAGATAACTCAGCACCCACTGACCGCTAACTTCAGGAGGGATTATAGATAGATGGTTCTATGGAAAGCTAAAACACACACAAAAGAGTACACAAATATAAAACAACCAAAATAAACAATGAAATGTGAAAATGTAATACTGGGTCCATCTGAGTAAGTAATCTACAATATTAGTGTCAGAATTAATAACAAATATAAGAATTTATCACAGCTCCAAGGAGGCTGAGTAGACCACAGTTTCTTCCTAGTGTTAGTATGTTGGCTGATAGACTCTTATTCCAGCTTGACTTTAATTTGTGCTGAACACATCAAAGCATATTTAACAGTTTTAATCTTCACTTTTTCAAAACAACTACATCATTCAGTGTATTTTCTATTTGGAAGTACATAGTGAGGCAATGGGCTTAAAAGCAAGCTCCATTTTTCTTCTCTTGGATAGTGATTTTTTTCAATAATTTCCTAACAAATAGAGCAGAAACTCTTAAAGCTGTCAAACCAATGTCACAGGACATGGCAGCACAGGCCCATGCAATGCCTCCTGGAATGTGAAAACTTGAGAGTCTCGACTTAGAAGGCATGTGCATCTGCTAACTTTCAGAGAGGAGAAGGACACAGCTCTTCAGAGGTTTGAGAATGCAAATATGTTCACCATTGCAAACAGACAAGTGATAGCACATGTTCTGACAACGACCACGGTATCTTGCTAATCACAACAGTTGATAATTTTTAATTTTTTTTCTGGAATACCATTCACCAGACTTTCTAAAGAAGCTGCTGAAAAGAACCTTTGGAAAATTCAGTGTGGTTTGCAGTGTGCTCACTGTAGAGCTGATGTAATTTTTCCAAACGGGCAAACTCAAGAAAAGTGCAGAGAGAAGAATGAAGGAACCACATGTACCTGTAGTTTATGTAACTCAAATATTGTTTAATACTCTTATTTATGACCATCCTTGGTAATTTATTTGCAAATTAAGCTGTCTGGACATGTTTGTGAAAGGATTCATTCATTTCACAAAGGTTAGCTCATGTGAGAGTCTTCAATGGAGAAGGAATATCAGAATTTACTGTTGTCCAACCACTACTCTAGCATAATACTTTTAAAATAAGTGTTTGGTACAACTAAAGATGACAATAGTCAATCTCCAGTTTCCACAGATGGTAGAATTTTAACCCACTGGCCCTAATGATGATAGCCTGTGCTGACAGCTGCATACTGGCTGGACATGCACCAGTGCATGAAGGGCACTGCTGATTTTTTTTTATTTTACTACAGCAGGGAAGGGTATGAACAGCAGTATAAAGAAAAAAGGGGTCCTGTTCCAGGTACACTTGTGTCAGCAGTGTACATTTAAAAACAGAGCCTTGAAATCTTGAGGCATACTTGGCAATCTTGGCAGCATGGTGTAGTCAAATTCCAGTTCTGGCACAGGAAAATCTTAAAAAAACCTCCACTGGTGTCTATTCAGTTTGGAATTTCTTTGACAAATTCCCCAAATAGTTTATTATCTCCAATGTAAGATTCAGTTCCAGGTTAAGACATAGGCGTAGCTGTTGGCAGCTGAAGTGCCTAAGCTCCCATAAAAATAAATAACTCTGTTCTGTCAGTGGACTCTCAAGAGACTTACAGCTGACCAGCTATCAGAGACAGGAATTCAGGTACCTCAGCTTACACATTGAGTGCTATTTTAGGTGTCTGATGGTATTTTAGGCATCTGCAAAAGGCTTAGAAAAGTGACCAAAAGGAAATCCTTTTCTGGGAAGCATCTGAAAGTTCAGTGGTATTCCTTATGACATTATTTTCATAAGGCACTCCACACCTTCATTTACACAACAGAGCAGACAAACACATCAAGGATTTTTTTTTTCCATCAGATTTATAAAATAATTCCAGTGAATTTGCTCCATTAAGAACAAAAGAGTCCTGAATCTGGTTGATGACTATATTGTTGCATATCATGTTTGTTATATAGAGGTCTGCAGAGATTCTCTATAGAGACATTACAAAACATTCTTACACTGATGAGAAGTTTATGATGCCAGTTCCAAAATAAAGACTTTGGATTGGGCATTTTTTTCCATATTTAGATTTAGAAATGCTGTATTGAAAAGAACTACACATTTACTATGACCACTATTATGTTTAATAGTGGAGCATTAGGGTAGTATAAATGTCCTGACAGATCCAGTGACAATGAAGTCAAGAGGGAAACTGAATTGGTACCATTTAATGCAGCTTTCAGTAGGTTTTTTAGTTATTTGCATTTGGCACTGTTTCTATAATTATAATTTTTAAAGTTTTCAAGCACTTTTTCTCATGCCTTAGAAGTCACAGAAATTGGGGATAATATACATGGTATGACTTTCTTGTTTCATATCCACAAGTTTACACAAATAATTACCACAATTTTAATTTTAAGAATAACTGAAAATTCCTCTTTCCAAGAAATAAAAACCTGAAAAGAGCATTAGCAATGTGCTGTGGTCTTGGCAACAAGAGGACCAGTGTAAGAAAAGATCAGTTAGTTATTCACAAAAGCTCATTTCTGACCCTTCCTTATTATAGCAAATATATCTTCAGCCATTTCCAAACACCCCATCCCCCCAAACAGATGTTTTTTTGTAGCAGCCCTGGAAGGTCCCCAAATTCAGGCTATTCTGGACTGAGGGAAGTAGTAAACTCCAAGTCTTGGAGCACTCACAGAGAAGGCTCTGCCAGACACAACCTCCTTCCTTGCACAGAAGATCGATCTCAAGCACCCTGCTGACCACTTGCTGGGAAATCTGACACGGGAAGAGGATTCCCCCTTGGAGAAAGCCAGTGCTGGCAATTTAAGGCTCTCTGTGTTATAATGAACATCCTTAAACCAACTGGGCTAAATAAAACAGTATTTCTGAGTCCCCGTGATGGCTAATTAATAGATTATTTGCAATAAAATGTATCACTGACAAGACTATGCTTGACACAAGCCTAAAATATGTTGAATATATTTATGGGCCAAATCTATACTTAGTAAAAATAGGCACAGAGCCACTATAAGACATAAGCCAAGCTGAGTTCCATAAGATTACAGTCTCACACAAAAAAATCTCTATTTATGATTTTTTGTGGAAAAGTTTGAAGTTAAATACTTCTCACATTTTTCCTTCATTCTTCTTTTTTCCTATGAGTAGAAGGAAAAATCTCTCTTGAGCGAAATGATTGCATGAAAAAACCTTATTTTTGATTATTTCTCAGGAAAGGTTGAGCAAATTTTTAATTTCTTTGGTTTTATTTGACTGATGTAGTAGAAAATGGCTTTAGCAAATGCAGTTTTTATTTATGAGCCATGGCCTTGAATCATCTTGCCATAGCTAGGGCATACAGCTTTATTAAAAAATACCTTTTCTTTGCTGTGTCACTGAGAATAGATAAAAGCTTTGTTACGTTTACAAATGCTAAAGTAAATTGTTTCATTTTTCAACTTGCTTGTTGAGACATGACCATATTACAAAGGTGGCCTGAAACACTTCAGAGTGTTGCCAACTTTCTTTCTCTTTCATAGGTTACCAAGTACTCACAAAGAATTTAAGGAGGATAAACAATATCGTTTCTACATAGCACTGGGTCACTCATTCTATTTTACACCAGACTTTGGGAAACTCTTTTGATCTGATGCCATTAAGGTAATTTGGACCAGAAGCTATAGTCTTTGCCAGTGGAACAAGTATAGTATTTTGTTAGAAATGCTGAGATCTGTTTAGTGTATTTCTAATTGATGTTTCCAGATTTTTCCAAATGCACTGTGTCTATGTTGTTAGAGGTTGCCTGTGGAAAATAATACTTCACATCCAGTAGGGCTAATGAACTGGGCCATTTCAGGTTACCTTATAATCATTTTTGTCAAACTTTCTTGGCAGTAGTACTACAGCATTAAAAATCTGCTAGAGCAAAAGGAAAAAATTGACATTTAGGATAAGATTAAACCAAACATGTAATTAATTAAAAACATGCAAGTTAGTCAAGAACTAGATAGCAAACACTTGGCTTCAGAAAATAAAGATGATACATTTTGCTTATTAATTACCTGTGATAAAGGAATTAATTACTACATCCTTTCTCTTTCTCTCTCTTTCCCTTTCTTGGCAACCCACAAGCTAGCATATAGCTGGGCCATGAGCTTTTCTGACTGGAAACTCTAAATCTAGACAGAATAGTTAGTTTATACATGAAAATCCAGTAGGATTTTGAATTAGCATGGAGTGCATTGTACAGGTGAACTTCCATGTTTCTAAATGCCTATAGAGACATCAAGTTCTGACTTAATGTAGTTTTGGCTACTTTTAGAAAGTGTAGATGCTCAATAGTCTAAGTCAACACTTACACCAGTGATTTCATATAGAAATACTAGGATCAGGAGATCATATCCACCTAAGACGGGTCTCCACATCTAACCTAGTGAAATGGTCTAGAAAATGCTTTCCTATAATATACACTAAAATAGTTTTCTGAGTGAAACAGGAGTGAAGCACAAATAGTCATGTTGTTTCCATTAGCTTTTACAGTGCTTTAAAGTAAACCTGAAATTACATCACAGTAAGGTAAATATATTTCTTTTATCACCCTGATAAATCATGCCAGCCATGGTATTTGTCACTTGAATAAATCCACAGAGTACCTGCTTGTAAAGCTAGAGTGTTCTTTGCTGTACTATATTAAATAATATTCTAAAAATCAAAGTCAGCTGAGATGAAGGTGAGTGTTTCCTGTTACTACAAGCCTGGCTTTTTTGATGGAATGAGGATTTGGCTGTTCTTCACAACTTCAGTTTTAAGTTCTGTAAGCCAATGGGAATAGAAATAAAAATAAGCCGTATCCACTTCCTTCAGTAGCTGTACTTCTTGAACCTCAGCCTGAAATATCCCTTATTTGTATGAATTTCAGTCAAGTTAATTTGTGTGCAGGAAACCTACAGATTCTTATCTGAAGTGTGAGAGGAAGCACAATCTCTGCTAAAAAGCACATATTTTTTTGCATTTGTAAAAAAACCAGACATTGTTGATGGGTGATTTACTGAGGCCAATTAAAATATTATTTTGTAAGGGATCCCAGGATGTGATATAAACTATCCCTGTCAAGAAGGCCCAGGTCTTTTCAAAACTGCAAGTGGGATGCTAACTCTGGCAGTGACTTGCTGGTCCTGTGAGACTGAGCCATCCATCACCTTCAGACACAGTGGCAGCACGTGGAACTAAGTGCCACTCAGCCCCAGCTCCAGCTCCCTGTGTTTGGTGCAACCATGAGAGCAAGACAGCAGCCCAGCTTCCCTAATTTCTCTGTGAAAGGTGCCTTCCCTTGCTTCTCTACACTGCTTGGATCGGCTTAATAGTGAAAAGAATTTGTGTAAATTGAGGCAAACAAGCATTTCTGTATAATTAAAGTAACTCCAATATGTTACACAGGAATCACACACCCACCTAAATTCTGTGAGTAAAGTTAGACTATGTGCTGTAGAGTTAGGCTTTTAAAGTTATGACTCATTACAGGATAATAGCAGATGTTCATGCAGCTCAGCAAAACAAATCAAGAAAAGACATTCCCTTACATTTCTGATTTTCTCCTCACGTCATAAAAAACTGAGATCCAAGACACTTCTCTTTCTAACACTTTGAGTGATTCACTCCATACAATATGAACAAATACAGAGAAATACAAGTATCACATGAGAATAAAGTACGTAGGTAGAGTCAAGAGTTTGGAGACTTTCTCCTGGGAACAAAAGATTTCTATTTTAGATAAATGACTCCATACAACACTGGGTCGGATACAACTGCTACAATTTTCTGGATGTATGAAAAAGGGAATAGAAGTACCTGTTGATGTACTGTGTTCTTGCCTGTGTAAGCACAGCATTAGTAATATGCTGCTGGTCTTGTCCTGATAACCAGATTTGTTGAAATGAAATTGGATGTCTGTAAACATTTGGTTCAATACTGATAGTATCTGAATGGCTGTTGTTTTGGGTTTTTTTGAGACACAACCTGTAACTCCTTTCCTTTCCTTTTCCCAGGCTCAATTTTACTCCTCCATTCCTGATTCTGACAATTCTCTTTCCCTGAGTGGTGCAGGGGGTTGGGGAACGAGCACTGTAGGCAGTCCATAACAGCTAGTCTCTGTTCCTCCTTCCTCCTCACACTTTTCCCTGCTCCAGTGTGGGATCCTCACAGGGTCAGCATTGCTGCCAGGAGCCTGATCCTGTGTGAGCTCTCCACAGGCTGCAGCTTCCTTCATGGCGCATCTACCTGCTCCAGAGTGGAGTCCTCCACGGGCAGCTGTGTTGATATCTGTTCCATGGTGGACTTCATGGGCTTCAGGAGGACAATCTGCATCACTACGGTCTTCTCCAGGAACTGCAAGGGAATCTCTGGTCTGGCACCTAGACAACCTCTTCTCTTTCCTCCATTGACCTAGGTGTCTGCAAGGCTGTTTCTCTCACATTTTTTCTCACCCACCCTCTGCCAAGCAGCATTTTGCCATTTCCTAAATACACTTTCCCTGAGGTGCCACCATCTTGGCTCTGGGGCTCAGCTGTGCCCTGTGGTGGGTCCTCACCATCACCTGGGCATCTACAACTTATATACACTTTCACACTGATTTTTTCACCTCACTGATAAAGGAAACAATGCAGAATGACCTGGAAGGCAATAGGAGGAGCCTGTTGAAGTCCTGTGGTCAGCCTCCCTGGTGATCTGGGCTTGACCTATACAGGTCACTCCCCAGAACTGGAGGAAGCAAGATGCTGCCGGGTCCACTCTGAGACCAGTGAGAGGAGCCTTCGGGGCCCAGGAAAAATACTGTCAGGGACTGTGTTCTATGATAAACAGAGCTAATGCTGAGGATAACCTTAAAAATAATCTTACTGAGGACTGAAGAATTAAGTGGAGTTTTGGACCAGGAAAATAAATTCCTCTTGGTTCTCCAGCAGTTTCTGAAGAGTGTCTCTTCCTCCTGCACCACCTCTCCCCACCTGTGCACAGTGTGATGTGTTGTGCCGGAGCAAATAATTCCCATTGACAGTTCCTTTCCAGCAGAAGGCCTTTAGCAACAGCGGTACTCTTACAGGTTTTGTTCATCACTGATATGAAACTGACTAGTCTTTCGGGACCAAAATGTTTATGCTGCTCCTGGGTCACTGAACTGAGTGCAAGGATAACTAACTGCAATGCAATCACCTGGGACATAGTTGAGGTCAGTGTTGGTCTTCTATTGGTCTTTTCTGGCTTCAAGACCATAACCAAACTTCACAAAAAAGTATTTTGAAATGGTTTCATGGTCAACCAGGCACAAGAGCTGACAGAATAAGGTCAGGCACCATGATGTTTTCACATCACATCATTAAAAAATGTGACAGCATGCAATTAATTTTATACAAGCCAGAGTGAATTGCCAGCAGCTAGGTACCTACTTCACTTGCTACCAATTCATATTGCATTCAGAATGGGGCCTTGGAGACAAAAGGCTCTTTGTAACAATGCCAGTGCCTGAGATCAGGCAGCTAGGGGTGAAATAATATCATGGTGGTTCATGTGTGCAAATTAAATAACACTGTTGCTTTCAAGTCACCTGCAATATACTTGCTCCACAGTGCAGTGCCCTACAGCCCCTCCAGTAGGCACATAATCCAGTGTGCACTGAAGTAAAGACACATTTTTATTGCCAATATATAAAGATGTTTACATTCTATCATATATCATTGGAATTCCCAAAGGAATATCCCCAAATGCTTTAATTAGGCGTTTGCCACCCTAAACAAGTTGAAGGAGAAAAAAATTCTAGAATGTTTTCAAAATACAGTAAGTCAAAATCAAGCGATACTTTGAAAAAAATGATGACAAAATAATGTATAAATGTGTATGTCAAAGCCTTCCCTAACATAAATAGAGCAATGTGTAACTGCAGGGTGCACAGGTGCTCTCCGAGTGGAAATCAAACCATTTGAACAGACACACACCTCCAATGAACTCCAAACTAGTGTCCCAAGAAGAACTGAAACTTAATGTCTCAGAGCACAAACCTTTGAACTTTCAAATAATTAAATGCATGAGATTCTGGAAGTCATAAATAAATATTGCTGTGGAGGCCAAAAGTATTTAAAATAAGTGAAAAGATAAATAAAAAAAAAAATTGAGGAATTCATTGGTGGTTGATGTTGGCTCTTCCGTTAACACCTGCCTGAGGAAGCTCCTAGCCTATGGAGCATCGAAGACCAGGGAAAGAGGGAGGGGACAAGAGAGATACTGGTGACAGACTCCCTTCTACACACAGCCTTCCTGGTTTCTCTTTCTTTGCATTGGCTGTCATTGCTGCTTCCTGCCCCATGGTCTTCTGAGCTACAAGAGACATTGTCACATCTTGTGATGGTATAGATCCAAAGATGTTTCTTCAAACGTTGCAGACTGGAAGTAGGCTGCATGAGAAAGCTTTAAGAGGGCTAGATGATGACAACTGATCACTGCAATTACATTTTTCTCTGAAATAATATATTTCACTGAAACCATGTCTTTCACTGAAAACATGTATTTCAGTTAGTGGTGATAGAGTTCAGGAAGATTTCAGACGCCAAGAATGTTAAATGAATAAAGCAGAAAAAAGAAAATAAGTTATAGGAGTTTTACTATTTACAACTCTAAATATTCAAGACCAGCACTGACTGGAATATTGTGTTTTGGTTTTTTTTTCCTTTTTTTTTTTTTTCTTTTTTTTTTTCCCCATTTATTTTATTTTTAGCACAAACAGCTCAGTTTGTGTGTCTCTAATGTTACTATCTAGTCTGAAATAATGACTCCAGTCATGGAGTTTGCTGCTGAAAATACATGCTTTTAAGATGATCTCCTTCAAAGGTAGATGCCCCAAGAAGTTATCCCAGCCAAGGGATGCTTGTTTCTCTCCCTTGACAGTAAATGGAGTCTAAAGAAATAGCTCTGTCATGAACTCTTGCATCCTGCAGATGTCTAACAGCTGGTCATTACCTGCATCATAGACAACTATTAGAGAGCCTGGAGCTGAGAGCAGAGAGGGCTGAACATCTTCTAATGGCTCCTATTTGCAACAGACAATGAGATTTCATTTAAATTGAAACTTTCCAAGGGCATTTGTAGAAATATCAGTTATGAAAGTCAATAATTGATCATATGTTTTTTAATTAAATACTTTACCTTCATTTTTCAAAGAGATCAAAAGCAGAATAAAATTATGCAACTTTATCAAAACAAGGAAAAAATAACTTGATTCAAGCTTTTTTTTTTTTTAAAAATCCATAGAAAATCCAGAATGCCTTATTTTATTTCATTTTAGAGTAGGATTTCCTATTATATCCCAAATCCTTCACAACTAAACTGTATTTCAGGCAGACTGTGCTTCCTCCATGTTTTTCCACATCTTTTACTTTAAAAGTGATACAGGCAAAAGCAAAAAACACTTTTGTAGGAGAATATTATCTGATGAGGAACTTATCAAAAGCTTTGTTAGTTGATACAAGGGTGTTGGCCAGCAGGTCAAGGGATGTGATTCTCCCCCTCTCCTCTGTGCCCGTGTGACCCCACCTGCAGTACTGTGTTCAATTCTGGAGTCCCCAACATAAGGAGGACATAGAGCTCCTGGCATGAGTCCAGAGAGGGGCCATGAAGATGATCTGAGGACTGGAGCACCTCTCCTGTGAGGTGACAGAGTTAGGGTTGTTCAGCCTGGAGCAGAGAAGGCTTAGGGGAGACCTTACAGCAGCCTTCCAGTACCAGAACGGGCTACAGGAAAGCTGGGGAGGGAGTTTTTCAAGGGTTTGTAGTGATAGGCAAGTGGTAATGGATTAAAACCGGAGGAGGGGAGATTTAGGTTAGACATTAGGAAGAAATTCTTTACTGTGAGAGTGGTGAGACACTGGAACAGGCTGCCCAGGGAGGTTTTGGGTGCTGCATCCCTGGTAGTGTTCAAGGCCAGGTTGGATGGGGCTTTTAGAAACCTGATCTAGTGGGAGGTGTCCCTGCCCACTAGATCAGGGGGGTTAGAACCAGATTGTCTTTAAGGTCCCTGTCTCTTCCAGGCCTAGCCATTCTATGATTCTATGATTCATCGATTTGTTTTTAAGAAGGATCTTTAGGTATGGTGGCTTGAATACAAATATGTCCAGAAAAAAAAAGAAGAGCAGTATGAACTATCTGTAGCCCCTCTTTCACTGGCTATACTAAAAATGCTGAAAATTGTATAGAAAAGGAAAAATTAATAGGAGGTTCAGGTCTTGCAAGGTCACAAGCTTCAGGCTTATCAAAGAACTGCGGTGACTAATTTTGACGTAACAGTTGAATTAATAAGATCTTGCCTGAGCAGAACACATATGGTACAAAGTATATTGTATTTGCTCTAATTAGGTAAATAGTATTTTTATAGTGGTATTTTTGAAGGCATGATAAATTTGAGCTGTGAAATATTAATCTTCAGAATTTCCTAGTCTACATATTAACAATTTTACATCAAAACAGGTTTTTCCACCTTCTTTATAATCTCAGAAGCAGATACCTCCTTCAATAATAATATGTAACCAAGGGAATAGCCAGGCTTTCTTTTAAAAACCCACAGTTTTTCAAGCTATTTTTTTATTCTATTTACATGTAAGCTAAATTAAATTGCCTTTGTTTGAAATGTTTTTGTCTAAAACTTGGTTTTATTTCGAAGCCCAGATATAAAAGGTCCACCTTGGAAAGCAGTTTCAGGTAAATAGTTTTATGCAGATTATTTTGAAAATGCTTTCTGGCATCTCAAGGCATTTGACAGTCAACGCTTGTTAAAATACTACTACACCCAAGTGGAGGATTTAGGGGGCCCTGTGCATATTGTCTGTAAGTGCACAATATTTACACTGCACAGTAGCAACTTCAATCTTGCTGCTGAGGCTGTGCAGAGTCACTTTGCACTTGGACAGATTGTGCACATGCAGTAAGTCCACACAGCTGGTATCTGTTTGAGCTGAACTTATGAGTTTTGGGGATCTTGGAAAGTCAGGGTCCAAGTCCTATCCTTGAAAAAGGCTATGGAAAATAGCAATGGGATTCTTGTTATCTCAGTGCTGTCTTCTTTCTGAGAAGCATTTTTTTAAACTGAGAAGCCCTTTTAAGCAGTGTACCATAAATCATTGAACACTTGCCATTGTCAGCCTGAGTCTGAACCACTAGCAGAATGTTAATTAAGAAAGTGACTAAAATTAAAGAGAGTCAGAAGAGAATAAGTCAATTAAAGGCAGGGAAAGGCTAAGTGGAATTTTTTTGTTGTTTTGTTTATTGGATGCTCATTCTTCTAAGTAGGTGGCAAGAGACAAATCTTTTTTTTTTTTTCTTAAGCACAAGCCTGGATTTTAGACTATTTACCATGTGCATATGAGCTGAGCAGTGGGACAGATGGATTTTTGTTTCAAGAAATGGAGAAAAGTTTAAAAATCTAACATTTAACAAATGTCAAAACCTGCCCTGGGCCAGGCTCTCACTTGGTGCTGCTGAGGGTTAGTGCCTTTGACGTCAATGGACTGGTTCCCATTTCCAGCAGGTGTGCTCCCAGCCCACTAGCCCAGTGTTTGCACCATATACATCATAGAGGAGATAAAGGAATACTGAGAGAGCTTTATCTATTTACCTAAAGTAAAAAAGCTGGTTTTTTTTATGGGTGAGTGCTATAAAATTGCTGATTGAGTGCATGTGCTCAAATAAAAGGCAACATTATTTGCCCTGTTCAGTATAGTTTGTTGGATTATCAGAGCAGGTTTGCTTTTTACCACAAATACAGTGGGCTTTGTACTTAATCTGACCTTAGGTTCAGAATTCATCCTTTGAAGTGTTCATGATTTTTCTAGATTGGACTGAAATACTTTTTTTTTTTTTTTTCCCCTGCATATAAGTGGCCAAAATTCTTGCTTGAAGTATTGCTTAATGGTCATAATATGAGATATTTTCTGGCAGCAACAGATGCATTGTTAAACATTATGTCCTTGAATGAAGACAACCTGTGTGTCTACATGGCTATGTCTCAAGACACTCCCAAGGCTGTACTACTGTAATCTGTAGTTGTGGCAGTAGAGGTCTCAAAGTGGCTGAGCTACTTTCCTTATTTGTCTCCAGTAGTCCTGTCTTTGGGAAGATTAAATTCAATGAAATGGCTCAAGTGATTCAGATGACAATACGGAAGTAAAATTAATCCAGCTGTGTATTTCTGTAATGTATAACCTTCCTGACTTGTATTTCTCTCTTCATCCTTAGCCTTATGAAATAGTTAATGAATATTCCTCTTCTGCCACTATCAAAGCCCACACTGCTTTCACTCCTGAAAGTCCTCTCGAATGCCCTGTTATCTTTCATCTCTTGCTATTCTTTGTGCTCAATCCATGCAAACCTCAACCTTTGAGTGATCTTGTTTGGTCCTCCGACTTTTGCTCAATGAAAACTTGGTCATTCACATCTTAGATGTTTTTTCTATGTCACCATATCTTCAACAGGACCTCCCTTTTGTTGTTCAGTTTCTTTCTTACTTCCTTTCAAAACTACTTCTCCAAATCTGACTTCCACAGTGATTAGACCACCATAGTTCAGGTATTCCTAAATTCATTTCTTATCCACCGTGGGTTGCAAGCCAGCTTTGTGAGAAGGGACTGTTATAATGCCTTTGATGTGCTTGCTTGCATGCTGTACCTGCTGCCTAGATAACAAATAGTTCCTACATTCTAACTCTTGTGATTTAGAGTAGGTAGGTCAACAGCACAGGGTCCTAATGGCATGATATAAAATACAGGTTTTAGCACACTGATCTTCATCAGAATTACTTTTATAAATAATCCTTTGAATGTGCTGTTTCATGTTTGTAAATCAGGGCCTGGTTACCATGGTCATATATGCCATGGCAGTGGGGAGTTAAATAATAGACATTGTGGAGCATTGCTTCCAGCTTTATAGGAACAATTTATATCCTTTGAAAACACAGTAGTTATATATGAGACATGCCACAACTGCTTCCCAGTGTCTGCCTATAGATTTAGGGCCTCTCTCTCATATCTTGGTGGTACTTCAGGCTGCTTTATTCCAACTGCTTCTTTGCTATCTTCCACAAAGATGGAAAAGCATCTTTCACACAAAAGATTTCCAGTGGCAATTTATTCCTTGCTTTTCTGATTGCTGTGTGTTTGAGCCTTTTTAGTGCTTAGATAATTAAAACCTTTGTTTTAAGGAGTCTCATGTTTGGTTGCTGTTTCTACAGCCAGGTGAATGATCAGAAAAAAGAAAGAAACCATTCTTTCTGATCCAGGGAAACATTTAAGAAGGCTCAGAACTGCCTAAATCCCTTGGGGTTAAAGAGAAAGTAGGAAGAAGAAAAATAACTTCGGTAGAGGAAAAGCTCTTTCAGTGTGTGTGTGTGTGTGTGTGTGTGTGAAATGGTTTCATTTGCTCTTCAGACATTTAAACCTTTAAAAAGCAGCCTGCTCTGGTAAGAGTTCTGTATTCATGAACTCTTCAGTTTGCAACTGCTTGCTACTGAATTTAAAAGCTGGAAGAAGTTGCAGCAGCCATTCTCTATCTTTCTACAACCTACTCTTGTGGAATGGAAAGAGGTGCTTCACTTACACCTTAGCAGGCCATGTTGTGAGGATTTGCTGGTAGCACAGAGGATTGCTTTTCCTGGCTTTCCCTAGACAGGGCAGATTAATGAAAAGTGGAAGGTGGGGAGAAGAAGAGATGATGTGGGCCCACTGACTCATACACTGACACAGTGTAGCATGGTACCTTGCCAAACCAAGTGTCAGATACAATCTCTGGTCTGCTTCTCCTGCAGTGGCATGGCACAGCAATTGCCTATTTTGCTGTGGACCTCTACCTTCTCTACACTTCCTCATTAGGTAGAAACAATGAGTTGATCCCTCAAGCCTTCTCTTCTCCAGGCATAACAAATCCAGGAGTCTCAGTCTCTCTGCATCCATCCTGAGCTCCACTCCCCTGAAGAGCTTGGTACTCCTCTGTTGGATTTGCCATAACGCCAATGTCTTTCTTACACTGGATGCAATACTCTAGATTTTCTCACAGGCACTGAACAGAACAATAGGAACACTTTTCTAGACCTGTTGACTGTGCAGCTGTCTTTCAGTGCTGCCAGGATGCACTGCTGGCTTATGTTCAGCTTGATGTCCACCACAACCTCCAGTTCTTTTTCTACAGTACAGCTCCCCAGATAGTTAGCCCCCAAACCTTACTGATCACAGAATTACAGAATGTTAGGGGTTGGAAGGGACCTTTGGAGATCATTTAGTCCAACCCCCCTGCCAAAGTAGGGTTGTTGCATAGGATTTTTCTATTTCAGATGGAGGATTGTTGTCTTTGAACTTCGTAAGGCTGCTGTTAGTTGACCTCTACAGCCAGCTGACATCCCAGTGTATAAATTACATCCTCATCCTGCTATTGTCAGCAAAATTACTAAGGGAACATTCGCCTTCATCACACAGGTTATTCATGAAAATGTAATGAAAACAGTATTGTCTTCTGAGGGGTGCTGCTTGTTCTCAGTCTCACAGTGCCCATGCACATCTGCATGGTGTCAGGCCCAATGTGCAGTACCATGGGTGTCTTTATCTACTATGCTATGTTTTCACAACCAATGAAGAGATTTATTTGTGATTGCTTAAGATCTGAGTCGTCTCTTAATTTGCACTTATTCAATAGAACATGCATGGGCCATTTTAAGCTACATGGAGCTTGGAGATCGAGCTTGGTCAGAATTTGTTTCCACTAGTGAGAATGCAAAGGTTTTACTGTAACCAAATCCGGTATAAGGGAATAATTTTAAAATACCATCTTTCACATCTAAAGAACATATTTATGTTGTGGTCTTCTGAACACTTGGGGGCATTTTTCCAGGTTCCAGGGCTGCTCATTCCAGTACGCTATTTTTCCACTTAACAATATGAAAAAAAGAATGTTTTTCTTTTATACAAATCTTAGCATACTAGCAAAATACCTCTTTCTTTATGTATAAAATCCTTCTGGAATGTCTCTGAAACTATATACAGTACATGTGATGCTGTATATGGTTTTGTATCTATAATGGCTACATTGCACTTCCATATTGCACTTCTCTTCCACTCAGTACAGAACAGGTTTCCACATCCTTCAGAAGTACCTAATGATTATGATGGGGCAAATCTGTTTTTCCTTGCTGACAGAATCTGTTCACACACAAGTCCTCACTTTTGAGACTGTTATTTTTTCTTTTTTTCTCTTTTAAATAAGAAACAGATATTCTGGGAGCTTTTCATGGCACATTTTCTGTTTGTTTTCAACAAATGGAAAATGATTATAAATGATACTGTTTCCTAATGAGCCACAGTGTGTATAGTCAAATGACAGGACTAAACAAATCCATTTCTATACTCTCCTGTTACCAGCAGCCTAAAGCACTCATCAGTTGGTCCCTTTTAAGTTAAAATAAGTGATTTTCTGCCTTACTTCAATGTCTTGCCAGTCCTAGACCACTGTGTCTTTTACTTTCAGAAACATTTCTCAGCTTTCCTGGGAATGGAAATGGGATGGGGGAAGGCAGAGGAAAAAGAGTAATAAAGAGTCAATTTTGTTTTGTTTTTTTTTTTTTTTTCACAGAACTAATAAAATAAGTGCTTCATCTCCCCTTACTTCTTATGGACAGCTGCTCCATTCTTTAACACAGCATTGCCCCCTTATCACTGGATAGACCATAACATGTGTTAGTGATGTCAACAGTATTACCCTTTGCTATGTAAGTGTGAATGTTCCTTGTGGCAAAGAGTTTTTGTGCTGGATTATGTGAGCTTTTTTTTTCCAGTATTTTAATTTCCAGACAAGAACTCTGTCCAGCTCTTTTCCTAATGCTGTGATCTTAAGCTGTGAGACTAAGGGCAAGGTCAGGAAGAAATATTCTTGAATATTTCTAAGTTGATTAATTCTTAGTTCTTGTTCTTAGAGAGCTGTAATTTTATTTTTACATTTCTGGACACAATGAAGTCTGCCACCTTACCCTAATGGTGCTGCAACCAGGTCTGGGATACATGAGCCCTTATATTTCTTTTTTTTTCTGTGACTACATACTTCCAATTTTCATATTTTTATATCTGTGTGGAAGGTTGATGCAATGTCTGATGTGCTTCTGAATGAGACATCATAAATGTGTCTGACAAATCACCTCTCATCACCTCCATAACTAAAGTACATATGGATGAGTTTAGCTAGGAACATCAAGCCTCTCTTGACAAAGAGAGAAAAAATAAAAGGTTTTACATCCAATAATATCTAAAAAAATGCTCAGCTTGTTTCCAAGGATTTCCTCATTTCCCATCTAAGCCTTTCAAAAAGATTTCCTGCTGCTTCAAGATTCCTACTGCAGATGAATCAGATCAAACTATCAGTAAATGAGGCAGAAAAAAATTAGGATGAAAGCCTTCTAAGGGTCATTTTTGCAAACACCCACCTGGAGAAGAAACAAAAAATGTTTTCTTTTTCTCTCTCAGAAGTGAATGTAGAACAGTTCTCTTTAGCCATGAAATGTACGACAATTCTCATTTGTGAAGGCAAATCCGGAGGTAGAATTGGATTTTTTCTATGTCTGACCTTTAAGTGGCATGATATCAGCAGGCATGATATCAGCAGGGTGAAAGCAGTCTGGGTTCTCCAATAGATTTTTTTCCAAGGTCTATGAATAACCTAGTGTATATTTTTAAACCTTTTTTCACGTTATTATCTGCTATTTTCCTCTACATTATATTTTACAGAATTATTGGTAGGGTGAGAATTATCCTTTTAAGACTGACACTACATGGGTTCCCAACAAAACCCCAACATGGACCTGTTGCAGTGAGTTAGTGAGTCCAGAGGAGGGCCACGAAGATGATCAGAGGGCTAGAGCACCTCTCCTATGAAGACAGAGAGTTAGGGTTGTTCAGCATGTAGAAGAAAAGGCTCCAGGGACACCTTATAGCAGCTTTCCAGTACCTGAAGAAGGCCTAAAGGAAAGTTGGGGAGAGATATTTTATGGGGGCATGCAACAGTTGTATGAGGAGTAATGGCTTTAAACTAGAAGAGGGTAGATTTAGGTTAGACTTTAGGAAGAAGTTCTAAGTTGTGAGGGTGGTGAGACACTGGAACAGGTTGCCCAGAGAAGTTGTAGATGCTCCCTCCCTGGAAGTGTTCAAAGGCAGGTTGGATAGGGCTTTGAGAAACCTGGCCTACTGGATAGAGTCTCTGCCCATGCAGGGGGATTGGAACTAAATTATCTTTAAGGTCCCTTTCAGTCCAAACCTTCTATGATTCTATGACTCTTTGATTCTCTCATTGGTGCATCTTTTTCTTTCTAGTAGCTGGACATTAATAAAGTTGTCCCTTCCCTTGTATCATTCATTACCTGTGCAAATAACTTTAACATGATTTGTATATATATTTTGAAAATTATGAGGATCATTGATTAATGTAAATTGCCAGAGCTCCATTTAAAAGGTTGAAATTTGCATTACTTGCTCCAGTCTTCTCCAGTAAACACAATGCACTATTAACAAGCTATTGTAATATTTTGGCTTAGCTTATTGTAAATCAAGGAACAGACACTGAACTCCACTGGTCTGAACTCCACTGAAGATGGAGCTAGAGTAAAGGCAATTCAAATTGCATTGCATCTCATGCAGATGATCTTGGAGACTAAGCATTCCTGGGCTTGTCCTGTAATTGGATCAGAGACCATCTGGAAGTCCCAGATACAGTAGGCACAAGCCAAGATGTCATGGCTGAACACTAAACCACGGAAAGTGAATGAATTAGAAAGCTACGTTCTCCTCTTCATCACTGGTGGGTGAGTCCGAGAGCTAAAGTTACCAATACTGTTTTCATTGCTTCAGTGAGAAATGTCTCAGGAGAATACTGGAAATTAAAAACATAAAATTAGAAAGTGAAGTTATATGAAACTTAAGCTTCACAGGGACCTTTAACCAGGGCTAAACAATCCTACCCTCTATGATGCCTACATCTCTGGAAAATCGTACAAACTTACCAAAGCCTGGCAGTGTTTCTATATTGGGAGCTAACATAGAGCAAGGAAATAGGTTTGCTGCTGCTGCTGCTGCTGCTGCTGCTGCTGCTCTTGTCTATAAGGCAAGTCCTGGGTGCTACGACTGCCATGTGTGCATTTCTCTATCCACCCATCTTTTTACAGAAGTTAAGATCTTATTTTGGCCCCCATCTTATTGGAGAAAGTGAAAAGTCTTTTCTGCTTCTGAAAGAAACCTCCTGCAGCCATTCAAGGAATAGTATGATGGGGGAGCTAGCCCCATAGGGTACAGTATGCTGCATTTTTTCAAAGCAGAAACCTTGCATTGGAGATTCAATACTGTAAGAAGGGCTCTGATGCTTCTTTCTGCAAAGAGAACTGGGGTGTATGGAGCACTGAGAGAATGCAGCTAGGGTGGGTGAAAAAGGAAAGGGAAAAGGGAGTACGCAGAAAAAACTCACCTGGGAAAAAAGAGAGGATAAACTACTAAATGTTCCTTTTGGGCTAAATTTGAAGTTCCCTCTGCAATGAAGCAACACTATAAATCAATAATATCTATATCATCTATGTCCAAGATTATTATTTCCAACTTAAGAGAATTTTATCACATTGAAGCTGAAATTTAATATTTGGCCTGACAATAATAAGGATTAAAGACATTCTTATGGAGAACTAGAAGATGTGCAACTTTTAAGATGACTGGATGAGTCACATAAAATCAGAAGGAAGTCCAGATGAAAAGTTAAGATAAACACTGTCCTCACTTATTCCCACCACCCAAATTCTGAAAATGGAAGTTACTCCAGCTTTTTGTTGCAGAATTTCTCTTCACTGAGTAGCTTTCACTCTTTCATCGTCTCCTCCTTTTCTGGCAGTGAAGCACATATTTTGCCCTGTAATGTAATTACACACAAACTCACAAACTTAACCATATTGCCATGATCTAGCATCACCCACAATCTGGCACATGCCACTGGCTGAAAACACAGCTCCACATTTAAATAAGTCATACAGATGCACTGTTTCTATATTTAAAAACACAGTTTCCATGGGATGACAGCACTGTCTGTACATACTGGGACTGACATCAAAGCTTTTTTGTGTGGTGGTTCTGCGTTCAGCTCTCAGAAGCAACATTAATTCAGAATAGATATTACATGCAATTATTCAAAGATATTCTGAATTTGGAACTAAATTTGAAATTACAGTAATTGTTGCTTTAATATCATTGCCAGTTAGGTTGCCGGCTTCAGAACTTGTATTTTTGATTTTAAACAGCTGTCGATGCTGTTTACTTTAGTAAAATTGTACCTTACAAAAAGGAAGCAGGGTCATTATTATACTTGGAGATCCTCCTACTCATTAAATTAGGCCTTTGATTCCCATATTTTTCTATAGACGTAAAAGTACAATGCACAGACAGAAACTTCTCTCGGATACAGTGGGTTTATTGTATTCCATTGTAAGCTATTGCAACTCCAGTGAAGTTGATTGGATTATAATGCCTAAGACTAGTGTAATGGGGCATGAGCTTGAGACCTTCCTAATATCAAAGCACAACAAGATTTGCCTTAATGTGATCTATAGAGAAGTCACAAGAGTGACAAAGAGTTACGTTTTAATTATTTTAATTTCCTGTCTTTTTCTTTATCTGTCATTGAAGTAAGTTAAAGCTCTGTCTTATAAACCAGTTTAAAAATGTGTCCTGCATTGTCTCTATTTTAAAAGGCAGAAAGCTGTATCTCAGTGTTTGAATCACCTAATTTCACCTCAGCTGCAAAGAAGAAATTCCCATTGTCCCTGTCATTGTCTGAGATACGTAATTTCTTTCTTTGCCCCATTTGGAGACAAGCTGGAGTTATAGAAAATGGTAGGCTATGTCAGGGTTGTAAAAAAGGCTATGATGAAGTTGTGCAGTTGCCTAATTCAAAGGGTAAAGAAAGAATTAATATTATGTTAAAAAGTAAAAATTCATACTCTAGAAAAGCAAATCACAGTATTTTAATATTAAAGAACTGAAAAATGAGGTAAAGGAGAGAGTACTTAACAGTCCTTTTAATTCCAGTTTTTTCAGTTTTCTCCAGGCAGAGTTTCTTACAAATAAACTTGAAGATCCTCATTTGAATGGGATTACAAAAGCACTGTCAATAATGATGAGTGTTTATAGGAGAAGAACTATTTTCAGTTAAGGGCTGATGAATCCTGCTTCCTTTGAATCACAGGCCATTACAGTAATTTATATATAGGCAAATGTAAAATTATTATTTCTCCCAGAACCAAACATTGCAATCAGGTTTCCATATCAAGTTTTCATTCAAGTGCTGTTTTTAAAGAGCCATAATAATGACGAGCAAGAATGTTAAACCTGAACTAGATCACCTTTTTTTTTTTTTTTTCCCCTTTCTACTGATAATAGTCTTTCCTACAGCAGTAGAGGGGATAGATGGTTTTAGAACAAAAGCTGTTAAATTACACTCTCATTCCAACAGCTCATTAAAACCTGTCCAAGAACTAAATCTAACCTTCCAACACTGTTTTTGGTATTGCTTTGACATCCCACTAATGGCTTGCCAATAGCACTGGGACACCATAATCTATACTAGAAAGTCACTTCCTCTTGGAAATATGCTGTACCTTCCTTTGTTCTCTTCTCTCCTTGATGAGCTGGTTACTGCTTGCTCCCAGAAATGAACAGGATGGGCTACAGTGAGTGCTATAAAGTTGGGGATGTGAGCCAAGAGGCAGAGGTGCTTGTTCAAAGTCAGTCATCCAATAACTTCACTGAAAGTGGAAAACAAATTTCTCATTAAAGGAAAATATTTGCCTTTTAACTTAACTGCTCTTACACTCTCACACCACAAGGTACGTGAATGCTCCTGGGAACACAGAGAAACGGAGATGAAATAGCACAGTCTCTGTGAAATTCATTCTAGAAATTCCTTCTGTATTGCTTTAAGTTGTTAAAAGCATTTTGGGTCCATGGCTCTGTCAAAATATTGGGAAGCCATAAGGACTAAGTTTCAGTTTTACTCCTTGATAACCAGATAGCAGCAGGAGGAAATGCTTTCTATCACTGAATCGTAGAATGGTTAAGATTGGAAGGGACCTTAAAGATCATCAGGTTCCAACCTCCCTGCTAATGAGCAGGGACACCTCTCACTAAACCAGGCTGCACAAAGCCTCATCCAACCTCGCGTTAAACACCTCCAGAGAGGGGGCATCCACAGCCTCCATAGGCAACCTATTCCAGCACCTTACTCATGGTGAAGAATTTCATCCTAATACCTAACATAAACCTCCCCTCTTTCAGTATAAAACCATTACCTTTCACTTTAAAACCATTACCATTACCATCTTACCATTGATGACAAGCAAAATATGCCTTGCAAAAAAGACTGCAGCTATTGATCATGTAAAAGTTAGCATATCCCCTTCAATGTCCATCACTCAAGGTTTGCTCATAAACTCCAGCTTTGTCAGCATTTTTGCATGTTGGCTTTTAACCAACACAAGCAGCTCTGAATTCTCTTTATTTTTCTCTAACTTTCCACTTGTTTCTGGATAAAAGTAAAGATATTAGCCCTACCTAAAATCCTAGGCATTCACTTTTCGGGGGTGGGTTTTTTAGATAGTTTGGGATTTTTTTAGGACTGTGTACTGTTTCCTGAAAATATCAAAACCTGTTCATACACTTCATACAGAGATGACATCTGAAATTCGGAGTATAGTAATATCCCAGACTCTAGAATTTTATTGTATGTGTCATGTTTCATAATATTTAGTCCCAAGGTAAGAATTCAAAAGCTCATTACCTCTCTGATATGCTCTGAACTTTTTAGCTTAATTAGAGGAAATGCTGCATCAGCAGAGTCCATAAAATAGTGAATACATACACAAGAGTCCTGCAAAATATGTTTTATTTATGTTTAATATTTAAAATGTTTATGTTATCAAAATAATATTTAGAAGGCAGACTATTAAGCTATTAAGTACAGAGCAGATCCTTCAAGAGCAAAGATCCACTGCTGATGGCAGAATCAGGCAAGGTGGGATTTTGTCCTTGGGCACCTGTAAAATGTGACTGAGCATTTGTGCATTAATGTTATAGAGAAAGGTGAGTGAGTGCATTACTACTGTGATACTGGTCAAAATCGCAGCACTACTGGGATTGGAAGCTATTTTGTGTCTTGTGTATGTGTTTGAATTTGTATTTGTAAATAATATTTTTGTATGTATGTGATGGCAAATTGACACCTACCTACCCATCCATCTGTGGGTAGGACTCTTAAAATAGAGTAACACAAGTATAGACAGAGGAGGAAGGGGAAAAAAAAAGAAAGCTAGACTGATTAATCTAGTGACAGAGCTGAAGAACTGATAACAAAGTCCTACCACATTAAAAATACTTTGGGGGAGATTTATGGCATTTACTTTTTAAGACTGGAATATTAATAACTGTAAAAGCTAAGGAAAGGTTATCACTGACAGTAATAGGGTTTTTATAGAGTCAGAAGATTAATGTTGTATTTCTCTGACAAATAAATCCATTCTTCTTCAGGAAAAATGAAGATCACACAGGGCTGTTCTGTTGGGCACAACCAGTCATACTTTCTTCAGCCCAGAACAAAGGTAGCTGTGGAAGAGGTGAAGCTGGTGTCCGTGAAAGCAAAGGTGGCACTCACATTTACCGTTCTTTGAAATGTGCTTTCTGGCATAGGAACTTGACCTCTGCAGGGCCATTGCTTGGAAGTCCTGGGATAAGATGGGGCCTTAATTCTGGAATTTGTGTCAAGTCAGGAAACGCACAAAGCAAGACCTGGCATCACACTGTGGATAAGATTGGCTGCCGAGGTTACCGATGCTGAGTGGAAGCCAGACAGGAAGGAAGCAGGATTTAAAGATACATCTGCATGTGGAAGGAGACTGTTGATGTGAGATGTGGCATGAGAACACATTATTTCAAGGGCTTACTAGCAAGTGGTCTGGCAGAGAACATAAAAGCAAGATTGAAATGGTTGGTAACACAAAAGGGCCTAGGCTGATAGCATTACAGAAAACAAAAGAGATGTGGCAACAACTAAAAGCCTCTGTAGGGGCTGAGGCCTTTGTAGTCCGAGCATAGGAAGTAGAAAATAAATTATTGTAAATGATAGGAATTTGAAAGTAAGTACTTATCTTATGCAAATAGTCTTTATCTTTTTGGCCTTACCCCTTCTAAGGGCAAGACTATCTCGGTGGCACTTACTTGATTAGATAGGAATATGAACAGCTGTGAACACAAAGTGATGGCTGTTCCTGAGTAACTTTTCTTCCCTGATTTTCAGGCCAGTATTCCCTAACCCAATATGCCCTGACTTGACATTTTCACCTTGCACCTCTACGCAGAAACAACTCTGTATTTGGAAAGTGTGAACACTTGCTCTAGCAATGAGCAGTGCAGAAAGTATATTCTGCATTCAACATCTGAAAACCACCACGACCACCACCACTAATAATAATAATAATAATCATCATCATCATCATCATCATTATCATAATTGGCTTGGGGAGCAAACTGAATCTGAAGAAAATAATGGAAAATAAAAGAGTATTCATACTGCATATTTGCCTGAAAATTCCAACAGTCTTAAGGCTTATTGAGCAGTAAGGCTAGATAATAAATAAAATAATATATATTGCAAATGTATATCTAAACTACCCTCTTTCCTCCACTGTGGTTTAGTAGTGGATTTGGCAGTGCTAGGTTAACACTTGGACTTGATCTTAAAGGTCTTTTCCAACAAAAAAGGTTTCTGTGATTACCAAGAAAAATATAATACAGTACTAGGAAAGTACAGTACTAGTAACAGTACTAGGAAAAATACAATAACTACATTTTTTGGTCTGATGAGACAGAAACAGGGTCTGTTTTGGTTTTGCTACAAATGTTCCTGATCTTTTGTTCCTTGGTCTCAGGGACCACAATTAAATATATTTAAAAAAGAATTGGCCTTTGCCTCAAATTCAGATGTCCTGGTTTGAGCCAGGGTGAAGCAAACGTTCTCTTTGCTGATTTTTTTTTTTCTTTTTCTTTCAGTGAACTTTTCTTTTAGCAGCACCAGTGGGCTGATAACAACCAAGGTCACTTCTGAGTGTCTGCAGCCTCCACCCCATGGGGGAGCAGATTAGACTGAAGGCAGGAGCAGCAAACCAGAATATTCCCTTCTCATAATATTGTCTCCATTTGGCTTTCAGTATAGCTTAAGACATCACGGAACTCAAGCCTTTTGTTTCCTTTTCCTCTCACTTTTCTGCTTACTGTCACTTCTATCACCCTCTCTTTGGCTCCCTCTTTTTTTTCCCATTTTTCTTCCCAGCCGACACCCGAGGCCCCGTCCGTGCGCCCGGACACTCCCCCCTTCAGCTGGAGTCACCAGGGAGAAGAGTTGCTGGGAGAGTCGCTGGGGGAGGAGGGAGGGGGTCGGCTGTTGCACATCCCTTTGCAAATATATATTACCTTGTCACCAATAATTAAAAACAATCTGTTTCACTTTTCAACCCAGAAAGCCTCTCTTTCTTATTTTTTCTCCCTCTTTCCCTACTTTGGAGGAGGGTGGTGGGACTGAGAGCATTATTGTTATTGGTTTGACTGCCAACCCGGAGCCAAACTGTGACATCAGATAAGCAATTTTTTTTTCCATATGAAACTGCTCAGCAAAACCATTGCACAGTTGTGACAACAATAATAGCATTAAAACTGTAACCTCAAATTAGCACTGCTGGGAACTGATCACTTGTAACATTAATCAAATAAGTAATGAAAAACTGATTAACTACAACAAACTATTGAAAAAATCCCTCAGAGAAGATTAATAAAAAGGCTGTCATGACAGTCAAGAAAATACCAGAAACTATGTGGGAAACAGTAGGATAATTAGTATTAATTGCTTCCTTATCATCCTAGAGTGGTCAATTTTCATTACATTTATGGTCTGAAAGGAGAAGCAGTAAGAGAGAGAGAGACATATGAGACACTGTTATGAAAGCACTCAAGAAAATTACTAGGGAAAACCTGCAGGATGAGCTAACTACAGTAGGTGAGTAAACAAGAGCAACAAACAGGTCAGTCTTGAAAATGGCACAATACTGCTGAGGAAGAAAAGCTTGATCCTTCCTCTATTCTCAAGGAGTCTTGTGTGTTGAGCTGTTGTGGCTGATAAGGTTTTCTGTTAAGGGAAAGAGAGTAAAACTATAATGCACATGAAGAAAGCTGTCATTGTCATGCACTGTTACATGTCTGCCTCTTGCATTTTCTTGATTTGAAGGCATATAGCACCCCAAAAAAGTTTTCAATTAGGCACTGATGATTTACACTCCTAGTGCCTAATCCAGGTTTGGTTGTGATTTGAAGTTCAGATTTGATATAAACTGATTGTCTTTTGTTTATGAAGAAGTCTCGTCATGAAGCTCTGACCTTTCTTAAGCTTTTTTCTGTCTATTTAGCATGGTATTTTATATCTCTATCAATTCCAACTGATTTTTTTTACATCTAATAAGCAAAATCCAATTTTGCAGTGTACCGGTATCCAATATCCATCCCTCTTCTACCAAGTTCCTAATTTGATGTGAAGCCAAGCAAAGGTATAAAAACAGTATTAGAAAAAACATAAACTAAAATACTTTGTTGATACTGTCCTTTTATTTACATTTATGCATGATACAGAGATATTAAAACCAATTAATTAACTGTCATTTATTCACTTGATGTTTTATGCATAAAGATAGTTGGTTTTAATACTTGTATGTTGAATACCTATACAGTCTAAAGTGCTCAGCTGTGTGGTTAATGATCTTTCAGGAGTCTTAGTTTGGACATACCAAAAAGGAGGCCTAAAAATGATCCTATGATATAACAATGTGAGACAAAATGTACACAGAAATGCAAACATTGTATTCATATGTGTTCCTGTTACAAAAGATTTACAGAACTGAACAACCCTCTAGTAGTTAAATCTAGCTAAGAAATATTCAAAGAGCCTTTTCTGTGTATCACTTTTATCTATTGCAAACTCCTAATTCCTGCTTTTATTCAGGATTGCTTTACTTCAACAAAAAGTTCATCTCATACAGCCAGTAGACATGAGGGTGCAGAATATACATGACAATTAATAAGGTACTTAGAGAATGCAGACGTTCCAAACTTGGCTATTATAACCTTATAGTGTCATATCAGCTTCACTAAGGAATGAAGAGTTATAAAATGCCTTGTTTTAGGGAAACTCCTCAATACATGCTTAGTATTGATGTACCAACTACAAAAGTCAAACCCACACAGTTGACTCTTTAATCTACTGGCATCATTTTAATGATTTTAATTTATTTTTCCTCTCCAGATCTGAGCTGCTGTGACTTGCTTTTTTTCTACAACTTTTCTCTCCCAGGTGTGCGCGTAGTGGAATCTCTGTGGGCCAGACATAGTGAGAGCAGTCATGTTGCAATGGCCCTCTGAAAAAACAGCTGAAGCTTGCATTTTCCTCCCCACTCACACAGAAGAGTGGCAGCCATTCCCTTTGACATCCTCTTCCACTATACTGGGCAAGGGGGCAAGGACATCTCAGGTTCAATATAAGCAATGGTGGGTGCCCTTACCTTCCAGAGAAGTCCCACCCATACTGGCTGTCCCACTTGTCGTGGAAGTCCCACCTCTCTCCAGTCACACAGTCCTTTTGCTCCACCTCCTTCTGTCCCTTTGGGTAAAATAGCATACCCCCGTGTTGGCAGCCAGCCCTGTGACTGGGTGGCAGGACCAGTGGCTCCTGCCAGTTTACCCAGAAGTACAGCAGAACAACAAACCCCTGACTCACCACATACACCAAGGCTACCATTTTTTGAAACATCGTATCTCACAGGTTTTCACGCTACTCTGTGATTTGCTGGTTGCTGTTTTTTGAAACCATCATGTCCATCTGATCTCAAAGCACCCTCTGATTGGCTGCCTGTTTTCTTTGGACCAGCAAGTGCTGTTATACAAAAGCATGTGCCTATATATACATTGTTTTATATCTATATATGTGTATATATAGATATGTATATATATTAGATAGAAGTGTACAAATATGCATGAATATATTTTATTTACTTAAGCATTTTATATACATTTATATATGCATACATATCAAAATATAAAGATATAGAAATTAAATATATATCCACAAAAGAGTAGGTATATAATGTATCAGATATTCTTTAATAAGAGCTAATGAAATAATTAATTAAAATGTAAATGTAAAGATGAAGTAGTTAAATAATAGAAGGTAAATTTGGGGTCGATCGTTTCACAAGGCTACTGAACCAGCCCAAATGTGTTTGGAGTTGGGGGAGCTCACACAAGTGTGGAACCATGAGCAAGTTACAAGCCTTCAGTCTGGCCCTGTCTGGCCTGATTAGCTACTGCTCTCAGGAGCCAGGGAGCTGTAGGACAAGTCTACCTGTCTGGTAGACTACCAACTGCACATTGAAATCTGTAAGGAGAGACAAGAGATCAACAGCATGGCCCCACAAGCAGGGAAAACCAATCCCATGTGGCTGTAGCATTGCTCAAGGCAGAGCAGCGTCAACGGGTACCTTAGGCAGCACAGGAGGATCAGATGCCTGGTCTGGGAAAGCAAATGGATTGATGGCCAGGGCTGGCAGTGATGACATGTAGGCAGTCAGGGCAAAGTGACTCAGCAAGGAACACTTCTCATCTTCAGGCTGAACAGTCACAGCTATCAACCTCTTCTCATATGAAGGATGCTCCAGTGCATCATCTTTTTGGCCCTGTGCTGGACTCACTCCAATAAGTCAATATCTTCTTTGTACTGTGGCACATGGAATTGGATGAAATACTACACATGCAGTCTCACCAGGGCTTAGTAGAGAGGAAGGGTGAACCAGATGTTAACGGTCTTCCTAATGCAGCCCAGGGTATCCTTGGCTGAAGAGGATACTCATTATGTTTACAAGTAACGTGGCTCAGCCATGAAGTGAAGTTGGAAGGAACTGCAAGACTGCTGCAGGACAGAGTTAAAACTCACAATGAGTTTGACCAGTTGGAGAAATTATCTGAAAAAATTAGGATTAAATACTACAAGAGAAACTAGTGTTTATAGAAGATGACAAGCGGAACACAAATCAAAACCATCATGGCCTTACAAAAAGAGACAGCCATCATCCTGGCATTTATGAAGAAAACCCAAGAGATATATGAAGAGAAGTTTCAGTTACACAAGAGATTAAAAGATGAAGTGATCCTACTGTTCTTTTAAAATTTGAGAGGTCTTTGCCAGAATACTGTCTTCGGTTTTGTTCACCACACATATAGAAAGATAAGGACATTGAGACGCCAAAAGAGATGCCTAGAAATCAGTGTGAAAAACTTACTTCTTGTAGCTCATCCTGACTAAATCCTATTCCCTATGAATGACCTGGGATTTCCATGATGTGCCTTCCTGCCAAGGCCGGATTGAACTCCTGGATTGTATCCTGAGTTCACTTATAAGAGAAAAGCCAGCCTCTCACTTTTTCCTGCCTCCCTCTTCCAAAACCCTAATGCTATCTAACTCATAATGTCTATCACAATCTTGAGAAATCTAGAAATAAAGACATAGAAATAATGCCCTGTGACTATAGCTTAAAAGCAACCGGATTGCCTAAAAAAAGACAACAGAAGAGAAAAATAATGGCAGACTTCAAGTTTATAAATCACTCATAGAGAGAATAGGTTTTCTTCAAATCACTGTTGGCCAGGATGTGAAACATAGAGGAAAGAGTGGAGTTATAGACACCAAAGGTGGAGTGATACAGCAGAGCTGGACAGGGACCTGACACTAGTCTTATGTATGAATCCTCAGCTCAGAACCTTCCTTTCAATGTCGAAGGAAAGGGATGATGACACTAAATGCCACATAGACCTGTGGTGTGAACAGTGAGTTCTAATTCCCTTCTTGAAGGACAAGCTTGAACCTGTGTCCCTCATAATAGTAGGGAGCACTCACTGAACTTTGGGTCTTGTTTGCTAACTTCAGTCTTTTCTGAGATTGTTAATTTTGCTTTGTAGCCTTTTGCGACATAGACCACATATGGGCTGCCACCAGTTCAGAAACCCTTTTCTGTTGTCAAAGTCTATGCAACCTGCATGTATTTATTTACAGAAATTTAGGTATCTAAAAGGTTTAGTGACTGAAGTTGTCAGTGGCACTGAATTAGAAGACTTGGACAGAGAATAAAATTACTAAGCCCTAGAAGGTTTTTTTAATTACTTTTTTCACATCATTTGCAAAGCAGTTGCCACAGTTCATTGCAAAATAAGATTCTCTAGAAAAAACAACAACCAAACCAAACAAATGAATCCAAATTATCTTTCCACTTCAAGACCATCCTATAAATCTGGCAAATTGTTATTAGTTATTTTGACCTTCTGGCTCAAGAAGCCCTGACAGAAATCTGAGGAAATAACAAGCTCACAAAACTTTCCAGCTCTCATAAAGGTTTTGTTGTTGTCAAAGGGAACAGAAATCTCAGAGTGAGATAAGAATTTGAAAAAAAAGTGTCATTTCTTAGGGCAACTCTTGGCAGGATTAGCCAAGCAAAGAAAGAAAAAGACTGAAATATGTGGTTAAAAGAAATATTTAAACCATTCTAATACTTGTCAAAGTTAGTTATGATTAAATAGAAAAAGAAAACAACATCACAGTACAATACAAACAAATACATCACTAAATCTAAAGGTTGTAGTGCTGTATGACTCTTAACTAGAAGTGTCAGCAAAGGTGAAATTCAGGCTGCATCACAGCTGGCTGTGCTTAAGTGGAACCTAACATATACAAAGTGAAAACCTGGTGCTCACTTAAATAATGAAGTAAGGATCTCCAGTCACTGTTACCAAGTTGGCCTTGGGTTACTAAAAATCACTTTACATTGCTCTTACCCCTGGGTTCTGAGAAATGCTTGGCATTGGCACTGGCTTAGGTCTATTCCTGTTGCAGTAAATGGAATTTAACCACTAGCTGCTAACAGAAACATAAACTGAACTTGGACTGATCAGACAAGCATTTTGTATGTGGTACCGTGTCTGTACCACTGGTCACTAGGGGATGTTTATGGGAAAAGTAGCAAAAATAGGATAGCTCTTCAGCCTCTATCCATCAAAGATTTACTGATATCCTACCACAGCAATTGCATCCTGACCATTCCATCTAAAAGCCTATCTTCCATCAGTTTGGGAGTTCTGACATTTAAACCATTAATATAGCTGGACTTCACAGTATCCTACAGTGCTGTCTCTCATAATTCCACTAGACTCTATGAAAAAAGCACTTCCTGGTTTGAAAATGATGTCTGATAATTTAAACGGATGTCACCAGTTCATGCATTGGAAAGAGAAAGAATGAGTCTGCACTGCATATTCAAAGTGGATATTCAATCTGGAACCTTAGCTTTGGATTTGGTGAATCCAAGAGTTGGATTCCTGCATAATGCTGTTTTTTTCATTTGTTCTTTATTTCTTTTTAATAATTCAGGTTTTTCCCCTCATCTTTTTATTACTTCTGAGCTGTCTGACAACTGTGTCCCCAAGACTTGAGTAACAATACTAAAGAAAAATCACTCATTGTGCACATATCAATTTTTCCACAGTAATTCTTTTATATTTCTTTATAATACATTTCATTTGTCATTCTTATCACCTCACATCCAGTGCTATTAAATCCTCCTGTAACTTTTGCAAAAAGCTTTAGATTAAAGTACCCCAAAGATCATTATACCATTACCAACAAAATAAGTAAAGGGTTAAATAAACCAAACAATTCTGTGCTATGATCTTAGGCCTGGGGATTCTGGAAGTTCGGAGCTGCATCTGGCAGTAGCTGCCTGTTGCTAAATGCATGGTTCTTTCATCACAGTATGTTTTTTAATTAAAAAGAAGTAAAAAAAGAAGAATAAGGGTTTGAATGTAAAGGTTATGTGACTGAGAGTGGAACAGTGTTTTGTTTATTAAACCAAAGACTTCCCTATGAGGCACCTGTGCACCTCAGGCAGAGCTAAATTCATGTCGGATTAAAAAAAAAATTAGACTGTGAAAATTATAAATTTTGCTTGGGACACTTTTTTTGAACTGCTAAACCAGTTTATTTAACTTTTTAAATCAGGGTAAAATTAAACATGAAAATATTAGAATTCTCCAAAGAGGCTAATTTTGTGCTTTTTTTTTTTTTCCTCAGGTCTCCTCCTGGCTTACTAACTGATGTTTAAGACCAAACAATGTTCCCTATACATTGCCTTTCACCAGGGAGATCAGAAAAGCGATCAGCATGCTTTATTTGGAACCTCTTGCAGCACTTTTTTTAAAATTTGGAATTCTGAATTATGTTTGCTGGACTTGTGGGGACATGTACCTGTCACTGCCCAATTGCTGGGATGACAAAAGGTGAGAGAGCAGAGACAGAGGAAAGTCAAGTCAAGCTATTGATATTCCTCTGTAAAGACATACAGCCAAGTGGTGTCTGGCTACAGTACCATTCTCAATACAGGGTTGATTCAAAAGGAGGCTTAGAGAAAAATCAGAAAGTGATTTAATTTTAAAAAAAATATTTCTGCAGTATAAAAGGTACTTGGCACAGCAGAGCATATCATACTACAGGAAAAATAATTTTGTGTCAAATCAGAGAGCAATATTCATATTAGACATTTTCTGATATCCAGATCAAGGTACTTTTGTATGGATTAGGGTGTGGTAAAAGTGGAGGGAAATATTTGCTATCAAACAAGCCTTCTCAAACAAGTTTCCCCATGGCAGAATATTTAATCTGCAAGACAAGGCCATTATTCCTATTCCATTTGATGTGGCCAACCTTCTGTTGAACTGAGGGGGAAAAAAAAGAAAATAAATTAAAAATTGTACTTGAACAAATGTAGTTGAAATTGGTAGAAGAGTGCTGTGCTATGACTGGCAGACACATTGATAAAACCCAGGCATCATGCAAGAACAAACGTACCTAAGATCCTGATGGGTGGCAGATGCTTTGTCTCCTGTGATCACAGCAGTGTCTTGATGTGACCTGTTGATCTGTAGCCCTGGGAGTTTGGAAATGGCTCTGGGAAACTATGGGATATGTATGTACAGAAATTTCCTGGGCTGGTATTAGAAGGTTGAGAAACATAATTAAACACAAACTTCATGTATATAGTGAGAAATAGACACTATACATGAAGTTCAATAATCAATAATAACATTTGATCAATAATCAATAATGCACATACATGAGTTAATTCAACTGAGATGTAAATAAATGTGGATATACTTACTTGACTGCAGTAGGATCTGGGGGGTATTCTAGCATTTTTAAAACCTGATTTTTACAGATCTGCAGATAATTGTTACTGTAGGGATTTTTAAATACTTAAGCTGCAGGTAAGAACTGGCAAAACCCTTTTACCACTAGCTCTTAATGTTTTACTGCAGTTTGTTTTTTTTTTTCTTTTTTTTTGTTTTTGTGGGCTTTTTTTCTTATCTTTCTTCCCGGTGGGTTTTTCCCAGGACAAACTGCAGAAAAAGGCGGAAACAGAAACCTTGAAATTAGTTCTTATCACTAATTTAGGCAGAATTAATCAACATTTACATTCAGAGGTACACACCTGATATCATGACCGCAGAACTTTTTGATATTTTTATTGACTTTTCATAAACAGTACCTTAAATCAGCTCCAAATACAAAGCTATTCACAGTTAATACACTTTAGCTTATGTTATTGTCTCATAATATCTATGGATAACAAACATCACAGAATGGTTTGGATTGGAAGGGACCTGAAACATTGTCTAGATCCAATACCCTGGACATGTCCCCCTAGATCAGGTTTCTCCAAGCCCCTCCAACCTGGCCTTGAACACTTTCAGGGATAGGGCAGTCTCAGCTTCTCTGAGCAACCTGTTCCAGTGTCTCACCACCCTCATTGCTCCCAGCACAACCCATACTGGAGACCAGCACACTGACCAAGCTGATTTTCCCCATCATGCTTGTTGCCACATCAAACCAACTCTGCCACTTTCTTCTAACATTAAAATAGAACACAGTATCCAGCTGCATTAACTAAACAGCCACAAAAATCAACAATTCTGGGGAGCTTTTCCCTGTTTACCTAATTTTAGTGTCTGTGCCATCGCATGAGCGTCACTACTGCTTGTGGAACCAAAGGACAGTTGTTTCCCCTGCCCCACCAACATGATTTATTGCACAAAGTTGACAAAAATGTGCCCAGAATTGATGCTGAGTTACCAAAAACCTGCTAGACATCTTTTGGAGCAGTCACCTGGCCTCTGGATGCGGGACAGACACTTTGCTAATCTTCTTGTACTGGGGTTCAAAGGATTTTTATCTTTCTACTCACCCTGGGTTTTGGTTACAATCCATATAAAACCTGCCTTTTCTGTTTTTGCTGATGATAAAAACCAGAAGTTCAAATAAATTCTCCTTTAGAAAAATCACCAAATTTCACCTACTCTTGTGAAAAATCCAGACATTTTGCGTGGTATCCATTCAAAACCACAAATCAGAACAGCTTTCTTCAGTACTATGTTTCATAATACAGAAGTGCTTGTGAAGTTCAGCAAAACTTTCAAAGAACCTGGGCTGAGTTTTGGATTTCAATAGAATTAAAAACCAGATGCTTCACATGATTTGGAGTTTTGCAGTGAAAGCTTTGCCCAGCTCTTTTTCACAGCTAAATGTGATAATACTTATTAAGACAGTAGTGTTTTATGAAGTTATTTTTTTCCATTTGTCTTAACAAGATGCACTTTCAAGACTCTTTATGAGAAAATTGATTTTTCTTAGCCATTAAAATGAAGAGAAAATGTCAGAGATTGACTGGTTTTATGTAATCACAGTTTTATGCCACCATGAATGTGTTGTATGTTGCAACTTGAATAGAAAATTGCAATGGAGATTTGAGCTGATATCCAGGAGTCTGTAGATGCTTTTCTAGCCTCCTAGCTAACTCCAGACTGACCACATTCCATTTTACCTTCTGCTTTTTTTGTCACCTGAGTTGTCCCTTTGCTCTCCTTTCAAACATATGATTTACAAATACTTTATCACACTCAGATTATGTAACATTAAAGGTGGCTGCCTAAATAGAAAAAAAGACAATTTTTACTTAGCTGGCACATGTTCTTTAAACATCACTAAGGCCTTATTACAGCAATCATTCACAGACAGCTGTTGGCACTACTAATTTATAGCAGCTCCCACAATACTAACTGCAACATGGGGAGCCTGAGGACTCTGTTTTGTTAAGAAAAACACTCCAGAAAATATTTTTCCAAAGGTGTATATCACATTGTTGAAACAGATTTTACCTTTTCTTGGATACTTGAAGGGTGGAATGGGTTGAGAATTGCTGTGACTTACATGTGGGTTAAAGTACTCCAGGCAGAAAAAACAGAAAAAACACTTAATTGAACACTTTCTTTGAAGTTTAGTTTTCACGTTACCATTTATTTTTGTCCAGTCTTCCCCAGAATTTACCATCTAGTCTCTGAGAAGCTCTTTCCTACAGAAACATTCCAAAGAGCAAAATTAGGGTAAAAGAAAGGGGGAAATGTGGAGGTAGTGATTTTTTAGTGAAAAAACAAGTTAATCACAGTGAGATCCCATTCTTGATGCTGAACATGGTACATGTAGATATAAATCAGAAGAATGACCATAGAGTATTCAAAATGGAACAGGAAGGAAGGCTAGAAGGGGAAAGGGGATGGGGAAGGAAACAAAGTTTTCTGGGAGCTCTTAGGAAAGTGTAACTTAACGCCTTAAAGCTAGGAGTTAGATATGACGATCTCCAAAATTATTCTATGATTCTGTGAAATGTTAAATAACTAAAAGAAATCTAACAAAGAATTGAAGATCATCCTGAAGCTCAAAGAAAACTCAGCAGCCTTGTAATCTGTACCTTTTAAGACACCAGGAGCAAGATCTTCAAGCATATCTAAGAGGAAAAATACAAGTTCAGCTTGAAACAGCTGACAGAAGAACTTAGAAGTGTTTATCAGGTGGCACATAGCCACTGGATTTCAACCCAGCAAATGAGATTTAAGTGGGAAAATAAATAATAAGTATTAAAGGAGTATTAGACCTTTGAGAGGGCCAGTAACAGCACTGAAATGCTGCAATCAGTCTGATACACTCATTCCCTCTGACAAGATCAGCCTTTGCAAACTTATACTCAAGTGAATGCCAGATGTACTTTAACTGCATCCAATTCTGAATATACTGATCCTTCCACTGAGAAGAAAGGTAAAAAAAAGAAGCTGACCCATGGAAAAAGTAAAGGCAAGAATATATTTTATAGCATTGCCCAAGTAAGTTGAATAGTTATGAAAGATACACAAAACGCCCATGATCTCATAGTAAAAATATATGTTTTTTATGCTGGGCAATGGAGTTATGTGAAAAACACCTGCCAGCCAAGCTCAGTCTACCAGTCACTTATGCCAGCACTTCACAGGAGAGAAAAAAAAACAACCTAAAACTGAATAAAAATTTAGCAGTTAAAACTAAATACAAGCAGTTGAAGCTAGAATCCTTTCACAAAAAATCTCTGTTGAACAAATACATAAGGTAACCCAAAATAGCTTTGCTCAAAAAGAGATTTTTTTCATCTTATTTGAAAGGAAAGTAACTACTTGATGAACTTCTTAACTATGGGTAAATGTCCTTATGGTTAAAGGTAAACAGAAAGGAGAATTTGGTTATAGCTGCAGCTCTACATTCCAGTAATATGACTTGTTCTGCTAAGTATTTGTATTTCTAAAACTGACATTTAAAAAATATAATCTTGGAAATTCAGTCATTTCAATACTGGAATTCAACTAAAATCAATATATATGTTGGCTTTATGGCAATGCCCATAGGATGAAGATATTTTTTCAAAATAAAAGTTTTGGGATGATTTTGTTTTATTTTTTCATAAAGCAAGTTTTTATCTGTAGAGGAAAAAATGGCAAAAGCAAGTACTGCTTTGTGAAGTATCCTTTTCTAATGCAGCTTAACTTTAGTACTTTCAGCTATAGTTTAGCAATGTTGTATTGTCTGCTTTTCTGGTTTCGTGGCTTTTCCTCCTTTTTGCACAATAAGCTAGCTTCTTGTATGTATGCTTTTGAGTCTTTTCCCTCTAAGAGCTTAGGGATGCCTAAACTTTATAAGCAAGATCCCAACATAAACAAATGAAGAATGCAGGCATTATGAAAGTGTTGCTGCTGTGGAAAACTCATATTTCACACAAGATGTTTTCTGATAAAAGAATATTTAAAAAACCCCACACTATTAAATTATAATAACTTTGGTGAAGAATTCTCACATCTCTGTGGGGCCTGTGAGCTCTAATGAACTCCTGCTTAGGAGATGCATTTTTTGTAATTTAAAATCTATTAACAGATTTAAGCAGGAATTTGCCAAAGAACTTTTGAAGAGGATTGGAGTGCAAACTCATAGAGCTGCTGAACAAGAACTTGCTATTTCTTACTCTAGCAGTTCAGTTGTTGCAACAGCTATCTAAAATAATGTAGATACAAAACGAGCTACTTCTGCCTGAGTAGATCTGAACTCTCAGTTCACTCAAGGCTGTCTGAGTATCAAGCCAGAGTGGAGCTATGTACCTGTAGTCTTCACTTTGTGTAGCTATGGAAATGTTCTCCAGATCAGGGATTGGAAGCCAGATGTCACACTTCCCTGGTAATGGCCCAGCCCACAGGTTAGTGGTCAGCCTCCTCTTATGGACAAAGTACCCCATTAGAAAGCAGACCAGTTCTAGGTAGAGAGCTTCATGCTAAGAACATTTACCCAAGAGAACAGGAATTGGATACATTAGTCCTCAAAACAATGTATTTGATCTTTTAGCATATATATGTTCCTTCACTTAAATAGTTGCATTTTATGTAAAATTCTGAAATATTCCTTGAGTAAAGGATCAGAATAAAAATTTGGCCAGTTGGGTACTTAAGAGATGGGATACCTGAGTTCAGGCACACCTCACAAGGCAGCTCAGTACCAACAAGAAATAACAAGAGACCCTCAGACCAGAATTTTAAGATTTGTTAAGGGTTTTCAGTGAATGAGTATTAAACTCTGGGGGAAAAAAAAATCAGAATATCAGAATATTTACCAAGGTAGACGAGAAACAAAGAACCCCAGAGAAGTGAGGTTCTTTGCAGGTGTTCAAACTACAAGCCTGTAATACTTCCTCCTCTACAAATATCAATATCACAGTTTCCACACTTAGGAGAGTGAACACTGTGTTTTATAACTAATCATTTTGTAATCCATTCCTGGTATCCATTGATCCTCATGAACATCTTGGCACCTTTTACAGGTGGGGCATTTATGTGAGACCAAGAGTGTGTTGTTACACTGAGTCTGAGCTGAGCTGCTGAACATGCCTTGAGCAAGTTCCTCTCTGCCAAGGCACCAGCCAGATTACATGTGGCAACCAGTATTGCTGACATTGCTATGCAAGTAGTATGAACTATTTTGTGTTTTGCTTGAAGGAAATGCCCTTTATATTATATGCACACATTTCTGTGACTTGGCATGTTTCCATTTTAATTACAAGTTTAATAATTTTAATTTTTTTTCCCCACCCGTAGCCTGTCTCTGTGATCACCTCTGTGGCAAAAAGGAGTTCTACCAGCTAATGTGTTGGCTGCAGATACGATAGGAATTGAATAAAAGTGTCTTGGTTTGAGCCAGGGTGAAGTGAACTTTCTCTTTGCTGATTTTTTTCTTCTTTCAGTGACTTTTTTTAGAAGCGCCAGTGGACTGATAATAACCAAGGTCACTTCTGAGTGTCTGCAGCCTCCGCCCCCATGGGGGAGCAGATTAGACCGAAGGCAGGAGCAGCAAATCAGAATATTCCCTTCTCATAATATTTTCTCTATTTGGCTTTCAGTATAGGTTAAGACATCACGGAAGTAAAGCCTTTTGTTTCCTTTTCCTCTCACTTTTCTGCTTACTGTCACTTCCATCACCCTCTCTTTGGCTGTTTTTTTTTCCATTTTTCTTCCCAGCCGACACCCGAGGCCCCGTCCGTGTGCCCGAACACTCCCCCCTTCAGCTGGAGTCACCAGGGAGAAGAGTTGCTGGGAGAGTCGCTGGGGGAGGAGGGAGGGGGTCGGGTGTTGCACATCCCTTTGCAAATATATATATACTCCCTTATCAATCTGTTTCACTTTTCAACCCAGAAAGCCTCTCTTTCTCATTTTTTCTGCTTCTTTCCCTACACTGGGGGAGGGGGGTGGGACTGAGAGCATTATTGTTATTGGTTTGACTGTCAACCCGGAGCCAAACTGTGACAGAGAGGTAGGGTAAGAGATGGTTAAAAAAATATGGTAGCTGAACTACAAAATTGCTTCCAGCCTTCTACAACAAATTTGCTTTGCAACAATTATTTTTAGATCGAGTCAAGAAGATTTCAGGGAAATATAATCTGACAGTTTGTGAAAGCTGAAAAATTATACTCTCACTGTTCATTAATCTCTCGGTAACATATGAAAGGCTTTTAGGGAGGTCTTCTGGTTTGCTTTCCTTGCTCCCCCAGCTCCCAGGCTGCCAAAGAAACAATGACCTCAAGAACCCCAGCACTACTAAAGAGGGTGGCTTCATGCAGGCTGGAGTCCAAGTTTTCCCAGGGCCCCTTTTTTTGATGTGGTCCCACAGCCGATCCCACAAAACTGGGGAAACTGCATTACTCATTTCACTAAACATTTCAGAAATTTGGGACTGTGTTCTGAGTCAGAATATTTGGAAATACCAGAAACCCCTGTTGAAGAGAGCCTCCATAAGTGCATCTCTAGTTAGTTGTGTATCAGAGCTCCTTTCAATCATTCAGAGCTCAACTCTGAGGACTCCTCCAACCTCCTAACTTCGAATGAAGTAATGGAAAAATTAAGGCAATTGAAAATCAGGCTCTAAAGTCGAATGACTCATGGTGGCAATTGTTTTCATTTGCTCAGAATCCCATTTATTTTTTAGCAGAATTGAAACAACTCAAATCTAGAATGTTGAAAATGTCTTCAATATGTATTTCAGGATCTGTTAGTAGAAAGTTTAAGTGGTGTGTGCACCTTTGCACATTGGTGTGAGAAAGAGAGCTGTGTGAATAAATGGCTCACAATACTACCCAGAAGGACACTTACTAAGATGCAGATATAAATTGGCTTCCCTAGAATATACTAGGTGTTAAAATGAAGTAATTATAAAAAAAATTGATAAAATTAATCTTTAACAATGGGTTACTGAACAGTGTGTCATGAGCCCCCATGTCGGTTTGGCACCGAGTTGGCAGTCTCTCAATTCACCCCTCCCCCCCTCCTCCCCTAAGGTAGGGAAAGAGGGAGAAAAATGATAAAGAGAGGCTCTCTGGGTTGAAAAGTGAAACAGATTTAATTATTGGTGACAAGGGAATATGTATTTGCAAAGGGATGTGCAACACCTGATCCCCTCCCTCCTCCCCTAACCACTCTCACAGTCTCCCAGCTGAAGGGGGGAGTGTCCGGGTGCACGGACGGGGTCCTCGGGTGTCGGCTGGGAAGAAAAATGAAAAAAACCCCAGAGAGATCTGAAGAGAGAGCGATAGAAGCGACAGTAAGCAGAAAAGTGAGAGAAAAAGGAAAATGAGAGGCTTGACTTCCGTGATATATTAGCCTATACTGAAAGCCAAATAGAGAAAATATTATGAGAAGGGAATATTGTGGTTTGCTGATCCTGCCTTCAGTCTAATCTGCTCCCCCATAGTGGGGGGGGAGGCTGCAGACAGTCAGAAGTGACCTTGGTTGTTATCAGTCCACTGGCACTGCTAAAAAGGTCACTGAAAGGAATAAAAAAAAATCAGCAAAGAGCTTGCTCAAACCAAAACAGCCCCTAAAGACTCACAAGTGAGCACCGGGATGCAATGTTTTTAGTGAGTAGTTAGCAGCTCAGTCCCTCCAGCAGGGCAGGCACCAGAAGCTGCTGAGGAGATCACATTAGGATGAGAAAAGTAGGCTGCTTATGACCTCTTCTACTGGCTGGAAACAGCTCTGTCCCTCCAGGGCTGGAAGTGACTGTTTGCACCTGCAGCCAGGCCAGTGTGTGCAGCTGCTTCTTTCTCACCCAGCCTGGAGGAGCAAAGCTGCTGCTGGATGAGGGCTGGAGGAAGACAGGTGTGCTAAACAGGAGCTGTCTTTGACACAGCTCAAGAATGCTGTTACACTGTTCCTGATCTGGACCTTCAGGAGCTCTGGCTGTGGGTTGCTAAATTTGCGGTCCAGTCTGGAAATCAGTTATTCCCAAAGTAAGCAGTTGTGAGTGGGCTTTTCAGCAAGCTGGAAATGGAGCTTTGGTAGGGCACCCTCAAAGTGGGACTAGTCTGGAAGTGAGATTGCAGCCAGACAGCTTGGAGCTCTACCCCAAAGTTGTAGCAGAAGTCCTTGATGGAATTCTATAAAACCTGAGAGTTCTCACACTAAGGAATGTTTTTTCTGCGAGCTTTTCATCCTTCAGGTTTAATCTTTTCTGCCTTTTATTAATTGTTTCATAACATCCAAATTAACGTAGTTTTAAAACCTGCATTCTCAGATGTTCTGGAGAGCCTTCTGCCTGGATAACCTCTGTCTGACATTACACTGTCCAACAGATACTTGAGGTGAAATTCTGTGTGAGGTTGAGTGTTATGTTTAATCTAAGCACAGAAATAACCCCACTTTCAGTAAGAATTAGCTTTAATTTTAGCCTGACAGAAAAAGACAGTACAGTGATCTCTGAGGGCATGTCTCTGTTATCCTGCTTTCTAACAGTTTGCAGTGAACAGTATGTGGATATTTTTTATTTCTGTTCTGGTTCTTTTTCCCAGCTGCTGGTGTCTGATGATGGCATAACACTTTTACAAGCACGGGTGCAATGCACAGAAAACTAAAGCTCAACAGTTACATAGGTGCACATAGAAAATAAATGTTTTTTTAATTTGCTGAAAAAAGAAATAGCTCTTTCATCATTCAAAGCTGACAAGCAAAATAAAAGATCTTGGAAGGATTTTAAAATAATTGAAAAACTCTTTTTGCTTCTGAAGTTCTTTATTGCTAGAAAGCTAATTTTTTTTCCTGGTAGGCCCCTTAAGTAAACGCCAGAGGATTTTTTTGATAGGATTTTTTCTCAATTATTTACTGTCTCAAATCAGCTCATATGAATTGTATTGGCAAGAGTGGAGATTTAATTTAGCTTTAAATTCTCAAGGTCTTCATGTAATACTTGTGTTCATTTGTTTGTGGCAGATCCTATAGAAAATAAATATGGCGAAGAGTTGAAACCAAGGATTTGAACCCACTGCTTGGGGGTGTGACTGCTTGTCACATACAATATTTGAAAGTAAATAATGGAGTCAACTAACTGTGATCTCCTTCAGACAGAGTGGTTTCTCCTGACTGCACAGAAACCTCTGTAGGAAAGAACTACAAAAATTTATGGCCAATGCAGAAAGGTTAGAAAAACAGCTTTCAGCACTGGGAGTTGGAAGCAAGGGAATTTGAACTGTGAGTCAAACAATTTTATTTTTTTTTTAATTATTATTATTTTATCTTCCAAAATCTAGGGAAACAAGGCTGCATATATTCATGGTAAAGTATTGTCAGTAGGTTACCTCTTCCACTAGCACTTGCAGGACCCTGTGAAGCCAGATGAACATTCTGGCCAAGAAGGTAGGTAGGAAGGAAGGTAGGTAGCATAATTGCTCAGAGTAAGCAGACACCAAGGAAACAAAGAGATACTTATAGGGAAGGGGTGTGAGAGGGCACTAAAGATGAAGTTGGTGCTGTGTCAGCCCAGCAGGCAGCAGCCTTGAGGCGAGCTCCTGGTGCACAAGTGGGAGCTGGAGCAGTACCCACCCCAGCCCTGCTGGGGCTCTGTGCTCCACACAGGTCCTGGGACTGCCAGCAACAAATGCAGAAGAATCAGAAAGGTCTCTGATTCAGCACTCAGCCAGACTGGCTGTTGGATAAAGTCCGAAGTTTTCTTTAAAGATATGGGCAGCTTTGTAATCTACTTTACATAGTTTTTCAACTGTATATGATAGACAAAAGATAACCTTAAGACTGTGAACAAGAGTTGAGTTCATTTTCTCACCTTGTTGCTGTGCAGGAAAGGAACAGGTATTTAGGAATCATGTCTTGTGGTCTTTCAGAAGAATGCAATGCCTCTTCATCTTTGCTGCTGGTTCAGTGATCTGTATGTGCTCCACTTTAGAAATTAAAATCTCTGTTGTGCATATTAATGTATGAAAATAATTTATTCCAAGGTGTCATTTCTAAACTTTAAGTTACCAAGTATTGACAACAATCCCAGCATAGTCTCTAGCAACAAACTGAGAAATCCTTTTCATTGACACTTCCTGGCTTCACAGTGAGGTTCTGTAGCTTTTCAAAAGGAGCTGGTCCTGGCACTGGCTTGTTTAAGGAAGGGAAAAGTTACTTTTCATGGAGATTGTTGATGTGACTTGCACAGTTTTCTGTGGATTCAAAGCTGACTTGATTTACACATATTTTACTTCTGAATACTGGCTTTGAAATGTCAACATATTATAAAATTACCTAATTCTTAACAGAGCCATAGTGAGTACTAGTCCATTTGAAAATATTTTTACTGTTTATGTGTTAACATCTGCTATATGTGAAACTACAGTTACAGATAAACCACAGGGCTGCATGATAAACCTGACATGAATCTTTCATTGGCCCTACACCCTTCTTACTTCTGAAAGCTAGCTTCACAAGATGCACACTAAGGTGCTTTAAAGAGTTGTGATGGGACACTACACAGACAATAGCAAAACCTCAAGGTGTTGATTTTGCATGGTAGTTGTCACCAACATCCATCTGGAGGTAGATGGAGATATTACACCTCTAACTGTGGACTGCTGATTATGTAGTGTGTAGTGGAACAACCATATTCACATGGAAAACGGGAGCTATTTGTGGTCAGGAAACAAACAGTCCATACAGTTCTCTCATAGGCCGTGTGCTGTGGCATTTTGGTGTTGATGAATGCTTAGTAGTTCAGTGCATGACAAATGGATATGCATACCACATCATGCAGTTGTATGGCAGACTTTGTAACAAGATGTCACCAAGTCAGCTCTGATTATCGCTGCTGATTATGAAATCAGAATGGCCCTTTGATAGTTTTCTTTTTTTCAGGATTGCTCTGGTCACCTGCAGAGCAGAAAAATATATTAAAAATGTCCTAGAAATGTCTTTCTAAATTATCTAGTTTAGTGGGATTCCCCTTCCGCAGGTCAAGAAAAAGTTAAGAAAATGAAACACGGATGCAGCTTAAGATATTCAGTGTCAAGGAACAACAAAACAACCCAAAGGCTCAGTAGACAAGTAAGGAATTGCACTGATTGCTGTACCAAGTGACATTTGCTTATGACGTTCATTTTTGACCATGCTTAAACTCCCGCTGGTGCGTAAGTTGAATTGCTTGATTAAGGAACAGTATAGGAAGTTTGGCTAAGGTCTTTCTCTCAGTGTTGTTAAATGTACATTGAAAACTGCCATGAAAATGGTTGATCAGAAGATTTCTCTCATGTGCGCATGCTCTACAACCTTCATAAACATTTGTGTACTGGCTATATGCTCCTTGAAAAGGTACAGGGAGGACTTTATGAGCTTTACCTCATTAGCCTTACAGCTGAGAGCCTGTTCACACATCTTGTCCTGGAGGACTGCAGGCCTCTCTTTTGTGTTAGGCAGATAGTGAAGATAGGGCGCTGACCTCAAAAGCAACCTACTCCTTGGTCTGTCTGTGGGGCAGAAACCGCCCATTACCAAGTCCCTGTTTCCAAACTTGCATAAGAAGGAAGTGTCCAAGTCCAACCAGTTGCATCCTGTCTCCTGTTTCATAATCCATCAGAGCAATGCCAGATATGTGCTGTGCACATGCTAAGCCTTGCTATTCAGGTGAGCTGTAGCAAATGAATCACTCTCAAATGTGGAAAGACCCAATGTTGGTTACAGTTGTTAGAAGCTGAAAAGGAAGCTGAGTGTGGGCTCCTGAAACTATTTGTATGATGATGTGAAGAAACAAAAAGGAAGAATAAAGGTAAACCACCCATGGTGGTGCATGCCATGTCTGCAAACACGCTGTTGCATTGGACAGTGGCATGGCCATTCAGCTTCTGTTTGGACAAAGATAAAGAATTGCCATGCTTTACAGGTTGGAACAGGAGCAAAGTCTACACTTCCTTGACATTGATGAGAAGCACAAAAGAGAAGTAAATTAACACAAGTCCATGCCACTACTCAGCACACAGTCGTGGGAGGGGTGACCAGCAGCAATGAGACATCTAGGGCTCCACAAGGTTAGATGAAGAGGTGCAAATATGCCAGCTTCTTTCTTGCACCTGCTCAGCACATGGTCTCTACAGGTCATGTGGGAAGATCACCCAACCCTCTAAAAAGGCAAACAAGCCTTCCCATTTGGAAACATTTCTTACTCCAATCTATCCTGAGGCAGTGAGAACATTTTTTCCTTGATTGAAAGCATTAGCTGTTCTATGTAAACAGAAGAATAGCAAATCGTGGGAAAAAAATCCCTTTAAAACAACAAAGCTGAGATTCCTGTACTGAGCACTCTGAATCGTCTGCCTTAGGGGTGACAGAAGAAATGCTTCTGAGAATGAGAAACGCGATCAAAACACACAAATTTTGCTAGCTTAATGTTGATATTTTGTTAAGCTTTCTCACATTTCATGTTTAATTTTCCATACGAAAAAGGCCCTGCCTTGCCAGATCTTCTATTTTACAGTAATTAAACAGAGTTCAAATGTCTTTTCATATTTCTAATTGCAGTTTAAGTGGGGCATTGCTGGAAGAACCTCATACTACTTAGAATCTGTTTAACTATTTTTGCCTGACACTTTCTATTTCAATCTAGCAATTATCCTTTTTTATTTTATTGTACTCTTCCACTGTAGAATTATCTTTTTTTTATAGCTAACTTAACTTTTTGCATATTCATGAGCTTGATGTTCCTGTGTAAAACACTGTACAGATCTCATTTGAGTCACTGGAAATGTCTGCATTGTTCCAAGTTCCCTCCTGTAAAGACAATGACCTCTTCATTTGAGCTTTCCCACCTCTGTGTGCTTCAAGCCCGAATCCAGCAAAAGTTTCTTTGCTGCCTCAGGTGTCAGGAACCCCATGCATTGCTAATATTCAACCACAGTGTTATATAAAGACACCTGAGCAAGCTGCCATGCTGGAAGCATCCAAGTTATCACAACACAGACCTCAGCATGGGCTCATTCACCTTTTAGAGTAACTACAGGATAAATTAGTTCGCACTCTTCTCCATGCTGCTGCTTCCACTCTGCTCTCACATGTTTTCAAAGTAAGATCAGTACCTTCATACTGCATTCCAATATGCAATCCAGATATATTCTTATGCGTAGTGTCTTAGATGAAATCTCTTAGAGAATGCTTTATGAAAAACAGACAAGGTTTTCTGTTGCTGAATTGTTTTCCTTCCATCTAGACTGCCCATTCAAAACAGATGACCAGTTGTGATTTCAGGTCTGTATGTGTTTTGATTCAGAGTCTGGTCTTGTCTGTTCAAGCAGAAAAGGTTCAGGCATTGAGTTCAGATTCGGATCCAAAGTTCAGGTCCAGGATAAGTCTGTATGGTGTTGTAGACTTTGATGGACTTGTGGACCTTATTCCCAGTGTTGTCAAAATAATATCCCGACCACTGCTGAAGATTTAGCAGCACAATGCAATGAAGGATTATAACAAAGAACGTGTGGCACAGACTGAGGAAGGCACATTTGCTAATCTGCCCTAGTTTAAGCAACTAAAAGATGGATGTCTAAGTCTAAGCAGTCCATGTAAGTAACTATTAAATTCGTGGAAAGAAACAGGCACTTCCTGGTGGTGATTCAGCTAATCCTAAACTTAAGGTTTTAGAGTTTATGATGACTTAGCCTCTGGAACTGCCTGTGTTTTCACCTTGAGCTAAGGGAATGATTTAGCAATGTAAACTTTAGGCAGTAAAAGTGAAGAAGATGAGATGAGCAAGAGCTACTGTTATGAAGGAAGATCATTTAATAGTCTGCTACCTGGAGCTTTTCTGGTAATTGTTGTAGAGTTCTACTACAGCAGAATTTAAGAATTTTGAGAACACCCCTGCACTACATGAGAAAGTGTGCTAGAAAAGGTTACTCTACTACCCTTTTTAAAATGTGTGTTATGGCTGTGAAAATGTCCAGCAGAAATGTTTTGTCCTATCAAAACCAAAGCTTTCACTGATTTCAGAGGACCTAGAATTTCAGCTGACATTCTAATCTGTCACTGTAGGTACTATGCCACATTAAAAACTCCCCCTGTAGCGTAGAGGTTGCACACATACAAATGGGTCAAATTAACAACTGGCATAAATGGAAAAAAGGTCTGTGGGTCAAGAAATCTTGTGGAAATTTAGGAGGGCTTCAGGATATTTTCACACTTTATGCCCTTTGATTTAGATGAATGCCAGTGTCACATAAAGTGTCTGAATTCACAAACCTAAGACTTTCAGTGAAAGTCAAACTCTTAGGGCTTTTCAAAAAAGAGCTTGTTTTCCTTATTTTAGGTGGCTAATTATAATTTTTAAAAAGCAACTCTAAATTTCAAATACTCTGATCCAAGAAGATGGTATGAGTGTCCCCTTTGGATATGACCACTAGAAAGAACAAGACAGGAGTCTCTGGACTGTTTGGAGCACCTAGTTCTCCCTTCCTCCAACCTCACATGTAGAACAGCACACCCCCCCAAGATATGATTAGCAGTGTGGATTCTGGTGGTATAAATCAGGGCTTCATCTAACTTGATGCAAGGCTAATACTTCTACAACATTCTTCAGGCACTTGATGATAGATAGCATTCTGGGGGAAGAGAAGAACCCAAAAATCAGTTATGGTTTATTTGGGTTTTTTCCCTCTTTCATTTAAAGTTTTTCAAACCTTGAAGAGAAATTAACCTAAGAAATTCCAAACTGGGAGTATAATATATATAATAATATAATATAATAATATCTGAAAACTCCTAAGATAAAGAAATATACTTCAATCTTCACTAAGAAATCATTACAATAGAGAGTTAGAAAAGGATGGAAGTCCCTCTGATAGCCCTTTGATTACTGCACACAGCAAGAAAGACCTCTTCTGTTAATTTCTATCTGGTAAGTCTTGTGTCTAATATAGAAAAGAGAGTCATCTTAGGCAATTTAAGAAAATACCTCAGAAATTTTTAGCAATCACATGGAGAATTCATAACTTCTTGCGGAGTCATTCCAACATAATTGCCTAGACAGAATGAATCTTCACCACCACTTGTCAGTTGTGTTCTGCATAGTCTGGTTGTGCCAAGTTTTACTCTATGCGGGTATTTTTTTCTTGTTTAGGAAGTACACACTCTAACAGTCCCAAAATAAATGGTATTGAAGTTGTTATACACAGTTATCTTTTATCAGTTTTTGCTTTTATGGAAAATGGTAAGACTGGCAACTTTTCATTGAGGAAGTAATTTCACATGAACAAGCTTTGCTTGCTTTAACAGCTATCTTGAATATGTCACTTAGTCTAAGAGATGATGTAAGCAAAATGTGGTTACAAAGGTATATCTTTTATCTAGCGTTCTTTGCAACAAATTCATCATCATTAAATTAATCTCTTTCTTCAGAACTCAGTTTATTTTCCTGAATATTTACTGATAAAAGAAATATAATTTTAGGCAGCCTTTAATACAGTTGGTTGATATTTTGGTGTAGTGTAGAGCACTTGCAGAACTTCTGATGGAGTCTCTGTTGCAATATTGAAGGCCAGTGAGCTGTGCTAAATTACACCATTTGAAGATCTTGACCATGTGTACTTAAATTTAATCCTGAGTAATACTGCACTGATCTTTAATTTACGGTTTATGTTTTCAAAACACAAAGGAGATATTTATGCAATGGTTGGTGTGATTGACCAGGACGGACAGACAGAGTAACACTGACCTTTCCAAGGAACCAGGGCATGACTGTTACCATCCCTTCAATGGTAAAAGGGACCTGGAGGAGTTTTGTGGCCTGGGCTGCTCCAGCTGCACTCAGCAGTCCAGGACCTTATCCCCCCTGCCTAACCTCACATCTCTTCATCCATCTGGCAGAAGCATCTGAAAGAAGAAGCAAGAGGAAAGGGTTATGTAGGAGAGAGCCAGATCATTTTCAGGGTTGAGTAGCAGCTTTAATGTCTCAGGTTAATTTTATTTAGAAAAATAAAATAAAAATAAAGATTTAAAAATAACCTAGTAATTTGAAATTACAAGTTTTGTAAAATAAAGCAGACTTTTATGGTCACCATTAACCAAGAAACAGACTTTTCTTTCATAAAAGATGTCATTGCCTACTTAATGCATTTTTTATAACATTTCTGATTCATCTTTTTTTGGAGGACATCCTGATAATATCTCACGCTCACTGAGAGATTAATCTAACTGGCAAACATTAACAGCATTCACTCTTCCTGTTGGCCATCATTTTTCCTGAAGAGAATAATCTTAACCAAATCATTCTGCCTTGGTAACAAAGCAGCTTTTAGTTCTTATTCCCAACTTAAACTTTTCAAGATGAACTAATATGTATTCTATGAAATCAGAGCTTATGTATTTTATTGTTGGAAATACTTCTGTTGAACAGAGCTGAACAGTAGCTAAGGCCTAAATTACCTCACCACTAGAAGGTCTAAATGCCTGTATTTCTCAAAAGGAAGCTACGGCTTTTTGTTCTGTGTTTTTTTTTTTTTTTTTTTTTTTTTTTTTTTTTTGTGTTAAAATAGGTCTCAATGTTTTTTAATTTGTTGTATTTTTTTTTGAGTTTCTGAACTAGTTGTATTTGACAGATATCTCCCCCTGATTCTACCTATTGGTCTAGTCTGCAATGTAGTTGCAGTGTCTAAAGTCTTTTATTTTTTTGTTACTCATCATGAGTGCTCAAAGTCTTCTTGCAAGTGGATGGAGTTGTGACAGATAAGGACAGAGAAGGCAAGAATCTCAGGAAGGATTTTTACACTCTTCCTCTAGAGGTTGTATATGGTAAGATGCTTTTACTCCTTTTAACAAAGGAGAATAGTACAGCTGCACCCAACTCATCCTTTCAATACCTAGTGATGTGGTGAACAGCTGTTATCACGGTCCCCATGGATCTTCAGTTTTTCATGCATTCACATGCTTACACCCAGCAGTGCAATAGGGGAGCCAGTCAGAAAAGAAATGAAGTTACTATCTCAAACTCTTTTTCTATTGTCTTTTGGTGGCAAATATTCACATTTTCAAAGAAACATTGAACAAGAGGCTATAATGGAATAATCAGCTTCTAATATAGTTTCTGTCTTATTTCAGTTACAGTTAAGAGGGAAGATCTGTGGTAGGATTCAAGTATGAATGGTAACTATCGTTGGCTTATTTCCAAGATGTAAACTTTCAAAAGCCCTGATGGAACACTGCCTAGGTATTGATGCATGTGAGATAGAGAGAGATCTCAGAGTGGCCAGTATTCAACTTCTTCAGGCTTTTGAAGAGCTTTGGATAAGCTTTTTAAACTGCGCAAGTGCAGATAAAATTAAGCCGATTTCAGTCCTAAGTAATTTTGAATTTCAAAGAAAGGGCTTGCACCTCTTTTTGCCAGTTTTCTGTAGTGAAACAGAAGTTTTCAACTGTTAGTACATATACTTTTTCACTTAAGGGTACAGTCTTTATAAATGACAACTTTGAAGCCTGTAGCCCTGCGATGGAAATCTAAACTAGCCTGGAAATAACTGCAGGGAATAAATGCTAGAAAACAATTCAATGCTGGCAAAGGAGCAGATCATATAATTTAACATCTTTTCAACTCTAAGTTCTATTATTCTGTAGTGATTCACTCTGTCTGCTGCCAGAGTCCTCTGCTGTGTTTTTGCTTTCTCCTATCTTATGTTGGACAGAGAAAAGAATGAAGAAAATGGATGTTTGCTTTGTATCATTTTCTATGGCACTCAGAGTTTTTACAAGATGACTGTCAGTCTTGAATAAGATGTGATATTTTCAGCTGACAGACAATTCTGTATTCTAGGATTAATTTTTTTGGATGCAGCAATTAGAAACTGATCCTTGAAAACATATTTTTCCAATCTATTTAGTAGTATTCAACTTTAAGTCTCTTTGTTTGATCATGAATTTCTTAATTTCCATGACAGCTTCTTACAAAGGTCTTAGCCACTTACTGAGCAATTTACAATAACCTACTTTTTTAATATCAAGTATTTTAACAACATGTCAGAAGTAACCCCTGTACTTGGCACTGGTGAGGCGACACCTTGAGTACTCTGTCTGGTTCTGGGCCCCCCACTACAAGAAGGACACTGAGGTGCTGGAGCAAGTCCAAAGAAGGGCAATAAAGCTGGTGAAGGGTCTGGAGCACAAGTCCTACGAGGAGTGTCTGAGGGAACTGGAGATTGTTTAGCCTGGAGAAAAAGGAGGCTGAGGGGAGACTTCATTGCTCACTACAGCTACCTGAAAGGAGGGCGTAGGGAGGTAGACCAAAAAGTAACAAGTGATAGAACAAGAGGAAATGGCCTTGAGTTTTTCAGGGAGATTTAGATCAGATATTAGGAAAAAATTGTTCACTCAAAGGGTTGTCAGGCACTGTAACAGGCTGCCCTGGGAAGGAGTTGAGTCACCATCCCTGGAGGCCTTTAAAAGATGTGTAGATGTGCTTAGGGACATGGTTTAATGGTGGACACGGCACTGCTATGTTAACAGTTGGACTTGATGATCTTAGTGGTCATTTCTAACCAAAGCAATTCTATGATTCTAAGAAGTAAATTTCTTTCCAGTAGTGCTTCTCAATCTCTTCCTTTTCTCTTTGAGAAAAATAAGGTTCCTACCTATGAATAACAAGAACAAATCCTTAATCTTTATTAATGTTTAGTAACCCTATTTCTATGCATGTTTAATATCTGTAGAAGACAAGACCCAAAGAAGAAGATACATGCAGCCAATAACTACATTTTAACTGTCAGGTGTCTGGAACAGAATCCAGAATCCTATACAAAATATCTGGCTACCATATGGAGCTCATGGTCACACTTAGATATTCATGAACAGGCAGTTCCATGAGCAGCCTCAACCCACTTTCTAACTTCCTAAAACTCTCCTGTTGGAAACTGTACTGACAGGAGTGCATCTGATGCACAGGCTCCTTCAGCTTCTCTGGACACATAGCCCAGAAGTCCTGCATAAAAATGCAGATCTGTGGTGGTTCTGGTACTGGATGATATCTGATCCTTTGGCATTATAAGCTGCTGACAAGAGTAAGCAATGGTAGACTCAGATGCAAACTCAGGTTTCTCATTGATGTATCAAAATGACCAGTCTGGTCTATGAGATGAGCATGTCTACTGACACCTCTGTCCAAATAATTCAACATAAAGAATGGAAGATGAGATTTGTTTAATCGGAGGGCATAGGTGTTTGGCCTTAGAAGAGAAGGAAAAATATTTGGTTTCTACTTCCAGGACCATATTTTATATGATGACAATAAACATGACTGGAAACCAGGTGTCAGTTTGTGCTCATCTCTGTAACATGTGAGTGTAAGGATACTGATTTGTGGAGTAGGATTTTGAATGGTTTGGAAGTTCTGGAAATCTGAAACTCTAACCCAAATGCCATGGCAGCAAGTGCAGGGTGGAGGCACCTGTAAGAGGTGATACTAGTGGATTTAGTTTTGTGATAGGTGCTTACTGTCTCTACTGAATCTATTACAGTGCCCCTGTTGGCTCTAGCCCACAGCTACCAAAGCGATGACTGGAATACTGCTAAATTACTTTTCAGTTTAGGCTTATTTGTTAGACAATATTGGTCACAAATTAATACAAATAACAAGATGGTTAATAATTTCCTTAGGCTAATTTACTGGATCTTTTCCTATTACTATTGCATTGCACAGGCAGTGATCTAACTCCAGCTTCGTTATAGACAGCATGAGCCAGAGTTTTCTAATTAAATATTATAGAAATGTAATAGGAGCAATGTGTCCAAAGTATCTTTCTGCAACATGGTAAACTTTGCAAACTTCCTATTTTCATACAACATTTATTAGTGGTTTACAGATTTTTAAAAATATCAGCATATGTTCATTATTTTCTGTAAGTTTATAAAACTCACAAAGCCATATGCTTTTCTCCAGAAAGCTGACAGAACCCTATGCTGTCTAAATGAGGACCAAAACAAAAAGAGGGTACTGTTACCGACTGTCCTATTTCTTTTTCTGTCCAATGATGCTGTTTCAGACAGAGAAAATGTGAAATGATCAGCTATAGTAGCCTGTGCCCACTCTCGTTTTTTCTACAAAGCTGATACACCTAACAGAAACACTAAGTACCTGTGTCATGGACTTGGCAAAAAGATGAGCATGGTCCCAAAACATGACAGTGTAATGAGCTACAAATAGGTAAAATAAAATTATCCTCTGGATTCACGCAGTTCTTTTTTCTGTGTTAAAAAGTAACAAGACACTGAGGTGAGGGTGTAGGTGGGAGATGAAAGGACAACCTTACAGAAAAATAAAGCACACATATATGCCAAGACATTTTTTCACAAATCATTCCCAGAAAATATTAGGGTTTGTGAAATGTGCCTGCATCTGAGCAAACACAACTCAATCCAGTACTTTGTAACTCTTCGTTCATTTCTTACTTTTCCTTGGTTCTTTGAAAATTTTCCAAGCTATTGATGTAAAGAAGATATTTGTCAAAGTCAAGTTTTCCTCTGACACTTCAGCTCAGTGAAGTATCTGGTAATGCTCAGTCTTTTCCTGTCTCAGTAACCAACCAGCTGGAACCCAGCAGGCTGGCCGTATTAGCAGTCTATGATGACATTATTCGCTAATTTTAGTAATTTAGCATGATAAAGTGAGATGCCTCTATTGAATTTTCCAAAATATAAACCAAGGTTTGTTAAATGGGAAGTTTTGCTGCCCTGTAACTGTTGAAGGTATAGCTGATATCCCAGAACCACAAAGGTTGTGCCAATTTGGTAGAAGCAGTGATGTACAGGCAGGTCTGGATGCAACTTCAGGGTCCCCCTGAAAGAAAACAGCAATGCACGAACCACATTTTCATGTGTGGAAAATCTACATTAGATGTTCACTCTGTTGCAGCTGGTATTCTGTAATCCCTGGGTGTTTGGCTTGCCTGGGTGTTTGATCCCCTTATTTCTGTGGGTTCTCTCATTATTCCCAACTTCTCTGCTGCTGTAATCTTTGCTTGTGTGTTTTTCAGGGTAGGAAATATGTCCTCTCATGTAAACTTCAGAGAAAGAACCATTTCAGAATGGAATTGTATTTTGGATCAAAACAGAACTTCACACAACATTGCAGAGACTGGAAAATCTAGACATTGTTGCAGACTCACAACCACAGGAGTTGGCTCCACCTCACCTGAGGCTAGATGTGTGCAGCAAGGATGTCTCCATCAGAGCTATTCATCGAAGTCTTTATGCTCAGCAGGGAGAAAGCAGCTATTCCTTTCTGTGACTCATCTGACCTACTTTAGCTGTTTACTTCCAGATAGGATGATTCATTTCCCAGGAGCATCCATGTCTTCTCAATACCTGTAGATCAAAACTGGATGACTGTCCCAAGGCAGATGTCTCAGCAGCTATTCTGTAGATGTTTAACATTAGATGAGGTTGTTATCACTCACCGTATCTCAAACAAGACATGAGCCCTTCAGTCAGATATCTGTTGTAAAAAATTCCTAAAAATTTCACATTTCCTTGCCATAGACAATGTTGGTAAAAGTTTCAGAAAGGTGGCAGCAATGTGCACACAGTACCAGGCAGAAAAGTTACGTGAGACCCTGCTCCACCTCACCCGCCTCCTTGGGGGTGGTATTTATTTACTGGGCATCAGGGAAGATGCAAGGCAACTCCCACCCATGAACACAAACTGCTAGTGCCCCCATGTCCCCTTCCAGGGACCATGTGCTTTCCCAAGAGCATCTGCTCCTCAAAGGAGAGCACATGGAGCCTGTTTCTGTAGTTTGCCAGTATGATAGCTCAGGCTTAAAGGGTCACTCACAGAAGGGGGGCATATCTGATCTATGCATGCAAAGTCCTACCTGTTACTGCTAAGAGTTTTGAAAGCTTACCAGTTAGTTACAACTTTCATAATACTATGTTTTTATCACATGCATTCTTTGCTTTGGGCTTCATAGCTGAGGCAAAGTTAGAACTGCTTAAGCTGCCTTATCTCTGATTTTCATACTTGCAGAAGCCCAGGGGAGTTTGAAAAAGTAACTTTAACCTTGAATTTCCTGTCTGTCTAATGTTTGGGTTTCTTCAGAAGTGCCCTACTATACTCTTCTGCAAGTTTTCCCTTCCTCACTTACCCATGTGCTTGCCTGGGAATTTACCAATTTTTTTAACTGTCAGTGTTTTTATCTCTGGAGGAGAGTGCAGCTTTCAGGCAAGCCATAACACCCCAAATTTCTGGGTTCACCATAGTGTGTGATTTAGCTGAAACATTACAGCAGTCAGTAGCCAAACATGCCTTTAAAAAGTTGTAAATCAGTCATTACTGGGATGGCACCACATCACCCTTCCTGTTACATAGCAACCCAGCCTCCGTCTACTTGAGCAGTTAAGTGCAGTGTTTTGTCTGTGCTGGGTTGTGTCTGTTGAGTCCCTGGTGGAGAAATCACCTAACTGTTATTAGGAAGTGCTTCACTTATCAGTTAGACAGTGCAGAAAAACCCCAAAGCAACCTGACAGTGGTGCTGAGATCACTTGTGATGGTCAGACCTAGATCAGGGCAGGATCTGTTTTGAGAAGTCTCATATGGATTGAAACAGCTGGAAATTAATGAGAAATTGTAGGACATATCTGACTATAAGGACTCAACTCCCATTTTTTAAAGCCTTTGTTATCTACAAAAGGCAATGCAGTGAATATTTCCTGGAAATATTTGTTCCTTAAGCTCTGGTCAGACTTGAGGCAACATGTTTACTGTGTACATGCTATAAGCTCCTCCTGAACCTTCCTGTATCAGCACCCCAGTCTTTCCATATAATCTCTACCATGGAGACAGGGATTACCTTTCTTTTAGGTGAGAGGGAAATTGAATTATATAGGTTAAATAGCATTCATAGTTCTCCCAATATTAAGATTAGTCATCCATGGGGTTTTCTTAGTGATGAGGCTGTAGCTGTCTGTGAATCCCAGATCATGCCACCAGGCTTCCCCTCTGTCTGTCAGCACCTCAGATGCCTGACAGCGTCAGCACCTGGGGAAACGAATTATCTTTGTCTTCAGCACAGTATCAAGGCCAGTGGCTTCCAGGCCCTATGCAATTACTAGAAAGTAAGAATTAAAAAATAAATAAATAGTTCAAATGGAGGCAAAACTCTTTAGAAAGCAGCTTGTTCCAAAAAGTTACAAAAATAGTGGATTGTGGTACCATGGATAACAGCACAGAACTAATCCTAATAGGGGATAATTTATAAAAGTCATAGAGAATTTCAGCTAACTTTGCTATGATTTAGTCTACATTCAAGTCCTACTCAAGGTTTCAAGAGAACTTGACATCTCTGAGTGACAGTAGTAATAACTTCTTTTTATGTGTGTATCTTTGTTTAGCTTTGTTTGTGTCTACTTCATAAAGTCTTTATTACATGGACTTTATTCTAGGCCTTGTACTGTTCCATGGATATTATAGGCTCATAAATAACTTGGCTCAGGAACAGCTATGCTAAAATAACTCATCATTTGACTCTCAGTACAGTAATATATTTAAGCACATGCTTAACTTGAAATGAGGTAGCACAGTATTTGGATGCTAGAGTATTTGAAAGGTGCTTGCTGCCCACAGAGCTGGAAGAAAAGAAAAGGTCATTGTTCACTCACTGTAGTCAGGCGGTCATACCAAAAAATGGGTTTAGAAATGCCCTTGCAGAATGCAATGCTCCTGTCATCTCACCACACAGAAGTTGACTTGGGGGAAAATAGATTAAAAAAAAAGAAAAAAGTAACCAAATCTATCAACATAAACATATTCAATTTTGGAAGGGGTACAGCTGTGTGGGAACTCAGCAGGAGACATTGAATTTTGCTGGCTTTAACCTGGACCTGACTTGTAGTTTTAGGTTATGAGGGCAACTTATCATGCCACATCATAACATGACAAGTAGAAAATACAAAACAAAATAAAACCATAATTAGAGAAAACAAAACAGACTAGATTTAGATTCTTAAGGTACTTAAATGCCCAGATTCTCAGAGTTCATTCAACAGGAACTGAACTCTGGAAGGTCCCAGAATCAGCTCTAGTATCCCAGCCTTGGAGCTGTTGTGGTGTCTAAACTTCTACTGGGCATAGAAGGAATTAGCCTAAAATGAAGTGCCTCAACCTCTGTCAACGTTGCAGATATGACATACACAGTGAATTCACTTGTGTATCCTGGTATGTATCCTCAAAAAATACTCAGCAGGTCAAGTCTTGTGCAAAGCTGGACTAGCAAAAGCTAGAATTTCTCAGGCTATCAACCTATTGCTTTTCAAGGCCACTAAACTACATTGATACTAAAAGCTTATTTTAAGGGTACACCAGGTGTCTCTAGATAGAATATATCTCCTCACTTGAGTTTCTCATGATAGCCATCACAACCAGAGAATATACTCATAATCATGGAGTTCTGTTAACTCATGACAGTAATAGCAGGATTTTTCCAGGAAAAAATTATCTAAACATGACTGCACTGAATGAAAGATTTTTTCCCTGTAGAAACTTAACCTCTGGCCATTCCCAGCCAACATTTTCTCTTGGGTTTCTCCTGTTGGCCTGGAGCCTGCCAAAAAGAGCCAAAAGATATTTTAGATGGAGAAAAAACAGAGTAAGTCTACATTTATATGTGAATCAGTTATTGATGTTTACTTGCTACTGTAAACAAAGTGTGTTTGTTTTAAAGGGAAAGAAGATGTAAAAGACCAAACAACTAATCCTCAATGTTCTCTAGTTACTGATGAAGTTAAAGTAGAACTATAATTTCTAACTGAGACAAGGAAAGGAAAAATGTGAGCAAGCATTGCAAAGCACTCTGATTTATTTTCTGTTTTCAAGGCTAGTTATTTTGCTCTTCTTTAAATTCTGAAGGTAAATTTCTCATTGCATTCCAGATGGCAGAGCTCTAGTCCAATATTCTTTCCTCCTCACCCACACAGAATTCTTCATGGTCTTTCTTGTTTCCAAAGATAACCTATCGAGATCAAAATTGATCAAGTATGTGTAAGAGGTGACATCTGTCCCAAGGTGAAAATACAGCCTCCGTCATTTGTAATGGTATCAGTTCAATAGTTGCAAACTTCAAATTAGAGTGCGAAGAAGTAAAAAAGATGTAGAGCATTTGATGTACTATTTTATAATCACTATTCACAAGATCAAGCAATTTGAGGACTGCCCAGTCAGCTGGTAGGACTGAAGTTTCTGGGGCTGAATTTTGAAGGCCAGAGTCTTCTGCTTTTTCTAAGCACACCTCTCCCCAGATTTCCGCTATACAATTTTGTGAAAAAACCCAATTTTTAGTTTGTGAAAGAATGACTTCTGTTCTTTTCTATGGCAGCTGAAGGCGATGAGCTCTGAATTGGCAGAGTTTAGGTCCTGATATCTGAGTAACATTAATATGTTATGTAATTACAGACTTCATAAAGCTTGGAGTATTGCTATAAGTGCATAGAAAATCGTACATTGAAGACAGAGCTACTTTGTCTTTTATCAAAACTCCTCCATCTGCTTAGCAATGAGGAAATACCAGTACTCTGCTAAGCAGGGACCCAGGAACTTCAAAATAATAAATATTTACAATATCCATGCAAATGGCTAATTGTTCATAAGACATTGAAAAACCACATTTCCCAAAGATCAAAAATCAAGAAGAATTTTTCGTTTCCACAGTATCTGATTCTATTTTGAGAAGTCAGTTATAAGGCAGAGAGGGACTACAAAGCTTGCATGGTTTTATCTTCCCATGCACAAAGTAACTCCAGCTCCTTTCAGAATACCTCTCATGGATACACACTGGCTTTTAATACTCTGCACTCCCTAGTCCTCAGCAAGGTCCGTAAGCAACAACAGTGTGAGGAAACTGTAACTGTGCACTGATGGCTAATATTAACTTATTAAAAATCATGTTGAAAACATCACCTAGAAGGGGTTGCCTTGTGTTTTTATATCTTGTAACTTTGCACCTAAAAGGATGATCAATGAAAATGTAAAAAATCCCAACAGAGTGCAGAAGAAAATTTAAAATTAAAAATTCTTAAAAATCCTAAAAACTGAGCTGGCAGAGACAGGTACTGTATCATTATTTTAAAAACAAACAAGAAAAAAAACAAAAACCAAAATTAAAAACAAAAAAGAAAAGGAAAAAAGAAAAGAAGGATAGGTGAGCTTGAAGGGGCTATTAGCTTTTGAACAGATCTTGTAATAATTTTCCAAGACAACAATTGACTCTTGGTAGTTTTGATTGTACACTACAGATTGGAGACTACATACTTTCTTTTTCCTTCTTTTCCTCTGTTCTTTCCATCTGCTCTGTGGATGTTAAGTCTCTTAAGAGGATGAGATTAAATAATGCACTAACTGGCATTCAGAACAGGCTGAATAACTTGGAAGTATCCAAGAATTTTAGTGAACCAGAGAGAGAACAGTAGGTGAAGAGATTTATATATTGCTTCAATTTGTGGTTCATCTTTTTTTTTTTCTTTCTTACTTATTTCTGAGCAGAAATACTTATTTTCTGTGAGAACAAAAAATTATGAACAAATGCATTTTTCTTTATTTGCTAATAATTCAAAAAACCGTATTTGTTTACAGTTCAGTTTTCTCCCATGGTTGTGCTGACATTACATAAAAGATCCCTAGAATTAACACCGACTGCAATTGTTGCTTGTTTATGTGAAATCACTGCAGATTTAATTCCACAGAGACATCTGAAAATACACCCATATTTAAACTAGGCTTTCAAAAAGCAATTTATTATGCCATGTATTTATTTTTATTTATATATTGGTCCATTTCACTACAATCTGCTAAGATGATACTTATGAGAAACAAATGATCAATTACAAGTATTTTCCATACTTTTTGAAAAGATTTCACAATAGTTAAGATTTTTAAAAAGGCTCTGTATGAAACTGTTTTATGCACAGGGCACATATATGCATATATACATACATAGAGTCTCTAGGTACAGCAAAACCTAAGTCTTGTGTTTATCCCAGCAGAGAGGCCAGAGCTGTTTCGGGGCCCTGAATTTCACAGACTGTAAGTGAGGAGAGGTAAGAGTGTAAAGCTGTTTCAGAAACATGAGCTCCCTTCCTTCCCTGGGATATGAGCTCCTGTTACAGACCAAAAAATAAATCCTCCCATCCATTTGGCATCCAGAGTGTATAGTTGATTTCTGAGGACTCATGTCTCAGGAAATCTCTTTTTGTCAAAGAACTTTAACTATTCAGGTGCTCACTAGCCAGGGAGAAAATGCATCCTTGACCACCTGCAGCTTCAGATGTCCTAATCCTGCAGCCATCAGGATGAGGCACTGGGGTGGTCCCCGAGAGGCATTCTGCTTCTTTCCTACTGGAGCATAATGGTGCAGCAAGGGATACTTGTGTCATGGTGCTAGAAGAGCCAGCAAAAGGCTCTAGGTCTCTGTCCTCATGGTTTGGGCACGCAGATAGCATGATATATGCTTGGAAAAATTATGGGTTTTAGACTAATCATCAGGATTGGAGTCCCAGTGACTTTCAGCCAACTACTCTAATAAAATAGCTGTATCTTTTTTGCTTCTTCTCCTTCTAGCGGAGTGATATAAATGATCATGGTAAAACAAAGGATTTGCTTCAACAGGGAGCTGGAGAAAGTGCCCATCCAGAATATCAGACTGCATGAGTGTTAAAGCACATTTGGGCTCTGGTCCTCCTGTGCTAGGGTGGGCAGAGCATCAAGAGCCCAGACTTGAAATGCCCTGGGCAGGACCCCCGACAAGAGGTGCTGGTACCCTGCCACAGGAATTGTGTGGTTAACATCACTGCCACCGACCTCAAGATGCTACAGCTGAACTCAAGCCTTCTGCAATATGGAGACAATCACCTCCCTTCACTGGGGGCTTTTGAACAGTTCCACATTGTGATTTAGGCATTCATGGAATTTCAAATGCAACCTGGAAAAGTTTAAATTTATCAACTATTTGATAATTTTAAAGAGTATACGGTCTGGGTTACGGGCAGGTACTTTGGCAACTAAGCAGTAGCTGAACATCCAGTTATGTGGTTCCTTTCCCTAATTACTGCAGGATTATGTTTTAGCTTGTTTTTATCATCACCACATTGTATCTGTTTGTAATCACCATAGATTTGAGGCAGCATTGTTTTACATTTATCACAGGCCAGAGTAATATGTTTTCTAAAGACTCGTATTGATATTTTTCTTCTGTTGACTTCTAATTTTAGTGGACTGCAGAATCCACAGTCTCCCACTGAAATTTTTGCCAGTATCTTGAAAATGTAAAATGATCTCTTGTGACATTCACAGATATTGTTTTCTCAGTGCTGACTGACTCTTTGAGCAATGTTTTGTTGATATTATCAACACTGTTAAGGAAATGTAACCTCTGAGGGTGCTTCAGAGTTTTGTTCATAGTACTCACGGAATAAAGTTGGTGTGAACTGATTTGTAAACAAGTAGGAAGAGCAGGGGATATAATATCTCTGAGAACAAGCAGACCACTTTGGCACCTCATTCAGTCTCTAAATAAGGTACTAGTAAAATCTTCATCGTAGTGCAATTTCAAATGTATGTTGTAGCTCCTGGGTGGAATCTATAAATGAAAGGCTAGCAGGAGATTGCTAGGTGATATACCAACAAATTTTTTTTAAAAGTATCAGCTATGGTTGGTATTGAGGATTAATATAAAAAATCATATCTCTTTCCAAAAAATATCTCTCAGACTGCCTTAGTCACTAGGATCTTGCTGGAACCATGACCACAGCAAGAGACTCAACTCTAAACTTCCCCTGAAGTTCACCAAGTCTGTACTTGAGGTTCACGTGGCATTGGTGAAGTAGAATGAGCCCTCTTAGTGTTTGAAATCTGACATGCTTCTTCTAGCACCTTTCACTGCTCTGCTTCTCAGAGAGGAAAGTCTAGTCTTAGCAAGGACATCTTTGAGAGGTGAATAAAAAGAACTCTCAGGAGGAATTTCAGAAGTTTCCAAATAATATTCAGACTCTAAACTGTGGTTAAAATTTGTTTTTTAATCCTCCTCTTGTTAGTCAACTGCCAAATCTTTGACGCAGGGTTTGTTGTTTTGTTGGAATAAAATAGTATCATGCCATAAGCACAATGTAGCCCAAAGTACTTTCTCAGAAGTGATGTTAGACAAGAAACAATGAAAGGAAACTGCTTATCAAGATAAAGAAAATCAGTACAGATGGTGAGCTCTTGCTGAGGCTGTTAAACAAACCAGTAAGATCTGACTGAGACAGATCAAAATATGAGAGGGTAAAAGGAGGATGATAACAATGTTGCACTCTTTTTTCTTCTGTGTAGTTAACTTTATTCAGTGAAGAGCAAGTTATTAACTTATTTTATTTCCTGTATTTTTAAGAAATTAATGATAATATTGAAGAATTATTTTAATATAACATACGAAAACTAAAAGCACAAAAATAAACTTTGACTTAATTGTGAGGTAGCAAATTCAATTTTCATGAAAAACAGGAAAATATATTTTAATGGTTACATATCATAAAGGGAAAAAATACACTAAACAGAACTTTTTGTATTATAAATCACAGTATTTTGTTATTCAAGTCAGAAAATACTATATTATATTTCAAGTTAACAAATAATAACAAATTAATGATAGAAAATACAGTCTTATTAAAAGCATGTAAGGTGTTTTCTTAGTCCCATCTCTTTCTACCTTTCAGATCAAATGATTTTTTTGGTTGCCCTGAAAAATCTGTGCAGCTGCAGCTTCTTTTCACTTTACCAACCTGCTTGCCATCAGTTTTCAGCACCAGAATCTGTCAACTTCAATCAGGTTTTAATGTATTTCTAAACATAATAAATTGAAACAGAATCTTGTTCTCTGTATTAAACCAAGAGGCAACTTGATGCTTTTGGACTTAACCCAAGATTTAGTTTCAGCATTCCCTATTGTTTCCACTGGTGATAGCTCGGATGTTATTTAGTCCCAGATCCTTGGAAGTGTTCAATATTATTTGGTGTTGCAACACATAATCCTCAGTGGCTTGATGCCCAGTAGACTTTTTAACCCTGAGTCAAATGTTCAGTTCTTCACTGGTGGGAAAAACATTACAGCAACAGACCACCTGGTCAGGAATCACCTAAATCACTCTGCAATGAAATGGCCAGAACAGAAATGAAAGTAAGCAGAGCATCTTAGGCAGCTGTGCTGGAGATCTGATGCCTGTGGATAATAAGGGAGCTGCAGAACCTTTCCCTCCTTGCTTCCAAATTCTCATATTTACTCAATGACTTCAGATCAGCTGCCTGTGGGGGGGACAGGCAGATATCACCCTTATCACTTCATTCAGACGAACTAAAGAACTTATTTTTCGTGAAGCGAAATTCAAACTTGAGTGGCTGTGAGAATGGTTGTGATCATTTAACAATCAAAGTAAAGGTCAAATTACTTATTCTTTCTGTGACAGCTTTCAGTGCACTAGCAGGGTGATTCTTTTGCCTAGCTGAACGACTAGTGCCCTGTAGCTGAAGCTTACATTTTAGTAGAACATGATAAACTGTTCATCTGTTGAGTTTGCAGACTGATACATCATCTTTCATTCCTTCTCCTTCTCCACCTCTGCTGAGATACTCATACTAAGTAATGTTTCTTTTGCAATTGATTGTGTTCATGCAACTCTTAATATCATTTTTAAGTAGCATTGTGCAGGTACAGAACTATTATAACTGAGAAACTAGAAGAATTCACTTTTATGGCATCAGCCTTGCAACCACACCCACCAAGAGATTATCTGTATCAAATTTTCCATCTGCTTATATGAGATATAGGCAATTTAAAAGTCAGTAGTTCGCTTTTTTCAGGTGTTTGTCTCTGATTCCTGGGAAGAAATGAGAATTCACACCAGATTGTGTAAACATTTTGAATTATCCCTAGAACTGCTAAATGCTGTCCTGTCTGGCATCTTCCAGTCTCATGAAGGAATAATATGTGTATAAGGAACCAAGAGCAATGACCAACACCAACATCAAATTTTCTGACTTTGTAAACAGATTTTGAATTCCCCTTTTGTGAATTTGTCATTTTAAAATCTGAAACTTCTCTCCAAATAATTGGCTGCTATGAAATAGACAACAGTAATTCACTGAAGAATATAAATAGTGTAGGTTATGTGTCATGACTCTCTCTCTTTAAGAGGAACAATCCTCGGACTCAAGTGACCATGTCTATATGTTTGGTATCCTCTTTCTGCATGTATGGTAGAATGTTTCTTTGAACTTCTGGTCTCAATGAACTTTCTTACCTGTATCTGTTTACCTTATCTGTAGCTGTATCGTTTGCTACAGCTGTTACAGGATTTCAAAAGGGAATTTCCACAAAAGGTGAACCTGAGTTATAATTCTCATAGCAAATAAAGCAGGACAGGGACTGTTCCCTGGCACATGTGCACCCAGCTGAGGACTCTTAGCCCCCAGCACCGTGTGCTGAATCCAGGCTACTTATTTATTAACAGCCTGTAGTCCATACTTGGTCCCACTGATCGTGCTAGCTATCTTGGATCAAAACTATATGCCAAGAAACAGTTAAACCAGATACATGTACCAGAGCTCAGCCTGATTCCCTTACGCTGTTCAATTTGCTAGCATAGACACAGTCACTACCTTTACTTGATGTTTTTTATTGAACAATTGAATGGATATTCACAGGGAATGTAAGGGGTTTTTTTAAGTTTCATTTGCATCAGGTTTTAGACTTAGGTTTCCTCAGAAGCCTTGCATTTTATATATAATGTAATGTTTCTCCCATTCCAGTACTGTTAAAAATCATCTCTTTTGTTGTGTTCCTTAGCTATGCATGTATTGATTTTCATAATGTAATGACAGGAGCAGTAGTAATGAAGCAATTACTGCTGTGCTTGAAAAAAATTTTGCTTTTAATAAAACTGACTAGTTTTCACATAAACATGCTAGTAGTGAAAATAAATTCAGATAAATCCAATCTATGCTTGATACTTTATCTTCAGCTCTGACAGAGATTTGCATGGAATTAGAAGAGTTCATATATAAGGGCATTTAGCAAGAACCTGAAAGTGGAAGGAGATGTACAGTAGAGAATAAAAGAATAAAAGTAGTTCAAGAGGAGCATGGTAAAATGAAAAGAGAAGGTCAATTCAAATGTTTAAAGCATTGAGTTTCAGAGAGCTTTGTTGAAGCTTGAAAAAGGGTAGAGAACAGAAAAAGGATCATGGCTGCACTTCCATTTTTCGGAAAAAAAAGTGAAGGAACATTGCGCTCAGTTTCCTTAGTACAATTAATGAAGGGTACAGTATATGATATTCTAGCCTTCTGAAAAGATAAATTTGGTAAGGCTTTTCAATGTGGTTTTATCTTCTGCCTTTTTTTTTTTTTTTTTTTTTACAGTGAACTTTGCAAAAAGCTACTTTATATATTAAAGTCTCTCATCGCAACAGCAACATCTATACTGTGGGACTAAGGAATGCTCCCAGTTTCTGCTTCATGTGTCTCAGCCATATTTTATCTCTTTGTCAAGGTGAGAAATGGGCATAGATATCTGCCCGAGGCTGGAGACTGGTTAGCTTCAGAACAGAGAAAACCCAGACACCTGGGCTAAAAGGCAGACAGGACTGAAAGACACACCACTAAAGGTCAGCTCTCTGGATGTACAGACAGAGCTCATGGTAGAAGGAGAGAAAGATGCCAGATAAAGCTAATTATGCTGGTATCAATCTGGTAAAGCTGAATTAAAGTCAGTGACATAATTTCCATTTTATCTTACTGCAAACAAGAACGTAGTTAACATAACTCATGAAAGTAATTTGTTTATTTAATATTGCAATTTGCTAAAACAATAATTTAAAAATTCCTCTTTTGCATCTCAGAAAGTACCAAGAGAATGAGATTTTAGACACAAACATAAAATGTAGGTAATTTTCTTTGCTGAAGACCAAAGAACACCTACATTCTCATCATATTTACAGGAGATTTTTTTTTAATTAAATTCAGTGGAAGGTTTTACATAATACAATCAGCTTTGCCTTTTATTCTGTTGCTCTCACAATATAATTCCCAAACGGATACTTCAGAATTTGTCAGAGTGGCATTTATATAGCACTTATGCATTCTTGTCATGAGAGAAGATGGAAGAACGTGAGAGCAGCAAGTTTTCCACTCTGAGCTCCTATTTCATGCAGCCGACTTCGTTCTCACTCCATTTTTTCTGTACAAGACCTTGGTGTTTACACAAACTGCACTGATATCCATGGAGCACCAAGCAACATTGCTGATGGAATGGCTTGGTGTCTGCATGTCATCCATTGACACAATACTTCCAAGAAAAAGTTTACTTTCATGAAGTTCTGTTAATAGTTTTATAGGTAAACTTGTACCTTTCTTATTAATTTTGATTTCACTTGTTCTGTTACATCTCCACAGCTAGAAGCTTTTTTTTCTGTTGTTTCTTTCCAAGAAATTTCTGTGTTGATTTCTAGTTTCCTTTCTCTTGGTCATTTGGCCTTTTAGAAGGTTGTTGCAATAATCCTAGGACAATTAAAGAATATCTGTAATTCTTGCCATGATCAACAAACTCATTATCACAGATAAAAAGTGCAAATTTTACCCCAAATTAGCAAATGCTTTCCCAATAGCAATATTCCAGCCTGGAATACTGTATCCAATTCTGTGCTCCCCAATTCATGAAGGATAAGCAACTACAGAGTCCAGTGCAGGGCCACAAAGATGGTAAGGGAAATAGAGCATCTGCCCTATGAGGAAAGACTGAGAGAGCTGGGGCTGTTTAGCCTGGAGGAGACTGAGGGAGGATCTCCTAAATCCTTATAAATATCTAAAGGGCGGGTGTCAGGAGGACAGGTCCAGTCTCTCTTGCCCTGTGTCCAATGACAGGGCAAGGGGCAATGGGCACAAGCTGGAGCACGGGAAGTTCAAGAGAAACATAAGGAAAAAAATCTTCACTGTGAGAGTAACAGAGCACTGGAACAGGCTGTCCAAAAATGTTCTGTGATTTACTATTCTACTCCTGTGGGATGTACTGATCCCTCTGTAGCAGGGGAGCTGGATTGCATGATCTTCAGAGATCCCTTCCAACCCTGACCACTCTGTGATTCTGTGATTCAATGTCTAAACTGTCATCAGTCATGAAGAAGTGAAGCTTTTTCTCTAAATCCTGCTCTTCTTTTCAAGCTGTTAAATATATGGGTCCCTGGTGCATTATAAATGGATTTGTAGACAGACATATTCACTGCAACATGTTTCCCAGTTTTTCTCTCTTGTGAAGTCTACTAGTATCACAGAAGAAGACCATGAATCTAGGGAAAAGATCAAGTTTATTATTTGAAATGAAGAAATGAAGTAACACTGTGAAGAGTGACGGATGCATTTATTTGCAGGTCATTCTAATGGTCTGTCCTCTGTGTACAACCCCAGCTACAGGTAGGCTCTGCTGGCACTATTTAATATTTGAGTTTAAGAAGCTAGATATAAAACCAGAGAGGGATAAGCCACAGATGTACAGACAGGTGTTCTGGACACCCTGAGTCATGATTTACAACTATCATTGAAAGGGCTTATGGGCACAGACATTTTCCATTACCTCAATGGAAACTGACTGTGAAAATAACATAACTCAAGAGACACAGCAGTCCACAGACACGTGGAGCTATCAGCAACAGATGGAGGGAACACACTTGAAACAAATGAAGCAAATAATTGTAGGGCAGAAAACACAGTGAGACTCGGGTAAGATGTGGAAGGTAACATAGTGTGGTTACAATCAGAGGCATATAAGTAGAACAAAAAACAGTCAAAAGCTAGATTCTGTAATATTTTATAAATATTTACTGGCCATTTTTTCAAAGGGATATATTTCCACAGCTTATATGAAATTTAACTTACAGAAGTTGGGCCCTTATAGATGTATATGCCTAGCATTAAAGACCTTATGACAAACCACAAAGGTCTTTTCAGCATTTTAATGAAGCCATAGCCCAATGATTTTTCATAGGCTTTAAGGGCCAGGTGAATCATCCAAACTGCAAATCTTATGCACTATGGAATATTTTTTTTTATAAACTTATAACTTGCAGAACAATTTCTCATCCACAGAAGCCTGAAATTGCAGTTATTAGGCAAGGAAACACCTCAAATGTGAAGTTAAAAGGAGTTTTGCCTGCCTAGCCTTTGTCTAGCTGAAGAAAGAGGTTGGCTGGGACATGAGGTTGTTTGCATGACTTGGAATCAGCGTATCTGTCTGGCCAAGGCAGCTGCCTCTTCAGAACAGATGGTCAGTGGACTTGAGGGTCCACTCTAGCTGTCATTGATAACCAGAGTTTAAAGATTTCATCTTTTGGCTCTAAATATCTTATTTTATCACTGTCATGAATTCCTTGAATTTTAAAATGTCTTACCATTTTTGTGTATGCCTGACCAAAACCATGAGCATGTACTTTTCCACATATTTTTCTTCATTGCTATTTATAACATGGCTGCACTGAATGATCTCAGTCATGGAAAAGGCTGAAATATCTTCTCTTCCACATGAAATATATTTATGTCTCTGACAGTCTACCTTAACAGCCTACAGGCTACTCTGTCCTTCCTATTTCTATTTCTAAATTCTGCCCTGATTGTGAATTATCCAACAAATTATCTTTACACACCTGTAATGGAAACACAGTTCTCTATGTTGCTTACACTGTTTACATAGAACATGAAATGACAGGTGAAGGAGCATTTATATTTGAAAGGTTCCTTCTTGGTCCAATACCCAGGTAGTTTCAAGCTGTTAGCCTGTGAACTATGTTGCCAGCAACGAATGCAGTGTTAGTCCCACCTGGTTTTTCTCCAGGCATCTGGAAGCATGTGAATCTGCACAACTTAGGGAAATAACAAAGCAAAACCATGCTGCAACTAATTTATTTAAATTATTTTGTTGCCATGTGACTTAGGGTAGAACATCAGTGCATCAGCTTTTTTCTGTCTCTTGGCCTTGTGCTTAGGCAGCAGCGAGCTAATTGGGAGCACAGCTGAAAAAAGACAGTGACAAGGGTGACAGGCACAGAAGCACAAGGAGGGGAGAAAGGCAAAAGCACTGAGATTGCTGTGCAGGGCCTGTGAGGGGAGAGGCAGTAAGAAGAGTAGAGGAAACAGCTTGTTAGCACAAGGGAGCTTAAACTACAGCCAGCTCTGTAATGATACATCAGTGCTTTTTAGTCCTTGCTGCTGAACCTGCTGGGATCACTTTCAGCTCCTGCTGTTTGAAAATGTATCATTAGAACCCTTTTAAAAAAAAAATAATGATTGGATTTTAGCGGAACTGGTTATTTTTTCCAGAGACATTTTTTTCTTTGAAGAAAACCTTGGAGTGTCAGTGAGAGTCTCCCTGCTGTTAGCTCCCATGTCTCTGGGCCACCCTGCTGGTTTCCTGTGTGGTTGCTCTTCCACAGACCACACAGTTAGTTAATCAGGTAGAGAGGCTAAAAACCTCCGTCTGGGGAGGCTGGCTCCTCTGCAGTGCACTTGCCCTGGCCCGAGGAGGTCCTCTCAGTGGTGGCTGCACCTCATCCCCTCCTCCCTCATTGTGGCACTAAGAAGCAACACTTCTGCAAGTTCTTGAATGTTAATGGATGAGAAAAATGAAGAAGGACCTGACTGTCCAGATTTTTAACATGAATTGTAATAAGATCAGTGCAGTTGCAAAAGTTTTCCTCAGAGAGGATATTAAACACACTATCATTCTGTCTTTCAGTCAAAAACAGCTGACTTAGAAACTCTTCCAAAGTAGGACATTAGTAATGAGACTACTGAGGCACAGTCCACAAATAGCTCTGCTATAATTCATGATCATTGGTGAGCAAAAGCCAAAAGCTATTCATATCACACTTGATATAAGAACAACAAATCTTGTCAGCATATATCTGGGAATGGGTTTTCTTAACCTTTATTTTCACATATGTGTAATGAATATTAAAACCAAACTGTGTTTTGAAACTGCTCTGTTTCAAGCACACATTTGCAGAAGGCATTTTTCTTCCTGTGAATAGTTAATTCTCCTTATGAAACATGATAAGTGTGTCAAAACCATGACATAAAGGTATGTTCTTTTTTCAGTGGAGAGTCTGTCTGGCACTCCAGAAGCGACACATGTGATAACTGGAGAATATCAGGAATGCAGGGACCCTCTGGCATAGCACTGTACACAGGAACATCCTCAAGTACCTTTTTATGTTGTGAATGCTGGGTTTAACCTGATTGCTCAGTTCTGTGGCAGAAGAAAATGTCAAAAGTTAGCCCTAAAACCTGAGCCTGCATTTTTTGAGAAGGCAGACATGGCACAAATGGCAGATGTAGCCATCGACCCGGGCAGGGCAGGTATATTTCTCAAAAGCATCTGTTCTGTAGGGCATTTCTAATGCCCAGCCATACAGAGCCCTACCACCCTATTGTGTCAGGACACGAGTCTCCAGCATCTACCTTGCACTGTGGTAGGTGATGTTCCAAGGTTAAAAACATTTCAAAGAGTGAACTGGACTGACTGTCTTGCCTAGGTATAAATCCCAGTTTTTAAAAATGTATAACTGCTTTACATGAGATTAGAAAAGAGGTCTTTCAGCTCATTTACTTCAGTGGAACTACTCTAAGCTTATAGTTGCATGATACCAGTCAGAATCAGGTCCTATATAAGCAGCTAAAAATACTTTGTTAAAAGAAGAACTTGCCAGGACCCTGGAGCACCCCATATTAAAATGCATCTCCTCCATAGCAGTGACAGTTGTGGTCAATAATCCTGCTCTCATTGTCTTTTAAAATCCTAGAAATGCTTCTAGGAGTCTTCAAGGAAAAAATAAATAAACAAATTAATATAAAACCTCAAGATCATGTAAATTTTTATTTACAGAGACAGATGAGACTGTGAAAAATTGAAGTGTGCATAATTTTGTACGTTAACATTTAACAGTTATTCATTTACATTTTTATAAATTAACCATATATTCGTCTACAAATTCTACTTTCAGATTTATATTTAACCACAATTACCAGATAAATTACCAGCTTTCAGGTAAACACTCTACTCCCATTTTGTATGTGTTTAGCTTAGAGGCCTCATATATAATTACTTATTTTCTCCTAATCATAGTATGAAAACAAACAGAAGAAACATGATCTTTTAGGAGCTGAGACTTGGGTGAAAACTAGCCAGTAATAATAAAAACATGCTTTTTGCCTGTAATGATGATACCTCTCCTCAGGACTGGAGCATAGTGACATGATGGTATGAGAGAAAATTGTTCTATGAAGATCATGTTTTAAATTATACATGAATTAACTGCAGATTTCAGTTACCATTGCTGCCACTGGAGAAATTAGGATGAAAACACTGCTGGTTTAAAACCAGGAAAAAATAAAGAATGTAATACAACTTGAAGGACAATTTTCACCGAATAAAAGAAATGTGTAGCTACTGACTTAGCTAGATTCCCATTTTATTTGCACTTCAGAGGCTTTAAACTGTCTGTTTCTAGTGGGAGCAACACATCTGGGAAACTTCTGGTGTAGGAGGTTAGACAAATTAGGAGGCTTTAATGTTTTATGGCAGTCACATTAAGAAAAATACTAAGGGCCTCCCCTTAGAAAGACACTAGAAATGCACATTAGATGACTCAGATGAAACTGTACAAATGAGAACAGTTTGTATCAGTGGAGCAGATTATGAGTTCAGCCTCAGGTAAAATGCCTCATGAAGTTATATTTCCCATGGAATTCCTTTCAGTGTTCCAGGATAATGTTGCACCATTTGTGTTACAGGCAGTACTATATGTGGAAAGAATGAAATAGGAGTTCTTTCCACCTGCACCACAAACCAGAAAATTTAATGTTTGTGTTCCTTAGAGAATGACACTTTTTTTTCTTTTTATTTAATTAGCTGTGACACAAAAATGCTATTAGGTATACTAGCCTTTAATGCAGTTTATGTCTCAAGTAATCCCTCTTGCAGAAATGTATTTGCAACCATTTGAATTTTCTATGTATTTAGAAAATCAAACATTTTGAAAAGCCTGAACATCCTGAAGTCTCTCAGCTAAGCTAAATATGCAGATACAAAGTTAACAAGAATGGCTATGATGAAAATGAAAAAATATTTAAGAATTTCTGCAAAAGATGGCAAGTGTGTCTTGCTAAAACATCCAGAAATTTGGATTCCTGTCAGCATGATAGCAACAGGCAGCACTGAAGGCAAAGATTAGCAGAAGTCAGAGAAAAATCACCATAAAGGTGTCACCCTTTAGTAGAAGAATTCATTTCCCAGTCGACATATCTAAATGTAGGTATCTATATGTAGATCTTTATGTTCCCATTGTAGTAAATGAAGAACTAGTCAATACAGTCAGGTGCTAACTGGCTAGTCAAACAGGAACAAGGTGACAGCTTCAGAATTAGTTGAATCACTCTCCAGCATTGACAAAAAATACCTGATTCCTCCAGATTTTTTTTTTTCTCAGGGCATTAATAATCTGAGGGGGAGCCCTGAATAAGTACAGGTCACAAGCTACCATGAGAAATCTCCATTTGTATTGGCAAATTGAATTCACCTTTGATTTCTTTCTGATACTGAGGTACAGAATGACCTTGTGTGTCCTGTATCAAACAGTCTTACAATGCCAAATACAACAGATATATCTAGAATGATGTCATAAGTGGTTTCTGGTGCTTCCTAGCTGACAAACAATGCCCAGAATGTACATGCAAGGCTGCTAATTGGCCTAAGCCAAAACTGTACCAGGACAACTGACTAGTGCAGAGTCCATATCCAGTGATGGGAATACTTCTTGGTGTTTTTTTAATTTCCTAGCATAGATAGAGCTACTATGTGTGGCCATTGAGAAAAACACTAATTTTCAGTCTGAGCCTTCTGGTTGTCTGTTAGGAAGCAATGACCACAGCTAAACAAGGCTGTCATAACATTTATCCCTTATGTATGCTCAGTGATCTGCTCTTGTCTATGTTTCCCACTGAAGAATAGTTAGCCTTTAACTGTCATAAAATATTCAGTGTGAAAAAAAAAATGTTGGTAGCATCCTCCAGCTGACTGGGAACAACAGCACTCACTGAGATTGGAGGTTAACATTTATATGGCCATTCATTAGTCATGATGCACGAACTAGAAGGCATCTGGCCATTAATCTATTACTGGACTCTGACCAAAGGCCTCCTAGGGTAACCCAAATGGTTTTTGTCTTCAGTGGTCAAGGCAGTCTAGAGACAATGCTAACCAGATCACCTTTCACATGTCAGTGGCAGAGGGAAAGACTGTGGAAGCCAAGTTTTAGACATTTGCTTCCCCCCACAAATCTTTCGAAATTCTGCAGGTGGAAAGACAACAAGGGATTTTAAATCAATTTGTCCATAAACATAGTCCAAAACATACAGATAGAGGGAATTCTTGTTTAAATAAAAGATTATCTAAAGTACATTTAAATATATGGCTCTTTCAGCTTAATTTAGTCCTCATCAGGTCAAAGCTGCAGTAACTGAAAGCCTGCCTTGAGCTATGTACTGAGATTATTGTCAAGCTGATTTTCCTCAAGCTCATCACAATCTCACAAGAAGCAAGCAGCAGGCATTTTGTTTAAATTACAATTACCTAATCTTACTAGCACTAATTCAAGTTACATTTGATTTACCTGCATTCAGCTGTTCCTAAGCTTTGTTGCACCTCAAGTGACAAACACATTTATGCACCCTAGAAATGCATTAAATCCTTGGGACATGCACACCAAAAGAATGAAACAGATATAAAATTGTGGAGCTTATTTCCAAAAGGTTCCATGAATGCCAAAACTATCAATGTATTTAAAAAAAGGCTAGATATAAACTTGAAAGATCCATTGCTGGATATTAAACATGGTGATCCAGATAAAACGTTGGCTCATAAAGGTACTGAACCAGATTGCTGGATTTAGCACTATGTGCCAGTGAAAGGGTCACTCCATGCTTACCAGGGTTTTGGTGCTCCCAGAAGCATCCACCAGTAGCCTCTGTTGAAGTTAGCCTTTAGACTGATGGTGTGCAGTCATTCTTACTTTATTTTCTAAGCAAAACATTGACTTTAGGCACAGACCCCTTTTCCTCACATTTCTAATGGTTCAGTAGCCTCACTAGCACTATAACAAAGTTCTATCAAATCAGTTGTTTTTTTTGTATATTGCAATATATATGAGGATATGTTTATTCATTGCATAAATAAATAATGATACATAATAATAATAAATATATTTAAATATAAGTAAATAATGTTGTTTGGAAGGATTCTGAGCCACTTCCGAGTAAGCTGCTTAACCTGAAACACACAAAGTAGCAGATTTTTAAAAATAGTTTTGATTACTTGGAAGCTCAGGAGTTAAAATTGTTCAGCTCACTGCACTCAGAAGCAAAGCTTCTGTGGTGTACCATGAGGTCACACGCATCATTTTCTTCCTTTGACATTACACAAATGAATGTTTCTAAAGTACAGTGTGCATATCAGTAAAATCAACTGGTTTGGGGCAACTCCTTTAAAGGTGTCTAAGTACATGATCTGTACCTGATCTCTCTGCCAGAACTCTGAGCTGCTAATTTCAGTATTTCTGTAACCCTCCAGCAAAGCTAATTGAATATCCAAAAATGTATCCGTGCTTGCATCTTGAAAACATCACTCACAGTTTTTGTTGTCTTCTCACATAATGTGATCAACTGGAGACTTCAAGAGCTCTTCTGGCACCACATTTAACCGTAGGGTTATGTTATTCCACTGCTGATTAAAAAAAGCCAAAACATATGTAAACTGAATAGCTTTTGTCAATGCTTCCATTATTGTAATCCCTACTCCAGTTGCTCTTGTAAAATAATGAATCATCACCACCTTATTGTAAAAGAACATGTTTCAGCACTGGTGTGGTTTTCATGGCAAGAGCCTACTTGTTCTGAATTGTTAGTATAATCTTCTATGCGTTTTTATGATTACACTCTTTTTCAGAAGGTTTTATGTTGCATCCTGCTGACAATAGTAATGATGAATGGCTGGAGATGTTTACAAAAAAACCAGGTTTTTATAGTATGTTTGAGACTGATGCCCCTCTGTTCTTGTGGAATAACTGCATGGATTTACTTACTGCTGCTTTTGTCAGCAGTGGGTAAATGGGAGGTTGCATACACTGGTCTGTGGTCTCACAGGTGGAAGTCTTACACGTTACAGATCAAGTCCTATAGACACAGCTAGTTGTTGTGGCAGTCCCTCACTATTCTGCTGTGAAGAAATTAACTTCTGCTAGGACATAGTGCATAACTCTCCTTGAAAGCAATGTGTAGATGAAGTGTTACTTCTGAGAACTGCTAGGACAATCTGAATTCATGGTGCAATGCTTTGCATTTCAATGGAATTTACACAACAATGAAGCAATGTAAGTGAGATGGCAATTCTCTGCAAATCAAGTGATCATTCAAAATTATTGGCTATTAGGAAAAATTTCTTCACTGAAATGATTGTCAAATATTGGAACAGGATGCCCTGGGAAGTGTCTGAGTCACCTTCCCTAGAGGCAGCTAAAAGGTGTGTAGATGTGGCACTTAAGGACATTGTTTACCAGTAGATTTGAAAGTGTACTAGGTTAATGGTTGGACTTGATGATCTTAAAAGTCTTTTCCAATCAAACCAATTCTTTGATTCTGTGCTCTACCTTAATTTTTTAGAATTTTATAATGGCTTTCAGAGACCTAATGTAAATTTTAACAAAAATATAATGAAGCTATGTATATCTCTCATCACCATTATCTACTATTTTAATAACATGATGAAGAAAATGGAAGGAGAGAAAAAAATTTCCAACAAAAACTGGAGTGGTAGCCAGAGTTATGAGCCATTCTAAGTGTATTTGGCTGGGAAAGGATGGGTAGCAATATTTATTTATTTATTTTTTTTTTACAATAGAAAATAAATTTGGATAGCAGTTTATTCTCTGAGGATTGAGGACTTTAAGACCCTTTTCAATGAAAATGGGCCAAGAAAAAAAATAATCCTTGCATGTACACAGCCTTTCACACTTGTGTTCCACTACCCTTTTGAAGCATGTTGTAAAACTCAATAGCCCTGGGAAGGAAGTGTCATCAGACAAACAACCAGAAAAGAATCCAGAGATAGTGAAAGACTTGCCCAAAGTGAGAAGGAAAATGATTACCATTAATAAAAAGGAAAGGTCAAAACAAGTACCCTGAGCACAAGAATCCCTCTATCACCCCACCATGAGGTGGTATAATGAAATATTCTGTTCAAATCAAGGTAGCCAGAACTACTGGGGAATAGAGACTACAGTAGGTACAAATTAGTAAGAAGACAGAGATGGAAAGCCTTTACCCCTGCTCACCCATGCAGGGAAGGAGGCAGTTTTTTTCCTAGTCTTGTGCTGCTGATGCAGAAGGGGTGTGAAGGGTAGGCTGATGCTGATGGCATTTCAAATCAGGGAGTAAGCACAGGTAGGACCACATATGCAAGGAGCTTTAGGAGAAGGCATATCATATCTTTGCAAGATAAGAACATGGCATCATATTTCCCCAGTCCAAGAAGCACTGAAGCCTGCAGAATTTTTCATGAAGGTATTTTTTTCCCCTTCATGATCTTCAGCCTTACTCAAGCCCAAAGAAGGCCTAAATGAACCAAACCCACCCACTAACACATAGTGTATGGATGTATAGAGAGTAGTTCATGTACAGTACCATGTCAGAGCAATATTATAACATAGTGCCAAAGCTGACATTGAAGATGGCATCAGAAATATTTGGCAGTTTAATCACAAGTAATGTTTATGTTACAAAGCTGAAAGTTAAAATAATGTTAATCTAAACTGTATGAATATACAAAAAGAGTGTAAGTGGAAAACTGCTGAAGTAAACTACCAAGTCTTACATTGTTAAAGCAAAAGTAAGACATTAAGTGAAGGAGCAGAAAAAAACCACCAGGCACGTTTAGGTAAAACTATGATTGAATAAAAACAATAGAGAAGAGACAAGAAAATTAGAGGAAGTTATAGCATCATCTATATAATTATTTTCTTAATTTTAGTTTTTTACTGGCTTCTATCAGGGAAGTTACTATCCCTTGGGAAAAGTGGAGTATGTATTTTCACTGGTTTTGTTAAAAGAAACATGCTTACTCACCCATGTATGTATCCCTCTACAAGCCTCTGCCAAGTTGGTAGTTGCTGTGTCTTTTTCTTGGAACAAAGTATCCCCATCAACTCACTTCTCTACACAGTTTACCTGCCTTTCAGAGGAATACTGAGAACTCATTCATATAAATTTTCTAGTTGACTGCTCTGACTGTGAGAAGCTCTTTTGCTCAACATCCAACTTCAAAATCAGGAATTTCACTTTGGGTTGATTGAGCACTTGCACTTTCACTAAATTTTTCAGTGTTGTTGAGACAACAATCCAAGCAAAGTAATTTTTTTTTTTTTTTTTTTTTTTTTTTAGTCTTGGCAGGGGGAGGAAGGGAGAAAGGCATAATTAAAAACATACTCCAGTCATAGTTAGAGATGTGAGAACAGAAATTCATACAATGCTATTTAGTAGTTTTCTATTACCTGACACAGGAAATTAATTCAAAAAATATAGTGCTTGTGCTTAAATTTATGGTCCTCAACTTTCAGAACAACTGGAACACAAAACCTGAGCAAGTGAGTTTAAAGTCTTCCAATGTCACTACCTAAAAATAAATAAATAAATAAAAATTAAAATTAAAAAAATAAAAGAGAATCTTTTAGTTTAGGTACTGCTGATTCAATTCTCTTACCAACTTCAGGTCATGTTTGAACATGGAAATATTGACACTACACAGAAAACATGATGAATGCAGATGATGGCAAAGGACAACACACACAAACATGACAATCCTATGAATGCGCTGATTATGTGAGAAGTCTTAGTCTACAGGAATTTACTGTAACTTTTTAGCTAACTCCATTTCCTCACATAGAGGAAAGCAATATTATTGTAGGACCTACTTGCAATGTGTCACAATCACATACACCCTCCAGTCACTACCAAGCAATCCATTACATCACTTACTATATTCTTTTTCTCTCTCATTTCAAGAACCTTCATTCTAATACAAGAAAAGAGCTGTCTACAAGTCTGACCTCATTTGTCAATTTTTTGTGTGGTTACATGGGAAATTCCCACAACTGTGGAAAGCTGTGTCAGCAGAATCCTATGGCTAGTTAGGGAAAAAAGGTCTTGGATTGTCACTGAAAGGTTAAGATTAAGTGCAAGACAGAAGTAAAATGACCTAGATTATGTAGAGGCATCTAGGTACCTGACTAAATGTCTTTACCAGAATATGAGATCAATCCTTGGAGGCACATGAGAGAGTATTTGCTTTTGTGCTGAAATCCAGGTGCCCCTGATACTTGCAAATCTGCAATATACTGCCTCCCTATCTTCCTATGCTCATACACTCCTAGGGTGTTTAAACAGATACTAGGAAACACACAAAGTCTTGTGGAAATCCCTGATGTAGCTGCCAACAAATCAGAATCAAAAGTGTAATGTAAGTGTCCTATACTCCAGTTAGGTAGCATTACTGGCACAACAATGCTCTCCCTGGGGTCCAAGCTGAAGGTCCTGTAAGGTATTATAACCCACCACACATCCAGGGACAATGTACTTAGAGCTAGTTCATGTTACTGCTTTCCCCTGAGTCTGTTATACCCTGGCCCTGACCCACAGCTACCAAACTGCCCAGAGCCCAGGTCCTACAGTACTTGTATGGAGGTGAGAAGGAATGTTTTTCATCAATACTGGGATGTATTTTGCCCAGGCACACTGAGCATCTTTAATGCCTACTCGTGGCCATCTGCTGTCTCAGGAGTGCTAAAAGCAGGTTACCTGCCCAAAGGTGGCAGGAACACGGATGAACATGACAAATGCATGAAGTGTGAGACAGTCCTAGGGGCAGATTTGGATGCTAGGACATGAAATAGTTAGACACCTAAGTGAAATCAGCTGGTGAGCCACAGAAGGAGGACATAACTAGGAGGACGATATATCTGGCTGAGATACAGGTAGGGGAGAAAGAAGGTGCTTGTCTCAAGCTCTTAGCCAAATGCTCTCAGGTGACATAGGTCTACTTCTCTGTCCTGGGATTCCTCAGGAGTCTCCTTTTCATCTCACTGTTTTCTGGACACTGTATGGGGGGGATGCATGATTTGGGGGTGAAAATTCTCTAGGCAGCAAGCTACAAGGATTATGCAATGTAACATAATGCAGGTTGGTCCCCAAGAACCTTTAATGCCCTTAATTACATCTCAGCTATCATTATTAGGACCAGCAGGGAATGCTGAAGACCAACACAGCATCAAATGTGTTTTCTGTTTGGTTGGTTTTTCCTCTCTAATTCCTATTCGCTTTTTTAAGGTCAAAACCATGCCTGCTCTTCATTGCATTTTCAAAAATATATTAAAATCTGATTAAATTTGAATGGTTCTGGATTAGAAAACCACTTGCATGCAGAATGGCATAGTGAGAACATGAAGCAGCTGCACTGCTCTCACTGTTCCCATCCAGCTGACCTTTTGTATTGCCTGGATGGAGAAGAGACCCAGAAAAAGTTCCTTGGATTATCCTTTATTTGAATCCTTAAACAAACAAACAAAAATTATGACTTTTTCTTCATCAATAAGGTAATTAAATAAACAAAGCCCATCAGAGGATGAAGAATCAACATTTCGGCACTGCAGAGTGAGACATTATAACAATTATTTGCATTCTTCTTTACAAATGTAGCTGCTGTTTTCCAAATTTTCTCTACCACACAAGCTTTAACCACAGAAGGAATGAATTGGAAACTTGCAAAAGGCTGGGACATGTCCCAGAAAGAAGCTGCATACAAAGAAGAGTGTGCAGTGAGGAAAGCCCCATGGAAGGGGACTGTACACAGTGGGGTCAGCTCCCCTGGTGACATGTGTGCAACCATAGAAGTAGATACTGGTAACCATCAGAAAAGAATCACCAACAAACTCCTTACCATTTCTTTAGGGTTGCTGAGGATGGTAGCAGGAACAGATGCTAATACACAGGGTAGAGTTTGAAAGCAGAAATGCACCTGGTCTTCATTTCCTCTTGGTGGAAATTAAGAGAGACTGTGGGCTTGTAATGGGTTAATCTCAGCACGGCTGACTACTTCTAAAAACAAATGAATGTTTTTCATAGAAGCATATTTGTCCTTTTTTATTTGTACTGAGGAAAACAATGTTAAGAGACATGCGAAGCTAAGGTTGCATGCCAATTACAGACATGATTTTGCCCAATGTGGATATTTATGATACTGTTCTCTTACACCAAAGAACTAGACTGGGTTGTATTTTTTGTTCTCAGGTTTTGTTTAAGGTTTTTTATTTTGGGGATTTTTGTTGTTTGGGTTTTGGGTTTTTTGTTTGTTTTTGGTTTTGGTTTTTTTTGCTTTTTTGTTGTTGTTTTGGTTTTTTATGGGTTTTTGTGTGTGTGTGTGAAAATACTGTCATTGTGTCAAGATCCTCTAGGTAGTTAATACCTATGCACTGCTTATATCAACACTGAAAAAATGCAGAGAACAGAAGCTGCAAGTTAAAAACCAACAACCATATTTGAGGAAACACTAGCCCCAGAATTTCTCCCTGTTGATTACTGTAATGCTTGGCCAATATGACCTTGGGAACCATTTTCTTTAAAATACAGACAGAAAATATTCGATGTGATAGGAGAAACCTTACAACAAACCTTCTACAAATACTTGCCTAGTACCTCTGCATTGTGTGCCAGTTATCATTTGCACTTGTAGCAAAAACATACCCTGAGGAACAGCAGTTGGTTGATCGACTTTGGAATACCTAGTTGAAAAATAAAGGTAGTTGTTATGCCATGGGTAAAACAAGTTTTATTAATACATTAAGACTGGGACCAGTTGAAAATCTGTATGATTTATTTATTGAGGTAAAATACTGAAAAATTAGGTTATCATAGCACATGACACGCAGGCAGGTAAGGGAGGGTAAAGTCTTTGATTGTGCCTGAATCCATGTTCAATGTTACAGAAAACCACTTCTTGATTTTTGTCTACTTTCAAAAAATAAGAGAAATCTTTAAATCCAATAACAAACATTCTGCTGTAAACGGGTTTTGTAAAAATATTACTTTTTTCATTTATTTTATTTTAAAAATCAAGTATGTGAAGCTGGAGACCTACTAATGTCTCTAGCCTGGATATATTCACTGAATCAGGATCCTGAACACTTTCAGGCCAGAGTGCACTCATCACTCACTCAATGCAGAATTCAACTCCTCTGTCCCAGAAGTCAGAAAGAGAAATCAATGAAGCTTGCACTTCTCAAAAGAGACAAAACATGAACAGAAGATCCATTCTCTGCTTGTTTAAGAACAAATCTCTTAAATATGTGAGGAGAGGGAAATACTGTGTGAGTAATAGAAGTTTAAAAGAATTTCCTGGCTACTGTTTATTCAACAAATAGAAAAATAATAGGTTATATTTTAACCAGCAAAATGTGAGACAGCCTGACATATGGTGATGATGTTAAAGCCTGGACCTCTAATCCCAGAATTATGCTAGGGAAACCCTGAAATTAGTGTGTCTTTTTTATTCTTCCAACTTCAATAATTTACTTCTAAAGTTCATGTAGTCCAATGATTGTTTGCATGAGTAGAAGTCTCCAAAGGCCTCACTTTCCATGCTGCAGTCTCACAATGTCTTTTGCAGGCTTGGTCTGGAAATTTGCAACACCCTGTTCTTCCGTGGTTTCATTGCTAACGATTTGGTTTGCTGATGAACAGCTGTAAATGTCTAACATTTTAGAGGGTTGTGCGTGCCTCTTGCACTCAATAAAGGCTATCTCTGTGTTACCTGCTTCCTTGCTAACTGTATATCTCTGTAAAATACGCTGTTGACAACTTTAGAGAGTGGTGCTTCTGGAAAGTCTGTACTAGTTGACAGGCTGGATAATGTCTGTAGTAGTCAAAAGGCTGGGCAGTGCTGCATTTTTTGTTTCAGGAGTGTAATTTGCAGGCAATGGCCTAAAATTGCCAAAGTGACTAGAAAGATTTTTTTATTAATTTTTTTTCCTGCCTATCCAGCCTGGGAGGTCTTAAACCTCAGAGAGGAGCAGCTCAGCCAGTGCTGGGGAAAAAAAAAAATGTTTTTGTCATTCAAATCAGGTGCTCACTAATTCATGAAGCCTGAAACACATTTTACTTTTATCAGCTAATATCAAAATCTTATAGGCATTGAAGCTGGCTTGTTGAAGTGCTCATGATACCAGTTCACTAGAGCTGGATACAGAAGACACAATGTGTCACTTGGCTCATTAGGAAAACCAAAACAAAATTTGCTGTAATTTGGCTGAATAAGAATCACCTTTCACAGAGCTAAATTTTGGGTTGTTTCCTGGTGATTTCACCCACCAAAATAACTTGTATAGGAATGGAGCACACTTGCCAGCTTTCACATCATCTTGTGAGACTTCTGAACAGCCCAGCTACTCCAGCACTTCAGTACTTATGAAACTCACCTACACTGGGGAGAAGGAAAAGGAGGAAGAAAGGCAAAGAGCAGAAAAGACAAGCCAGGCAGAGAAAGGGAAGGCAAGGAAAGATACAACCTTTAAAGTGATGGATAAAAAAAGTAAATTTTGTAAATTAATTTACCCCAAATTTTATTCCTTAGGTTTTTTAAGATGCATTACTTCCTCATGATTTTGAATGTACTTAGCACTATTTAAAATCTAAAACTGACAGAGCAAGCAAAACCCATCAATTTAATTCCAGCAATAGTTACAACTTGTAGATTTTTTTTGCCTCTGAATAAATGGTAAATGTGATGAGGATGCCAAGTGAGTTGACAGGATTCACACTTAAGAAATTGTTTATTATTTGCTTTAATTAGCAACAGATGAAATGCTCTCTTTTATACAACTTTTCTTAACTGTCGTTGTTATTCCTTACAACATTTCCTTCTTCTGAATCTAAAGAGTGTCCTCATCTTGTATTTAACCTTCATAGCCATGGAGTTTTTCATTAACATCTTTAAGTTTTTTACCAATGGTAAATTCTTTTTCTCCCTGTTTGTACAACTTACTCTCATTTTCACTGTTTATCACTTGTGTTATTCTCTTCCCAATAAACTGATTTTTCTTATAAGGAAACAAGTCTTCAAATTTGAAGGAAGTATTATAGAGGAGTTAATTATCTTGTCAAGTATTTCTAACACTTCCAGATTCTCAGTTACTATTTTACATTTTATATACAGAAATCTTCCTTTTCATTTTATTATGATTATATTTCTTTTTGCTTCAGGGAAATGAACCTTTCAAAATACTGAGAAATTAGAATCTGAGCATATAAGCGATTCACTCAACCCCTTTCTGCCTTCTTGACTTTATACAAGCCTTTTAATTTTATTATTTCGCTTGGCAATGCTTAGATGTCTAAAAAGTATAATTTCCTATTTTCTTGTATTAAACTACACTAGCGGGTTCATGAGCTATTAACACTATTAACAGATTTACTTGAATAATTGAGATATGTTACATACTATATGATTAAAGATACTTTTAATCCTAAAAGCACTGGGAATTTTGCTACCTAAGAATTTCTCTTTTCTAGAGATTAATAAGAATACTGCAGAGGAGATAACAATGTGCATCCATATGCATTTATTAAAAGTTCCTAACTTGCAGTAAAGGACATTTAGGTTAGATATTAGGGGGAAAATGTGGTTTTAGTGGTAAGGGTAATTTGACATTGGATTAGACTATCTGGGGAGTCTGCAGTGTCTGCAATAGAGGAAGTTTTTAAGAACAGGTTAGACAAACATTTGAAAAATGTTTAGGTATCAGTTACCTTGCCTTGGAGCTAAGAAGTTGATTAGATAACTTGAGGTCCTTCCCAGCCCCATTTCTGATGACATGCATTTCCACATCCTCATTGCATCAGAAGTGAGAAACTTCACTTCCCAGAAAAAATAATTACCTGGATGAACAGGAGCTAATAGAAAACTATTCTATATAAGATGGAGCTTATACCCACAGCTGCTATTCTACACTTAATGTAACATTAACTGTGTCACTTTATGCTCATGTGATTATAATGTAACCAATAAAACATAACACAATATTTTATAATAGCTTTACAGTATTTTAATGCTACATCTTAGATTATTGAATTTCATAATTTAATATAAGAATGATGTAATCTAAAAAAAAAGGATGTAATTGTATTAAGTATACTAAATAATAATATGATAATATTATGATATAATGTTTAATAAAGTAATATAATACATACATACGGTTATATAATTCTAAAAACATTGGATTCCTTAACATCATTGGATGCACAGGCTATAATGGTAAACTAAACATTTCAAAGATCTTGAGGCCAGCAGCACAGCTTAATGTAATTTGTACTCTTAAATTGTCTTGCCTTCCAAAACAGGGTGGTTACGTTCAGACTGCCTGTTGGAAATGGTCCTTTGGCACTTGCTTGCTTCTAAGTAACGCCTAGGAGAAGTTTGGGAGATGCTTGACTGCCTGGCATAGCCATGCCAGGGACCATTCTTATTAGTTACAGATGGACCAATAAAGTGGCAAAATAAGACTTCTCTCCCCCACCTCATGTTTTAGACACGATTGTTCAGAGGTTTAACCCATTCTCCTGGAATTGGATTTACAGAGTCATGGCATCCTGCTTTAACTATTGCAACTCATACAATCTCCATTTTACAGAGTAGCCTAATACCCCTACTCAGGATTGAATTATATGGTGGATGAATATATATCACAAAGCAGTAAAGAGTGTACCTCACTTTAACATATCTCTTTAATGCATTTTTTAAAGATACTGCCCTTACTCAAATGTTGATGCTAAAAGAAAGAAGCTTCTGCCTGAATACCATGTGTTATAGCACCATTACCATCCTCATCAAGCGTAGATTATGATGACTGTCACACTCATCCTGACCTGCAATCATTTACAGTTTTGTGTTGCCATACTCTTTAAAGACTCCTTTCAGCGAGCACATTATAGCTGTATTTAGGTAACGTGCAAAATGAGGCATTTCAGGTCTCAAACCTTTCCCATCTAAAGATGTGGGAAGAAATAACACTCAGAAAGAAATAAATTAACAGTAGAAAGAACAAAATTGTGACGAACAGAATTTTAATGAATGTGTGTCACAGCACAGCAGCTGCTAGTATATTGAGTGTTTAGCCAAAGGGCTGATGCTTCAACTACTTATTCTCCTGAATAGACTTAATGATCTGAGCATTTTCAGGGTCAAGACCCCTGCTTGCATTTTGTTACAGCTGTCTTGGGAGCTACGAATTCCTTGGGGTTCATGTTTTTAGCAAATTTCCGTGACTTTCAACATGTTGAGATGTTTGTGGATGGTTGGACGTGAAAGTAATCAGCTGTGCTAACTTCACTGAGAACCCTTGAGTGCTGCCAAATTAAACTTTGGGCTGAACAGATAGAACTAATTTACAGCAAAAAATTATGTGGTGAAATTGTTCAGGTTTTAGTTCTGTTCATTTGTTGAGCATTCACCTCCTTTGTTTCTGGTGCCATAGAATACTTCAAAAACTAATCTTCCTTCAAAGCAAAGGAAGTAAGAAATTATGAAATTAATTTGGATTTCTTAAGCCTTTCTTTCATGTGACAACTATCATGCTTGAGGGGGACTACCCTTCTCAAGGCATATCTGTTGGAAAATAGGTTTTATTTTTACTTTAAGAGAATGTGTATGACACTCAGCTTTTTCTGTGTGTTCCCATTACTTTTATGAATCATCCTGAAGATTAGCAAAAAAACAATGCTCCAGCAGTTTTCTCTTTGTTAGTCTTTATGCCTGGAAGAATTACTTGGTACATGAACCTACATTGCAGCCTCCTGCAGAATAATAGTGCACAACCTCAGGCTACATTCAGTTTGGTAATGAAGTGAAAAGGTCTGTATTTTGGCACTGCAAAGAACTAAGCATTTTTCTTAATACTCTGATAACTCTAAAGGTACAATGACAAAGGGAAGCATTTAGAGTGGAATTTACGTAATCTCATTTTAGGTGTGTTAAACTTTAACACTAAAATCTAAGGTAGTCACTCCCTTTACAGTGAACAACAGGCACCTTCAAAGGACATGTATTCTGGCATGTATTAGGTATGTATTTTAGGATAAATTTATCTGATTTGATATCCAGAGATGCCTCTTGCATTAAGGGTCTACAAAGAGACCCAAAGAATATTTAACATGTAGTGGATTTAACTTTTCATTTATGCTTGGCCAGATGAATCCCTCATTTATCACCAGTGAGTATGCTTTTGTACTTCATGGATCAATAAGCCAATAAGCTGAGCAATAAGCCAATGGGAATTTGAGGAAGGGCTTGTTATTACAAATGCTTCATTCTTATTCTTGCAAAGAAATGGGAGTAATGGTTCTGGAAAATATTCTTGTCATCTTACAGACCTACTGTCACTCCTCTGAATTTTACATTCAGCTGAAGTCATAACCATTAAAAGACTCTTTTTATGACCAAAACTTACTCAGTACGTTTGGGTTTTTTCTTCCCAAATATCTAATTTTCAACATTAAATGGGAGCTGTAATTTTTTACCTCTTCACAGACGTGTGAAGTTTAAGTAAGTGAACTTCAGAATTAAGGAACACTAGGATACAAATCATCGAGGCAGAAAGTGCAGTTTTTCTCCTCGGTTCTCACTTGGTTCCCATCAGTTTTGTCCATTTACCCTATGAATTGGTCTGGAGACCAGCAATCAACATTTGTTAACGCTGTGCTCCAGTTTGTTCTGAGCCTGGAGAAGTGGCGTGGGTATGAATTATTACGAGGCTACTGCAAAGCAGGGTCCCTCTCTCTTTGGCACATCACAGCTCTTTTGAGTTTGACAGGCAGGGCAAGTCTTTCTGAAGTATGACCTGATGTGGCAGTCAGTGGTGTGCATCTGTAATCAGTGTGCTGTTTCTTTTGTGATACAGAAATTGTGCTGCTGTGTAACCAGGTCAACAAACCAGAAATTCTATAACCCAATTATTTTTGGGTTTACTCATTAATTTCATATAATTAATAGGTTTAATAATGTGCTGCTGATGGAACCACACAGACACGCACTGAAAAAAAATTATTCTAAGCTGCGTATAATATCAGAGACCTGTAACAGTAATCAAATTAACCATGCTGGATGACCAAAACTGACTTGATGTAGCATTTGGTTTCTGAAAATTTCTGAACGTCAGAAAAAATGAATAAGTAGAAACAGAATAGTCTTTCTAAATAGGATTTCTCTCATTGTATTTTTAATTATTTTGGTTTTTGGTCCACTCTCCCTCCTATGCCTCTTGAAAACAACTTACCAAATGTACTTTATACAGATTTGTTCTACAGCTTCCTGCAGTGCTTATTGGCAAGGATTGAAGATAGCAAGTAGATAGCCTGGAAGGTATTCAGATGTGCTGCAGTGAATCCTGTGCCTTGTGTTTATGTCCTAATAGCTGTGTTTTGATAAAGTGGTGAGAAGCATATGGACTTTAAAAACTGGGACTAGGAGGGAAGGCCAGCCTGCCAGGGAAACAATGGCCTTTTTACCCTCTTTTTCAAGCACAGAGCATATTTCACCTTCTGGAATTATTGCGGCCTGTTCCTTGTGAAAGATGTGAGCCTAGACAGATTCTGGTGTCTCCTGGTTTTGTTTGTGGTTCCTAGTTTAGCTTCATAATAATTCAAATTCCATGTCTAAGTAAGGTCACATAGTCTGGTTTCAGGTAAAGTATGCAGTAATGCAGAAGGTCCAACTTCATGGAGTCATGGACTTTTCTGGCTTTAGACTCTGTTAAATTATTTTTTAAATACGTATTTTTTTCCATTTTCTAAAGTCTAGCATTCTGCATCTCTTATGGATGAGACCTAACTGCTTTTAAGGCTTATTATAACTGGCCCACTTGTGCTGTGAACACTTTACCATTGACCACAAAGAATCTTTTCTGCCAACAGTTAGAGGGCAACACTTAGGTTTAACCCCTGGGTTATCTGTGCTGTCCTTACAGACACCCATAGGTTTCTTATCGAGCCTCTTTCCTCTTCTCTGTAGGGTGACCATCACATAATTTATAAGTAAAGCAATAATGTATGTAAGAAGTTGAAACTGTGTCTGAAATGGAAATTTTCTTTCACAGTGCTTCTAAGAACTGTGGTCCTACTACTTCTAATCTTCCTTATAATTTATCAAGTAAGTTAATAACAGGTAGATATATCTAAAACTTACAAGTAAGTTACATGTAACATTTTTCCAGGTTTGCAGCATGTCATATACTCCTTTTTTTTGTTAGAATGAACTGCATTTACCATTAAAGATGAAATACTGAAATAACAATACCCAATATCAGAAAACACATCAAGGGACTGCATAGGGCATTCTTCTCTTCTTCAGGGGCTGAAGGCTGAGTGCATCGACTACACATTCACCAAGCTCTACCTTTTTGTGGTTCACTGCTGCACAGCACACCTTCTATATGTAGTTGTGTAAGGTTGGTTGTTGGGAGGCATAGTTTACATCTCTCACTCTCATCTGCTATAGACAGAGCAGGATCAAGGAGAGAAAGCCTTGCTCAAGGGTACCTTCCCATTAGGATACCCAATCTCTTGGAAAATATCTATCATTGTTGGTTGATCATGTCTCAGGATACACCTAAAGGCTGGGTTTGCATTACAGTTTAGTATTCAGTCTAAACAATTGACTCTACAATCAATTTCTCTTGTCATCTTTATGTTGTCTGTTCATCAACATGGTATCACTAAGAGGGATGATGCACTGAGCTCATCATCATCTGTATGAGTGAGCTTACTGACTGCTCGGGAGCTGACCCTTCTCTGAGATGAAGGAAAGTGAGCAATTGGAGAAAGTGAAAAGGAAGGACTAAAAATACATAATGGGAGAAACAGGGAGGAAATTACTATGACCCTGAACAAGAAGATATTCGTAGAAATCCTGGAATTTTTTCTGTATTTTCCATGACTGAATGTTAGGTCCACCATTTGGGCTTCCTTGACAAGAAAACTTACAGGACTGGTGTTTAGATCAAAAGTATCCTTACTGTGGAAAAGAGCTTGCAACTGTCTGTTCATTGTAGATATATGAAGAATGCATCTTCTGTTGCTGAGCTAGGGTCAAACATTAGTAACTGGGAATGGAATATGGATCTAATCTCCCTGATAGGTCTGGCTTACATACTGAGTTACTGCCCCAGGTAATTTAACATTCTGAAAGGGAAGCACCTATGACACAAGCATAGCAGACTTCGTTCTGATTTTAACCTTGGATTAGCATGCTATCCTGACATAAATCTGTAAAGATATCATGCTTGGAAAACTCTGAATATATTCAGGAGTGTTCTGGTCTTTTAAAACTGTCATCATCCTTCCTTTTTTTGTCTAAGTACTCTCTGATTTCCTACATTGGATGAACTGCCACTGCAGGTTTTTATTCACATACCGTATTTTATTTTTGGCCAAAGATGTGACATGTTAGAAAAGTATGATAAAGCCTTTTTGATGATCATGATTACTTCACAGCAGCGATTACTCTTAAGCTTTTGTGCTTAGCTACATCCTTATCTACTTTGGTCTTCTTTGGTATGGGTAATTCCCATTTTCTAAGAGTACAAAAGGGAGGAAAATTAAAATGAAGAGAGACTTCATTTCTTGGATTATTAATTTTTTCTTGCCAAAAGGATTGTACTAGTTTGATGAAAATGTTTTTAACTACCATTTTCAGTTGCACCAGTACATCTACATTACTGGTTGTTTTTACCATACTTGGAACACAGTATTTGCCTCTTGGTTTTGTTTTCATGTGCTATGTAAATGCAAAGTCTTTTTAAAAATGTAAGGACCAAGAACAAACCTCCAAATCCAGTAAAATAATACTTCTCCATCTAAATAATCCCACTGAAGGTTTAATATACATTTAAATTCTGGTATTTGACCAAGGTTTTTGGATGAATGAGAGTATGAAATTGCTGCTTAGGTATGTAAAAAGCCAGTAGATGCAGTATCTCAGAAGTATTTTAAGCAACTCATGTTGCATTGCAAGGTTAGTTGGTCTTTGGAGTCCCTTCTTCTATTCATAAAAAGGGAAAAGCTATAGGAAAATGTTGGCTTTAAAACATCTGGACAGTCAAAGTATTTTTCTCTGTGTGTTTCAGGGAATTTCAGGGTATTGAATCCGATGGAAAAAAGCCCTTAGACTCATATGGAGACTATCAATATCTTATACTAAATTTACTATGCATTATAAGTTGGGAGAAGGAATTAAAGTTGATGAGAAGTAGTATATATTTATGGGATTTATGTGAGTTTTATGCAAGTTTGCCCCAAAAGGTTATGGTAGGAACTCTTAACTAGCTTTATGTGAATTGGAAGCTATTAGATCAAGTAAATCATCCAGCAACCATACTTGTAAAAGGTATTTTCTGACTGACAGTCACAATGCTGGTACAAGATTTATATACACAATAAGAAAAACTGGTAGCACTAACATGTGGCTATAACATCTTCTTGGCATCCATAATTGTAAAAAAATGTAGGCAACTCATCTGAAGTGACTGAAAGTATGTATTGAGGAATTGTAGCAGCACAAAACAGACATTCTAAAAAGAAGAGCTTTCAGTAAAATGTTGCTATTGCAAACTATTAAAGCTGTTTATAATTCCCTGACCTATAAAGGGACAATAACAAATGACACAAAAAGGATTTTTCACTTAGTCCTAACGTTTCTGGCAAAAAAAATAGCTGTAATGACTTTTCCAGGACTATGTCTTTAAAAAAATCTTGTTAAACAGTATTTACACTACAGCTGGAGTTCCTCTGTGTAACTGCTTTACTGTTTAAACAGCCTAATGCTCAGTTCAGTTGTGATTCATAGTGAAAATCAGAGAGGGAAAAAAGCTTTAATGAAATCCTGATATTTAAAGGATTAAAAACCATCCCTTGCTGGGATTGCAAGAGACTACAGAGCTTCAGAATATAAATTTCCAAAGCTTTTTGCATATATGTTCTGCTCACAGAAGATAACTGCATACTGTAATCAGACCAACAGAAGGAAAAAAAAAAAGACAACAAAACCAACTTGGAAAGAAAGAGAAACTAAGAATTTCTAAACCACTTTTACAAAATGTTATGCTCATAGATTATCTTAAATGTCTTTATTCTGTTCTGGCACAGCAGCTGAAGGGCAGAGGATGAAGGCAAATGGTAGAAGAATCTTTTTGCACATCTACAGGGATGTTTTCAAAGAGAGCGCTGACAGCAAGGTGCCTAGCTCCCATCTACGCTTTGGAAAACCTCTCCTAGTATCTGAGAATCTAAAAAAACATTTCAATTATCTGGAAGGCTAGCTGCACAGAGTAGCTACACCACAAGCTGGGAGAAGCTACAAAACAGTCTTTCCTGAGACTGTGAGAGGATTCAAATTGGCCAGAGGCTGAGACTCCTCAGGCAGAAGAAGTCTCTCAAGAAAACCAGTTGGATCAGCAACCTAAACAGCAGCCAAGCTACTTGTCTTCATTTGGTGTGTGCAAAAGCCCCAAATATATTTCAGTCATGTCCAGCTTTTCATCCTCATCTCCCCTTTCCCAAAGGAACAAACCCAACATTTCAAGACAAATTCACTGCTCTGCTCTAATCTCTATAAATGGAAGCAATTATGTCTGCAGATCCTCTATGGGGGTTTTCCCTGGAGGTGCAGTGCGTGCCTGGGATTAGCATAACTGGCTCTTACTCCTGTTTGAACAGAGTCTCTGATGCAGGAGTAGATCTAGGGGTTAGAAAAGTGGCTGGAAAACGATGCTCTCTGCCTAACCCCAACTGGCATCTGGTTCCATGGACCCATTAGTTTTAAGTATGTTTCATTTTAATTTGGAAAAATAAAGATGTATTTATTTTGGATAAGCATGATTTATTTAGGAGAACTCAGCGAACTCACACAAAAGATAAAATTAAGTATTGTGATTGTGAATAATTTCTGAATTACAGATACTATTACAGAATTATTTCAACCAGTTTGCCTTCTGGATTCAAATGGGCAAAAAGAAGAGAAGATTAAGAACATTTTTTAGTACATAGGTTCATGGTCTTTTCTTCCAAAGCTACAACATTTTATGTTTCTGTAGATTTTTCAGCTTGTTATTCATTATGTCGTATACTGTCTGTCTTGCTAATACTCTAGCAGGAACATCTCTTTGCCAATATAAAGCAGAGGAGTTTCAAAAGTTCCTTGAAAAAATTCGGATTTCCAAATGGAAATTTGCCACTTCTATCTATTGGAAGCAGGGCTGCCATGATGGTTATTTATTTTCCCTTGCCTGTCTTGCATGGGAATGTAACCAGCAGACATTTCTGGATAGGCAGAGGATTTCCTAACAAACACAGAGATATTTCAGCTCCTCACAAGCCTACCAATTCCCCTTCGGCTCCAGGAAATTCCTGTAGCTTGTCTGGAATGACTGATTTGCTCATTTCCTACTGCACAGGCTTAGATAACTAGAGATAACTGCAGAAATCTTGCAGTGCTTTCTGCCAAGACCTAAATGTAATGCCAGTTGTGGCAATGCCAGTCATACGAGGTTCAGTTTCCTAATATCTGACTGAGGATTAGGGTTATAGCCTCCTACTTCTACGGTATTTAGGAGCACAGAGCATAGACAGATACAGTTTTGGGGACCTCACATGGGTGGTTTATGAATTCAGTGCAAAGTCAGGTGGGCTAGTTTAAATAATCAGCTTGAATATTTGTTCTCTCCACATTTATCAAACAGTTTGATATAGCTAAGGGTGTCAGACAGTCCATGGATTCCAACCTCTTCAGTAAGTTCAGATTCAAATTCAAGATTAGCTATAACCTGATTCTTGGCATCAGGTATAACTGGGAACTCTATCAGTATAGCGCTGTGAATTTTTTAGAACTGATTTTTTTTTTTTTACTAGTCATCTCAAAGTGACTTCCTAGTCTTGTCAACACTTGCTCCAGATCTTTTGCATTAGATTTCAATAGTGGCAATTCAGTTTGTTTCAAAATGCATAATTCACAAAATCCTTCTCATGTTATTAGTATTTTAAAGACAACTAAGTGATAAAAACTTAGGCCAGTGGAGATGCTTTGTTTGCCCCTTTTAGATATTGCCCTGAAGCCTTTCAATGCTACCTGAACAAACATAAAATGTGATTTATTTTTTAATATTTAGTATTTATAACATTTTTAGTATTTTAATATTTTTAATATTTAGATTTCTAACTGGTTCATTAAATGTAATCATAAGGTTCAAGAGAAGAACTAGAGATTCCTGAGGAAATTTTTCTTACAAAAATAACTTAAAAAACAAGCTTCCTATGGGTATTAATAAGAAAGTTTCCACCTGAGCCAGTATAAAAGAGAGAAAGAACCCTTATTCCCCAAGCTGAGTTTGAAGTCAATAGCATGAAAGCATATTGCATGGCAAGAGTTTAGAAACAGATCCTGCACAGTGCAAAAAAGTTTACATTCTGGGGGACTGGCTGCTTTTTGATGGCTCCTATGTGAAGACTGTGTTCATTTTTGTTTTAGAAAAACTTTGGCTTTTTCTTGAGGCAAAATACATGCATATGCATATATATTTCATAAACTGGAATTTTGTCCAGCTCTACTCAGAAGATCATAATGCGACATTGGATGAAAAATTGATAACTTGTGTCCAGAATTCCTCAATTTTAATAATAACAGACATATTTTTATTTAGTCCATTCAAAGCAACGTAGCATGCCAGGGCTGCACAGCAGAAAAAAGGTTTCAAAAACTGAACCGTTGCTTTTCTTTCTTTTTAAAAAATGTATTTTTTTAAGAGTGTCTCGAAGTTTACTGATCAAAAGACCTCAAATTAACTTTATAGAGTACTTTTTTAAACTAGTGTCTTTTGTTAAGAAAAAAAGAGAAAAAAAAGAGTGGGAATATTTCATTTTCCTTGATGTGTGGGAAAGGTTTTGGGACAGGGTCAGAGTCAGGGTTTCTAAATTTTTTTATTATTGTTTTTGGACATTCAATTTTTAAAATTAAATACGATACTTTTCTACAGACCCAGGTTGTTTTGCCTGAGAACTTGCCTTGCACTACAGTTTTTATGGGTTTACTTTATGAATTATCACATAATTGAAAGTTAAGTTTGAAAATTATTTGCTTGGCCTGATGCAGACTTATTAATATTCCCCAGTGCCAGAAGAAAAGTGGAGCATGCACCTCGCAAGCAGTCCCTGAGAGGCCTCCATGCGGCTGCTTCTGCTGATGGGAATCTGGCATATGTTCCTCCTGCACCTGCTGCTTTGTTATTGCTCAGGGACATATTGTTGCTCTCACATCATCTGCTGCTGATCTGTTTTCAACATCTGCTAAAAACCTAAGGACACATGGAAGCTTTTCTGTAGTGGAATGGAAGCAAATACACTTACTTTCACATGAAAAATGTGCCCATGCACAAGAATCATCAAGTACCGTACTCTGTGCTAACATAAGCAGATCCTTCTTGGGAGAACTTTGAAATCAGATCTGGACTGGCATCAGGGCCTTATAAATTGGATTTATTCCATTGATCCTAATGGCTTCTGAATGAAGCTCCATCAAAGAAACTGGCATATGTTCAAATGGTCTCTGATGAACAACAAAGGCATTTCCAAGGAGCCTGCTACAGTTCACATGCAGTCTTGTCTGAATCAGGAGAGTAACATCTCTGGAGATAAGCCTATGAAAAGAAGAAAGACAAGAAATGAAGTAGGAAAACACAGTTTGCTAAAAGCATGATCAATAGAACCAAAATTCCAAATTGTTTGATCTTCACCAAAAGTAAATACAGTTAGAATTTAGTGGCTTTAAAAAAAAAAAAAAAAAAAAAAAAAAAAAAAAGAAAAAGGCAAAAAAAGCTTTTGCTTTTGCTCTTGTCTATAAGGGTAAAGGTAGAAACCCATACTTTGCACTGTCTTTCAGGCCCACTGCTTTCCAAAATCTGTGCACCGTCCTGGTGCTGATGGTAGAAAATAAAATAACTCTCATGGTAATAATATCTGCTTTTTCTGCACAGTATAAATATGAGTATCTTACTGGAACCAATTTGTTCTAGAAGTAGAGAAAAAGCATCTTTGGAGGGATCTATTAGCATGCTGAATGACACAAATTATCCTGAAAGTCAGACATGAAGCACTCTGTACAGTGGCATAGGCAGCTGTCAGTGGGTTATGTCAAAGTAAACTTCTCAGTGCAGGTCACCTTAGGTCTACTCTCACTTTGTGAAAAGCCAGAGAAGAGTGTGCATTTTTAAATTTTTTCACTGACCAACATAAATCACCTTTCATAGAATATTTGTCTCAGTATTTTTCTTTCTCATTATACTCCCCTCCCAAAAAGCAGTAGGGAATGCCTTTCACAAAAAGGCTGATGTAAAGAAATTAAAGCATTCTATGTGGTGCACTCTGCAGAAATTATCATACTTTGAGCAACTGCGCATTCAGCTGCATGCTATGTGAATATAATGGGATTAGGAAACATTCAGGAGAAAGCCATTTTCCCCTCAAAATAATGGAAGCCAAGATTACAACCAATTCTACCTGGGAACCTGAAAGGAAGATAAAATAGCTGTCTATACTGCATATCCATGATCACGGGTGTGCTCTCTTGGCTCTCCTCAGTGCTTGCTTAATGTGAAATCTCTGTCAGCTTGTAAAGTACAGAAGACTTCTAGGAGCTGTATGGGTTGAATTTTTTTTACTATAGGATGATTTCTTATAGCACTTACTTAGTTTTAAACTGAGTAGAAATCAAATTAATTCTACCGCACATCTTTGCTCTCAATATAATCAAACAGCTGTCAGCAAAACAAATAATCATGGCATTTTGTACATTTGTATGTGTGTATACATGCTTCCACTTATTTAATATACATAAAAAGTCATTATGCACAAGTACAAGTAAGTGTCTAAAAGTCTAAGTGCTCCAATCTCTTCCATGAAAAATCTAATGTCTTTCACAGGAATAAAAATTGTGATGTTGGACATTTAACTAGTATGACCAAATATAGCTTCACATGGCATCAGTGAGAAAGACATAATAATAAAAATGTACTTGACAAAGAAGTGATCTGCTTTAGTTTGGGGGATCTCAAACTTTTCTGTCTCCATGTGTTACCACCAGTGACACAGATCACTTTTATGTATGTCCAGGGCAGAAGCAAGGAAACTTGCCTGCTAGAACACAAACCTCAGGGGAACTATAAGACGTGCTATTATGTCCTCTTGGTGCACATGGCAGGAATCCAGCTCACACGTGCAGCAATCCCCTAAAAAGCTGCCTTCAATTATATCTCATATATTTTATCCACACAACCATGAATTACGTTCTAGTTCTTATCTAGCCTGCAATACATGAAACTGTCTCACACAGGCCGATAGATTGCAGGGATGATTCCTGACAGAAAGCAATGTGCAAACAAAATATCTGGCATTAATTGACACAAGAAATGAGCATAGATCTCTGGAGTTGCTCTCTCTTCCTGTGCAAAAGCCTTTCTCACACTTGCAGGAGTTCTGAATTTTCAAGATACTAGTTTCAGAAAACCAGTGCCTACACACACACACACACACAAACAGACACACACAGACACACAGACACACACAGACATAGACACACACACTCACACACTCACACACACACACAGGCACAAGGGTCAGTTTTACACGAGCTAAGAGGTTACAGTACGTCTTTGTGCAGAGCCAAGTCAGAGTACACTTGAGCACATAATCCTGTCTAGCCTTCACTTTGTCTCACTTCCCACCTTTGCAAGGAAGAGATGTCATGCATGTCACCAGGCACTGTCTTTAATTGTCCTTTGGCATGCTAAAATTGCTCTGCAGATATGTTACAGCCTCTAAAGTAGTTATTGGGGAAGACATACAAGGCTTTTTTTGTGCTCTGCAATATTCTTATTTCTGGCTGGCCTGAAGACCAGTGCTGTGGAAAGGATCATCATGCAAGAAAGTTTGAAAACAGCTAGAAGGAACACAGCGTTCCAAGCCTTAGTGTCTCCAAAAATACCTCTAAAGCAGCATAGCATGAGTGAGGGTTAAAAGAATGAGCAAAGACAAGACTGACTGGCTGAAGGAGTGAGTTTTTCCAGACAATTAAGAAAAATATAAATAGTGTGTGTTTGTTTTGCAAAGAAAAATCCCATTCAGTATCTGAAAGCCAGACACCCTCATAAAGGGACCCACATAAATCACTTCACTCCCCTCTCCCTGTCTCTGCACAGTGATCCCTGCCCAGAGCGACAGACAGCTCCTCTTCTCCTCCTGTATGGGCCTCTGAGCCGCCTCTCTGCTGGAACTGTTTGTCTGCAGTGATTCATCCCAGGATGTGAACCAGGAAAAGCAGGCTAAACTGTCTCTCCTACTAGGAGGGAGGGGAAAAAAGTGACCCACGTGTTCCCAAAACATGTATGTGTCTCATTCTCTCTGAAAGGGAGAAATAACTGCAGGGCTGGATTTTGGGTTTCAGAAGACCACAGAATTTTAAACATCAGGGATGTTTTCAATAAACACTGTAGATGTTTGGCTCATAACCTTGTTCAGATTATGTATTTCAGTCTGCATATTGCGGAAATCTGTCTCCACAACATATGTTAGCAACCTGAGCAACTTTTTCAGTACTGGAACAGCATGAAAACTGCTGCTCTCCCTTTGTCTTGCTACTGACACCCATGACTTTCATTTGCCTCATGTCACCAGACGGGGGGGGGGGGGGGGGGGGGGGGGGTCTGGGGGTGGGATTAGGTGAAGGGAAAGAGGCAGCTGAAGGAATGGCCTGGCACATGACCTCCTGGGGCTTTGATGGATGCATAAACATCTGAGAGCAGATTCTCCCATCTCTTTCCTTGTCTCTGCTCCACTGTCTTCCTTTACCCACACTGAAGCGTGACAGGACTCCTGATTTTTAAGAGCTCAAACAAACCAGAAACTTTGTATTTTTTTGTTTCCTCAATTCCTGCTCTTCCCTCAGAAAATCTTTACTTCATCTAAGCTAAGAATGAGGTCTTATGATAATCATAGCAGGCTTCAGATAAAACAAAAGTAAAACAAAAAAAAAAGCTCCATACGTATCTTTAATTAACTTCTTTATTCTTTCTGTATGGTACCTACTTCTAAGTTTAGGACTTGTCCTTCTTGGGGAGAAAAATCTTCTTATAAAAGACGTGCTGAGTAGTCATTGCCCAAGAGCTACCCCTCTCTAATGTCAAATCCTGGAAGCTTAAACCTGTTGAATATGTACCTGACAAGATGTTGCTAAACAGTGGTCCCTGATGGGAGAAATTGTCATGCAAGCCACTCAGAGATTTTGAAAGAAAATGGCAGGATATTTATTAGTAGCTAATCTACCAAAGCTAGGGGCAAATATAAAAATGACAGCAAAACTCTTTAACAAGAGTTAAAAGCACTTGGATGTTGGAAGAGAATGCGGTTTGCAAGGGCATTTTGAAACTCCATAATATAATGCCCCATAATAGCACATTACTGGGTAGTCTTGTTAACCTTAAGCAGAAAAAAGAGTTAATTTTTCTGCTACTCAGGATCAGCCTGGCAGTTTTTTTGCTTTTGAAAACATCATTAGCAGAATATGTAATAAAAAGGAGTTCTTTTCACTTTAGACTACTGAACACTTGCTTGGCATTTGACCAAGGTACAAAGATATTCCAGTTTTAAACTGGAACTGTAGTGGAGCTGAGGCTTTGCCTGCAGCAATCATTTATATATCAGTAAAATAACTGGTAACATTAGTAATAGGTTTTGCAAAGTTTGTTTTGAAACTATGATACAAGGTTAAGATGACTTACAGGATGACTGGGAAACCCAAAAAAAACCCCATCTTTGCCTTTGTACATCTTGTACATCACCTGACAGCAAAGGGATAGAGAATCAAAGCATCATCTGCTGGAGACAGAGAATGACAGCAGGCAGCCAGTTAGCCACAACTTGAAGGAAACCCCCCTGCCACACACACCATTGACTGAACACAAATATGCCACTGAAGGGAGTACACATAGTGACTTTTAGAAGTATAAGGTTAACTTCATACACTCAGCTATAGAAATTATACAGTGATTTAGAGGGAGCTTCCAGTTGCACTATAGAAAATCTGGAGTACCTCTACAGTGAGGGAACTGTGTGCAGACTTGGCAGGCACCTGCACTTTGACATGCAAGAAGAGGGGAGCTCTAAGCCCAAGTCTGAAGATAATCACTGTGTGGAGATGGGATTGCTAATTACTCTAATATATAAGTTGATGGATTTTTTTTGCTGCTGCTTCAAGACAACAATAAACCTGCAGAAGGCCTTTTCCCATTCCCCTCTGTATTACTTTTAATTTAAGTCACACATTTCAGAGCATTTTCTTTCTTTCTTAATTTGTTATCACTCCCTAAGTACCCTTCTCATGGTGACCCACAACCCCTGCACCTTTCATGGGACTAATATAAAGGCAAGTGTGTAGTTTGCTAATCATGATGACGAGCTCTATGCATAAGTCAGGATCACTATTACTTAGGGCTAGCTAGCACAGTCTGCCAATTTTAATTTCAAAAACCATATAATCCAGTTTACGCACATCACTATAACTGTTCTGTATCTAGTAAATCCTGTAAATGTCTCTGGGTCTGTACTGTTTAAATTCATTATCTCCCTAAACTGGAATTCATACCAATTCCAAGGACTAGTGTTCATGTCTCCTGCCAACTGAGATAATTGGCGTGCATTTTGCATTAAGTTACTTTATGAAATGGCAAGCAGAGTTTCAACCCTTGTAAATATATTCCAGAATTAACAGCTATCTCACGAAAAGAATCTGACAGAGTTCAACTGTAATTTGGGGGAGAGTTTGTAGCTGACTAGCAGTAAAAAGCAATGCTGTAAATCAATAATGTATGATTGTGTAGCAGATCCCAGGGCATAATCATATACTTAAGCTGAAAGCTCCAATTCCCAAAGAGCAAAACAGCTCTTTTTGATTGCAGGAATGACAACAAGGCAGCTGCATGTGTGGAATAACAGTGAAAATGTGATGGAGGCCAGGTTTGAGGTCTTTTCCTGAGGAGGTAGTGAGTGTGGGAGAAAAAGATAAATTCCCTTTATTCTCTGCACATGAGAATGGCCCAGCAAAGAGCCAGGGACTGCCACCACCAGGGAGTGCACCTGTGGTGGTCCTTCAGCAGCAGTTGGTCAGGAAGTCCTGTGTGCTGATTTACCACCATGAGTTTCAGATAGCCACCTTGGCCAGAGAAGGGAGCTGGAGGATATCCTCAGAGCAGAACTTTAACATAGTGTTCTACAGAAAGACAATGACAGGGCTTGCTTTTTTATGGCGATAGAAGGATTGTATTTCTGGTTCCGTAAAACCAGTCTTCCCAGTCGTCATGGAAACTGTCCTGGGACAGGTTCATTGATAGTACTTTGGAGTCAACTCTTCTCACTGTCTGCTGTGCTTTTGTCTCATGTGGGCCCTTGGGTGAGTAATGAGAAAGGTCCTAGAGAAACTTGGGCTCCATCTAGATCAGTAATTAGCCACTGTCACTGGTCCTGAGGCCAGCTGGCCACCACCACACTATTAATCACTCTTATCCACCAAAACAGGGTAGCTACACATGAACTGCTGGTTGTAAATGGTCTCTGGCCTGTGCTAACTCTGAAATCTTGTCTAGAAATAGCTTTGCAGAGCTCTTGTTGGTTTCATGTCATAGATGTTGGTTTCATGTCAGAGATGTAATGATTTAATGGCCTGGGTGCTGGAATGCAGGTGCCAGGACCTTTGGACATGGTGGATTCACTGATATATTTGTGCAGGCACGGCTCTTGTAGCACTGCCAGGTGTGGACCACCCATGGGTGCCCCACCAGGGGAGCTTGGTCTTCCAAGTCGTGGCCCCTGCTACCCCATACCTAGCTCCACTGTGTCCCCAGCCATGACAGCTGATCTGCTGCTGTTTCAATTTTACCTTGAAAAAATTACCTTGCAGGAAAAGCCCTGCAAATGGGCTGTACCTTTACATTCACCAGAGAATGACCTATGAATCTTGCTCAGACGTTTCCAATGGAACACCATATCCAGTTTGCCAGCAAAGCCAACCTGCCTAACAACAAGGTACACAAAAATTCTCATCCATGGGCTCCATTCACAGTAAACTGAGGCAGTCTGCTCTGCTGGGTTCACTCGGACCTCATGCAGTTTTATACCCTGAGAGCAGATGCTCAAGCTTTATTGGTTGACCTTCCCCCTTCCCATGAGTCCAACCAGTCAAGCACCATTTTTGGGCAATTCATAGCAATGGCACACAAACCTAATGCCACATAGGTAGGGAGAAATCAAGCAGCACTGATGGTATTTTGATTTAAAAGAGAAAAAAAAATCTCTGTGATGCTTTGACCTTACTGCTGTCCTCCAACACATCATACTCTTCTCTCTGCTCCTCTTCACTTTCCATGTTTCTCCTTACATCTGGCCTGAAGTGCCAGCATGCCAAGGGGTATGTGTAGCATGTGAGCATGTGCAAGGGGGTGTTGGGTGAAACCCAACGCCCAAGACGCCAACAGCTGGCTACCTAAACCAGTGAAGACAGTCAGAAACATTGTTCAGAGCATTCAGGGCTCACCTGTCTGTGGTGGATGTTTCAATTAACACAAAATTCCCAGACACCTAAACTGGCACTAGTGCTGCAAGGGACATGGAGAGCATTTTGCACAGGATCTGGACATGGAAGAGAGAGAAGGTGGGACCAGCTCAATGTGGAATGTGAATGCTTTTTTTAAGCTAAGCTCATAATCACTTGTATGTTTAAAGGTTGGGTCATCCTGGCAGAATAAGAAAATCAGAATACCCCATGGGGTCAGTGGAAAGGTCCATCCGGTGCCAGCAGTGGCCAGTCAGGGAGAGCACATGAGCTTCATCAGGCTCTGTCACCTGCCCACCTTGGAACTCCTCAGCAGCAATGTTAGTTATATAAAGGATTTTAGAGTTTAGCAATGTCAGAGGATCTTCAGGATTGTCAAATTCTTTGACAAACTGTTTTTGTTGGGTTTTTTTTCCAGGATTTTAGCAGTTCCATATTTTTTGATCAAGAAGGGTTCCTCAGGACTTAGATTTGAACTTGAGGCAACCAAGTCTGTTTGACTATGGATCTAAGCCTCATTGCATATCTTGTCCTTACCTCTACCTTTCTTCAGTAAAGGTTTTATTGTTGCATTTTGGCATGAGACAGACCTATATTAAGAGAAGTCTGCTGTTAGCTTTTTGACAGGGACTAAGATGAACTTTGATAGTCAGTGGAAGCCAAATTAAGGACATACATTTGAATGTCAGGTCAGTTCTGAATGTCACTCAACTTGAGAACATATGGATGTGCTAAACTACTCTGGACAAAAGAAAAGAAAAAGATAAGCAACTTTTTAATGCAGATTGGTAGCAAAAGACATCAGAAAAGCTATCTAATTTATGATTAATAAATGTCTAAAATAAGTTTTTAAAAAATACCAAAGCAGCAACATAGCTTCTAGTTTTTGAAATAGATTGAAAATATTTATTATTTAAGGAAAACCGTATAAAAAAAAGTAAATATTATACAATTAAATACTAATTTCTATTCAGGAATTTGCTGTTCCTACTGCTAAAGTCTGGAACATTTCCCCTTCAATAAATATTTCTGTTCCTAAGTGGCCTTCTGGAACAGACTCAGTTTAAATGAAAAGACCAACTTCTTCTAGAGTGCCACCTCCTTTACACAGGGCTGGATGGAAAAAAGAAACTGGATGAGTTTGGCCTCATTTTTCTAATCCTTAATTATGCAATTATACACATTTACATATTAGTTCAAGAGGGCTTTTTCAGGAGTAGCCTGTGAAGAAAGGAAGAACAGCTCTGAGCATTTTTGCTTTGCCAATTTCCTTTAAAAAAAAAAAAAAAGAGTAAGTGTGCTCAGAAAATTCCTGGAATTTCTATCCAGGTGTCATGAACTCAGATAACCTTTTGGAACATCCTTTTTAAAAACTAACTTTAAAAGAAAAAATTCTGTCCTCTCTTTGATTTTCCCTGGATACTAGAACATGAAAACATTACAAATAATGTTTTCTGGAATAAGCAAAGCATCTGTAAGAAAGCTGGGGAGTTGGGATTCCACAGACCTAAGAAATGAAAACACATGCCTGTTTTTTTTCTTAATTCTGTTGGTGTTTTGTTGGTTTTTTTTAATTAAAAATACAATTAAGAGATAGGAAATGTTACAGTGATGATACTTGAAAATACACAAGATGAACCACTGAGATTGAAGAGTAGATGTTAGTGGCACAATGTCCAAGTGATAAGTGGGTACTGGTGGTGTTCCTCAGGGGCCAATGAATGTCTAAGTGCACCGTCAGTAAGTTAATTCACAAACAAAATCCAGGTGAATGGAACTGTCCATAAACTGGAGGGCAGGGCTGCAACTCAGAGGAATCTCATCCAACTGGAGAAATGGGCTGACAGGAACCTCATGAAGATCAAGTGAGGGAATTACAAAATCTTGCCTCTGGAAAGGAGTAACCATAAGCACCAGGACGGGCTCAGAGCCAACCAGCTGGAAAGAAGCTTGAGAGAAAAGGACCTGGGAGTCCTAGTGGACAACCAGTTGACGATTTGCAGCAATGTGCTCTTTCAGTGCTGAAAGTCAACTGCATATCAGACTGCAGAGGGGAGACCTTCCAGTTGAGGGAGGGGATCTTTCTCCTTTGGTCAGCACTAATGTTATACATTTTGAGTGCCAGGTCCAGGTCTGGGCTCCCCAGTGCAAGAGAAACATGGACATACTGGAGGTGGTTCAGTGGAGGGCCATGCAGAAGTTGGGACACAGCAGCATATGATGTATGAGGAGACACTGAGCAACTGTGGAAAGGGACCTCGGTGTCCTGGTAAACAACAAGCTCAATATTAGTGAACAATGTGCTGCAGCAGCAAAGAAAGCCAACAGGATGCTGGGCTGCATCAACAAGGGCATCACCAGCAAAGATAAAGAAGTCAACATCCCTCTCTACTTGGTGCTTGTCAGACCACACCTGGAAAACTGTGCTGGTCCTCACAATATAAAAGAGATGCGGACAGGCTGGAGAGGGCCCAGAGAAGGGCCTCAAAGATGATCAAAGGACTGGGAAGCCTGCTGTATGAGGAAAGGCTGAGACAACTGGGCTTGCTCAGCCTTGAGAAAAGAAGGCTTAGGAGAGACATTATTTCCATGTTCCAGTACTTGAAGGGTGGCTACAAAGAAGATGGAAACTCCCTTTTTACAAGGAGTCACATGGAAAAGACAAGGGCTAATGTGTGCAAGTTAATCCTGGGGAGATTCCACTTGGACACAAGAGGTAACATTTTCACAACGAGAACAATCAGCCATTGGAATAGTTTCCACAGGGAAGCAGAGGATTCCCCAACATTGGACACTTTTAAGATTCGGCTGGGCAGGGTGCTAGGTCATCTTATCTAGACCATGCTTTTGCCAAGAAAGGTTGGACCAGATGATCATTGAGGTCCCTTTCAACCTGGTATTCTATGATTCTATGATGATTCTATGAAGTTGGGTTGTTCAGCCTGGAAAGAATTGTTCAGGGGAGATTTCATTGCAGTCTTCCACAGCATGAATGGGAGGTAAAGAGAAGTCAGAACCAGCCTACTCTTGGAGGTGCAAAGCAAAAGGACAAGAAACAGCAAACCCAAGCAGAGGCAAGAATAATTTTGGCTATATATAAGAAAAATTTCTCACCATGAAGGTGTTCATTGTAACCATTGTAACAGGTTGCATGGAGAGATGTGGGGCATCTCCACCCCTGCAGAGCTCAACTGGTCACACCCTGAGCAATTTACTGTAATTTTGAAGTTGTCCCTGCTTTGAATAAGGGATTGGGCCAGATAACCTGCAGGGGGCCCTTTCAAGCTACATTATTCTTTGATAGTAAATTACCTTATTAGTCATAATTACTATATCTTTATGAAAAATCAGTTTACATTGCATATTATAGTTTTACTAATTGGTAATGCTCACAAGACAGGAAAGAAGAGGTGTAGAGATGAGTACACAATTTTGTACTATACATGAGACAGAAAAGGGTGTACTAGGCCTTTATGAAACAATATCAGGGAATAGAGTTTTGCATGTGTGAGGATGCTTTCTCCAAAAGGTAAGCAGGAAGGATGTGGATAGGTGGTTGTTCCTATGGGCTGAATTCAGCCTGTAGGTGGGTGCTTGTTATCTAGGCTGTTTGCAGGTGACCTATTGCCATAAAATCAAAATACATTTCTGACTTACCTTTAATCTAGGCCTAATCACAGAATGTGCCCTAATCATTATAAATCTCATTTGTGAATTGAAACTCTTGTGGATTTTCCATGCGTGTTCTGATACTTCATATGCTTTACAGTTACCCTTTACATAATGGGGAACCTTCATCAAATGCTGATGTAATTACCATTAGGAGCATAAACGATTTCTGAATCAAAGTCAAAGGTCTCATTTTCCTAAGCTGTTGCTAGGGGAAGTGATTATTTTAAGCATTGAAACATATTTTCCAATTTCCTGGGTCTGTAGTTTTCATGAAGTATGTAAATGTTAAACAAGTACAAATTAATTCTCTCATGGCCTGTCTTAGCAAAGAGTAAATCTATTAAAGCTTACGTTAAAAAAAAAAGACCAGTGGTCCTTGTGAAAACTATCAACGTTAATTAAAGGTCTCTCTTCATTTTATGTGATGTTTGTCTCCAGCTATCTGAATGATAAAAGAAAAAGTCGTTCACCCTCCCCTCTCCTTCCCTTTGTTTCCCCTTCGCTTCCCCTTCCCCAGCCCCTGCCCCTGCCCCTGCCTCTGCCCCCACCCCTTCCCCTTCCCCTGTCCCTGCTCCTGCCCCTGCCCCTGCCCCACATATGCAGAAAAAAGGATTTAAACAGTTTTTGGTAGGGTGAGGCACTGCTCTCTTGTAGAATAAAAGTGTTCTTAAAACTTAATGTTATTATAAACATTATTATATTATAATAATATATTATAATCTACCACCCACAAAAAGGACCTATTTCAGGTTAGAGCTTTCACTTGTTTAAAAACAAAAAAGACTTTTTTTTCATGTCATTGTGGCCATCTGAACCACAGGTAACTTTAACAGAGACATGAAAGCCACCCAACTTGTAAAGCAAGAGCCACTAATCCAGTATGCCATTTCCTATGCAAGGTGCACATACAGAATGTGGAGATACATTGAAAAAATACTTCACATACATTTTTTTTTCATCCTTATTTTGCGTTTCTTAGTTTATCTGGCTTACGGCCAAGTTGTCTTTTAACAGATGTAAGGTCCAGTTTGCACTGATTCTTCTTAATTTTCAGCCAAATAATCCTTTTCTGATTTCCATACCAGTGTGCAGGCTTGTGTTTTTTCCTGAATTTGTAAGTGGGAACATCAGACTGAACTGCAAAAGATGACTTAATTTGCTTTAAAAAATAAAATTACTTCTTCTTGAGATCTGTGGGTCCTTTTTTTTGCCTTCTCTTTCCTTCACCATTAGAAAAATAGAATAGATAAAAAAAATAATAAATGGAGATAAACAGATTTCTGATAGTTGTTCTCACTTAAACTCAAGAACCTCTTAAATCAGCTAATGCTGAAGAGATAATGCTGATTAGTCAGTGGATTGTCACTTCAGATTTTAGTTCACTCTGGGCAGAGTTTTCAGGGAGGAGATATTTCTGAAAAATGGGAATCTTTACAGCAAGCAGAGCCACAGAGCTCAGATCCAGACATGCATTACAATGTGAGCAGCCGACCTAGTTAAGCCTCTCAAAAGAGATCTGTCTGCTGGAAAAACTGCTCTTGAAGTCTGATAAAATGCTTATGAACAACCAAGGCTGCTTTGGACACTGTCAGTGGGTCACTTGCTGATTATTCAAATGGAGGTCAATAGAGAGGAATTCTGAATCAGGGTCAGTGCTAGCATTACAAGCACAGAATCAGCACTGGCAGGAATTAGTGGGGAAGCAGAAAAGTGCTACCTGCTTTTTGAGAACCACTAATATTATATATTTTTTAGCAACTGAATATTTGAAAAATTGTATAACTATTATTTTCACTATTGCAGATCATGCAAATACTCCACATACCTAGTGCTTAGAAGATGGCTTGGCTTTGCAAATCTTATCTAATTTTCTAATGAGTTAAAGAAGGGAAAAGAAAGGCTGAAGTTTTATTTGATAAGGTATTAGGATTATTTTTTGTTAAATAAAAAGTGTTTATATAGTAGTATTTTCATTACTAAAGGGGAAAAGCACTTTCTTCTTACTTTTTATAAACTGTTTCTGACATTATAAAAAGAAACAGAAAGTTAGAAAGCAAGAATTTGTGAAAGAAACAAGAGTGTTTTTTCTATGTTTTCCCGCAAAAAAAATAAATAGAGGAATTAAGAAAAACCTATTTGAAATATTACATATTACTCTCATTGGCAGGTTTTGGGTTTGCCCTTCCTTATATGTACTCCACTTTCCAAGATGAAAGAAGTGAAGAAGAACAAACTTTTAAGGTAAACTATCCAACTCCACTATAAAGAAAAAAATTGAAAATAATGGTAAATATTTTTGTGAAAATTTTGGAAAACTGATCATTTTAATTCAAAATTAAATGAAAAGTTCTTTTTAAAAAAACCTTATTCTTTAGATTAGAAAAAATTAAATAGTATTTAGTCAAGTTATTGGAATTCTTGTGTCTTAGTAGTGAAGTATATCTATGTACTTTTCTGAATACATATATGTATATATAACACTAATTTCTATGGCATGCTTTCCACTTTTATGTTTGCACATAGAATCAGAAGCAGGATAATTAAAAATCAGTCCAGCCTAAAAGAGTAATTGTCCCAATTGTACCTCAGCCTGGGAAAAAATTAGGTTGAAGTTAGTAACTTTTTAAGATCCAGTGAACTCAGCTTTGATGTAACCTGGTGGATCCCAGCTTAACAGCTACATTTTCTCTTGAGACCAGCAAGATGGCTGTTCCTCATTACCGAGCCATTCTTATATTCTTAAAATATTTGGATTATATTATCAAATCACTTCTTTGAAATGTCCCTAGCTTTGCCTGAAAAGTGTAAAATTGGGAGTGACTCCAAGAAAGCTCCTCTTCCCTCAACAGTAATTGCAAATGAGCATAATGATTTCTAGCATGAATATGTATTCTAAGAAATATTTTATAGTATAAATGTTCTTACAATTGTTCTTAGAACAGGGTAAAAGAGATTTCTGTTTATGCCTTAGATTACTCCTTAGAGGAGGACATCAATTAATAGGTAATATGAGGGGGCCTGGATTAGACTATGATTAATCTTCTTTCCATTTTCAGTTTCGAAGTCAATATAAATGTTGTTACTTTATCTGCCTTAATCCTTTAAGGCAATGAAACAAGCTACAGCAGAAATGATAAAAAACAAACCACATTTCTTGCCTGGAAAAAAGCTTTGAGAATAACAGAAACTAGTAATAAAAAATGTTAATTACATCTATTTGCTATTCCAAGAAGAACATTTTCTAATGTTTTTTATGTTTAATTGAACATGTCCCAGACCCTAAAGTTTCCTCTTCTGCCCTTAGGAGATTCTTCAGTTGCCTAACATGTCTCATTATCAGGATGTTTTACCAGTCTAAACTCCCTGTCTTAATTTCAACCTGTTTCTACTATTAAACACTATTTCCAGCCACATTTGCAAGAAAGTGTTTAGTGTGCAGCCGCTGCACATGATTAAAAATGAGAAGAGCTGTAAATGCCAATAATAGACATTAAAAGCTACCCTACTACTTTCACATTTTCTGAGATGCTTTTGATCCTAACAATTAATTGCTGCTGACATTTAGTCAGAGCCACATTTTAAACCTTGGGCAGGTAGTGAGCAGAGCTGGATTAGCAGTTCATTACCAAATCCTTCATGCTGACGTAAATCCAATAAGACGTGCTAGGGAGTTGCTATGAATTCTCAAAACCTTTCACCCCTAGATCATTACATACCAATCATTGAAACACCACTGCTGGCATACTCAATAGCTTATAATTTATGTCAAAGTAAAACTGTTTTAAAATACTACTTGTTAGCATTTTTCTCTTTCATCCTTTAATTTCCCTTCATTTCTTCTTTCTCATAAATGTGTGGTGTGATGGAAGCCACATAATTGGTGCTGAAAGCATCAGTTTTTTAAAAAATAGGGCTATTCTAGTATTAGCATAAACATATGTTTCAAATGGGTAATAACTTACTGGATGTAATTTTATTGATCTGTTTCTTTCTCAAATTGAAATCCTAAAAAGTTGAGTTCTTTGCCTCAAAATAGTGATTTTCAGAACAGATATCAATTGTCTTCTGCTATGATAAGATGCTGAGGTTTAATTTTTCTTTTGAGTCTATAAAGAAAAGGAATATGTCCATTAATAGTTACAGTATTTCTTCAGCTATAAATTAATTTAAATTGATGCTTTTTGGATGACAGATCTAATGAACTATCCTTGAAACATTCAAAACAACTTTTTATTGCTATTATTACATTTTCTTTCTTGAAGATCTGTGAAAGAAAGGTAATTATTTTACCCATTCTGATTTATTTCAGTTTAAAAATATTTAATCTATCATGGTGTTACGCATTTTAGAAAGTACTTTATACCTTTTACTCTTAGAGAACTAAAGAGAAATAGGTCTTAAACAATGCTTCAAAGAACATGCTAGCATGCTCCATCATATATGAAATTTACTCTATATGATGTGAAATTTGGCTCAGACAGTCAACTTCAGGATCTTTGTCCCTCAGGTATTGTAAACAGGGATATTACAGGAATAATTATAAGAAAGCCCTGGAGATAAACATATATTATATTCAAATATATATTACAATTTTTTTTTTTTTCTGATTTCACTAAAAATTTCAAGTATGAGTTCCTTCCTAATTCCACAATTTCTTGCCTCTGCCACCTGGGCCAATCCCAACTTAAATGCCTCTATGCAAATACACGCAGCATGGGGAACAAACAAGAGGAGTTAGAGATGCATACACTTGCATCACTGAAATGGGTGGGACCTCTCCGAGAAGACAGGTTGAGAGAGTTGGGGCTGTTCAGCCTGGAGAAGAGAAGGGTCCAAAGAGACCTTATTGTGGCCTTCCAGTACCTGAAGGGGGCCTCCAGGAAAGCTGGGGAGGGATTTTTACAACAGTGAGAGGACAAGGGGTAATGGTTTTAAACTGTAAGAGGATAGATTTAGATTAGATATTAGGAAGAAATTATCAGTTATGAGGATGGTAAGACACTGGCCCAGGTTGCCCAGCAACGTTGCTGATGCCCCAACCCTGGAAGTGTTCAAGGCCAAGTTGGAAGGAGCTTTAATCAACCTGGTCTAGTGGGAGGTGTCCCTGCCCATGTCGGGAAGTTAGAACTAGATGATCTTTAGGTTCCCTTCCAACCCAAAGAATTCCATGATTACATTAATTATTCACACAAATTTATTTCAGAAATGTTGTGAGGGATCATCCAGACATCCAAAAATGAGAATGAAAAATCACAAGTCACTATAAAGAAATCTGACCTTGATCTTCTCAAGGAACATGTGGTAAAAGCTTAAAGGAAGATCTTAGGAAATAAGCAACCTAGAGGAACTGTACTAGGCTAGTTTTTCCCTTTTTAATTTCTGAGCCATCGGCACTGCTTTAGGCATAATTCCTAGAAAATTAGACTACTGTAATATTTATAACTGCCTGCAACAGATGTTGAATGCACTCTCCCATTTGTACAGAAGGAGTGTGCGTGCTTGCTCTCCAACACACTTGCAGAGGGAACAGTCAGATCCCTGGCACAGCCCCTTCGTCAGGAAACTCTCACTAAGGAGCATCACATAAGGCATCTCTTTTCCTGTGCAGATAAAAGCTTTAAAGAGTGAAAGGATTTTATCATGTGAGAGTGAAGCATGAACACTTCTCAAACACAAGCACAGTCCTGAACAGGATGCAAAATAGCTGAGGTGACAATAGTTAAATAAAAAAAAAAAAAATTGAAAGGTAAAAGTTTTTGTCAGCTTCAGACTAACAGCATTTATTTCTACTTTAAAGGGCCTTTATTGCAAAAAACCCACATAAAGAGGCTGCAGGTGCAACTGATCTCAACATCTTTAGTTCTCTGAATTCTCTAGGCTAGATTTCTTCAGAAATGAGGAGAGAAACAGACCTGTGCAGATAGCGATCCCTATTCCCTATCTCAGTCACCTGCCTAGGGATAAGATAAATCTTGAGATGAAATAAAATAGGAAGTTTCTATTTATTCCCATTGACTATGATACAGACTCTGCCAACCACCTAGAATCTGGATAGCTAACTTTTAGGCAATGGATTGATGCTAGCCATTATAATCCCTGAGAATCTGGTTTTGAAGCACACTGATGCCTGTCTCTCATTTCACTGCCTTGCAAAGACCTTGAGCACTTGTCTCCAGATATTTCATTCAGCTGGAGAGCTGGCACTCACTTTTTCAATCCCTTCTGTACATGTTACTTTGAGCATGTCAGTATTGCCCATTAGCTTCTTGCAAAAGTTGGTGTCAAGTTCCAGGTCATGCTGTCAGATGTACCACACGGCAGTGGACAAAGATAGCTAGGACATCTCCTAAAGCATCATGTGAGGAATAGATTGATAGATTTAAGACAATAGAACTTAATGGCAAAAAAAGTAAAGCTGCCTGTGGAAGACAGGGTGCTTTCCAGGTTCGAGTCAAGACTGGATAAGGAATTTTGCAGGAGCCATGTATTGTCAGAAACCTCCCTGTAATTCACTTCAGCAAAATGAAGGGCTACAACTGTGTGGGGAACGGCCCGTCTTCTCCCCCCACATAAGACTAAGTAAACAAACTGTCCTGAAGACATGGCAACACATGCATAATAATAGGAAAATGCCCCAAACCTAAGAACAAGAACATTTCTTAAAAACAGAACTTCAGACCAGTGGCTGTGAGACTGAACCATGCAGATACTTGCATAGGAACACACCAGCTGCACAGTGCTGGTGCTCCATACATGGCTTTGGTAGCAACCTGACTATCTGAGAAGCTGTTTTGGTTTGAGCCAGGGTGAAGCTCTTTGCTGATTTTTTTTCTTTCAGTGAACTTTTTAGCAGCACCAGTGGACTGATAATAACCAAGGTCACTTCTGAGTGTCTGCAGCCTCCCCCCGCTACGGGGGAGCAGATTAGACAGAAAGCAGGATCAGCAAATCAGAATATTCCCTTGTCATAATATTTTCTCTATTTGGCTTTCAGTATAGGTCAAGACATCATGGAAGTCAAGCCTTTCGTCTTCCTTTTCCTCTCACTTTTCTGCTTACTGTCACTTCCATCACCCTCTCTTTGGCTCTCTCTCTTTTTCCATTTTTTCTTCCCAGCCGACACCCGAGGCCCCGTCCGTGCACCCGGACACTCCCCCCTTCAGCTGGAGTCACCAGGGAGAAGAGTTGCTGTGAGAGTCGCTGGGGGAGGAGGGAGGGGGTCAGGTGTTTCACATCCCTTTACAAATATATATATTCCCTTATCACTAATAATTAAAATCAATCTGTTTCACTTGTCAACCCAGAAAGCCTCTCTTTCTAATTTTTCTCCCTCTTTCCCTACCTTAGGGGAGGGGGGGGTGAATCGAGAGAGTTGTTGTTATTGGTTTGACTGCCAACTCGGTGCCAAACCATGATAGAAGCCCTACTGGAGAGCACTTGCCTTTCTCCAGGCAGAAGAAAGGTGGGAAAAAAATGCCTTAAAATCATCTGCTACTCTTAAAATTTCATGGAAAGAACACACTATTGGGCTACTAAATTCCACTGTCAGAAATTAAGTCCTTAATAATAATATCTTAAGAAATATGAGAACAATTTTTGCCAGTCTAAATAGCGACTGATCAGAGAACGTGGTGCCTACAGTCTGAAGAACGGATCAAGTACAAAATAGACAATTCTTTACTATTCTCAGACTATTATCAGACTGACAGACAAAGAGCAGTTTATCCACACATGCAAGAAATATTTTACATATGTGTGTGTGCGCGCGCATATGTGTGCGCATTTTATTTACAAGCTAGCTTTGGTGTTATGTTATATGTGGGTCCATCTTTGTGATTATAAACATTGTTTTGAAAAAATGTGAGTATGCTCATATGTTTAAGTGACTGTCCTATACACTTCAATCATTGCTAACTGGAAAATAAGGTCAGTGCTGGCACTATCCTATGTGAAGCATCACTATATCGATGTGGAATAGAAGACAGAGAATGTCAGAAAAGGTTCAACAGGAGAGCAAGAATCCCATAGCTTGGCAATTTGGTGTCACTGTGTCAGTCACTACAGTGCCAGAAATGCAAATGTTGGACTTAAAACACTGAGCACCAGCTTGCCTTTATCACCACTTTTTTTCACCTCTGAATGAGGAGATATTGAAGATGTATCCAAGTTTCAAGAAGAGGGAACACTGGCTAAATCATTATCTGGAGTATGCTTCAATGGATGTACACACTGTTGCAGGTATCAAGGTCAAGACTATTGGTTAAACTGGCACATCATGAAATACCCAACCCTTGGCTATGGGTACAACTGCTGCAGTGCAAGCCTATGTCTAACTCATTCATACATACTGAAGGAGAAAGTGTAAGAGAAGTTCCTTTAGTGCTGTAGCATCATGTTTGATATCAACTTTTTTGCAGCCATTGAAAATGTAACTGGTGCATAAATAAGTCTTAATGCATCTGTTTCTGTGGAGACATCTTTGATTTCTGGCTCATGACGATTTCTTCAGCACAACACCAAAATCTACCCATTATTCACTAAAAATGTGAACTTCAATAAACTCCTACCAGCTTGTTACTACCAGTATAACAGCTTGCAAGAGAATGCAATAATTTAAAAAATCCCTAAATCCAGTAAGATATCCAGAATCAGTGGCTGAATACTCAGACTGGGGAACAATGGCAGAGTAATATGGGCCATGCAATCAAATAATTTTATGCTTTTCTGGAATGTCATTACAAACCCTTTAGTATGATGCCTCTGAAGAGTGGAGATGGTTCCACACTGATTGCTTACAAAAAGAGAGATTTTTCACAGAGGTTAGCAACATTTCTTTTATCTTTTAATTCCAACAACAAATATTGAAAAGTAAGCTAGGAAGAGCACAATGGACAAGCAGTGGAGATTGCAGTGGAGACACAATCCCATCCCTTAGCAAAATCAGAAGTCAATTAAAGTAATGAGGAAATGGAAATTTCCTGTGTATTTTAAAATGTAAACCAACACTGGCAAAGCCAAGTGGATGGACTTTTTCTGAGTACTTGATAAACAGAAGTAATAACACTACCAGTGCTATCCTTAAGTAAAAATACCAAAACCCACACAGTCACAGTTACTGTGGCATAATATTGCTCCTGGGCTTTGGCAAACTGGTATCTAGGATACTATGTGACAGTTCCCATTACTGTGCCTGCAGTGTAGATTCAGGCTCAATCAGAATGCAGCTGATACGACTGATATCTAGTGAGTTGCATATCACTAGATTCAAGTAAAGCATAGGGGACAATACCAAGACTGATGTTTAAAGAAAATGCATGCTCACCAGTGCCAAGTACAGGGGCATGAACACATCTCTACTCCTGCTGGCTACACTATTTCTGATACAAGCCAGGACATCATTGGCCTTCTTGGCCACTTGGGCACACTGCTGGCTCATATTCAGGCAGCTGTTGATCAAGAACCCCAGGTCTTCCTCTCCAGGGCAACTTTCCAGCCACTCTTCCCCAAGCCTGTAGTGTTGCATGGGGTTGTTGTGACCCAACTGCAGGACCCCACACTTAGCCTTCTTGAATCTCATACAATTGGCCTCAGCCCATGGATCCAGCCTGTCCAGATCCCTCTGCAGAGCCTTCCTACCCTCAGGGAGATTAACTCTCCCTCCCAACTTAGTATCATCTGCAAAGTTATGGCAGACGACCTGAAAATGTCAGGATAAACAATGAAATGACAAGATAAAAATCTGCAGTGATGCTGAGTTTGGAAGACCATCCAGGAACTGATGCCAAGATAATAAAACAAAAGCTGTGCTGAATAGGTTATGTATCTGTAATGGAAGACACGGACAACTGAAATTATATTAGTTACACAGCAACCTGAAGATGTGAGAACAAGAGTATCAACTTTTGTACCCTTATGTCTTTCGCTGTACAATTTATTTTCAGTTTTTCCTATCTCTTGTTCCAGCTACAACTGGCTTTTGAAATAGGAAATGACAGATCAGCTGTCAGTCTGGAGTCACTATATTGTCACCCCTAACATTAGTGGAGCAACAAAATTCTTCTGAAATTAGCATCAATGGATAGGATTCAGCTGCCCGTATTTTACACCAAAGCTGTCTAGCAGTTTATCCCAGATTGCAGAAACCTACAATGTTTTGGTTTTGTTTTTTCTTGTGTTTTTTTTTTTTCGGTGGGAGAAATAGGGAGAATTTCCATTTGAACCCATTAGCATATTTAGTGAAACAAAACAGACATCTCTGTAGTTTCTGAAGGTACAGTCAACTGTTTTTTCCCAATTGTGTTAAACTCCCGTTGGCCAAAAGTCCTTTCAGTTTTCTTCCAAAGAATTCTGCTGTCTAGAATGCAGAACTATTTGTTTATGTCTCAATCTATGAATTTTATTCTCTAGATGATGCTCCCGTGGACAAACAATCTTTTCACAGTTAATCTGTCAAAGTTATGATCTTATTTTGATGCTCTTTTGGCACCACTAGTCGCAACTACTGATAAAATAAAAGGTATTTACACAAACTGATGATTCATTTTTGAAATGGCATCCATGTCTCGCATGTCTTTGGGCTATTTTTCTGTGTTTAAAAGACTTTCAACAGCTGTGTCTGAATTGAAAAGCAGACCCTGGGGAAGAGCATACAGTTGTCTAATCCAAGAGAATTACTAAGGAACACTACTGCCACTAAGCTTGCTCCAGCAGTTTTGTCTCAACATTGATGGCACAGGAACACAGCTGAGGTACTTGTCAGGGGGCCAGAAGTGGATGATACTGCATGGAATGCTTCTGTCTGATCACACAGGACAGCCATTGCATAGTTAGGTATTAATTAGCATAATGGCTACAACTTTCTTCATGAATTTGTGCATGGGTCTCTATTCTAAGAGACTAAAGCAGTCAGAGACAGGGACTTTTTGTTCAGAGATCCTCAGGAAAGGTGTTGGAAATTAGAGACAAAATTTAAAATTAATGAGTGAAACTCCATTAATTCCTTGTATAATGAACATTTCCGAGTTAGAAAGTCTCACTAAAATTTAGTTTCCCTTAATTACTTTCCAACCTGGATTCAACTAAAGTGAACTAATTGGGAAAACACCCACACAGAAATTTAATCTATCTTATCTAGACATTTAAATCATACATTTTGTTAAACCAGGCTTGTTAATGTTCTAGAAATCTCCTCTAAGAAAGTCTTGGACAAAGCGTATGAAAGCAAACTTAACTACCACAGCTGATGCTCCTTCTGCCATTCCAGAAGAAAGATCACAGCTGAGGCAGGCAAAAGGAGACCAGTAAAAGGTATTTAGATACTTTATAATTTTATGGATTATTAAAATGTCTGATGATGATTATAATTCTGCTAAGCAATGGCTGGAACACAATAAAAAAGTAGAAATATTCAAATAAATATATAGCAGCAGTTTCCACAAATAGTTCCTAAAAAACACAAAGTAAATTTCTACAGCTGTGGTTCTTAGGTGACTTTCATATCTATTTTCTGTCAGGTTGACTCATTTGGTGTTGATCGGGCATGAATTCAAAAACATGCATAGGCAGTTCATTCAAAGTTTTTACCCATAAGTACTTGCATCAGAATTCCTCTGGTTTTAATCATTCAAGGAATACAAGTTAATACTATGTGATGTGTCTCATTCTAATAAACAAAACTGCTTGAACTTCAGATCCTTGGCTTTTGTATCTCAAATCAGGTGCTGGATGTTTTCATCGACTTGTTCACAATCAGCCCAGAGAGAAACAAAGAATAACAGTTGTGTAATTCACAAATGTGACAATAACAAAAAAATCAAGGGAAGGATGTTTTAATGTATAAGTATTCTGTGAACAAATCAATTTGTTGAGCTCAATTATTTAATACAAAGTACTTAGAGCTTGTGTGCACCAAATTTGGCAAAGGAAGAACATGTGGAGTTACAAAGACTGGTATAAAAGTTTATGATAAGATAATGAGAAGATATGAAGAAACTTTAACTTTGAATAAATTTTTTGATAGTAAGACTGTTGACTTGTGATGGAGGTGTACATTTTCTGGAATTCATTATTACTTTGGGATATAAGTTTTACATCCTACAATGGGAATGTGATACAGCTTTATCTGAAAAAAATGAGATGTTAAAATCAATGCTAAAAATGGACATGGTTAGCAGCCTAGAAAACATTACTAACTCATGTTATATAGGTACTAACTCACTACTAACTCATGTTGTATGGGTAATGTAACAGTTATCAGAGAGAAACACATTTTGAATGAAATGACAGAACAAAGGGAGCTTCTCATATCTGTCATATTTTGCTGAAATTTTTTCAAAAGAAGATTTTCTGAGTTGGAAACAAGTATAGAAATTCTTAGCTGAAGAAGGCAACATAAAAACCAAAAAACAGGACGGAGGGGAGAAAGAACAGGTGTACAGAGCTGGAAAATAAACTTTTGAATGTGTAGTAGTGCTCACATCCTTATGTCTGCATAAGTAAGGTGATGCTCACATGGTGTACATTGACTTAATAATATTCAATATAAATCAAGGTAGTACTGAGTGATAAACCAGGTAAAGATCTAGCATAAGGTGTATCTGTTTTGTATAGCATATTTAATTGTTCCTTTTAGCTTTTTCTTTTAATTTTAAGATATACTATCTGGTGCTTCTTATACTTTCTGTAAGAACTAGTTTCCCAGGGAAAGAAGGCATTCCTATTCTATTTACAAGTTAAACTGCATATTTGTCTTCTGAGAGAGACTCTGCTTTGGAATCGTTGCTTTTGTGCTTTTCAAATTTTTTTTATCTGTTAGCATTTTGGAACAGAGGAACATATTATTTCCAATTAAATGGTTTAACAATCAATGTAATAAAACTTAAGCACACTATGTTTTTGCAAGGTAACCATACAGTTTTAAGTGCTGACAGTAAGAGGTGCCTCTAAGATGCCACATAAAAAAAGCCACCTACATGACATGAAAGTTCTTCAAAGTCCAGAACAGTGCATAAAACTGAATATTCTCAGCTGGTGCTTAGTCTCTAACTATTTTAACTGCTATGAAGGTACTTATTTTACAGACCACTTCTATTGGACATGTTTGGTGACTTGTTCCATTCTGCATTACTATTCCTTTGTTTATTATAACTTTAAGGGCGTATTGTTATTTAAAAAATATTGGAAACTATTCAGAATATCGTAACACAGAACAAAAATGACCATAACCACCTCTTTTGCTTCATTCCATAAAAAAAATATTGCTTCCTTTCTACTTGTTTCCTTCTCTTATCTTTTTATCCAGTTCAGAATGGCAATCCCAATATTTCCTAATTTTCACCTCCTACCCACTGGAAAGCCACAGGATAGCAGACTCCTCATCTACTTGGCTCAGGGAGATTTTGCCAGCACTCCCACGCTTTCTGGCATTGGGGGTTCTCCAAGGAAAACCTTCTAGCAGTCAGAACTCCTGGACTAAAATCCACTCTCCATAAAGAGGAAGGAACAGTAATGACAGTTTTCAAGCTTTTTTGTCTAAACCAATTTGATGATGGCAGGTTTTTTCCTTTTTTTGGGCATCATTCTGAGTATTTTGCCTGACAGTTCTAAGCCTGGTTTGATGGCTAACACTGTGAGGCTTGTTGGCTCCTGAATATTTCTCATTCATAAGCTGAAGGCATCCTCCATACAAAAGCCATTTTCCCTAAAGAAGTCTTTTGGTATTTGACTTATTTTACACCTATAAACTTAATCAGCCTATTAGAAAGGTCAGTAGAGGAATCAGTTTAAAGTTCAAAATTCTTGCAAATCTAAGAGGACAACATCTGCTAAAGTAAATTCCATGATCCCTGCAGAATCTCTCAGTACACAGGGTTTTATCCATGTTGGAGTTAGCTCTCTCTACAACAGCCTATAAAGATCAGAACTGAAAGACACTGAATTTGAAGTAAGAAGACAATGCCTTTAGTTCTAATAAAGGTACATTTTATCTCTTGCAATCCATGTAGTACATAACACAGCTTATTGGGAGTCTCAGTTACTGAGAACTTTTAGGAAAACCCAGAGATTTTTCTACTGCAATGCTAGCAAACCTATCACAAACAGAGAGCTTATCGGCCAGATTTTCTGTCAGAAAGCCATCCTTGCTGATGCACAGTTTGTTAGCATGTGAAAAACTAACTGTAAAAGCACAATATTTTTCATGACATAGTATTTCAGCTTTTTGGTATTTACCTGGATACAGAAAAGCTGCAGAGAAATAGGAACACCCTCTTCCCTTGAACTGTTATCCACAGTTTTATCAGGCTGAGGGAATAGGCACCTTTAGTGCTTATCATGGCAAGGGTATAAGCAATATTTTAGATTAAATATTGCATTAAATTCAGCTAGGAATCATGTCTGTAAATGTAGAATAAATGTTTTTTACTGTTGCTTTTGAGGACATCCAAGTTCCCTTAAACTTTCTCTTGTATTATTGCCACTAGATTTTAGTACTTAGAAATTAGTACCCAAGAAAAAATTAAACCCTATTGACCTTAACAGACAAATTATGCAAATGTTAAACAGTGTCATGGAGTAAAAACATATAAGTGTTGGTGGAATTGTAAATTAGTAGGATCAAAAATTTAAAATATAAAAAAATATAAAATTAGTGCCAGATAAATTAATGTTCCCCAGATACTTTTTGGTGCTTATAATGTAAAATCAATCCTTTTGTGAAAATAAGCTGATAAAAAGCTTGAAAAGCAAATTTTGCTTCTCACTTGCAAGGCTTTGGGCATGATATCTGTATTAAGGATAGTGATTGAAATTGTACACAAAAGCCTGATCATTAGCTTGAGACTTTGAACACCAGGAAACTGTTGAAAGTTTCAAAAACCAGTGATAAACAATATTAAAAAAATTAATATGCAATGAATTTGAAAAAAAATCCCCAACAAACGCTTTCTACTGGGAAAGAGATTACTTTGCTTTTTTTTTGTTGTTGTTTTGTTTTTTTGAGATATATGTACCTACAAAAAACTCACTTAAGTTTGGAAAAAATATACGATTCACCTCCTATGCAGAGCCCTGCTAAGCAACTCAGTTCTCCATAGGATGTATCTATACCAGAGGGTTCAAAGCAATTGCAGCATCTGAATATGTTTTAGAACAAAATAATTGCTTCTGCCTACATGGCTCAAAACTCATCCAGGTGTCAGAACTGAGATCAAGCTGACTTTTCCTTCAGTGCTTTTGATTCCCCCATAGTGGTGCTTTGGCACAATGCAGTAAAAGGTGAATGAGCTTCATTAATGAAATAAAGAAAGTGAAAGAGTGGGTTGAGGATGTCTGAAGAGCTGAAAGAGACAATCAGAGTGAGGTGCTAACAGCAATACAGAAAAACAAAAGAAATGACAGTATCATCCTTGAAAGGAGAAATGAAGAACAAACTTCCAGTAAACGTAATCAATCATTTATATTTGTTTGTCAGAGACACTTTCTTCTTTGATTCATGCCTGTGGGCTTGAGGTGAGGTCATGATCCACAAGCACTCCCATTGAACTGAAATTTCAGTTCACCGTTGTCTCAAAAGTTATTCCTCACAGTTCCATTATCACAATTTTTCTTCCTTTTCCCTTCATTTCCTCCTTGCTGACAAGACATAACAATCTGGAACAAATCTGGAGGAAGTCTGGAATAAATGATAGTCTTCCATAATGAAATTACTGGCTTGGTGAATTATTGATAGCACAAGGAAGAAACCACAAGAATGGAAAACCTTTCCATACTGAGAAATTCTTGTGGGATATATATTTTAGATAAAGGTAGCAGTGGCAGAAGACCTTGAAGTACCCAGTTATCTCAGGTCACTACATGTCTTTGAGGTTCATGTACAACTGTACTACATCGTGTTTTCTACATAATTTCTCCACTGCTAAACTTCTAACAACTGGAGGTCTGACAGGGACTTAGGAAATAACAGAGGTGTTACTGGGTGGTTTTAAGTTTCTGAAGAATGTAAACCCACTATTTCTTTTTCCCTTGTAACCAATTACTTTGATCCCTGAGAGATTCAGGTTTCTTACAGCTTCAGATGCAATAATCTGGGACATTGACAGACATCAAGAATCTTTCTAGTTTATTTCTATTGTGTCCCTCCAAATTATCTCCTTACTTAGAACTAGGTTATTTTCCCTCTGTACATCTATGAGTTAGGAAGGCGTGCCTCCTCGTGTAAAAATCAATCTTTCCCTATTGGATACATGTGAAATCTGTATATTGTATCAGATATTCCCAAATATACCTTTTAAAGTCTGTTTATGTAAGTGCTCAGAGGGTTTATATAAACACAGGAATTTATTTTTTCTTCAGAAATGGCCAGATACTTAATGAAGCTAAAAAAACCCTTGTGTTTCCAGAGATTTGGGCTCCAGTAACTAAAGAAAAATATGGCTGAAAAATTCAATTACTTACTGAAGACCTCTGCGTGGGCTGTATGACAATCACAACCAATCCCTGTGACAAGCTAGACAAGATTTTGGTATGCCTTCTGATTATGTGCTTTTATGTATGTGACTAAAGAATGGTGTAAAACCACGTGGGTCTTGAGTAGATGCTTAATAATTTGACTTTTTGTGTTGTAAGAATATATCAGTAACTGAAAATACTCCTGAGTTCAATCCAGAAAATCGTTAGGCTTCACTTTGGAAGGAAGCTTTAAAAATAAAGTTTCATCCCATGATGGAGAAGAACACAAATCAAACACTGTAAACTTACAGAAAAATTCAATAAGCTCCAGAAACAAAACCAGAGACCTCCAATTCATATAACCCAGATTTCTCTCATTAGCCTGTATACAAATCGTAGCGAGTAGAAAACTTGATGAAAACAAATACCAAGTTCATTACACTTACAGGAACATCCAAAATGCTGAGTAATAACTCTTGGTTACCCATTTTTCTTTGTCTAAATTAAAATGACTATCAGATGTTTATGAGGCCTAATTTATTTAATGGAGATCATGGATTTCATATGTTTATTGTAATTTCACAGCCACACTTTAAAAAGGGGAAATTGTCTTGGTTGAGAACTGGGATGTGGCAGACCCTCACTGCTACATTTCGAAGAAGAGTCAGTTTGAATTACTTTTCTTTGTGGGTTTCCAATTTCAGCAGGATACATTTAGCAAAACTGCTATGGTTGAAATTACATTTAACATTTTAAACTTGTTCTGAACTTGATCTCCCACATAATTCAATTTACGTTGGTTTGGAACTTGGTTTGTGCTTTCTCTTTAGACGGAGAGCCTCTTTAATTTTAAAATTATTCTGCCTGAAGGCCAAAAATTGATCTAAATTTTTGGTTGCTTTTATGGCTTTTTATCTGATAAGTGATGATATATGGAAACAACACATGACTTCCTAAACTCATCTCAGGTGTGAAAGTTTAGGCCACAGTCCAAGTTCTTTGAAAGATATCCATTGGTTTGAGTGAATGCTGCGTTAGGCTCTAAGGATCATACTGCTGTCCAGATCAGATCCTAAGGATTCTCAAAAGTAACATATGTTTTAACAAGCTACTTCCAAATGCAATGTCAATAATAAATACACACAAGTGATGTCTTAAAATAATGGCAAAAATGAAGAATGATCCCAAAAGAAATCCTAGTCCTCCCAAATTCTATCAGCTTGACCAATCTCTTCCTCAGCTTTTAGAAACACAGTGAAATCAATATACATCTTTATGTTGAGCATTTTTGATCAGTATAACCAGATGTACAGAATAAATCTGTGTGTGTAGTGAACAAATATTCCTCCAAAGGGGGAGAAGTGTTGGGAGAACACTTACACTGGACACCATTACACACTAGGAGGAATTACTCACTGCCAGAAGATGGTGAAGAGGTCCATATTCCAGTTCTCATGTGGATAGATAAGTAAGGACTTAGACAAGGACTTCTGTGCTTGGGTAGAATTAAATATTACATTGTCAATAGGGTGGGAGTAAAGTAACTCTACTTATGGACATAGAAAGCTCTAAGATCAACCAAAAATGTTAGTGCTCCAGAAACACGGAGAAAGAGTGCAGGGAGCTAGATGGCAAAATATTTTCTTAGGAACATGCTTAAACCATTAATTTCACGTCTAAAGAGAGAGAGCTCTTGTGCAGGCCACTTGGGGTCCTTGTCTTTAGGTTTTGTTACATGTTTTCATGTAGAAGTATCAAATGCGGATGTGGACCCTGTGTGCAAGTGTCAGCAATACAAAGCTACAGTGTGTACAATAGGCTGTTGGTGGACAACACTACTGAGAGGAAGAGGTGCTCATTACCAACCATAGCAGTGCTCACTTGTGTTTGCTTGTTTTACAGAAGTCAAATCATTCAAGTGTTTTTTTTCTTTACAGGCATAATTTGCTGTTCCCCCAGATTTTCATATTTTGAAATAAAATATGGCATTGACAAGGTCTTAACTTTTTTTCCAGACTTTCAGTGGGGAGATTTGTAAATTAGGAGAAGATGTGAAGTGCAGCAGATAATGTCCTTCTGATTGATTCTTTATTGTCTTACAGCTAGGGATGCTATGTACATCTTGACAAAGTGTACATAGGTTTTTAAGAAGCCAAAGAATTATTTTTTACATTCACTACACAAAAGTAAAGACTACCCTAGCTGCAAATCAGAGAAGACCAGAATGATGTAAATTCTAACTTGCTTTTCTTTTGTCAATTGAAATAATTATCCACCGTAAAAATTCTAAGAAAAAAAAAATCCCATTACTCACCGTTTAATCTAGCAAGTGGAAGGCAGTGAAAACAGTAGCTTGCAGCCCTTCCAAGTGATATTTCTCAGGGATGCATGGAAATGATTAATTATGAAGACATTTAACTACAGAGGAAACATATTGAGATTGTAACTCAGCGTGGGTACAGGAGTGGAATCTGAGCTTTGTATTTGCTGCTTTCCAAGGATTTCAGGAGTGAAAAATATTAATAGAAGCATTTGATAACTTCATTTCCCAGGGAACACCCTGGAAAGGTGCTCCTAAACTTTTGAAATCTTGACAAGATCCTGTAATGTCTACAGTCACTACAATTGTTTTCGAAAACATTTTTGGCAAACCGACTTGATGAAAATGGAGAAATAAAGTTGTGTCAGTTTGGCACCGAGTTGGCAGTCGAACCAGACCAGAAGTGACCTTGGTTATTATCAGTCCGCTGGCGCTGCTAAAAAGTTCACTGAAAGAAAAAAAATCAGCAAAGATCTTGCTCAAACCAAAAGTCTTTGCCAGGAATAATGGCCAACCACTGACTGTACTCATAGCAGTCAGTGCCAAGCCTTTTCCATTTAATTGTAATCAAAGAATCACCAGAAAGCAAATGACACGTTTTACAGATAATGTTGCCATTTTAGGCCAGCAACCATCTGTGACTTTAAGGCCGGTGAGTCTATGAACTTCCCCAGTGTCAACTTTACCACCTGATACCTCCATCTGTACAGCATAGTGAAAACTGATAGATGAGACCACCTTAGCACCACTACTAGAAAATAAAACAACATCACCATTTACACAATACATGAACTTAATGAAACAAATACTGGATCCCCTCTCCTGCATAGACTAACCAACCTGTTTTCTTGGAAAAATGATTATGCTTGTCTGCTGTTTAGCTTTTCTCTGCCATGCTCTCATTGGTTCCATCCCATAACTCACTGGATTGTATCTTCAAGTTGCCAAGTTTTCAAGAGATTTTGTTCCTGTTTGAACAGCAGGCAAGCAAGCTCCCAAGCACTCAATATAATTTGTTAAATATAAGCAAACTACAGTGTTTTTTTTTAAAAACCTTTGAGACATTTCATATAGGTACATCGACTTCAAAGAACAAGCTCATTATTTATTGCTGCTTTATCTTGTCAAACTTCGTCACTCCAGTCCCAGATTTCTGAAGCTTCCTGCCAATAGCTTTCTTTGAGGTTGATTATAATGTTGGTTTTTTTCTCTCTCAAATTCATAAATACAATTCAAAAGATGTCTACAATCAGATATAGCAGGGGAAATGTATGCCTCATGCACCCAGACCTCTGCACAGTGTTGAGCATTTGGTTTGTATAAAGATGAATTTTCCTTTGGGTATCTGTGACATTCCGATGTACAGTGCTTGTCTCGAACAATCCAAGAGATAAGCAGTGTACTTTGGCACTCAGGATATCTGGTGTTTGTCCTGAGACATCTGAGAGGTAAACAGGACTTGTTGCTGGACGAAAGAGATATCTCAGCAACCCACCAAACCTTTTACTCCCCTGTGATGTGTACTGGGGAATGTGGTGTGGGACATGCTGAGATTGAAGACAAAGGACTCTACAGCTGGTGCTGGAGCAGAATATCCAGTGATAACCAGGCCTTGAGATTTCATGAAAACCACTGACTTAGCAGGAAAAGATAGAGGGTGCCAGTCTCAAGTCGCCTAGGACCTAACCTCTACTGCAGTAAACTAATCCTGTGGTGCCGAGTTGTCTCAACCTCCTGTTTACTGTTGATCAGTGGCTTATCTTGTTAATTAGCCAAACAAAGACTATCTGTAGGACCTAGTGCTGGCACCATACCCCCCTTCCTATCTCTGAAGCACGAGAAGACAGAGGACAGGGAGAAACAGGGGGGAGTGGGCACGAACTGTATAAAAATTTGGGACACTATGGGTGCAGGGAAGATCTTCCTCACTGCAGCACTTCCCCACCGAAGCACTTCCCCATCGATGACATTGCTGGACCGTGGTGGTAACTATTTCTTGCTAATCTCCGTAATTCTGCTTTCTTCTTTCTTTTCTGTCGCTGTTTTCCTCCCTGTCCAATCCGCTCTGGGGACTTTGCTGTGTAACTCCAATAAAGTTCAGTGTGCACGTGACATCTGACCTCGTTTGTGTCTTAATTTCACCATTTGGGATTACCTTTAAACCTTTTCACAGGTCCTGCCGGACAAACGGGTGCAGCTGCTGTGTGGCTTATACCAGGAGAGGGAAGGCAGAGTCCAGCCACACCAGCCTCCCACTGCGGTGAGGAGTGTTAGAAAGCAAGGGGGTTCTGCCCCATCTCTCGTGAGACTGCACACCAGCCCCAGTGTCTGTTTGTGCACCTTTGTTTTGTCCTGGTGAGATCATAAAAAATGGCCACGTATCTGAATATCGGCTCATGACAGTATCACTGCCCCATGATAAAGAAGAATATTCTAGGCACAAACATCACTGGAGAGAGACTAACTGAAGCTCTAGGACCTCTTCAAAACTTTCCATCGGTGAGCCTGTCCAGCTTTACTTCCACGTTACAGGAGATACTTGTAAGTATGTGTACTTATACAGCATGGCCCAAGCCCAGAATAACTAGTAAATATGGCCAAGGCCCATTCTCTATCCTGTATTTAAACCTCCATATGGAAGAGCCCCTGCCCTGTCTTATCCCCCAGATCAGGACCAGGTATTATTTGAAAGAGTGGTCGTTGACATAGGCCAAAACTGTGCCAAGTTTAACAATCTGGACAACAGCAACCTAATAAGCGAGCCTGTTCAGAGTTCCATGATAGACATAGTCAGTATGCATGTTGGCAATGGTGCAAACATATGATATGTTTGGTAGATAAATATTCCATGTAGTTTACAATTGGGGAATTTTCCATAACTTGGGAAAAATCACATTATGGAGGAAATAATGTTCTCTGCAGTCTTAAAAACTGCAACAGCTTTCATTCTTCTGTTGTGCAGTTGAGAAGTATTTTGTTTATTGTTCTAGATATTATTTTTAGCCATGGTTATAGACAGGAGGGATTCTGTCTTCACCAGTGTCTTTTTTTCCCCCACCCTAGTGGGAACCACCCTTTGAAATATCTTTCTTTTTAGTTATGGTCATACTCAGCTTAGTCTGGTCCAACAGGCAAACAAATGCTGCTTTCTTTTGAAGAGACGATAGAATTGGTAGCAACCCAACAACAGGGTGTGCCCACACTGAATATATTCAGGAAAAGGGACAGGAATACCCTGCAATTAAAAAGTACACTTAGAAATAAAACATCCTGACCATGATTCTCATTGGATCCCTCTCGTCACTGCCTGAAAATTGACAAGATTTATTGCAGAAGAACTACTACATCAAAACAAAATAATAAATAGATTTAGAAGCCATAAACAGCCAATAATTGAAAAGGAAACTTCAGCAGTTTGAAACATGTAACATTCTTCAGAGAGTTTGTAATTCAGGAAGAAAAAAAAGTATTAACAAACATAAAAATATCCCCAGTTTGTGTAGAAGTGTCTGGGGTTTTCTGCCTTAAAATACAATTAAAAATGTTTCTATAAATATATTAACAACAAAAGGAGGGCTGAGGAGAATCTCCATCCTTTATTGGATGTGAGGGGAAACACAGTGACAAAGGATGAGGAAAAGGTTGAGTTACCTAATGCCTTCTTTGCTTCAGTCTTTAGTAGTAAGATTGGTTGTTTTCCAGGTATCCAGCCCCCTGAGCTGGAAGGGGATGGGGACCAGAATGGAGCCCCCATAATCCAAGAAGAAATAGTTAGCCACCTGCTTCACCCTGCAGTCTATGGGGCCAGATGGGATCCACCCAAGGGTACTGAGGGATCTGGAGGAAGTGCTCACCAAGCCACTTTCCATTATCTATCAGCAGTCTTGGGAGGGAGGTTCTAGTTGACTGGGAGTTAGCAAATGTGACTCCCATGAAGGATATGAAGGAGGATAGAGGGAAATACAGACCTGTTAGTCTGACCTCAGTATCAGGGAAGGTTATGGAGCAGACCATCCTGAGTGCCATCATGTGGCACATGCAGGACAACCAGGTGATCAAGGCCAGTCAACATGGGTCTATGAAATGTAGGTCCTGCTTGACTAACATGATCTCCTTCTACGACAGGGTGACCTGCTTAGCAGATGAGGGAAAGGCTGTGGATCTTGTCTACCTAGACATTGGTAAAGCCTTTGAGACAGTTTTCCACAGTATTCTCTTGGAGAAAGTGCCTTCTCATGGTTTGGACAGGTTTTTGCTTCACTGAATAAAAAACTGGCTGGATGTCCAGGCCTAAAGGGTTGTGGCAAATGGAGTTAAATCTGACTGGCAGCTGGTCACAAGTGGTGTTCCCAGGGCCCAGTGCTGGGGCCAGTTCGGTTTAATATCTTTAACAATGATCTGGACAAGGGGATCAAGTGCACCCTCAGTAAGTTTGCAGACGACACTAAGTTGGGTGGGAGTGTTGATCTGCCTGAGGGTAGGAAGGCTCTGCAGAGGGATCTGGATAGGCTGGATCCATGGGCTGAGACCAATTGTATGAGATTCAATGAGGCCAAGTGCCAGGTCCTGCACTTGGGTCACAACAACCCCATGCAATGCTACAGGTTTGGGAGAGAGTGGCTGGAAAGCTGCCTAATACAGAAAGACCTGGGTCTGTTGATCCACAGCCAGTTGAATACGAGCCAACAGTGTGCCCAGGTGGCCAAGAAGGCCAACGCTGTCCTGGATTGTATCAGAAATAGTGTGGCCAGCAAGATGAGGGAAGTGAGTGTCCCACTGTAGTCATAACTGGTGAGGCTGCACCTCAAATATTATGTTCAGTTTTAGGCCCTTCACTACAAGAAGAACATTGAGGTGCTGAAACATGTCAAATGAAGGACAAGGAAGCTGCTGAAGGGTCTGGAGAACAAATCTTATGAGGGCTGAGTGAACTCGGGTTGTTTAGTCTGGACAAAAAGAGGCTGAGGGGAGACCTTATTGCTAGCTACAACTACCTGAAAGGAGTTTTTGGCAATCATAGAATCATAGAATCCTAGGGGTTGGAAGGGACCTCGAAAGATCACTTAGTCCAACCCCCCCTGCCAGAGCAGGGTCACCTAGAGCACATCACACAGGAACGCATCCAGGCGGGTTTTGAATGTCTCCAGTGAAGGAGACTCCACAACCTCTCTGGGCAGCCTGTTCCAGTGCTCTGTCACTCTCACAATAAAAAAGTTTTTTCTGATATTTACCTTGAACCTCCTATGCTCCAATTTGCACCCATTACTCCTTGTCCTGTCACTGGTCATCACTGAGAAGAGCCTAACTCCATCTCCCTGACACTCACCCCTTACATATTTGTAAACGTTGATGAGGTCACCCCTCAGCCTCCTTTTTTCCAAGCTAAAGAGACCCAGCTCCCTCAGCCTTTCCTCATAAGGGAGATGTTCCACTCCCTTAATCATCTTTGTGGCTCTGCGCTGGACTCTTTCAAGCAGTTCCCTGTCCTTCTTGAACTGAGGGGCCCAGAACTGGACACAATACTCCAGATGCGGCCTCACCAATGCAGAATAGAGGGGGAGGAGAACCTCTCTTGACCTACTAACCACACCCTTTCTAATGCACCTCAGGATGCCATTGGCCTTCTTGGCCACAAGGGCACATTGCTGGCTCATGGTCATCCTCCTGTCTACCAGGACCCCCAGGTCCCTTTCACCTACACTGCTCTCCAGCAGGTCAGCCCCCAACCTGTACTGGGACATCGTGTTGTTCTTCCCCAGATGCAAAACTCTACACTTCCCCTTGTTGAATTTCATCACGTTTCTCCCCGCCCAACTCTCCAGCCTGTCTAAGTCTCTCTGAATGGCAGCACAGCCTTCTGGTGTGTCAGCCACTCCTCCCAGCTTAGTGTCATCAGCAAACTTGCTGAGGGTACATTCTGTACCCTCATCCAGGTCGTTGATGAAGATGTTGAACAACACCGGTCCCAGTACCGACCCCTGAGGGACTCCACTAGTCACAGACCTCCAACCAGATTCTGCCCCATTGACTACAACTCTCTGACTCCTTCCTTTCAACCAGTTCTTGATCCATCTCACTACCTAATCACCAAACCCATACCTGATCAACTTATCTGCAAGGATGCTGTGGGAGACGGTGTCAAATGCTTTATTGAAATCTAGATAAACCACATCTACCGCTCTACCTTCATCTATCCACCTAGTAATTTCATCATAGAAGGCTATAATGTGAGTGTTCGTCTCTTCTCTGACAAGTAACAAGCGATAGGACAAGAGAAAATAGCCTCAAGTTGCACCAGGGGAGGTTTAGATTGGATATTAGGAAAATCGTCTTCACCAAAAGGGTTGTCAAGCATTGGAACAGGCTGCCCTGGGAAACTGTTGGGTCACCATCCATGGAGGTCTTTGGAAGATGTGTAGATGAGGTGCTTAGGGACATGATTTAGCATTGGACTTGGCACTGCTAGGTTCACGTTTGGACTTGATGATCTTGAAGGTCTTTTCCAACCAAAATAATTCTATGATTCTATGATTTAATTATATAGCTGTAGGTGTAACGTTCCACAATGATTTAAACATTTTTAAAAGTGCTGTTCCTGCAAGAGTAAGGATGAATTAAGATTGGAATTCCATCCAAAAAAGATTATACATCACAGAGCTTCTTGTGTAAGTCAGAAGGACAAATACTGCTCTGTTTGTGTGAGCTGTTGCATCCAGTATGATTACGAACGCGTTGTTTGAAATTCTGAGATTAAAGCTTCCTCCATATCTATCATGGTATTTACTCTGTGTAAAAAAACCCTGCTCTTATATCATCATGTTTAAATCTTGCAAAGGTCAAAACACAGATTATCTGAATAGGCATGGCTTGCTAGTTGCTCAGATTTGTTTACTTTTTCATTGCTGAAGCTGTCACAGCTTCTTTTGGGTTATTTTCAGATGTTCTTCCTAGACATCTTAAACTAAAACACTAGGGTTATAAATTTGGGTTGTGTCACCATTTGAGGAAGCAGCTGGGGTCCACATAAAAACTTTAACCTTCTGAGAGGCCGAGATGTGCTGGAAGCTTGTTCGTAAGGCTGGTAGCACACATCCCATTATCGTAATGACCTTTCCACTCCCGTGGCACTGAGCATGAGGATGTCAAATAAAATCAGCAGAGAGATCTCATATATGGTAAGAATTACAGTTGTACTAATAATACCAACTCAGCTTTGTGAATAGCTCCCTCGGGCCTCATGAAGCATAAATTGAATTGAACTTTCTCTTTTAGTGGGAAGATCTACACCTTTTCTCAAGTAGTACACCTCTTATACTGTTAACAGCTGCTGTCAAGAAAAGCCCAATTCACCAAAGGAAAATATGGAGAGGAAAATAATTTTAATAATATTTTGCCAATCAAAGTGCTCACACACATGAAGAGTAGGCCTTGAGGATAAGCAATGGCAAATTATCAGATTCTGATTTCATCCTGGTAAGTCTCAAACTAAAATAAATCTTTCAAGATGGGCTCTCTCCATAGCAGGCCTCTCTTTGGATAGGTAAGATTAAAAGCTAATTAGAAGTAGCAACTTAGATTGAACCCAAATTCAACCTGCATTTGCAAGTTGAATGAATTTACAAAATCTTGCAGGATGAGTATGATACAGTATTGAAAAAGCCAGACAATTAGACGATACAACCAAAATAACAGTCACGATGACTACATGAATCCTGCTAAATTCTCCTTCATTAAAACAAATTAGAATGCCATCTTCATCTTTGCCCAAGTTATTACAGCTAACACAGAATTGTAAAATCAATTCCAAACTAATTGACACTTTGGGGAGAAGAGTACAGTAGATGTTTTTCCAAGCAAAGAGCAGAGGGGCATTGAGCAACTGTAGGTCAGAGATGGCAAAACTATTTCTTATGTAGTGCCTGAGCAGAGCAGCAAGCTTTAAATAGCAGTGACAAATTCTATCCTCTGGGATGAATATTTTCTTCATGATCATAAAATATTTCTCCACCGTGAGCAGTGAATGTGGTTTTGCTCAGTTTAAATGCCAGCAATAACACGCTTTGCTGTTCTTTTTCCTGGCTGCCTTTACTCATTAAGCTGTTTAAGGAGCATTGCAATAGATGCACATCTAAAAGACCTTGCCATAAGCAAATCTGACACTCATATATTTGAATAGCTTCCTCTATGGCAAGAAAGATTCAATCAAGGAATCTGGCTGTAGTGACGTGAAGGCAAAAGAATATTATGTCTCTAGCAATATTATCTTACTGAGTTATTGGCCTTTGTGTTGCAGCAAAATTACTTCATCAAATAATCATACATACACAATTAAACACTGAGGCAGCTTAATGAGGAAAAATATTATCAAATAATGAACATTTTATTTGAATAAATCTTCAAAATACTAAACTTTGAGGTAAAAACCTTCAGGATGAAATAATGAAGTAATGTAGTTTTATACCTATGTTAACACAGTTTCATCTCAATCTTATCCAAGTACTTAGATGTTAAAGTTATAACTTAACAGCTGCAAAAACAATCTATGAAGAAAGCAAATGTGGAAGATATTTAGATATTTTTTGTGGTTCCTGGGTACCTTACCATCTTGGTGTTTCCTTTTTGCCCTTCTTTCTTTTTTATTACTTTTTTTTTCTTTTCATAGAGAAATCAGAAGATCATTCTAGAAAAGCAACTTATAAGCTACGGAGCCAAAAGAAAAAAACACTCAAAGTGCTCAATGCTAACCTAGTTCTGCTCTCTGCAGTGTTTACCTTCTATTTCAAAGGGAATACTGTTGCACAGGTATTAAGTGTTTTGGGTAAATCAAACTCTGCAGCTTCAGATTATTGAATCTGTAGTTTGAATTGAAAGGAAAAAAGAACCCTAATGCACATATCTATGTTTCTTACAAGGTTCAGCTACCTTTTAATTTCAGGTTAATTTACTTTGCTGTTTTACTTAAACCAATGACAAAGTTTTAATTATATGTTCCTTTATGCTGTTTTTATTTGTGAAGAGTTGAGTTACTCAGAAATTTCTCTACAATATAAAAAACATATTAGTCTTCATTTCACAGTCTTAACCAATCACCAAAGCCTTACAGAAGTATTTTCTAAAAGTATTTTAAGAATTACTTTTGAGAAAGAGCACACCCAACGTTTTCCTGGAACACTCCTCTTGATTGTATAAGATGAAGGAGAGATTAAACATAGGACCATGGTGAAGTCAGTGGGAATTAAATCTCCCAGAGCGAGGATTCTTTCCTAGAGTTGCCTTTCATGCTGTTTCGGCCTCACAATGCCATGACTAGAGCCATTGTCTGCTGAGCAGAGTCCTTCCACCATTCTCAATCCAACTTTAAATACTGCTGATTCAAGCTATTTCAATTCCATACCAGATTGTGGAGTCACTTGGATTCAAAGGCCAAGTGAAAAAAGCAGGATAATGCTGAATATTGTCATACTTGGCCGTGAGAAGGATAGTCCAGGTGAATTAATCTGCCTGAGTTAGATGGTACCTACCAGGAACCAGTATCCAGCCACCAAAGTTTGAGGGACACTTAAACTAGGCAAGGAGTTCTCTGAAAGAGAAAGGCATGGTCCTAAAACTTTATTTGGATCTCCTCTTTCTAAAGCTACTGTTGAATATCCCATCTACCTGCAACTCCTTTTTATTTTTTAAGGCAAATTAAGAATAATTGGGGTTTTTTGTGCTTAAGTGGATTTTCCCTTCTATAATTCTGTCAGGTTTTTGTGAATGTAAGTGGAAATATAAAGGTGAGATTATAGTTAATACAGGATTTCCTTTTCTTAGTCTCTACTAGCAGCCAGTCAACATTAACAACTGAATATTTCCTTGACCTACTTCATATGAAATACATTATTTCATAAGAAATTGAAGCAACACCTGACACACAGCTGCGAAACTGCATAGTGTTTGCTAAAAGTGGGACTATTACTTAAACACTGACATCAAAATAAACCAGTAAGAAGCATTTCTGCAGTCAATGAAGTGGTTTTATAACACCATTAAAAGCAAATAAAATTTTAGAAAAGCACTACCAGGTCTTCATAAGTGTTTCCCTGGAAAATCCTGAAAAATTTGGCTATCTGCCAGGAATTTAGGACCTTTATCAAATGCACTTGACTTCATTACAGTGCACCTTCAACTATCAGCTGAAGTAATACGTGAGTTTACCTGATAATCCAGATGTAAGAAATAGATCTTTCCAGTAACAGAGCCTTTCAGTGAAACAAACTATGCCATATTTCTAGAACCGGAAAAAAATGAAAGAGTCACTAGCACATTATCATTAAAAAATACTGCTACATTGCAAGGGGATTGTCTAATAACAAAATTAGAGGTAGTGCTATTTGCAACAGTGATAATTATAATTACCCAATATTTTCCATTGTATACTGAAGAAATAATACCACAAAAGAATAAAAGGTATGTATTTTTTTTCCTTCTAATTCTTACTGCTTTTAATCCTAATGTTTTAGTTTTCCCAGAAACTGAAAACACTGCTAACAATATTGAGATGTTACCCAAATTTACATCAATTTACTCAAATTGATGTTGTTATGGTAGCACTGTAGTATATGGTAGCCTGAAAGTTCAAATATACTTAAGTTCTGAAACCTCCAAGATGACACTTACCTGAGTAACCAGTTCTAGCTTCAGTTCCATTGCCCTCACAGGAGTCAAAATATTCCAGGCTGCAAGGTAAACTCAAGACCTTTCAAAAGAAGGATGTGTTAGAATCAGGTCTGTGGACAAAAAATCCCACTAGTGTTCACAACTGATATTTCAGATTGTGGTTCTGGACTGGAGTCTCCAGGCCATGTTTATGGGAAGCATAGCTGAGGTGGAAGGATGCTGCTTAATTTCTAACGGAGGAAATGAAATTAGAATGGAGATGTATCTCTTCTTTTTCTGGAAGAACTAGTGTTGCTTCTTCCCATATATAAGACTAGCTCCCAAAATAGCAAGAGAATGACATTTTAAGTTTTCTCAGGAACTCTGCTCATGCTCTGAAATACACACTTGGAGAAACTAATTTGTGAAGCATAAACTTTACATACAAAAGGACTAACCAAATACCATAATTAATGTGAAATCTTTGTGCTTCTGTAGTTTGAAAATTTCCTTCTAAGCTGCCACCTCGATTTTGCAAGAGACTTCCTTGACTGAGAGAATGTATTCAACAGAGATATAAAAGTACATGAATAGAGAGCCTTTGAAAATGCCCACTGAATAAATTTCTATGCTCAAAGACACCTGTCTCCACAATTGCTATTATAATCAGAGATAATTAATTTAAAAGGCCTTCTCATGTGTGGCCAATTGCATCGAACTTCCCTAACACCAAAAAACATGCTCTTTGCAAACAGCAGCTTCTAAACCCTACAGAAACAGCAGCCAAGTGAACAGTGTCACACGTTTAACAGGTTTTGTTATGTTAGTAGCTATTGTTTGATTCTAAAGATTTAATAAAACACTGAAATAAACTGAGTAAATGTACAAATATTTTTATAAAAGTGTGTAACTTTCCTATCTGGAAAACACTGAAGCCATTTTTGGAGAGAGACTTGTTAACGGGAAAGTGAAGATAGAAAACTTTGTAGAGCATTGCAGTCTGGGTGAGCTGGGCTTTGTGATCTGAAATCCACTGAGCTCATTTTTTACCCTTATTTCAATTCCATGATGGTTTGGAGAAGGTTTATAAACAATTCCAAGATAATTCAATTTTTGAAAAATAACTTTAGTATTCTGTTTATAGTCTTTTTAAAAAAAATTATATTTAAAAACAAACCAAATGTTAGCTTCAAAACATTGGCAAAAGTATTTCTTTTAACAAACAGGAATCAAGAGACTGTTTTCAAGAAAACAAAGATTATTTTTCATAGGCTTTGTGGCAAGTTGATGTGTTTTCTAAGCTCACAAATACCCACTCTCCTTTCCAGCACTCAGGAGAAACATCTTGTTTCAAAGACAGGGTTTGGTTTCCATTACTGGAATAGCACACTTTGGCTGAGCCATAGCCTGCGTCAGGTCCCCTGAGCAGCACAGATACTGCCTGAGGTTTTCCAGTCCGTGCATCACCACTGCATCTCACCATTTTTAAGAAAAATGGAGGAGCAAAATTCTTATTTCTTTCTTTTTACAGCCAGGCTCAGGGTACTTTTTATTAGGTGGTGATGATACATTTTGGTTATTAATTTTCTTCTTCATCCATGCAGTTCACACTGCAAGGTGAGTAGCTGACCCAAGCTTGCTGATAACCATAACTCTATGCATGCCCAGTCCATTCAGGAGCTTGTGTGCATGGCTGCTGCTCTGTTCAGAGGTTCCACACAGTCTACAGAAGTAACTGATTTGGGACTATCTTCAGCTGGAGAGGGTTTAGTGAGCCAACTCATCTGAGGCTAATCTGCAGGGCAATGCCACTGTGATTGATTTCTGGCTGATGTCTAGTAGGAAACCAAGCAGTGCTGAGTCTTATTCTCTGCTCCTGAGGCCAGTTGGTATAATCCAGCAACAAACCATATAAGCCGTGAAAGCCACATTAATCTTCCTACGAAGAGGATGGCAACTTCCAAATTGAATTTGGGAACAGTCAGGGAAAAATGGAAACTGTGAGAATGTCATGCACAGGAAAGCTTTGCTGAAGACAATGCTGAAAATTAAACTTACAGACAAATCTTTCAATCTGAGACCTGAGCCCTGGCACTGTTGAACTAATTGAGAAAGATCTAGATTCTATGTCCAGAGGTGGATACATGCTTGAGTGAGTATTTTTGTGTCTGCTGTGTGCACTAGATATGATTATGAACTTGAGAACAAGCTCCCACCCATGCTTGGCTGACACTGTAGACATACCATATTAACCCAAAACATACCGTAGCCAAGATCTGCCCATTAATTTTAGTAAGTTTTGCAGCAGCACCTCAAAGAGGAGAAAGATGCACAGAACATCCTAGTTTTGGATAAGGGGCTTAAAAGAGAAGATACTTTTTTGTACATTGAAACTCTTCAGTAAAAAACAGATCTTCCCTTTGTTGCTTCAGGGAAGCCATGGTAAGGTAAAAAAAAAAAAAAAAAAAAAAGGAAGAAAGAATACTGGGTTTGTACCCACCAGCTTCAAACCTGAGAGAAATTCACTTTCTCCAGTGGAGGCACAGAGAATATCTCCTGTTCTCTTCAAGTCACACTACATGTGCTCTTACATTTGTCAGCTTCCTACATCCTGCATGTATTCTATTATTCCTTTTTTCTTCTCTATGTGCTCTCAGAAGAAAGCACAAAAGATGCCTCTTACTTCCAGGCTCCTTGCACCCTAAGTATTCTTTATTTTATGCAGTTTGCTCTGAGCAGTGATTCCTGTAAGGAACTGTAAGATTCCTGTAAGGAACTGTAAGATTCCTGTAAGACTTCCTCTGGCCCCATTCCTACATTTCTTGTAGCGCTAGTTACGGTCTCTGCTCAAGTGTCTGCCACGAATTTAATCCTTTCTACAGAGAGTTCATCTGTCCCCACTCTTCAAAATAATTTCTGGAGACTATATCTGTTTTTCTCAAAAATAATTCTTGCATGCTGAAATCAGAACAAATGATCTTGTCCTTCAGCTAGGGAATTTAAAAATCCTTCCAAAGTTACATGTAAATATAAGAGATCTCTGCTCCAAAATATGCTCTGATTCCCCCTCTGGTTCTTGGCCATAGGTAAAGAAAAGCAGTCTCATTTGAAGTCTTAGTTTGTCTTGGGTCACAGTTTACATAATATTACCTTATCAGTTGTTGTAGAGCTTTTGGTATTATTTCTGGCAATCACTCCTCATTCACTTCTCACCTCTCATTTACTCATGAGAGAGTGAAAACAATCTTTGTCTTCTTTTTCTTTTTTAATCTCTAGCTATGTTAAGAGCTGTGAACTCTGAAATACTGAGTACAGTTCTTGCTCCCGTTGTTTCCTTGATTGTGCAAGGTTCGTCTAGAAACCCGGCATTCTGGCTGGCTGATCTCTGTCTTGCCTTTCCCTTTTCTTCCACTTTCTCTTCATGTCCCATTTGCTCTTTTGTGTCTCACTTGGCTGACCACCATTTCAGCTACTGGATAGAAGGGGCAAGTGCAAAAAAGGAAGAGCCACCACATCCACTTTCTTGTAGATTAGGATTAATTTATTGGATTCTTTGCTGGTTGAAGCCAAGAGGTGTTTGGCTCATGCTAGAGCGTTTTGATTACTGAAGGCATTGATAGTGTTACCCCTCTCTGCCCAGAGAACCTTCTTTATGAAACCCAGTTACAGTAAAGACTACTGTTCTTCTGCCAGATTTGGCTGAACTCAGCCCAGCAGCTTAAAATTCATAGGGAGGAAAAACACACGTCCACATTTAAGTCCACCTAGAAACCGAAACCTTTTCTTACAGGTGGGGGTGCTTTACTTGCACCCAGCACACAATCCAAACTCCCCCTTCCAGCAGCCCCCAATCCTCCTTCCAACCTCCAAACAAAAGAAAACTTTGAAAGCGGGGTGTGACTGAGGGATGGTCCTACTGACTGTGGGCAGCAGTGGAGTTATGCCTCAGACTGCCCCTCAATCTGTGATGCTAGTTTGCATTGTTTCGGGCTGCCTGATGGAAATAATGCACTCTCAGCTCCATGGAAAACAAAAGCCTGTGGGAGGTCACAGTGAGCATCATGGATTTTTTTGTTTTGCTAATCCAGTTGGTCAATCACTCTGTGTACTTGCTTAAGCTTACTTTCATTGTATCACTTATCCTTGGCTTCAGGCAGGGGATGGATGTCATCATTTGTGTACCAGGCTGCCATGCTAATGTTGGACATTGGGTATGTTGATGTACCCTCCAAGCAATATAGTTTTAAGGACTAATTCCCTACCCTGCACCAAAACTTATATATGACTAGAAAACAGGGTTTAACCAGAGAGGTGGTAGATGCCCCATCCCTGGAAACATTCAGGGTGAGGTTGGATGGTGCTTTGAACAACCTGGTCTAGTTGAAAATGTCCCTGCTCACTGCAGGGAGTTTTGAGTAGATAATCTTTAAAGGTCCCTTCCAACCCAAACTATTCTATATTTCTGTGATTCTATGATCTTTTCACTGATGTGTAATACAACACAGTTCACAACAGTACTGTACAAAAGTACTGTATGCACAGCAACCAGAGAACCCTCAGAGCAATCAAAACATGATTAGCAGTAAAAACATGCCCAGCCTCACCCTGCATTGTCTCCTTTCTCTGACAAATAGCCGTCATTTAAGGTAAGGTCCTACAAAGGCTTTATCAGGCATGAAAACAGTCCCCTAACCTGTGCTCTCTAGCATGCTGATGACAGATCTGATAATTGGGCAGGACTACAGAACTGGAGTGCAGCTGTTATTTGCTTATTAAATGTCTCAGAGGAACGGATGCAGACACACACACACAATTTAAGTGGCTCATTAATCTGATGAGGTGCTCTCCCTTTGACAGGCTGCACTGCAGCCTGAGCTAGGCAATGCAAAAACCCTTTTCTAGCCTCAGCAATTTGAAAGACAAAACTCCAAGTGCTCAGTTAAAACTTACTGTTTCTCCAAGTTGCTCATAGGACCCAAGCGTTATGGATTTTGATGCAAAAACATTTAGAATGGTTTTCTTTTTCCACCAACAAGTATGGTGTTTCAAATTACAGCATTGAGCCAGGTCTCTGCTTTCTCTCTGAGGCAGTCCACAGTAGCGAGACATCTCCCAGAATTATTTCAAAAATTTTTGGCAAACATCTGTATTTGCTAGGCCCACAAACTACAAAACTCATCTGCATGATGGACAACTGATTTTAAAACCTGTTTCCTTCATTACTTCCCTCTGCACAAGCTACTGGAAGTCTCACAGTCAAAATATGTTCATGAAATCAAACAGTTCTTTGGCAAACACCTCCATGTATCTATTCTCCTTGAAACAAAAAACCAGGCAAGTGAAAACTCTCCAGATACCCTGGCAGTAAACAATTTTATTAAAATCTGCTTTTCCCATTAGACATCCACTATTCTCAATTATTCCAGTTCTGACTTCAGAGCACAATGGCACAATTATTTATTTAAATAATTCACCTGTTTGTGAGCATGGATTCCACAGGCAGATTACTTGACTACTTTGATATACTGAATGACACACCACACCCAGCTGGAAACTCTAATCTATCTTCCCTCCAAATGTCATAAAGAAAATTGGAATGCAGTGCAGTTTGTCAAAGGTATTGACAAAGATTACAGAACTGCCAACCAGCACCGAGATTTGCAAAATTTCGTGTTAAACAGTCTTGCTCTTTGACTCATGTTATATCCATGCCTTGAGAGATGCAAGAAAGGCAAGTAATAACTTCTTACTGAGTGTTTCTCACACAAATATAAAAATAAAACCTATAAAAATATAGGATTCTTAATGCAACTTGCAAAGTTGTTTCCCAGTCATGGTGCTGCTGCAGTTTAAGCACTGCATTCAGCAACATGGAGTTTTCTAACTCTGACAGTACACAGTGCCTGTTCTAGCCACAAGCAGGACAAATCAGGTAAGGGTTTTTCCTCCAAGGATGTAATTGGAGAGTGGTATTTTTCAAAGATTTCTAAGTTCTGGCCAACTGTAGGCAAGTAATTAAGAAGATATATGCAAGGCAAAACATAGTAAACAAATGAAGTCACATGAGTTACCGTTTTTCCACCAAAAGCAGATGTGATTACAAAAGGACAGTAATGACCAAGCAGAGTCACATCACTCAGATGAGCACCATCCTGAAGCTTGCTTTTTTCAGTGATAAATATAGTGATTTTCTCCTAGAATAGGAAAAGGCATGCACCTGGCAAGGGACAGTTTCAGTTCAAAGCCCTGCCCCTTTTGTATAGGCATTTTCTTAAACATTTTAGATCTTCTCTCTTCTCCTTCTTGGAATGTCTTCTGTGTTCCATCATTGTCAAAAGAGGGTCCTGACCAAGCAAGTCAGCAGGATATACCATGCTTCACTTCAGTGCTGATAAAGTAACAATAAGGGGTGTAGTTAACACTTTCTCAGTGAAAGCTGTTTATCAAGGATGTTGAGTACACTAATGCTTATCCCAATAGCTCCATAAATCTCAGCTATGCTTTTTTGTGGGTGTCAGACAATTTAAAAAGTGGCTTTATATTTTTAAACTGTGTATATATTCCTGGCAGTGATTTTGCCAGGATGGTTTAAAGATACCCAAGCTAACCAAAGAGAGGTTGTAAAAGGGACTGTTTGAATTTTGAAGTGAGGAGATAAGGGAGGTTGTCAAAGCCAAGGCCACGAAGGATTTTCAGTTGTCCAATCTTTTGAGGAACCTTAGTGAGGTTACTCCAGCTGTTGACTTGAAATCATGTCTCAGCACCCTTCCTTACCAACATGAGTGGGTTGCCTCACTGTTGCTCAACTTAATTTGTAGATCTAGCTCTTCCCTTACCTTTCCTTTGCCTTACACCTGTGCTATCATGAAGAGGACACTTATCATTGACTTCACTGGAAATTACGATTGTCCACTGCTAGCCATTTTTAAAAATGCTTCTCAAGCCTTTTTGGAAGGTGGAACTTCTTAGTCTAACACCTCCACAAAACCTGGGATTTTTTTCCTCCTTTAGAGACAAGATGTATTTCAGTATCTAAGTATTCTATTGTTTTTTGCCTCTCACTTCTTTTGATAAGCATATTCTTGAAACGTACTTTCTGTGAACCCCGTGACTCTTGGCAGCAGCTGTGTCTTTCTACATATTGCGTCAACAGCTGTATCAGACAAAGGTAGATTTTAAGTAATTGTTTTGCTAGCTGAAAGGCTTTAGACAGCAACCAGAAATAATTGTCTTTATCCATTGGTGAACGAAGTGCAGAAAGTCAGATTAAGTGTAAATTTAAGAGAAAAAACAGGTTAAGTAAGTCAGCAAATAAGGAAGAAGAGATTTGCACATTACTTGCAGTATGCTTTCAGCTGAATTGCTTTGACAAGATCCATATTTTAACCATAGAGAACCCTGGAACATATCTAAGCCTTCTCCATATGCAAATGCAATGAATCGTTGGCTCTTAGTTACATTTTAAGCCAAAGGAAAAATCCCTGCCTGGCTGCAGGCCCTAATTGATTGCTCTGACATAAAAACTGGCAAAAATATAGCCCTTATGGGCTTCATAGATTTCCATAAGTAATTTATTCCTGTACAGTGTTGCCATTGTTGCTAAATGTATATAATTCTTCTGAGGGGCTGGAGGCAGTTCTTATTCATCCCTCAGTAAATGTGATCATGATCTGACACTACATTGATAGCCCTCCTCAATCTGGTTATAGCTATTATTCATTTACAAGAACAATGAGCAATTCATATTTAGATAGATTAAAGGCTTTGCTTGCCTTATGTTCAGTATAATGTTGTCAGCTGGACAAATGAAGATGTTATTGCTGTTCTGCAATCAGTGTGATATATCTAAATGGTATTTATCTAAATGGTATTTGGTTTCTTTCTTTAATTTGCTAAGTGCTTTGTAATTTTCCTCCCACTGTGCCCACTATTGGGTTTACAGTTTACTACTGTTTACCATTTCCTATGCTGATTTTTGATTCCTTTGTCCATTGTTTACAGCAGTAGGTAATTGCTCCTCTGAACTTACCCCAAACCAGCTTCTTTCTTTGCTTCTGCTTCTTATGAGATAAGACTGATGTGGTGGGAAAAGCTGAAAATTTTCTGCTTACTATCATTAATGTTTTTCCAGCATCTTAATCTGCAGTGGCACTACTGCCTGTTAAGAACTTTAACCTTTCCTTTGAAAGCAAAGTACATTCCAGCAAGTGTATCACACACCAGATTTTAGATTTTGATCATGAGTGAGTCTGACTCAAGTCAATATGACTCAAATATGGTCCAAAAGACTGGAATCTTTGCAGGTTATTGCAGCTTTCCCTGTATTTTCCTTGCATGCTGCATTCTTCTTAGCAGAAAGCTTTTCCAGCAGTAACTGGAAAAGTTATTTTCAGTTTCTGAAAAAAGAAAAAAAAAAGAGAGAAATCAGGAAATCTGCTAACTGTGTAGAGAATCTGAATGTCCTACTGGGAAAATAAGTAAAATCTTTTGTTTCAGTCCACATAAACTCACATATAAAGTGGGCCAAAGCATTTAGTTATGTATTCATTTGAAAAGAAACTTAACCTCTCCTTCCCTAAGGTACTGCTTTGCAGCAGTTGCAGTTCACCGTCTCCCAAGGGCTAAGACAAATGGGCTACATCTGACATCCTGCAGCGTGGAGTTGGCTGATCAATCCGAATTATGCACCCAAATACCTAGAACAGTAGCCTAAACAGGCTGATGTACAAAAGTTATGTCCTACTGACACTTTGCGTGTGTTTCATATGCCAAGATTTCTACTCCAGCTCTTGCCTTTGAAGATGAGATCCTGATGCTAGTGGTGAAAGTAGACATTGTGATATGGCTGCTAATCAACTGGGAACAAAATAATATCATGTAGCCTATTGAACAGTCATCTGATAGCAACTATTTTTATCTATATGAAAACCAGATGTCCCAACAACACATCTTAAATGATGCACAATTTCCTCTCTGGTTTCCCACCTTGGAAAATGTGGTAGAGGAGTCACGTCATTGCTTAAGTCATTCAGCAGTCTTGTCACATAAAGGTTGCAACACAGCAGCAGCAGCTTTTTTTTCACAGATGTTAAATGCATCTGACAATGCAATAGTCCTCTTGGGTGTATTTACTTCCCAGCTGAAGAGTCTGCACAGCTTCAGGTTAAGAGAGTTGTCAACGCTAACAACACTGTGAGTCTCATGCTTTTGGGTGGCACCCATAAGAAAACACAGTTGGCTCCAGGAGCTTGACAGCGCTCCCTGCTGTTCCTACTTTTTGGCCACGAAGGACAGCCACATCGTTTCTATTGGAAACAGTTCTAGTAACTGCCAGCGAGACTGCAGTTTCTCAGCGGTCTGTGAGCAGGGGAGCCCTTAGGCAGCGCAAAGCTGACACTCTGTTTCAGCAGTATATTCACACATCTATGCTCTGACTCGAAAATAGCTACCGTCTTTCCATAAGCCAACTTGAGATGTCAGCATTATCTACTTTGCAGGTAGTTGCATGTAGCACAAAGCCACAGGGAATAGGCAACTGTATAACCTCCACCGAGTGCTCAGAGTTCCAGGGCCATCATACAATACCTCCCTGTTTACATAGGAATATCCTGTCAGTACACTATGGCCTTTTCCAAATGCATCTTTAAAAAGACAGCTCACTGAGAAAACTTGTTCAAAGATTTATTGCTAAAGTTCAGTAATTCCTGGTAAATCCCTTTTGTGGAAGTTGACCTCACTTCTACTTCAGATGTCCTATCTAAAATGTGAATACCAACCTCTGGTTGAACCTCATGTGTGCAGAACATACGGACCATGCATGTAAGTCTTCTGATCCAGTATCTGTACTGTTTTAACAGACTTTCCTCCAAATGATCATCTTACCTTTTCAACACAAAAAGCTGCTGGCATGCATGCATACTCTGATGAGTGTCTGTTTACCAGCTGTGTTCAAAGGGTTTGATAACATGTTATAAAACTCCAGCAGACTGAATAGCAGCTGTTCCCTATCAATTTCATATATTTGGTCCAGAGAAGGGAGAGGATTTTACTAAGAAGAAAAATAGAGTAGCCAATAATACCACCCAAAAAAGAAATATTTATATATTTAAAAATAGTTTTTTAAATAACTATAACATCCTTTGGGGGCCCAAGGGGCAATTGTTTTCCAAGTGGATTTACGAATTATACTTTCTGCAAAGAGCAAAATGAAAGGAAGTGTCTTCTTTGAAGCTGGGTACAGCAGCGGAATGCAAATCCAAGGGCCAGATAACGGAGCACTGTGCATTCCATGCTGGTGCCCCACAAAATCCACTCTGTCGACATGATTATTTGGAATTTCATTTCATAAATTTTAATGTGAGAAATATGGCCTTCTAGACAAACAAGAATGCAAGCGTATCCTCTGCGTATCATTGGCATTTTAAACAGCCTTGGCCTCTCTCTTCTGAAATAAAAACAAGGAAGGAAGTGGTTACTGCAGGATTTGTACAACTGTGGAGCCCAGCTGATAAGGCTGATAATAAAACTCCCTCTGTGTAGTCATGTTCTCACCAGGAGAACTCAAAGAGGTTCTTTGTTTGCTTGTTTGTTTTAGAGAAGACATTTATACCATTAGTCTCTTTTTCCAGATGATGAAACTGAGACATGGAGGACTGAAACCTTGTAGGGACAGCCAGGAAAACAATTCAAGCCTTCCAGCCCCCAAGGTCTTATCTCTACCCACTACATCATAATGTTCCTTCATACAGTACAAGGGGATGTCCTAATGGAAAATTTGCAATGTAGTATTTCCTCCTCCTATGGATTAAGCCCATCTAAAGAACAGCTATACTAGAGACTCCTTCCAGTTGCACCACGGGGGAGTTTAGGTGCCCAGGAACAAGACAGGAAAAAAGACAAAAAAAGACAAAAAAAAAAAAAAGATGCTTAATCCAGTACAAAGTGGCCAAAGCTTTTAGCCAGGTAAAATGATTTTACTTCAGAAAATTTTGGCTGATAAATAAATGCTTTGATTCAACCTGTTCAAAGAAACTAGTATGTCTTCAAACAGTTTTCTTTTATGCACTGTTCCTGGTGATGTAATTACATACCCAGATCTCAGACTGCACCCTGCCATTACTGACAGGTGTGGAAAAATGTTAAATAAGAAACGAATAGCAAAAGACTACTTGAAATTCATGCCTGAAATTAAATGTGAAATTTCCCTGCACATGTGTATTTTTGTAAAGAAGTTATGTTCTGTGGAAATGCCAAGAAAAAACAGAAGTGTTACTGTATCACCAAATGTATTACAAGGAATAGGGAAAGCATACATATCTGGAATAAGTTTAGTATGCAATGGAAAACAGTTTCTCTTTAGATCTCCCCATGAGGATTTTGATAGAAGTAATTAAAAAAGCACACAGAAGTTTTCTGAACACAGTTAAAGAAATATGATTCTGAGAATGTTGCCAGGATGATATGAGGGAAGATAAAACACTAAAGAACATGTAGGATCACTTGCATAACTTCAGCTACAATACAAATGTTCTTCATCCTAGAAACAAGTTACACAGATGTGCAGTTTATGTGCTTTAATGCTGAGCAGTATAGGAAAGCAACTGCTCTGACAGGTGCTTATCCTGTTATAGATGAGACCATCACAGCTTGTCTAAGTTATGGAAGTGGGAACTGAATATTGGTAGCATTAAAAATTAATAGCCCTAAGAAGCAGCCAGGCTTTCATATAAAGCAGTCTGGTCAAGGATGTGTGGGCTGAATGTGTCTGACTTGTCACTGCACGATTCACAGCCAGTGAAGAACTTACAGCATCTCTCAAATGTAAAATGTTGTATCAGCAATGTCTCCTCTGAAAGCTGTCATTCTTGGTCAGATTTTCACTTGTCCAGCAGTGATAATTTAACACATTTTCAAGCAATCAGGAAACTCCAGTTTTAATAGTGACCACACTGCTGGCACAGGTGGAAATTATCTGAATGATAACAGAAAGAAATACAACTTGGCCTCCTCCTATTCTTTTATGTCAAGGAATATAAAGAAAAGATTCTTGGCTGAAATAATTGTAATCTTAAAAAAACGCCAAACTCAAATAAAATATCATACATTCTTGAGATAATATTTTTGTCCTAATTTTTTACTTCTGACTAAAAGCACTTACCCTTGGACTACTAAATGGATAAAGCATCAGGTTGCTTACATATTTTTCATCATGTGCAGCGCAGATCATAACATACCTTATTTACGAGTTATTAATGTTTATTTCTTAGAGAGTGTTGGCCTGTTCAAGCAATTGATTTTAACAACTCTAGTAGCTTTGCTGCACAAGACAAGCTGCAATCAGACTTACAGAATAATATAAATTAACTAGGTGTCACATAACTTCATGATGAATATTTGTCCATTTCTAGAATTTGCAGTTAAGTGACGAGTAGTCCTGAATGTGATTGCTCTAGTCTGTATGAGCTGTGTCCTTCAAAAATAATGATCTTTGGTAAACAAGTCACGACACAATAGATTTCAATGTATGCAAAGAGCCATTGGCTCAGAAATGCTTACATGTGGATTTTGTGCTTTCGTTTTGTTGAAAACCAGAATGAACCATTGGCCAATATTTTTGTTAGTAAGCATCTTAAGGTGTCACTTTTCATCCAAAAAATTTCAGACACACAAAAAGCAACCTAGAATTTTGCAGTGAGTTCCTCAGAATTGAAAGATACAACTGCACACCTCTGTCAATGGAGACTCGGGGCTTACAGAAGCCCCCAAGAAGTTTTATGCAAACTTTCTTGCACTGTGTTTGTTAATTCAAAGCTTTGTACTGAGCCCATGTTTGCCGTGCAATCTATGCACTTTGGGAAAAAACTTGAATGCTAACTGCACTTTGTTACACTGAACAAAACAGCATTCTCATGTAAAAACTTGCTGCCCTGGGCCTGGACAGGAGTACAGTCTCTGCTAGATCAAACACTGGCTGGATGGCCAGGTCCAGAGAGTGGTGGTGAATGAACTTAAATCCAGTTGGTGGCTGGTCACAAGTGGTGTTCCTCAGGGGTCAGTTTTGGAGTCAGTTCCCTTTAATAGCTTTATCAACGACCTTCTGGAGGAGATAGAGAGCACCTTCAGAAGCTCAGCAGAAGCAAGTCCAGTTTGGCCCACATAGTGAGTTTTGTGTGTGAAGGTTACTGCTGCTGCTCCAGAATTCCTCACCCTACCTCCCCTCTGTTGGTAGGTGTGGGTGAGTCCTACCACAGCACTTTCAGCGCTGGTGCCCAGCAGTGGCCTCAATTTTCTACGCTTGATCTTGCATCCTTCAACACGGAAATCAAAACATAACCCTATCTGCACCACCTGCACAAACTGTCCCTGCCCATTTCTTCTTTCTTCTGCCCCATCAGTGTCTCCTTGCCTCCCTTTCCCCCCTTTAGCTGATGCTCTACCAAGAAAACCTCAGTTAAATTGATGGCTGCTCACCTGTCATATGCTGTTCCTCACCCTTTCTTTATTTATTTATTTGGATTGGAAGACTCTTTCAACAAGGAGCTTCTGAGGATCAGCTTGCACAGCATCTAGCATGACATGGACCTACTTTTAATTACTCTTTACATGAAGACAGCATTAATCCTTTTTGTCCTGTCCTACTCATCAACATCTCAGCATATGGAGGTAGGTAGTAAATGAAGGTTGTAAGGGCTTCTATTTCTACTTCTTTTTTAGTGATCTGCTAAGATATGGTATTGGAGCTACTGAGGAAATAGAGGCATGAAAGATACAACCATTAGGCCTAAGGCACAACTTTGTTCTAAGGAAAGCTGGGATACAAATATTTATATATTTTCTTGTAAGCTTTTTTGAGTGTTATCCAGTTAAAATCCTGGAGAATTTGTAAGAAAATAGTACAGAAAGGAATAATGTAGCTGGAGCTATAAATATTTATGAATGAGCAAGGGTAAACAGCAGCTAATATCATCCTATACTCTAGGGCTAAAGCAGTTATGTTCTGACCAGATTTTAAAAGCCAGCTGAGGAACTTAATTGTCAAGAAGAAACCTCAATAGGCCAGTTATATAGGGCAAAAAGTTACAGTTTGCCTGTACCACACAGCAAAGCCAGAGCCTGGGAGGCATGCTACTGCTACACAAAAAAAGAAGCTGCTATAGCCTCTTATGGCAAGGACTCTGAAAACATAGCAAACAAAGTATGTCTTTTATACCTGAATTAGTGGTGAAAAAATTAAGGCCTAAATAAAGCAGATGATATATTCTCAGCAAAGGCAAGATCTATAGCTTGTTGAATAAAGTTATCGTTAGCAGGCTCATGCTGGGAAATGATTCAGGGCTCGGTGACAGCTGATAGCACAGCACAAGAGAGGATTTCTAATCTAATTTGGTTGATTATGATTCAGTTAATTCCTCCAAATAATAATAATAATTAAAAGTAATTAACACAGAACATAATTTTTATGCACCTGAAAGCCAACATGCCTTTATCTCAGTACCTATAACTGAGGGTTACCTGTTAGATGCTGGTATTTAGCCCCGGGGGTTTATTGCTTTGCATTTTGGTACAGTACTTGATGCATGTAATTAAATGAGTCTGCTATTTATAGGTAATAATGAGACAAATATGATGCATTTTTTCCATGCAGAACTTAAAAGCTATGGCATGAGACACCCTGCGTGGGATAGGACACCACAATCTGTTGAAATACTAAGGTTTTGGATAGCAGAGCACCCTGTGTATGCTAACTCTTCTTTGTATCACCTACCCTCTATAATACTACATTAGAGGAATGGCCCACAGGGTGATATTCATCCATTGCTACAGGGAAGTGGTAGAACCCTTCACACCAGAGTAAGTGGAGAGAAAAAAAAAAAAGAGAGAGAGAAAAGTTAAAGAGGAGTTTTTGAATCCATATTTTTACGTCAGTACATGTTGGAACTTTACATCCTAGAGTTTTAAAAGAGCTGACTGTTGACGGAGAACCAGGAATGCTGATTTTCAATAAACTTGCTGCGTAAACTCCAGAACAGTTGGGAGGTAATATGCCCTGTCATCAGTCACATCAAAAGAAATGCAGGAGGAAGTTTTTATTTATCAAAATTTTAAATTAGGGGAAAAGAGCTCATCTTAACTAATATAAGACTACAGGGAGAGCATTAGATAATGTTGCTCTACTTTTGATTCACTCAAATGGTTAGCTTAGTGTAATTATAACATTAATGGATTGTTCTGTATTGTATTGTTGAAGACAGAAGAAAGAATACAAAAAAGAAAATAGTGATTAGTTTGTTGAACCATGTCAAAATGTGCTCAAGAGCAGCAATTATAACTGAGGGTGTTTGTCAGAAGACAAGTTTTGATGTGATGAGGACTTTTCTTATGTTTTTTTAAGGACATAAAGATTAGCAGAATGGTAATCAATTGAAAGAAGAGGCCTTCAGTACAGGATGAGAGGGATTGCTTGCTATATGGAATGCAAACACTATCTATTTTAAGACAAGAAAAATAATGGCATACATAGAGAACAACACAACGCAAGTGAACCTTTCAACATGGGAAGCAGGTACTCTGAAACACACTTTGAGTCCGTATGATAGTCGGTTCATCCTCAGCTCTCTGGGAAACACTTGGGCCAAAACAAATGAGGAAATTAGAAGAAAAATTAAGTTTGATAATTGTGAGCTTTCCAGTCCGTCAGCCAGGATGAGTAACAGGGTTCAGTGAGTGAAAACAGAAGCTACATTAACTCGAACAAGGAATGAGGAAAGTAAATTAAAGCAGAAAGTAAATTAAATTGCAAATTAAACTAAAACAATTACGTTTTTTTTGCTGGTGTGCCTTATAAGCTTCACTACCTCCACTGAAGATGTAGTTTGTCAAAGAAAATTTTATCTGATAAAGCTGTCCCCCATGAATTTTGCTAGCATAATAATATTTGTTATAAATCTGACTTTTTTATCCTTCTAATCAGCTTAGAAATCTTGATACTATCTAAGTGTTGTTCAGACCTGCAGCTCATATTAACCTTAATAGTAATCAGTTTCTTTTGATGATTTGGACTCTAGGATGGCCTTGACCCATTATAAAATACTAAAACTCATAAGGCCCGTTGATTAAAATGTTTTGAAGTTTCTTGACATCAATTTTTGTGTGCCCCCACATAAACCATGCTGAAGGTATCAAGATCATCGTTAGGATTTCAAATCTGGTATAGGTCTGCATCATTCTGCAGAGGGGCTCCTGACTTGCAGCACACCAATTGAAACGTGTAGACCTGAAGACTTCAGACACAGAGTCAAAGATTGCGTGTTTGTAATGCGCCAAAATAAGAATCCTACTGGCAAAACTGAGTAATGTCAAACTAAAATCCAAGTTGTCAGCAATAAAAACTACGTGGAAAAATATACTATTTAAAAGATCTTTTGTTTCTTTGTGAAACCAAAATTGATTTAAATCTCACAATATAAACAATTTTGTTAATGTGACTTTCTAATGTCCATGGATATAAAAATAATTAATATTTTATTAAAGCAGAGATCAAATTTGTTAAACTTCCACATTCTGATTCTTATATAATGTATTACTATGTCTATAAAATCCTATTTTCTCCATGTAGTTAAATGTGCTCTAACAGATTCTGCCCTCACCCTCCTTACACTGATAGAAATTGAAGAATATACTCTTGAATTCTAAGGAATTGCTGCAGATTAACACTGTGGGAATGAGAAACTGTATGTGGAACATACACATGTATTGCTGTGCAATAAATACAAGTTTGGAAGCACACAGCATAGGATGTTACAGTCAGAGGATATACTTCTAGAATGTTTAGCTATCCAAATACAAGGCAAATTCAGTGAAGCTCCCAGGTCTGAATGAGAGCTGAATGAGCTTTATTGTGAAGAGTCTAAAACATCCTGGAGGCTGAGACAGCTCAAGTTTGTAGTTAGTAGAAAAACAATCACTAAAAACCTTAACACTGTTTAAGCTGATTTTTATAGCATTAGGTCTAAAGCATTGGTTTTATTTTCTTCTCTCTATTGCCTTCAGCTTTTGAATGTAAAGAGATATGTCAAGCCACCTATTTAAAGTCAATGCCTTCACTGGAAAATTTATGCAGGTTGATTACAGATCTAGAAAATTAGAGAAGGAGGAGACAGGTCAGAGTGAAATGATGTTTTCTTTTTCAATGACATGCCAAAGGATAGAAATTTAAAAAAAATATATTAAAAAATATAAATTGAATAAAAGGAGTGTACCACAATCTACATAAATACATTTAGGTATGATATGTAAAAGGCAGTATGAACAAAACCGAAAAAAGAACAAGATGAAGGTAAAAATCACAGGATTACAGAATGCCAGAAGGAACCAAGAAGAACATTTAGTCCTGGCCATACTCAAGCAGGACCAGCTAAAGCCAGTTGCTCATGACCATGTCCAGTCAGGTTTTTAATATATCCTTGGATGGAGGCTCAACAACTACTATGGGCAATCTGTTTCTGTGTTTAACCACCTTCACAGTGAAAAGATGTTTTCATGCATTCAAACACAATTTCCTGTGTTTCAATTTGTTGTTTCCTCTTGTTCTATCACTGAACACCTCTGAGAGAGTTTGTCTTTCTCTTCTTCTTTTTCCACCATCAGATATTTAAAGACCTTCTCTTCTCTGAGTTGAGCAGTTCCAGCTCTCTTAGCCTCCCCATGTATGTGAGATGCCGCAATCCTGTCATCATCTTCACATGATGATTTTGGCCAGCTTCCTCAGCACTCATGAGTGCATCCCATCAGGTTGCATGAATTTACTTTTATCCATGCAGTCCTCCTCCCATCTGTTTTTTATTTTCTACTTGTTGGGATGGGACTCCTGTGTTTGGAAGAGATGATCTTTAAAAATCAACCAGCTCTCTTGGACAGCTCCTCTCTCCGGGACCATACTCCATGAGGTTCCTCCAAGAAGAACCCTGAACAAGCTTAAGACTTCTCTCCTAAAATCAGGATTACCATCCTTCTTTTTGTCATGCTTCCTCCTAGCCAAAGAATAAAAAGTGAGGAGGGGAGAGAAAGGAAGCAGTGAGAAAGTGAAATGAAAACTCCTACCATTCTTCTTTACTGACACTTCTTTTCATACTCCTCCCTGCTCTTCCTTGCTTCTATTTATGTTAAACACTTTACATAAATGCATACTTTAATAAAGTAAATATATATTTGGAAGCAAACTTGCCAGAGTGTTAAAACCACTTTAAAAATGAAGTTCTATCCACATAATTTAAAATTATAGAGAACATTTTAAGACCAGTTCATCTAGGTACAGAATTCTATTTGCTTGATGACAAATGAGGATTTTTCAGATTAGCTTCCAACAGATACATTGCAATAAAATGTGCACAGCGTTGTCAGCTACGCTCCTCTTAATCCATGGCTCAAATAAAATGCATTCCACATGAATGCCAGCAAAGCACTAGGAAACTTGCCAAACCAAGACTATAAGATACTGTACATTTAATTCCTTACAGTGGAGAGTCAGAGGAAACTCTCCTATGTTATTTAAACTGTGTTATTTGAAAATGATGCTAATTGCTTGAAAGCGGGGGTTGAAATATGGTTTCCATTCAAAATCTGGATGTGACTTCACAAAAAACAGATGAACCATTTTCCTAATATTTAAGGCATCTAGTCTACTCTCAGATAAGAATTTTTCTGGAAGACTATAGGCACACTTATTTTGTGGAAGTTCTTCCCCTTCTCTTTCCCTGTGTTTCTCTTTACATCCCCATGCCCTGCATACTTTTTATATTTCATTTCCTGTATTCCAGAAAACATGATTTCCCTTCATGGAAACTTGTGCCTTCACCTCATTCTGGGATATTTAAATTCTGAAATATTAAAAACTGCTACACAGTAGATACAGACTAAGAAGAAAGGACAGAAGCAGCAGTAGCACACAGAGAGTATAACATGTCACAAACAGATCGATCTGGAAGGAAATAGCTTCCTTCATCTTTAAATATACTTAATCAAATTAAGAGAGAAAAAAACCTGGAACTTCTGAAAAATTCTATTTTGGAAACACCACCAGAGAGCATTTCTAAATTAACTTGTGCTCAGCAGATGCAGCAGCTACTTGGTGGTAGTACCACTCTGCTCAGTTTCCCTGTAACCAAACTCTTGCTCGGTTTTCTAGAAGCCCTGGCTCCTGTCAGACTTGGAACTTCCAGAGTTTTAATGCTCAGATGTTCCTGACATAATCCTACTTTACAATGAAATACAGTTTTACCAGAAAGTGTACTGCTGCTCTACTCCTTCATGACACTGGCTGTAGGATTTCCCTGAAGAAGGATTTGCTTTGGGCCATTGAATTTTCTTGAAATAAGGCCGTACCTCTTAGGGAACCATCCATTCCTTTCAGTAAGCAGCTCCAACATAAGAAATAGGATTATATCTACTCTACAGTTCCCAACCATTTTGTCTTCTATATTTCCTTTTCTTATGCAATTCCTCTTGCTCGACCCATTCACTTTCAAAAAATTGACTGATTGAACAACAGAAGGCATTAATTAATCATGTATGAGTCTCATGTCTCTTTGCAGAATCACCTCCAGTACATCAATACTCTTGTTTAACTCAGGTCACCAGGACAGACCCAGTTTCTGCAGCCAGTAGCACCAGTATGCCATGCAGAGTAATGCAGGACAGCTTTCTTTCCTAGGGATTTCTGAAGCATGTTTAATCTGTCAACTGGACGTAATCCCAATTTTATGAGGATGTACTTTCCAATCTAATGCAAATCTAATACAGCTTTTTTCTTTCTTTCCTTCTTTTTTTTTTAACCTTACTGTAACACCAGTCACCCCACAGAGTCATTAATTGTCCCACAAATGTATCTGTTATAACTGATCTCTCTGTGCATTCAGTGTCTATGGGTAATGTTGGAGATTGGGGGCAGCTCTGACCTCCCATTCTACCTCTCTTTGATACCTGCTTGCTCAGATGATGAGGCTAGATCAGTTATTCTGTTTTTCTCTGCCTGATTTCTCACAGTGGGAAAGCCAGTTATAGACATGACTATAGTCGTGGTTGTGATCAGGAAGGAGTCAAAATTTGTTACTTGCCTGTTGCCAGTACTGGTGTTAAGAAACATTCCTTGCATAGACTGTGGTATTGTGCAGATAAGACAAGATAAAGAGATTCAGAGTTTTCCTTTGGCCCATAAATACATACTTACTTTCATGGTATTCAATTCAATCATGGGAGAAAATCTCTTTGGTACTGTGGGAAGTCCCTTATTCCAAAGTAATCCTCTTTTTCTTTTCTTTTCCTTTTTTTTTTTTTTTTTTTTTTCTTTCAGATCCATGTGAGATTTGAACAATTCTTGTACTTTACTTTTGTTTTTTTTCCAGAAGTAACAGGAATTATTTTTTTCTATGTGACTTTTTTTTTTGTTTGTTTTTAGTGTTCAAACAGAAGGGTGTGTGAGCACTTCTTGCAGACTAGGAATAAGCAGAAGCTGACATTATGCAACAACAGGTGAAGTTGAAACTTAATTGTGTAATTGATCATTCTGCTCAGCAATCTCTAGCAAATTGACAAAGCCAATCTTTAAAACTTTGATTATAAATAATAAGTGTGCAAAGCAATTTAGTAAGCTGGACAGTGTGCCAGCCATACACATGTATCTTGAAATCCAGAATACTTTTTTTTTTTTAAAGGTAGATGTACAAGGGAAAGGCAGTAGGATAACAGCAATAAACATAGGTAAATCTATCCATAAGTAACAGTGATGTCAGATTTGTTTAAGGTAAAACACAGAATGCTCCAACACAGAATGCTCCAAAACAGCAGTATTTGATAATATAGAAGGTCCTTACATTTAATTTGAAACATGTTGGGAGCCAGGTACAAACACTGTGGCAGAAATGAAACCAGAGACCATATCGAGCAGATATAACTATTCATTCTGTTATTCCGTCATTTTACAGTGTAGACAACAGGGTGTACACAAGTGTTACAATGAATATCCCAATCTTCAAAATTCCTCCTTTGTTTATTGCTGTCTAATAGGTAGCTATTACACCATGCTTTTCATAAAAAATACACATTATTCCTGGCTATGAGTCTTACATTTTCTCACTGTATGACTTGTGTCAAGAAAAAACTTTTGCAGCTGCACTGCACGACTAAGGGAAATATTCTCATAATGTTTCATAATGTGACCAAGCTATCATTTAAATCATATTAAAAAGACAAATATAAGAAAGGGGAAAATGCCAAAGCCTGATGGAATGTCACTATACAATGTAATCAGCTTCGGAGAGTCTTCTTTTTTCTGTTTTGCTTAAGTCTTGTTCAATGCTTACAGGGATGCCCATTTTTCAGACAAATGTCTCTGAGTTAAGTTATTTTAACACATTCAGTTCCAGAGCTGGCAACTGATGGTGAAATTTTCAGCTACACACTTTACCTTTCTCTTGGAATAAAAAACATGCAGGATGTGGCACACGAAGTAGGTTCAGTTCTGTAGAAAGTGCTATAGAGATTCAACACTATTAAGATCAATTGAAATGAATATATAAAACATGATGGAAATCCTTGCTTTTGACAATATTCACATCGTGGAGTTCACAGAACAAGAAGATAGAAAGCTATGAGAGAGATCAGTCAAAAACAGATCAAAAAAGGAGTGCTATATCTGTGAAATATTCAGCAAGGACAGAAAGCTTTGCAATAGGGTTGTGAAACTGCACCTAAAAGAGATGCTGCCAGCTCTACAGAAATGTGAAGAGGTTGAGCTGAAGTATTTTATATCTTCTCAGAGGCAGAACAGCCCCCTTTAACCCAAGCTTTTATGTGGTGTGATTTGCAAGCATTTTATAGAACACTACAGGTGTAGAGAGAGAAAGATTTCCTTGGCCAAGGAGAAGAATTTATCCAGTACACTCCTAATTTTGTGTGGCAGCTGCCCTCTTGCACTGATCTCCTGAATGTCTTCCACTATCTATATGAATTGCTGCTACTGCTGTGCAAATTTGAGATACAGCATAAGATGAGGTTTCGTATAAATAGTTTTCCACACTTTGGTTTACCACAAGGTTAAAAGGGAAGAAGAGGATGTGTCACTGTCCTTAAAGAGGCTCTGGTATTTGGAAAGCTGAAGCTTTGAAGCTATCCCCTGTTTTAAAAACCTTATCCTGCAGGCATCTTGCACAATGTTGCTACTTAGCTCGGCATCCTTCTTGGAAAAGAAGCTTCACAGCAAACTGTGCCCAAAGAGCTAAACACTTTCTCCTGCCTGCCAGAGCTGGCCACAAGTAGCTGGCTCTACACACGGTCAGGATGGCTGGGAGCCTAGGACAGACAGGGACACACTCACCCCTTGAAAAAGAGGCCCAGGGACTTGGTACCCCAGCACTTGTGCAAGAGCAGCACTGGTGATGGCATGTGGGCTCAGGAGCTGCCCATAGCTGTGATGGAGGCTGGAGGGGGACAAGAGCAGGGCAGGCTGGGCCGTCAGGAGCCTCCAGGACCTATTCAGAAGCAGAAATTGGCCCATGTCTCAGCCAGCCTTCTGAAATTGAACCCTTCTGGTGACAAGTGCATCTCTTGGCCTTGAAAGTGATCAAGATAAATTACATTTTTTTAAAAAAAAAGACAAAAAAATTTCCACCTTCTCAGTTGCAACTACAGACATTAGAGGAAGAAAAAAGTCTGAGTTGAAAAATGAGACTATCAGTGCAGCAATGTTGTTTGTTTTTTGATTGAAACAAAAGAAAAATACTTGCTTAAAAGTTATGGAATTGGAAACAAAAGTGAAGGATGGGACATGAAGTAAACTCCAGGATTAAAATGACTATAATACTTATCGTGCATGCAAAGGAATTGTAGGTATTTTCTAGAAACACTGCTACTTTTATCTCTTATTGCCCCCACAAGATGTTATTCCATAGATTGTGTTTACAAAATGACATCCTTTGAGAGAGTGCACAGTAGCAATATGCATATATTTCACTGAGGGATCCGATAGGCAAGAGATAAGATGGTAAAAAAGAAAAAAAAAACCTCTTTTTTTCACAGGACAATGTAGCTGATAAATGGTAACGGGGAAACTTTTCAGGCAGATCTATGGGCAGACAGATGGAAAGAAAAATCCATTAAGGGTGTTAAATGTAGAGGCTTCATATTCTCAGTTTAGGAATCCCTCAGATGGCAAATGACAGAAAAATTCTGTCTCAGTTATTTTTTCACAGGTTTCATCTATTGGTCTTTGTGAGAGAAGGATGATGAATTGACAGGATTGCCCAATTGCCCAGGCCTGATATTGGAGCATAGGTAGTCCTTTTTCATTATTTGGCATAGATATCCTTATGTTCCCATGGATGACCATGGTTTAAGGGCTAAGTTTAACATGACTGCAAAATTAAGAATCCATGGTCCAAAAAGTCACTCACATAAACCTCCTACCTTGTTGATGGAAGATATGCAGGGAAGTTGTTAGAAAGGACATTATATATAAACTTGCAGGAGGACATTGGCAGGCTGAGGAAGGTGAAAAACCTCAGCTGTGAAGCAGAATACTTTGTGGATCCTGCTCATGATGCTGTTCTAAAAATTCACGTGTGTGTTACGTACAGGCAAATAAAATATTTGATGATGGTGGACATGAGATAAAGATGAAATTTGTTTATGAAGAAATAAAATGGGGTAATACTATACCATTCCTCAAGGTGAAGATATGCTTAATTTTATAGGAGAATTACTCCTGTAAAATAACTTCGTAAAAGTGTTGTGATTTTTAAAACTTTTGCTTCAGCTTGCTTCAAAATGCAGCTAGCCAGAGTCCAACATTATTTTTAAAAGGTCCTTACCGCTGTGCCCAAAGTTCATAATTTCTGATTTTCAGAAATGCACTAAAACCTTCAGGTGTAACTTCTTGAGCGTCCAAGATCTCTGAGGAAAACAGTTATGTTATTGAGGTCCCTAAATCTAGGGTAATCTTTCAGTCAAGTACCTTAGCAGAGAAGAAGAGCATTTGAGCTGGTTGAATTTTTGTTTTAAAGGCTAACTAAAAAATAGGTCCCCCGAGCTATGAAGACCTACGTAGCAAACTTTCTTTGGATTTTTCCAGTTTTTCTGCTTTTTCCCTATCCTTTTATTGCCTTTTCTTTGCTATAAAACAAAACAGAATTAATAATGTAATGTATTAGTTTCCCTCATTGCGCACCCCAAAACAATAATATTTCATATTTTTCCTTCATTTTTCCCTTTGCCACTCTAAATTTTCTAAAGGTTAACAAGGGGAAAAAAAGGAAAGAAAAAGTGGAAAAATGTTGAATGCTTTTATTTTATTGTACTCAGCTGGTAAAATAGCGGTGTCAGGCATTACCTCAACATTTCATTTTTGAAACTGAGACCAAAAGTCTAAATACTTAAACTTTTCACAAAACAAAAGCTCTAAATATCTCTGATCCAACATATTTTGCTTCATCATTTCGTAATAGTAAAACACTTCAGAGTTCTCTGTGTGTGCTGGTGCTGGCTTCCTTTGAGTACAATTCAGTCCATTTTAATGCTCTGTTCCCACGAGGTCTCCACAGGCAAAGGTATCTCTGATGTGTCCCACTGCTCTTTGTACGTAGACACATGCTGTAAGGTGATGCAGTCTTCTCCTTGTGCATGGCTTCCTGGTTGGGCTTTGTCATTATGCTGTTCCCATCAAGGGCCACATGGGTTAAGCCAGAATGAAAACAGTTGAGAGGGACAATGTGCTGTAAGTCAGGGTAAACTGTAGCTGGAGAATGCGGTAGGAAGCGCCTGGATTACTACTTTTCTGGGCTTGTGAGTAGCTCAAGTGAACAGAGATTCATACAGACTTTCCTGAGCTGGTTTTGGGGTGCAGAAGGAGAGTAAAGGCAATGGAAAGTGAGGAAGTCAAAACTGGCATTCCCACAAAAAAAAAAAAAAAAAGTCAGTGTGACATTGTCTGTCATGAATTGACTGACATTAAAAATCTGCTCTCATAATTAACTTTGGCCACTCATGTTTCTCCCTTCAGGTCTCAAGGCAAGTACCAAAGCTGATCCCTCCCTCCTTCTCCACATGCTCATCCCCCAGTACTCCCTAGGACAGTGTGTGCCTGCAGAGCCATGTCACTCCCCTGGGTAGCAGACAGCAAAGTAAGAGTCAATTCCATTTGGGGTTACATCCATTTATTTTGTCCTGACAGAAACATTTTCATCTATTTTGGGATTTAAAGGGATTTTTAATAGTAATTTCCTAAATTTGGAAATTTTTTTGCATTAAAAAAGAAACAAAACATTTCAGACAGAATTTCTCTCTGTTTATCCTGTATTTTTTGTTGGAAATCATTCTGCTGATTTAAATTGATTAATCCCTCAGAGATGATAAACTGTGGTTATTTTTTTTAAAATTGCTTTTTCTTTAAGTCTACTGATACTGTATTGATTGTCCACTTTATTAGTGACAATGCTTTTCAATTTAAAAAAGAAATATTAATTTATTTGTAAAGGTTTTGGTGTTTTAAAAGGTGATAAGGGTATCTGTTAGTGAAATAGAGACAAAGACACACAAGGTTTTTGTAAATTTTTGAAAGAATATCCTTAGTGAGACTTAAGACTATAAAAATATGTAGGCCTTCTCTGACTGTTCATGTACTGTTGAGTACTCTTCCTTCTGTATGGAAAGCTTGGTTACCTTTTCAATGGAATCATAAGGTTAAAGCTTGACTAAATGTGTCTTCCTGTAAAATGGGTGATTTTTTAAAGTAGAATGGCAGAAGAAGGGCAGTCTGGAGTTCCATCCATGTGACATTGCAGTGAGCCTTCATAAAGGTTGTCTATGCACCTTTCTGTGGTCTTACTGTTCCTCTGCACTAGTTTTTAATTTGTTCTAATTATTCTAATAATTCATATGTACCAGAGCATAGACCCGACTGTGAAAAGTAGCTTGCCTTCATTTTCTTTTTTGCTGAGCTTTATTTAGAGTTTATCATTCAATAGGTCCAATCCAACAGCCCCTGAAGTCTTCAGGAACCCACCCACGCAACTGCAACATATTTCTTAATGCCTGAGAGCTTTGGAGCTCTTAATATTAATCCCTGTAGTGAGGTATTTAAGCTATTTTAATTAAGCATACAATAATGAACTTTCGTCCTTCTTTTCTGCCCAAATATTACATATATGAAGAGTTGTTTAAACTTTAAGCACTTCTCTTTCTTCCAGCCTTCTGTCAGTGGGCCTGGCTCAGGAGTTGCCTATAAACATGCTATTTGGTGGTTTTGCCACCGTCCTTAATTTAATGGAACTGGTTTTGTGTTCAAAATTTAAGTTAGTTCTCTTAGAATAGATTCGCTTTGGGTACAGTTAAAAATTTAGGGAACTAGTTAGTATTTTTCCTAAAAATTTTAGAGTGAAAGGCGATGTCAGAATTATCTAGAAACTTGTGTTGTGTCCTCTCCTTACCTCAGCTTTTCAAAGCTACCAAGGACACTCACCATTTTGCAACAGAACACCCCTGCCCCAGTCTTGCTGGATCATAAGGAAGCATTTCCTCTCCGAATCTTTCACGTCTACCTGTAGAAGCATAGGACTCTCCTGTGACACCCTCCCTGAGGGCCTCAAAGTTCACAGACCTTCCCTGATACATTAGTGAATGCTGGAGACCCTGCAAAGGTGCCACTGTGCCTGGTAGGCATGCTGTCCTGGCGTCCTTGGTCCAGCTCCCCACCTGCACCCTGCAGCTCAGATGTATATGCTGCTGATACTTTGAGAAGGCCTTGGTGTGCTGCTCAGTGTTTTAGATGTGAGCTACAGCTTTGCTATCCAGTTACCTTGAGTCATGCTTATTTTAACTAGATTTATTGCAGTGAATCCAAATGCACCATCTTTGTGCACTTGTGTCCCACCAGCCTGTATGCTGGGACCTAGAGTGTAGATGGGACAAGCACTCACGTCTGTCTGCAGCCAAAAAGATCAGAGAGACACGGTAGACTGAAACCTTTTCTAGAAAGGCCTTTGTTTCACCAGATCCTGCTCTTGTAACAGCAGAAATATTTGCTGCTTAACTCCAGGCTTTCCTTCGTGCTTACAATATAGATGCAATGCCAGCAGAGCAAGGAAGCGTGTAAAGCTTGAAGACATCTCTCTCCTGGCTGTGATGAGTGTAACCTGGGACTCTTTGGGAAACGTTGGTGTACCAAGGATTAAGGAGGAAACTTGAACATTCAGGATAAGGAAGTGTTTTTTCCTTATACATCAAACGGAGATCAGCCCCCCCAGCACGGTGGGGAGTTGCTGTCTGAAACATGTGGCAACTTGTGATTGAAGAGTCAAACACTGAGGCACAGAGCCCTGGTTACTTAGAGAGGAGCTAATACTCCTACATAGAATGCCAGCTGGAAAAGTACCCCTCCACAGCAAGGTTATATACAAGCACCTTGTGCACAACATGCTCTGCTCTAGAAAATGTGCAAGTCTCAAAGCCTCTCCACTAATCTGATTATTCCCGATAATAGAAAAAAATTTTGTCCTTGGCTATGAAAAATATTTTTCCCTTTGCAACTCTTATTTTGTAAGACTGCCTTTCATTGCTTAAGAGTGTCTCAGCTATGCTAACCATGAAGGATTGAGGTGAAGTAAAAATGAATAGTCTGGCTGAATGTTTTAAAATATGAATGTTAAAGTCACTGGGTGATTCATAATTATCAGCTTCATCTGCAATTATTTTTTTCTTTTGCTCTTGCCTGCAATGAGTCATGAGTAAGTCTGGGTTACCCTTCAACCATGAAGGAGTGAAATGTACTCTTAATGGATAACACAAGGGTCACACAAACCACGTACACCCACAAAAAGAGAGCTCTCAGTCCTGTTGCTATGAAATTTCAGTCCTTCCACCAGCCTTCTCGTGCCAATGAATTTTTTGCTCAGTGAATAGTTCCATTCACCTCATCAGGGAGGTACAAGTGGCATGGGGAGCTGCTTTTCATAACGGCACCAGGATGTGGCCCTCTCAGAGAGATGGCACCATCCATGCTCACAAGGCATTCTGTAACCACCTTAAGCCCATTTCCCTTACAGCTCCTTCAGGTTTCACTGGATCTTTGCAAAGGCTCCCTTGTACATTTCTGACTACATGTGTCTTCAGTCATTGCTGCAAGGTCTCTTCTTCCAAAAAGGAGATTTTGAACTGGAAATTATACGACTCTCAAATTCCACAGCCATGGTATCATTTTTAGCTTTCACTGTGGCTTGCGTAATTCCTCATATTTGCTGTTTTCCAACCTCAGGTATAAGGAGTTCAGCAAGATTCCTGCTCTGAATATTACACTGTTTCCATTAAGAAAAACAAATTTCAGGGCCACAGAGATGTTATGACTCAGCTTTGATCCTGAGGATCTTTGTTTCACAAAGCAAACGCTTCCCAGTCTGATGTCTAAAATCCTCTCTAATTAGTGCTCCTTCACAAACTAAGAAGAAAATTATTGTCACAGTGTGACACTCATTTAATACACTTTTATGGATGCTACGTTGATGAGCTGTAACACTGTGTACTTTTAAAAAGCAAGAAATGTCCCTTTGTTACAGCTAACAGGCATAGCTTTCAGGGTGATGAGTACTCTGGTCTCATGGAAGTCAATGGGCATGAACTTGAAAGAAAAAGTGTTCTTATTTGGAGAAAATTAGGTGCATGGGCTTATTTAACATTTCTGTTACAGATACTGCTCAGTGGCCCCAAGGAAGAGGGCAGATCTGCAAGACAGCATGTGTAGTTCCCATCTCATACTCCCTGACCCAAGGAGGCGGGTGGCAGACTGGATATGAATGCTAAGGCATAGATCCAGAGATGTTCATTAGAGGCTTTTGAAAGGAGATAGCAAAATGCATCCATCTGCATTTTTCCTTCAGTGCTTTAAGTGGATATTTTTCTCAACGCTGTGTGAGAGAGAGGGGCACACAGGGCCACTGAGTCAGCTCACAGAGAGGATGTACAAACCGTACAAACAGCATCAGGAGGTGGTTACTCAGAGCTGCTGCTGAAAGAGCAGTTAGAACAAGCTGGCACTCCTGGCAGGGAAGAATGAATGCCTGCTTGTATCTAAGAGCAGCTGTCAGACAGAAAAGCAGACAGCAGGTTATAAGCTTGTTGTGTTTCGGTTTTGCAGCTACATAATGGAAACAAAGAATATTTTAAAATATGCAAAATAAAAAAAAAAAAAAGGAAACCAGGATGGGCATCCAAATGTTTCTTAGAAGTAGTGCAACTTGGACATAATTTGCAGCATGTGTTTTGTAATTATTTATTCAAGTCAATAGGGAATAACTAGAGCTGTCTGTCAGTATCATGTGGTATCTAGTATGGGCGGATCTTACCACCTCAGTGTTAAGAAACCCAGCTGCATTTATTTCTAATGTTTCTTATTACCAAAACCTCACATGCATGCCACGAAGTAGTGTTTTGCATGTATTCCATTAATCTGAAATAATTTTCGTATTATAATAAAGATCAGAGAAAACCACTTTCCAGAAATGTCCACCACTTTCTATGTTGGTGAGTAAGTTTGTCTTGAAACTTACATGTCTTTAATCTAAAATGACTTGATGACTCCTATACTGGTGGCTCATACAGAAATGAACAGGGGCCTCAAATTATGGTTTAGCGAATGGTATGCTAACATAAACAAATTTTGTTTGTTGAAGTATTCAGGTCTCTGAACTGTTGGGAAATGGGTCTCCAAAAATTCTTTTCTAGGAATTTCTTGTGAAACCCTAGTTTCAGGAAAATCAGTGGGATTTTTACCATTGCCCATGATTAGGTCAGTGCGTTATCACTGGTGCAGTGGACACAGCTTGAGGGATTCCCTTTGCATCCTCACCACCTCAAGGAGAACATACCCAGACACACTCTGAACTTCCCCAAATCCTCAATTCACGAGAAGCTCACTGCCACAGAGGCACCTGGCTGCCCACCAACCTCACCTGCACTTCCATCTCTCTAGGAAGGAAACCACAGTCACTGCTGCTGACTGCTGTCACCCCTGACAAGGGTGAGGAACATAGCTGGAGTAGGCAAGTCAAATGCTGCAGGTGAAGACATCTCAGACTGTGTGCTTAAGGACTCATTTCCCTTACTCTTGGATCCCATCTTGAAGACTGCCAGAGAGCCAGTCCTGGGGTGCTCTAGCAGGCAAGGAGTTTAAACAAGCAGCTATTTTGGCTTTCAGCCTAGCATGAGGCTATGTCACACAACACGGAGGATGAAATACATAAGTAATAAATTCTCATTTCAGTCAAAATTTAGCCTTAGTCAAACCTTTGCTTCCTGTCAGGTTTCCTCACTTTTCCAGTTTCTTAAGAAGATACCTCCAAAATGAGCCTAAGAGTGGAACTTATTGAGCTGCTTAAAAAAAAAACAAATCTTTTTGTTTTCAGACAATTAAGTCCTTTAGACGTATTATTTTGATATTTTCAGACTACCATTAATTGCTGGGTTGAAAAAGCCTTGCACAAGCAATCCTACTGATTCCATAAAGTGTTTGACTGTCTCATCATCGAGTAGATGGATGCACCTCAGCTGGAACCAGAGTGATTACCGTTTGTGCATAACATGGTTATCCAGCACAGTGAAAGTACATATTTCAAAGATGAGCAGCAACACCTTTGACTCATTTCTCATGATCAAATTTCTCATCCTTTGGGCAGTGATAAAGTAGCAATATCAGATTCCTGCAGTTATCTGTGTACCAAGGTGGTTCATTCTGGTTTATTTTGGAGTAGTTGTTTGATAATGATATATTTCACCACCTAACAGAATTTTTCTCCTAGTTGTACCAGTAAGTTAAAGTTTTTATCTTTACACTCATCCCAGGTGACATGATAAATCATATCAAGTAGCAGCCAGCCCTGTGAGAAGATACATCAATTGTCTTACATGTAGATTAAAGCAGCCTTCAAGAAAATGTAGAACAATATCCCCATTCCACAAAAATTAATTACAGACTTCCACAGGATCAAAATATCAATTTTTGCTTTCTTTTGCTTTGAAATGTCAAATTATGACTTACTGAATATTTTCTTACTTCAAAAATGCCTGATTTTTTTTTTTTTTTCTTGAATATATGTGCCTACATGTGTATGTATAATTTTCACTGCCCTGGGTATCAATTTTCACATCTCCAAAAAAAGTCAAAGCTGACTGACCTTCAATAAAAACATCCTTATTCTAACATTGCTCATTGAAATTATTGGGTTAAGCCAAAAACTTAAAGTGTTTTAAATGCCTTAAAAATATCTTTCCATTACTTTAAATTTTGATGTCTGCCCTTGTAATTCTTTCATTTCACAAGTACTCCAAATCAATTTACCAACTTAGAGAAAAATGGAGCATGCATTGAAGGAACAGAGAAACAATTAAAATAGTGGTAATTCAGAAAACAGACCTCTCTGAGACATATCAGGAAGATTTAAGGTCTTCTGTTTTTCCTTTTCAGCTCAGATTTGTTGGAAAAGTATTTCATGCCAAAGAAGTAATTATTTAGGGAAATCTCATTTCTTAGATGCTTCTGAAATCAATTCTTTATTCAGGCTCTCCCACAATAGCAAGAACATTTACTGCTACTTTGAAAATTAACCTGACTTACTGCGTTTCGTCCTTGTGTGTTGGTGTTCATTCTTCTATGAGTATTTCAGTGACTGTTGTCTCTTAAGACGTAGCTATAGGCAGCACCATTTTTCCTATAAATGTCCCTATGAAGACAGACTGTAAACTACTTCTGAAGGTGACTATATAAAAAAAATAATTAAAAATCAGATGCATGGTATAATATGTCAAGAATTTATTTTCATAAACAAGGCAAGATCAGGTCCTAAATAAATCAGCGTAATTTGGTCCACAGTAATCAAATAAACTGAGCAAAAAGAAGAATGCATACACCTCCTTGTACAGACCAAAAACCCCCACCAAAATTCTATGTAGGGGAGAGCAAACAAAGCCATCGTGAATCAAACTGTCAGTCTAAAATATAAAACTCAACAAATCCAGCTTTTATTTGTAGAATCTGTAAGTCTTTATTTAATAACCTGTGTGAAATGAGTGATCTCAGTGAAGTGTTTGGATTATTTGTAACTATATTTCATTTTTTAAAGGACAAAGTATCTCAAAAATTCCCAAAATGAAAGGAGCAGGGGTTTGAAGTCTTTTTTCTGATGCTTAAAGCGGAATACCTCACATGATGGTTTGGGGAACAAGCCTTATGTTTCCTTTGGGTGCATATGAAGGGGACTTAATACATTTTTTCTAAGAGCATCTTACAGTGCATTCAGAAAAAGAATAAGAAAACAGGATGAAAGTCCGAGCATGTGTTACTGAATGCGAAAGGTATGGAGTGCTGCTGTTAAGTATCAGAATAAAGAAATGTATATAGCTGAAAGGTGGCCAGGTTTCCTGAGCAAGTAGTCATCAGACAGAGCTGCTTAAACTGGAAAGGCAAAAATCTTCACTGTACTGTTGGCTTGAAAATACTTCCATATGTGCATTCAACCACAGAGCGAAATGCCGGCCCCAGCACTTTGGCTTTGTTTGCTCCTTCTGAACAGACACAAGAGGTTAATCAATAGTGTGGCCCTAATGCTAACAAAAAGAAATTCATTAGAAGCCTGCGTTTGGTGAGGATTCCTGGAACAAGCGTGCTCCATGACGCAGACATCTTTTCTGTCTCTGGTTCACAGAGGTTTTATATAACAGCATGTTTTCAGGCTGGGGCCAGGAGATCACAGCTGGACAGCACCAGTTCCTAGCTCTATGAAAGGACTAATATTTGTGAAGTTCCCTCCGCTGGAAATACAGGTCCTCAAAATAGCTGTGTCTGACGTGGAAAATAGAATTTCATGGCTCCTTAAAAGGCATTTCAGCAGACCATACTCCAAATTACTCAGAAGAAAGAGGCTCATTTTTAGGATAAGAATGCAGAATCAGCATTAGGATGCAATTCTATTTAAGATTAGAAACAAAGATTGGTAGCCAAATACTGGTCTTCAAATTGCCAGAGGAAGCTTAAAACTGAATCTGTTCTTACTCCTAAGAGAGCCATGGTGAGCCAGGGTTACTGAATGAATCATGTTCTTCATGATGACTCAGAGACTTTGACAGAGGCCCAGTTTTTAAATGGATGTTGGGATTTGGGGGTCTTAATAAATAAGGGCTTGTTTTTAATATACAGATAGTTTTGTTACACCAAGGTTATACAAGAGTTTTCCTTCTGGTTTAATGCAGTGTTGTACTGTACTAGGCAACGAGGCATATGGGATTTATCCCTACTGATTTTTAATGTATTCTTTCTATTCATTTATTTCATTTTTAATGAATGGTACAGTTAAATGAAATGGCAAAATTTCCCCTGAACATCAGCACGGAAAGAGGGATAGGGGCTGAGAAAGAGCAGAGGGAAGATAATATGGGGTTGGAAGAGCTTCTGGAAACTTGTATGCTGATGGCACAGTATGTGAAATTCTTTCTGTGTTTGCATTCTGGACCTAATTCCTGACTTAGTTTACTTTCCTGTTAGCTGCTGAGTGCCAGTTTATTGCTGGTGCTACTGCTACTAGTGATTTGCTGCTGTGAATACCTCCACATATTCTGTACACACAGTCTCTGAAGGGAGTGATTTCAGTGTTTTGTAAAGCACCTTGTCAATTATCTTTAAAAGCCCATTTAAAAATAACCCACAAAGATGAATGATAGGTTTCAGTGGCATCACAAGTATGCTTGAAGTCACCCTGCTGGGTTTTATTACACTGGTATCCCTGCAGCAGTGCACAGAAGACAGAGCACATCACTTTAATGCCAGATTATGAAAGGACATTCCTGGGAGTTAAAAAGATATTGTTTCCAGATGGAAATTCTGAATTTCAAGGACAGAAATTGGATTTGACTATTCCGCACTGTAAACTCACCCTTGGTTTTTTTAATTAGACCATACCCCAAACTGGACAGCATGTAGCTTCTGCTTCCTTCTCTAGAAATGGTCAAAACTTTAAAATAGTTTTAAATCATTTGATGCCTTGAACTTTTTGGTGTTGAAACTTAGAACAAACAATAACAGCTAGCAAGATTTGGGTGCCAGTAATTAATATTCAAACACCCATCCCAAATCAGCCCAGGTCCTACTATGTGGGTTACAGAAGGAATAGTACTTCATCACTTAAGTTTAGATAATATCCCTGGAGTTGCCCCACAGAAGGTAAAGACGATAGATGAAGCATATCTGCAGGAGCACCTCCTATGATGACTAGAAAGGACATCTGTAAATGTATTCCTACGTGTTTACATTAAATATAATAATACTTTTCTATTTTTGAAAAAAAAATAAACAAAACCAACCATTTCTTCTTTTTATGCTGGGATGCATTAGCACATAGAGCTATCCAAACCCCACAGCTCTGATGAGAACATGGAACAGAAATAACTATGAAAAGTTGGCTAGTCCTGCCTACTTTTTCAGCATAAGAAGCTGTACCTAATGAATGTCAGGAACACTGAACAAGTCTGTGATATTGCACATGAGGAACAGTGAACAATTGTGTATCATTTATAAACACCAAAGGAGATGGGTGAGATCTCATAAACACACAGATGGTCCTCACCTTGGGGATCATACAGTCTATCTCTACTTGAGTTTTATAATCCTCATTAAAATATCTTCCTTCCTTCCTGAACTATACATCGATGGTGCCCATGCTCATACAAGTCCCAGCACCACCACACATCACAAAGGGAAATGCATTGCACTTGCACAGTAGTCTTGACTAGCTAAAAGCCATTGAATCTACCACTACGTACACTCTTTTGCTGCACAGTCCCACATAATCAGTGAGCTGGAAGGAACCATCAGCAGGACCAAGCTTCCTTCAGTAGGTTCTCATTTTTCCCATGGAATTTTTATTTTTTTTTTATTCTTCCCCTGAGCAGTGCCCGAATATGTCTCAAAGATTTTAGGTGTCCAGAAACCCTGAATACCCTAAAGGTTCTTCTTCAGGGTAACACCTTGTTTGCAGGCAGTGAACTCAATCTGAGAAAACTACAACCCAGTCTGTGCACCATTGAACAAACTGGGAACATGGTGGACTCACTGGGTGCTACTACCCATCATAAACTTGTGTAGTTTTGTCCAGGATTAATAGTACTCTCCTTTTTCCTCTGATTGACTGAAATATTGCATTGTCACTCAGGGGAGTCAAAAGTGCCCTTATAAACCTTGTGCTGATCAAGGTAGAGGTCATTTAGCTGGATGGAAGCTGGGATAATATTGTTTCCTTCCACAGGAAATGCATTGCAAAACAACCCTGATTTCACACTGTGGAAGTGAAGTATGAAGTGTTTCTCTTCTCTGTTTTAAATTGTAATTCCAACTTTGTGAAGACAAAAATCAGGTCAAAATCCTGTAGTTACTGTGTTGCTTATGGTTCAACTCTCTGTAAACCAAAAGCCTATGCATTTGTAAAAGTGACGCCACCCTAGGAAACAAATTTCAGTCCCAAAAGACAAAACCTGAGTGCTTTTTAAATCTAAGTGGGACATTTAATAGAAAGGAATCTGTGCAGCAATAGCTAAAAATTGTGCTTGCGTGGCTTCATATCCACATTTACTCTGCAGTCTTTGATGGGTTTTAATTCTTTTAATGTTCCTTTTGAATCTTGCTCGAAGAAACTGGACCGATAACTTAAAATATGTGGGTGTTCATTTTATTTAGCCACAATTTTCTTTATGAGCTGCTTTGTCTTTTCAACACCTTTGTATCTCACTTAGATAATTCATAAGAAATAGTGAATGCTTATACTAAGTCACGTGGTTTTGTTTCTGCTCCCAGTTCTGTCATAGGTAGTGTTGAGCCAGCAAAGCATCAATTAAAATGTTTTGCACAACTTAAAATTTATTTTTATTTGATATTTGAGTTTTCTATACCTAATTAATGTAGTTTGCAACTGTTCAGTCCTGTTTTATTGTCTAGAATATTAATGCAAAATGTATTGGGCACAAGAGATTTGAAATGTCAAAGATGAATATTTAAAAACAGTCAAGTTTTAACTTCAGCAAGCCCTGACACATGATTAACATTATGTCAAGAGAGCTAGGGCTCACTGAGTGTGTGTGATTCATCCAGCACAGGTGCATAATAATTTACTTATATTTGTATACAAATTACATGTACACTAGAGTCAATACCTTCAAGCTTAAAAACATGGATTCCTAATGTTTAAGAGTTCTTCAGGATGGATGGGTCATTAAGTGGTGTTGTACACTAGCTCCATGAAGTGATAATTGGCACAGAGAAAGAGCTGCATCTCATGATCCACTGAGGGTCTCATGATCTGCTGTGTCCATAGGCTGGCATCAGATCTTGGCATCGTATGGCTGGGCAAACTGAAATCACCAACCAGGAGCATGTGAGGTGCTCAGGGGATTCCTCCACAGCCATGGTGCTTCCTCTCCCTCTCAAATCAACTCAGCTGCCTACATCAGGTCCTGCACTTAGGTGAGCTAAGCAGGACCCAAGGACTGAGAGGCTGAGAAACCAAGGACTACTGAAGGGAGCAGGCAAGCAAACAACAGCTCTAGCTGAATCCTTCCAGAGCCTGCACAACCTGGAGCAAAGCAAATAAATCAGCCGTAATCCATCTATTGGACACCAATGTCCATATGCCCAGAAAGACAATAAATCCAAACAGTTCCAGACTTGGCTGCTCATAACAGTTCTTCCAGCTTCTCTGCTGGGACTGCTGTGGATGTAGGCTAGAAACGAAGTGAACAGATGCATTCATGCTTAGACAGAATGCACCACAGAGGCACACCACAGATAAACAATGAGAGGAATCTTCTGCTTTGTAAATAGCTTGAAGTGCTTTCAATTTAGTCGAAAGACTCAAAGACGTACTTGTGATGGGATTTCTTTGCAGAGAGGTTAGTTTCTGTTACTCAGAACAAAACCAACAACAGTGGTTGTGGTTTTCACGCGTCTCATTCATTTGATCTAACAATGGAAAGATTTCTTATAAAGGAAAACCCTGACTAGCAGTTTAGTGAGCCTTGAGTGTAATTTTTTTTCTTTAAAGAAAATCCATAATTTAAAGACTCGAGTACCAAATATGTGATGCTCTGCTCCCTGTTGTGTCGCCCTGGATAAAATCTGCACATGAAGCACAAGGATTGCTTTGTGCCATTGACATATCACCTAGGTTCTTAGGGGTGAGTAAAAAGGGGGGGATGAAAGGAGGTCATTTGAACTAAATTATATTCTTTTGAAAGGGCTGGCCATGGCTGCTGAGGAGCTGCAGACACTCCAGCCTTATATGTCTCCCTGTGGGAGCACAGCCGCAGCATACTGTTCCCCAACCAGCTGCAAGGGAAAGAAGGTATTATCCAAACTATGCAGTACACAAGAACACATTCATGCACCACTGAGAAACATCTCTAGCAATATCCAGACATACGTACTCTGTCCTGGCAGAGCTGACCTAAGTGCCTACAGCAAGCTTGAAAACTGAGAGGAGGTTTTAGATATTTATTTAAAAGAATACACAATTTCCATAGCCCTGAAGGATTTGGAACTAACATTAACAGGAAAGGTTATTTAAAAAACAGAGAATTCCAACCAGTGAAGTGCAATAAATAAACTTCTGGCAAAATGTGATCAATAGTCTATAATGAAGTGCTTAACGTCCCTTCTTTGCTTTCCCAAGTGTGCTGCACTGGGTGGCTCAGACTGTTAAGAGCAAGGTTGAGTTCATAAGTGTCTCTACACATTCTTCTAGGCAGCATGTTTAGCAAGGCTGAATCCTCACAGCTCCAGTAATTATTCAAATTGATCAAGTCACCTTGCCAAGAAAAAACAATTGCTTCAGAACTTTTTCAGAATACTAAAAGCAAAACCAGATGAATAATACAATGTTCCAAACAGGTAAGTATCTTTTCACCTGAGCTTAAATGTTATTAAACTGATATTTTGCCAATGACAATAAAATCCAGATTTTGGCCCCAAGTAGAACAATTCTCTCAGTGCAGTTCTCTACAACCCATTGAGAGGAAACTGATCAGGTGAATGAAATTATATTTGGCCCCTGTATTGACACTCTTCTGAGGACCGAGGAGCATTTGTCAGTATTTGGTCAGACAGAAAGGGCCATCTAGTTCAGTCAGGTTTTGTTGACAATGTTGACAATATTAGATGTTGACAATATTAGATTAGCAGAAAAATTGTTTTGCATATTGTGGTGCTTTCTTCACCCTCTCCCAGCTTTTGGTGGCGTCCTCTTTAGACACTTCTTGAATCAGAGGCACCAGCTCTTAATGGTTCCTCATGGATCGCATCTTCTTAGATGCAATGTTTCTATTTGCATTATGAATCTGCCTTTGCACCTACCTTCCCCACACAAGTGAATCTGATGGATGGAGGTCATATCACCATTCTGAGGCCAAGGAACTGATGGCGTTCTACTCTTCATATTCTTTTCTAAGAGAAAGACAACATTGCCTTTTCAAGAAATCTGAACAAGGGGATTTTTATTTGGTGTGTCCTTCATGCCCAAGTTTGAATGGGAAGATGCAATGTTTTTAGTGGTTGCAATGACGATTTCATCTGTGTGAATCCCACTGCCATCTGTAGTTGCTGCACATATGTATCTGACATGACCTTATTTTCAAATAGTGAAACAGCTTTTCAGGTTAAATTCCCACAAGTCAGCCACATGCAGTTTGCTTCCTTCTTTCCACTGCTTTTGAGGTGTAAGTGATTGCCTCTCAAGTCTAATATAGCGTGTGAATATCTGTTCAAAGCTCCTGTGACTCTTAGTACTAACCACTCTCCCAGCTCAGTCTTTCTAGAGTTACATCCAAATTGAAAAACTGCATTGTTGGGTGAAAGTCCTGGAACAGTGATTACCAGAACATCACTACTAGCATACTAACACTGGGAATCTCAGGCTATATGCCTAATGACACATCTCATACAATTTTCTACTATTCTTAGGGATCAGAGTTCATTCATGAAACAACAGCAGCATTTTAAAATTACATTAGCTGTCTCTTTATGGGGGATGTCCTCTTGGATCTTTGAGAGATCACCAGCAGAGAAGAAGTGCATTTCTTGATCCAAAACGTTCTGGAAAAAATTTGGGGCTGTGATCTCTCCACATGCTTAATTACCATTTAGTATTCACTGTTTTGTGTTGCTAGTCTCGAGGCCCTCTTAGGAGTTCATTTTATTCAACAAGTAGATTGAAAATGGAGCTAGTCTGGTTCTAAACAAGGATAGTGCATAAGCTCCACTTTTAAATTCAAATTACAGACACAGCTTTTCTAGTTCAGATTTGTTTGTTCACTGCTCAAAGGAGCAGACAGCACACTTGTTTTCCAAAAGCAGGTAACAGCAATAGAGTGTGCAAATGTTGCCCCCTCCTCTAATCACCCACTTCTTTCTTCCCCCCCATCTGTAGTCAGCATATTGTCAGAAGGCAGACTGAAATGTTTCAGACATCTTTGAAATCTTGGCTTCCTTCTGAGAGTGTTTTTTGGCTCCTACACATTTATTCATGAAAAAGAGGGAGACAAATCCTTTGCTGGAAAGCATAGAACAATTAGATGAAAGTTCGATTCATAGGGAAAATGTGTTTTGAAGGCATTCTGCAGAAATGTAAAACACATCAGAGATTAGCACTGCATGGCCTGCTAGATGAAAAATGGAGGCCACAAAAGTGACCATTGTGACAATATGCCCTTACCTATCACTGAACTAGCAGGCTCACCATTTCTCCGGTCATCTGCTCTTGAAATATTAAAATCACCAGTATGGTAAGACATGAAGCAGTTGAACAAGCTGGTCTTTGAGAAACTCAAACCTTGCTCACAAGCCAAAGCTTGATCTCAAACATTTAGGTAAAAACCATTTGGTAGAACAGCCAGCTCTGTAGTGGTCTTTAGCCAAAGTCAATTTATTTTTGTCTACTGTTGAAGAATGATCCTCGGTTAGGATCAGGGAATAACATCTGCTTATAGCTGCAGTTCTCTTTGAAGAGATTTAGAAGCCTATAGAAAAATGAAATTATGCCCATGGCACAAGGAATAAATCATGAGCTGTGTAAATAAAATACTTGTCTTGTTTCTTTGAGTGAAGCTCCAAAAAGTGAATCCTTGCTGGTAGTAAAAACTGAGAAGCGTCAGCAATAATGCTCTCTATTTAGCAGGTCCCTTTGTTTGGTACTTTCTTTTTTTTTAAATTAAGACATGTCAAGTACCCTGAATTGTTTGAGAAACAGTAGGAAAGATTTTTTGGGTTTTGAACAATGCAGTCTATTTAGCTAAACATAGCTAATATAGTATAGAGACCACAATTGGAAACAACTGTTAGTCAGGCATCAATTAGCCTTGGTTTCAGACTGAACGTCAATAGACAATGAAACCACCTAAATTAATCTAAGTGGCAAACTAAAAGAAAAGGCCTTCAAGTTACATCTTTAAACAGGACCCAGAGGCCAGAACCAATCTGCCAGAGATTAGGCACCTGAAGCACAGTCAGACACAGGAGCCCAACTAGACATCAGCATTTCATGTAACAAAAATCAGCTGTGGACAGTGGGATCATTTTCAGCCATGACATAGTCTGTGTTCTCCAGCTGTACTTGGAAAGAACAGCATGCCTAAGCCATGGAGGTAGATTCTCTTGATATAAGATGAAGTAGAATAGGAAGGAGCAGGATGAAATAACTTTCTGGGACCCAATGACAAGACATAGCTTCCCAAATGACTCCTAAATTCCTGGTATAGCTCAGGAGAAAGGCCCAGGGCACATGTATCAGAAGTTAAATGGAGGTATGTTTGTATCGTGAGAAGCACATTAAAAACATTTCACTAGGAGAATAATTTTTTTCACCTTCTCGGTAACATATCTGAATTCTCATCTTCATTGTATTTCCTCTCCACATCCTTAGATTCCTCTGCCAGTCACCGCCACAGCCCATGTGTTCCCTAACTCCATGATCTGCTGAGGACAGCTCTTCACAGGTTTCCTAGGACGAAACACCATGTCTTGTCCACTGTCTCCAAACACTCTCTAAGTGGCAGCCTACTCCTGTGGCAGAGGCCACTTCCAGTTTGGCATCTTGATCTCAAAGAACCAGCTCAGATGGTGTGGGCAGAATCCAACCCAAAATCATAGAATAGAATAATAGAATGGTTTGGGTTTGAAGGGACCTTTAAATGTCATCTAGTCCAATCACTCAGCAATAAGCAGAAACATCTTCAACTAGGTTGCCCAAAGCCTTGTCCAACCTGACCTCGATTGTTACCAAGAAAATGAAAAGTTATATGAAGAAGGAGAAGGGCAGAAGTTATACGATCAGGAAGAACAGAAGTGAAAGGAACACACACACCTCATAATCTTGGCCAGCAACTCAAAAAAGGTCATTGCCTTCAGAGGCAGGTTCTAGGTTCAGATATGGGCTTTCAGCATTGGAGTAGAGGGAGAAACAGAGCTGGAAGCAAAGATTGAAATCACCATTATTAATGCTTTAAAGACCTTCATGCCTGACCAGTCTGTACAGGGTGGTAAAACTGAGTCGGAAAGCTAATCAGATATTCAGTAATGGCTGTGACTAACTCAGAGAGCTTGCTGATGCTGGAGTCTTCCAGCTGGAGGATGCTTTCAGTGATGAAATAAGAAAGAGCAGGGTTATCTAATCTCTGGATTCTTTTCATGTTACCGATAAAATATGCTGCTGGTGCTGCATGGGCATCCACACCCCTGGTCTCAGCTGTGTGCATTTCACTCATTGGAAAAGAGCTCAGGCACAAAGCTTAAATCATATCACACAGCCATTCTGCCTACCATTTGGAAGAGCAGAGTTTCCCAGCAACCACCTCCTGCGATGAGTACAGGGAATGACAACTGTGGTTGTGTCCAGATCTAAGGGAAGCAGCTGTAGGGGGAAAAAAAAAAAAAAAAGAAAAAAAAGAAAAGATAGAACAGTTGCTATTATTTCTAATCTTCTTTTTGTTTCTTTTACTGTCATGAAGATAGGTCCCACAGAACTGATGTGATTCTCTATCCCTTGGCTCCCTGTCCTATGGTTCCTTTTTTCTGTTGCCATTGAGCCTTTGCTTTTTGAAAGATTGTTCACTCCTGGACATCTTTCCTACTATGTGCTTTTTCAACTGCCTCATCACTGAGGGCCACCCCTTTTAAGATCTCTCACCTGTGGCATTTTTCAGTCAGTTGGAGGCTAGGCATTGCTTCCTGCAGAAATAACAGAAGGGTCAAAGGTGAGAGCTGTGGGTTAAGCTTAGGTGCGTGGGAGCCAGTTGTCATATCTGTGAGGTCTGTGTCTCTTGTCTACCTGGGGAGGGAAGGAAAGGAAAGCAGGTGTGTAGTGTCTAGAAGAGACAGAGGAGTTATCCAGTACAAGTACCAAGGAAGCATCCATCTTCATAGTTTTGGTAGGCTGTACCAAATAGTTGCATCATGTACAGGCCACAGAAATTTGGCACAGATGCCAGTGAAACAAACAGTAGCAAATAACTATTCAGTTCATGAGGAGGAAGATTTTGGATATTTAGGTACAGAATACTTGCTGTCTCAGCACCTTGGGGAAACCATCTAATTTAAAAAATTGAGTGTGCAGACTGATTTGAAACTGCATGGAAGCTAATTAAATGCTTGCTCTACCCTCCCCCATGATCCTACCAAGATCCTACAGGTTGTGAACTGCTTGCCAGCAAATATCCTCCTTATACACTGAAGAGTCACTGAACAAGACAAAGAATACCAGATGTTGTGTATCCTGATTAGGAAGGGAGATTTTAATTACATATTCATATTATTTAGAGTGTCCATGTTCAGTCTGGACAGCCTTATCCGTGAAGCCTAAGAAGTTAAATGGGAGGGTCTGGGAGTATAATCTCTTCCTAAGCCTGTCTTTCGTATGCCACCTCTTGTGATCACATGCCTTGGTATAAACATTTCAGTTTTCTTTCAGGTTCTGTCTCAGGCCTCCCCAGAACTCATCCATTCATTTCCCCCTGTCCCTAGTCCAGACTCTGCCCAAACCAAGCCTGAATAATCACTTCCTTAAAGTCTCTCAAACTATCACCAATCTCTTTTCTGTGCTATTTAAGGATACCAGCTAAGCTTTTCTTCTGCCTCTCACTGACCCCTATATGTCTGACTAGCCACCTTATACTAAACATGGTGCACTGTAACAAACTATACACTTGCTCTCTGCTCTATTTGTGCCAGCACAAACACAGATGGGATCATTAATTAGCTTCATTATAAGACTGCTTCAGGAGAGCTGGATGCTGGGGTTTTAAAGACACTACATGTAGAATTTAGGTGTCTAAGAAGTAGGGTATGCAAAGGTCATAAAAACATAGGCACCTACACTATAGATGTGCAGGAGAGGCAATCTGTGTACCTAGAGACCTTTAGTATCTAATTTTAGGTATCTTAATAGACAGTAGAAGTATGGAAAGTCAGCAAAGTCAATGGTGGATAAGTGGATGCTCACAGCAGCTCAAGAGGAAGCCTAATTTAGGCCAGATGAATCCCAGTTAGTGAGTCAGAACCAGAGCAGCAGGAGACAAAGAAGATAATTCACAATGTACATCTTCACAAACTCCCCAAAAGTATCCCAAGTGATTTGTCCACTGTTCAGATGTTCTCTACCAAAAATTGTGTGGTTGTGCACAGATGTTCAAGGGATGAGGAGAACAAACAGTATTTTCTGGCATCATCTGTGGCTGATGTTGGAGCCAGAAATCAGAAGTGGAGAAGAACTACATGGAATCAAAGTACTAAAAATGAGGCAGCTTGACTTTCAGGTCCTTGATTGAGCCTTTTAGTTGTCAGAGTTTAAAATTAGAATAGCTGAGCAGTGTGTGAAAGTGGAAAAAAATAGAAATTTAGCTATACCATTTTCAAGTCACTTTTAAGAATTTTAGTAGTATATTTTTAACTTGGTAATTTAACTTGTCTGCCTCCCCATGATACTTAAAAAATTAAAAGAGTGCATTCCTAATTTTAGCCAAAAATACTATATAAAAAAACTCCAAGGAATGCATTAAGTTAGAACGATAGATTACAGTAATGGGTGCACTTGATTGAATTTCCGTTTCACAAAGTAATTCACATTTGCTACTAATATGCTAAAATTGGTGCCAGTCAAAATAAGCTTGTCTATCACAGCCAGAGAAAATTGTCAAAACACACAACCCAATTCCTCTCTCACTCATTCTAATTTTGTGCTGGAATCACTCAATTTATTTTTTTTTTTCAGAGCTGTTCTTGACATGACAGTTAATTCTATCACTTCTACTAATGTTTATACACTCTAATTAATGTACATGTCTTTCCATGTATTTCTGAGAATGCTTACAAATATATGACTTGGGCTTGTAAGTAATTAGCTTCCACTAGCCATGGTTACATTGCTCAGACTGTCGTACACAGCAAAATAGACTATTTGTATAGTTCTTCTTAAAGCCATTTTGGGTTCAATCACAGACAACCCACAGATGTCTTGAAGGAAGCACCCTATTGAGCAAACTAGGAAAAAAATGCAAAGCAGAAGAATCTCAGGCCAGTTCTAAATACCTACCACATCTACTCAATTTCTAATACTTTACTTTTCCCCAGGAGACCAGGACCTACTACCTCTCCCACTGATCAGAAAAATCACATTGGATCATTCCAAACACAAAGCAAAAAAAATTAAAATCTGTCGCGGGAGCTCATATCCTGGATCTTTTTTGGCTTGGAGAGAGAAAGAGACCTGATTAGTCTTCTCACTCACTCCCTTAACAAGAAAAATGAGAGCACAGAGTGCTCTTCCTTTCAGAAAAGTGTGTGAGACCTTTAGTGCTATCCTGAGCTAACACTAACTGCAGACTCCTGTCCATTCAGGCAGCAGGCATTTTTGTCTTGCACTGGTTAGTCACCTACACGACCTCCATTCTTCCTTTTATTACTGCTGTACTCATTCAGTACAGACATTCCTTCCATTGGCAGACTTCTGGCAGGGGTTGTGGTGTACAGCTGACTGCACATCAATCACACCATTAACTCTTTCTTGCACTGGCTCCATCTCAAGTTTGCATCCCTCCCTTTCAGCAGTCCTCAAAGTTATGTTTATCAACATTTTCTTATTAAGCAGAGGTAGGCTGTTCTGTGTGTCTAGAACGTGACTGGACTGTGTTCTTTACCCCTGAAAAAACTGTACTCCATCTTCAGTTATGGATTATCCACCCGGTGAAAACATACTTATGTGCATATATGTGCATATATGGTAAATTCAAACAGTAAACACCATTAAGCCTTCAAAAAGAAAAAAAAGTTCGAATTAACTGATCAGGTAAGCTAAAATAAATGTAATTATGGCAATGAGACATCAGAGGACAAAGCACTTCAAAACCTGAGATCAGCCTGAAGGGCTAGCTAATGATAACAAAAAATGTGGTCATCTCGGACCACTTCCTAAAACTGCTGTGCTTAACAAATGTCAACTCAGCCAAGAGATTAGCAAACAATTGACACAGTCAACAGTCTCTGCCCAGAGCTACACTAACATGCTGACCACACTTCCTACCATGGGCTTCAGAGAGCAGGACAGCTCACAGCAGAATCAGTGCGTGGGAAATCTGGTGTTGAGGAGCAGGCGTGTATCAAAACGTGTTTGATGCTTACAGTTTGCTAATGTTTAGCAACATTTAAACAATGCTCTGTGAAATAATATTTTTATTTGGTGGGAATGGTTTTGCAAAGAGGCTTTTTTTTTTTTCTCTGTAGTTAATTCTAAAAAAAAGTGACATTTCTGACTTTTTTTATTGTCAATCTCCATTTTTCAATTAGAGCTTTCTTTGTTTTACTTTGCTTGAGTTAGCTATTTAATTTTTTAATTCCACCCAGCACGGATATAAAGCTCTTCACTGATAAGTGATGCACCTCAGAAATGGCAATATGTGTTGAAGAGGGAGCTCAGCTAACAAAGACTGTTTCGACTTCTCATTTTGCCTTGCAGATTACATGTCTGAACAGGAAGGAACTGGTAACTGCAAACTGATTTAAGACAGAAATGAAGTCTAAAGGAGAAGCAAAAGACAATTACGTAGTATACAAGTTAATATTTTGTAAACCTGACTGCCATTAGTGATGGAAGGAGGTATTTATACACAACAAATGGAGAATAGGTGTCTGACTTTGTTTGAAAAGCATGGTCAGAAGACATGAACAGATTTTGCACAAGCTAGTAGTTTCTCTAATAGATCAACATTGGGATTTCCAACATGGATTTAGGCAGCCTGGTCCACAGCAATCCTTTTCCTCCTTCTCTGCCTGCGTTTGAGCACCAGTCTATAGGAAGACAGGTGATGGCATCATGTTGCAGAGATGCAAAAGTATCTGCTTGTGTGGTCTCATTTCCTTGTGGAAAAGCTGCTATTCTCCTCTCTGCTTCTCCCTGCCATTATCTGAGTCTCATCAATCAGTGGGTTTCGTTTGTTTGCTTTGAGCCACTCACTTGGTTTACACCTTGTTATCCTTAAGGAAGTAGTTTCTTTGAAATACATTAGTAGAATGGTTTCAATATTCAGTCTTTTATTTTCCTCTGAATAGATGGTCATGCTTTTATCTGGCTTGACTCTTTCTAAACCCGAGAGAATTTGGGAAGGGGATATTCATCTTAATGGGACATGGGAAAGCAGGTAGGAAAACACCACCAGGGTATGAACAGCTGAAGGATGGGGTGGTAGGCAGGTTGCCAGTGATACCAGGATGTCTGGCTCCCCAGCAATGCATACGACAGGCTGAGAGGGAGCTGCTGGCCTTAGAGTCTGCTGGCCAGGCTACCCTTTCTGGGATGGTGATTTCCAAACCTCAGAATTGCCTGGCTTTCTGCTCATTAAAATGCCACTGCTACAAAGGTCTCATGATTAAGAGCTGCTTGGAAAGGTGGAAATAGAATAATAGTTGACTTTTTGAAAGTGAGGAATTTTTTTTTTTTATGGTGCCTGAGAAGGAGAGCAAGAACATACTCTCTTTCTAATTAGGGCTGGCTTCTTTTTTTTTAATTTCAAAAATTCCTATGGAATAGGAATTTGAATTTCTGGGCAGCTCTAGCAATCTCAAGCTTTATGCCTTATCATGCATTATTCTTAAAAGTAAATTCTGAATAAAATTTTCATAAGTGGAAACTTGAACAGAGGCCAGTGCAGAATATTATGAACAGACATAACATATGTCCATATCTGGGGCATTCCAGTTTTACTCATTACCCTATTCTTCACAGATCTTGAGCAATAAGATGATTAAATTTATGGATGTGTGTCTAAAGTTGCAAAACAAAATGCTTAATGTTTCCTAGAAATGCCTCGGAAAAAAAATGAATGTCAAATCCCTAGATGCTTGTAAGTCAAAATTAAATAATAGTTTTTCAATTTTTCAGGACAAGACTTCTTACAATTAGAAATTAGAAGTGAGATCCATCTCTTAGTTAAAAAAAAAAAAAAAAAAAAAACAGAAAAAAAGAAGGGTTTTTTTTGCACTGATAGGGTATTTTGAGGCTAATCTCCACCTTTAACTCAAAGAAAACCAAGTTTAAATGTATATTTTGAAAGCAAAATAGGGAGAAACTCAAATTCTTGATGCATGAAATAGCATTTGGCAGACTACCGTGTCCACTCTCTTTTTGTCTCTCCAACCTGTTCATCACACTGCACACACAAACACAAACACTTCCCTTCAAATGTATCTTCAACATTTGCTTTTAAAAAGTTTTTTTTTCTTAGAACAAAGCATTGTCAGGTGTCAAGCCAGAAAACAACATACAATAAAAATAAATTATTCTTGTCCTGCTCATAGAACATGAGTAAAATAAAAAAAAAAAAAAAAAAAAAAGAGTTAGAATTGGCAATCAAGTTTGGCTTCAAACTGTCTAAACTTTCTAGCAGCTAAAAGATGCCAAAGAGATATCATTTTATATGTGATATCAACATAGGAAAACATTGCACTGTAAATGCCCTCTGGAAAACACAATTCTTAGCTGTTGTATATGCATTTTTTTAATCAAACTGTTTATTTTACTCCTTCATAGCTCCAAAGAATCTGGACCTTGGAGCCCAAATGTAGCTGTGATATATATGTCATTCAGAGGGTGGCGTATAGCTTCAAACCCACATCTGTGTATTTCTTAGTGTCCTAATGTGCAGGCTGTACTTCTCTCTCAAGAGAAAAGGGCAGAGATCCCTATGCTCTCCTCGAAGTCACACACAACATTAAACTCTTCCTAAGCAGCACTCAACTTCCCTGAATTCCACCAGCCTCCATCCATCCCTCCTTCACCCAGCCTCTCCTAACAGCATCTGCAGAGTCTCCCTTCCTCCCTGCAATCAATTATACCCTTATATCACTCTCCTTTATCTCCCTGCCACTGCAGTAAACCCGAATTTGCTGCTGGAAGCCCCTGACATTTGCACTCATGGCACATTCTATGCCGGGCATGTGCCTGAGCCCACACGTCTGTGCCAGCCCAAGAGATGCAGCTGTGCAGCCACATTGCCTGCCACATCCACACATCTTCTCCCCACTCTCCAAGGCTTTGGACTATGTCCACTGTGCATTCAAAGTAAGTCCTAACAGTACAGACTTTAATATCCACCTGGTGCAAGTTTTCATTGCGTTTGTTGGGAATTTATGGGTAAGGATTTGAGCACTTGGTTACCTAATTCTTTGTGGTCTTGTTCACAAGATTTTTGATTTACGGAGGGACTTTAACTAAGACTGCAATTCTTACAGTCAATTAGATTAGGGTGTCCTTTTGTCTTTTTTGCAAGGACACTTTCAGATCATTCTTGGCCTGGTTTATATTGGTTTTTTTACTTTCAGAACTCAGCCAACATTGCTAGCTCCAAATGAGCACAAATATGCCTGTGTGAGGCTTTGCAAGAATGTACCGTGGCGGGTGGAAGCAAAGCACAGGCAGAGTGAGAAACTGTAAGGGCTGTTACCAGAGCAAAGAAAAGGTCCTGAATTTGGGGCTCCACCACCTTGAGCTCCATTAACTCCTGCTGAGTAAATAACCACCTGGCACAGAGACAGACAGTTTTCTCAGTCTATTTATTAGGATTTGTTTTTGAGGGAAGGAGAGAGAAGAGTGGGGTTATGAATCTGAACTCCAATGGTAACTAAATAAATCCTGTATATTCTTCCTAAATATAGTTATCCCTAAGGGGGAATAAGAAATATACTTCCTTCACTGCATGGCCAAGGTTTAAAGGCTTAAGTTTGTGTCTGTGCTTTGTGGACTGTACTAGGGAGAGTTTTCTTTTTTTTTTTTTTCCCATTCAAGGTCTTAAACTTAAAACCTCAGAGAACTCAAAACACATTTTGTAAAGACATTTGAGAAACTAGTCACTAACAAGACTAGCACAATGGATAGAGTTAAAGCTCATTAAAAGCAGGGACTCTCCTCTGTCATGCAATGACACAGCACACATCTCTGGTGTCACAGCAAATGTTATGAGGCAGAGTTTCCAGAGGCTGCAGCACATCAGGAAGGTTAGGCAAGGACTGTGTAGTGCCTTTTAGCTGCTTCCACCTCCTAAAGCAGCAGTCCAGCATTGTAAATTAGTGTAAATGACAGGAGGGAAAACAAAACCAGCTCCATCTGACATTTTAGGTAGTGGGAGAAATTAGTGCCACCCCCCTGGGCTCGGGGTGGTCATCTGTACTGGTACTAGTATAGTTGTTTTGGAGGCAGCAGCACGGGCTCTGAAGGAGAGAGGGGGAGTGATACCAGGAAGGCAGCCCAAATGCTCTTGTGTGACAGGACGGCCAGGCTGATAAAAAGCCAAGTTCAGGCTTAATTAGTTATTTTATTTACTCTTTACATTAAAGGCTGTGAAAATTAAAGGGCCAAAAGGGACTGCAGTGATTCTGGGCTCCCAAGCCCTGCATTAATACAGCTATTTGGGGTTCTGTGATCATTTGGATTTAATGAGAATGTTCCTATGAAAGACACAATTCACTCGTGGGCAGCGTGCAAAGCCAGGCTGACCTGGAGGTATCAGTCATTTATACTCTGCTGGTTCCCAGTACATCCACAGGCAAGCCACTGTGAAGGCTCTTCATGAATTTGTATTTACTCTGCACTACAGCTTGAATATGCACTGGGCCTCTTTTTAGCAATGATGGCACAGACAAGCATCCATTCCTGTTTGTGAGCAGAAGTCAGCCAGCACGGTTGCCTATAATATTCTTCTTTCAAAATTGCCACTTGAACTGGTGCCATGTTTTCTCCTTCATCTTCTTTGCCAGCATGGGTGAAGAAGCACAATGGATTTTTCTCCAAGAGAGAAGCCCTCGCATCTCTTTGCTCCCCCTTTCACAGCAGCACAGGCAGGAGAGAGCTGCCCGTGGCCACCACAAGTTTCAACTCCCTGGAAAACTCTCCTGGCAAAGATGTGTCTCCTGCAAGCCTTGGATCAGCACAGCTGGCTGACAGCACCCTGAGGATGTACATGTATGGATGGGCCCTTCTGACAGACCCCTCTGGCTTGCCCAAAGAGCAGATACAAGCCTGGTCTGAATGGCAGGGCTGTGCAGCTAGGAAGCCACAAACGGACTGCAGGACACAGGACCATGAATACTGTCCCAGGTCATACCTCTTCACCCCTCTGCCAGTAAATCTATCACAGAGGGTCTTAATATAGAGAAAGGTGCAAATTCATCAGCAGCCCTCCCAAGAGCATATTAACTTAACCAGTGGTACAACATTTTCTTGGAGCCACAGGAACATTAGGGATTTCTTCAACTATAAAGAGTATAGACACGATAATGAAAGCTTTGTGCATGAGCCAGGAGGTGTTAGCCATTGCCTGCAGGTGCCTGGCATGTGAAGAATATTTCAAAAATGTCAGATGCACCAAGTCTGAGTATGACAAACAAGTATGCCTGCTTACCTCTTTCTCTATATTTTGATACTATCCTTAATAGATGAATTAAAAAGAATTAATTAAAAGGCAAGATTTTATTTAACCTTTTTCTTGTTTCCTTGGTAAGAAAACCCAGTCTTGTACAGCCAATCTCCAGAGTACTTAATGAAGCCAAACCCTGCATAAAGCTCCACAAAACAGGAAAACCAGGAGCTTCCAGGTTTCTGCATGCACCACTGGACATATCTTGATCCCATCTCAGAGCGACACCTGGTAACACACTTTATTATTCCCCATGTCTCAGTAGCCTGGGCTGCTTTAGAGAGGAGCAAAAATAAAGTCTGTAAGTTAGATGTCAACATGAGCTCCTGTAAATTTCACCTTTCATAAAGAGCTTCTAATTAACAATGTGATATAGAAAGTAATACTTCTTTTTAATGAATTTTTCATCCAACACCTTGCTTGCACCCCTGAAGAGCAGACTCTTTCTGTCACTGTGAGCCTTTCTAGCAATGCTCTCGTGTAGCTTCACTCACCAGAGGAATATCTGTAAAAGACGGATGAATAAATGTGCAAACTATTATGATTTTGAATACTCTACTTTTTGGGGTATTGCTAATACTTGGAAAATGATTACTGATTTGTTTTTTGTTTGTTTGTTTTTCCCTTTCTTCTCTGAAACAATCAAATATTGTAGCAGAAGGGAACAGGTCTTGGCAGGGAGTGAGCAGAGGGAGCCTCTTTCTTCCCCTCATGAATTCCAAGTCCTAAAACACAAGAATGTGTTTAAAACACTAAACGTGTTTAACCACAGGAAAAACTGTTTTATATTTTAAATGACTTCCAGTTGATTTTTTTCTGCTTTATACCTTTTTCTTTTCTGGTTAGGCACAGTGTTTACCACTAAGTGCATCATTGCTATGGCTCAGCACTCATTCATTCTTTCCTTCACTTCATGCCACGTTGGCTCCCTGAGAAACCTTTATTTAAGCACCTTTTCAACACAGAGACCTGTTCTCAGGCATAGATGTGAAAATAATTTTTAGGTCCATGTGGAGGAGATTGAGTTGGCTGCAGCGAAATGCAGCTATTAGGTGCTTCTCAGGGGAATGCAGTACAGGCTCTATCTCTACGAAATTACTCATAATTACACTTTGGGGCATGCATGCATCTCAACACAGGGTGTTTCAAAGGAACTGTAGTCCTCCATATTACCAATCCCTTTTACTACGAGTGGAATATGTTCTTTAGTGACAACAAGTGATATAGCAGAATCCTTACATTTGGAGTTGTTAATTAACTTCCACTTTAAAGAAACACTCTTTACAGTAGGTCATTATTCAACTGCTTAAATACATTCCTAGGATCATAAGACCATACTGTCCCAGTGTTTCACAAGTGTCATCCCCTCATCCAAGAAATCATGCCTTTCCAGCCCTGAAAAGCAGAGAATGAAAGTAGAGTAGCCACATCACTGAGTCTTGACTGGTCTAGCTGAGAGTAATTAACTAAGATGAAGCAATCCTTGGAGCCAAGGTGAAGCTGAGCCAAGGCAGCCATTGTTTTAGCGACATTTAGTACCAATTAATTCCATGCAGCTTACAAACAGAGAAGGTGAAATCAAGAGAAGGCACATGAGAGAGGTAGGATGAGTTAAAAAGTGACTGTAGTCTCAAATGGGTCTTTCTTCCCACTTGTAGAAAATAATTTGAAACACTGGATGAGGTGTGTGACAGGTAGATGAGCTGTGCCAGACAAACTTTTTGGCACAGAGATGCTGAATTCAACACAATATTTGCTTACTACTCAAGGGCACTTCTACTTTGCTGAAATAAGGGATGGATGTCTTACAATAGCAATGAATAAAGAGATCCATTTATACTGCTGCAGAAGCCTACTATTTGAGTTACTCTTTTCTTTACAATTTTGCTGTATTTGGGAGAGTAGACAGCAAAACAGGTGATGGTGTAACTTACTTGACCAGTGTTTTTTAAATTGTCTTGTGTATCTTTTATTCAGTTACACTTGCACAGAATTGTTATAAAATGCTTTCAAGCAAAATTGTCCCTTTACTTCCATCACTGGTATCTCTTTATGCCTTTTGTATTCTGAATATATAGATGTATCTGTCCTCAGACAAGGAACAAGGCACTGAGATTGCACTTCTGAAATGAAATGTTGACATGCTGAATTAGTAGACATGTAGCTCATTCCTACAGGATGCATATGGGTCAAGATTATAGCACAATTCAGCTATGTGCTGGAAACATTTTTATTGAAATAAAATTTATGTTGGCTAGGAATCCAATGTTAACATATATAACAGCAAAGAGAGGATTTAAGGATTTTAAAAATATAACTTTCCAAGAAAAAAATAATATCCTGATCCCAGGAAGTAGGATGAGTTTTTCAAAGCAGTAGGGATTATATTTTTCTTATGCTGGAGCTTGTCATGTTAAGCTTCTGCTGTCAGCAGCTCTACTAGAGACAGAATGCTAACATAATAATCACCCACATTACCACAGCCTATCCCAGCTTCCCCAGAATTTCACACAGACATCCTCAAGACCTTGATAGGTATTTAGATGGCTAGCCCATCTGGTGCTCCAGCTTGCCATAGTTACTTTGCCACTGCTTCCCAAACTGCAATCATAATCCTGGATACAGAGTAGATACAGGACCCCAGCAAAGGTTTCAGGAAACATCCAAGACTGCTCCTGCCTATTTTGAGGTTGTATATAAATATTAATGGTCACTTGCAGTTATGAAAAATCTGAGAAATTATGGGAAAGACCAACAAAACTGTTAAGTCCAATTAATTCATCTGACTGGCTGTGGTAGTTAGATAATTACTTCATCTCAGCATGAACACACTTGTGCCCTTATGGAACACACCAAGACCCCAAATTTGGCTCTGGCCCCTATGAAAAACAAGCCTTTTATATTACTGATAATAATCAGTAATCTATTTTATATTACTGATATTCAGTAATCTTCACAGCTAATTTGCTTACAAATCACCCAAAAGACCTGCCATTGAGCACTCATCTTCCAGATAAAGAACATCTGGTCTACTGCATCTGTAGAGAAGAGGTTTGGAGAAGCATTTGATTTCTAGAATTTTGATTTTATTCATTCCAATTTTAGAAAGTAATCAAAGAAAATCTTATTTTTTAATGCATTATTCACTTGGCCTCCCACACGTTGAAAATTTGGTTTATATTGGTATGGAGTTTCTTCCTTGAAAAAATCTGTGCAGTTTCAGAGCACCACTCTTGATTTGACTGTATTATTGGAACATTTGTAAAGGTGGGTTTGGTGGGATTTTTAATGTGTTGGAAAACACTCAGTATATTAAGAGGTTCTTGGCCCCACCACATGAAAATTGACTCAGTAAGACCTTTGAACTGGAAGACAAGTGGACTTCAGAATGATCTGTTTTCTACAACATTCATATTTCTTCTAAGAAAATAACTTCTGAGCAATTATGTAAAGCTTTGAATCAACTCAACAATGAATAACTGAACTTGAAAATTTTCTGCTCATACAGTTTCTTAAGGAGGAGTATATTTGGGCCGTTCAATCAAGAATCCAAAATACAGTATGGAGAAGAAAAGCAGGTATTGTTCATATTCCAGAAAAGACAGCTGGAAATAATTTCAAATTTAGAACTACTGGCATGCATAGTGCATCCATTAGGTATTGCTGTTAGTCAGCACATTCTGACAACCATTCCTACACAATGAATTTGGAAAAATAAATTATAAAGACATGCTGAAGGGGAAAAATAGAAAAGTATAGTTTTCTATATAATATATCTGACAGTTTGTGATTGCGGCAGTGTCTTTTCAAACACCTGAGGAGGCTTAAGAAAGCTAAGTTAGAAAATCGTTACTTTGTCAGTCCAAAAAAAAAGTGTTTTGGAATGGAAAAACACCATCAACTCACTCAAGCGTAGAGCTCAGTGTGGTGTCAGTCATAAGGAAGCTAGAAGAGAATAAAAAGGGGCAAGTGAAAACTAATATGTATTTTTTATATTATTTTTTTTTTACTATGAGGTAATTAAGCCAATGAATGATCAAAGCAATGTAAGACTTCAAAGGGGCTTCAGGTTTCTCCTGATTTCTGTGATTGTCCAGTGGCTCCTCTTCCTCAGTGAGGAATCTAGTAGGTTTCTTTCACCTGTCATTATTTTTATACCATTTTTTATCTCCTCTGCAGTACCAGCCTAAGGAGTGCTGGCTTTTGCAATAGTATTCACATACCTGTGTGTTTGCATGCTGTGGACAGCACTTTTTAGCATCTGTATCACTGTCCTCCCTATCCATCAGGGGCAGAACGGCTAGCAAAAGGTACCTTGAACCTTTTCCTCTCTGACCCCTACCCAGGTCAGCCAGCAACACACATGCATTTGTGCAGCCCCTCCATTTCAGATGGAGCTTTCTCCTCTGTTTCTATGCTCCGAGATTCACAGTGTGGCAAAACAGAGAATCACATTTTTTTTCCACAACTGTCAGTCTTCCAATGGGATAAGATGAGGGATGGGAACTGCTTTGAGGAGCAGTTGGACTGTTCTGCTGACTTTTAGGAGCTGAATGCTGGTCTCCAGTCCTAGCACAGGGTGCACAAGTTTTCCCTGTCAGTGAACAGGAGTTCCACCAAAATATCTTATAGAGAGAAAACTAAGAAACAAGCAATAGAGATTGGTCTTTTTGTTTATTATTTAATAAAAGTAAAGAAAAAAATCAGGCAGGAATTAAGTCTTGGTGACTCACCTAGTATATTTTTTATATTGTATTTGAAGACTCTGCAAATGCTCTTGCCTTTGATACTTACATCCCTACACTTCTGCTATTGAGGAATCCTCATGACTAACCAGTGGGAAACATGCTGCTTGCCTGGGTAACCTTTCACCTTGGTAATTAAAGTTCATGGTAGCCAAGGGAGGTGATGAATTGTTCATGGGTGCTGCAGCCAAAATATACAGGAGTGCAGGGTAGCTGAGATTTGCAGCGCTGCTTCGTGAATTTACGCTGCTGCAACTTGCAGTTCTTCACTGCTCCAGAAGGATGTTGCAGAGCAGCATTTGTAATTGCTACTTTGCACAGGCCCTCTGAGCAGAGGGTGGAGTAATCCTCTCTCTCTCCCCCGTGCCTGTGTAATAATGCTAACTCCCACCCACCCTGAAGGCAAAGGCAGCCCCTTCTGGATGTCTCTGAGACTGCAAAATGGACAGTGGTGCAAAGGAAAAGATCATTTAAGATGTCAAAACCTAAATCAGCCTGGCCTTGGGATGGAGCCAGAGCTCCAGTCATCCACAGCCAGTCAGTATTTGTCCAGTTGTCCATCACAATGGTTCCAAGATGGGACAGAGTTTCATAGTTTATGAGGCTGGAAAACATAAGTAGTAATAGTGGACTAAAGTGACTTGATTACAGAAATCTTGCTTCTGAAGAATGCATACAAAAGGAATATTTAGGTGATCAAAACACTAGAAGAGGAATCCTAGACTGAATGTTATATTCTGTTGGACTGAAAAATTTTCAAATGTTAGGCATCATAAGACATGGCAAATTGCAAAATGAAGTGTTATTTCTGTATGAAATAGAAAATTATTTATTTTTAAAATATCAAGTTGATACCTTTGTACTTTTACCCATTTTTTTAATTTAAAGCAATTATCTGAAATTGAGTTAGATTAAATGTTTCACTTGAACCAAATTTGCAATTTTTATTGGGAAAAAAAACCAAACTAGATACAATGCCTTGTTGCTCTCAGCCGATGTCTGTCTCTTCACAAATTGTTGACTGAATGAATAATAAAATGTTCAGCTTAAATACATAGCAAACCTTCACATTTGAAGCTTAAAAAATTCAGCTGGAAATTAAGGGAGTACTATATTTACAGGCTTTTTTTTTTTTCTTAAGATGGGATCACCTGGAAGAGCAGGTGTTTTGCTTTGCTTTGGTTTTTCCAGGCTTGCTTTTTTTTTTTTCCCATTTGTTTTTAAAGTACCCCATCCTTTCATATTTCAAAACTGAGACTTCTAAGGATTTTCTTGGAAAGCTTAGACTAATTCTTATTTTTGTTGAAATCAGATGAATAAAAATCTGAGAAATTTAATATGAATAAGACCATACTGGCATAAACTACACAAAATTTATAGCATTAATGGAATGTGGTAAAAAAGTTGAAGGCATTTGGATCTCATCTGAACAGCCTCTAGCCATTCAGGTGTGTGTACAGTCTCCCCATTTTAATACTTACCCGTAGAAAATACCTAATAGGAAAGGAACAAGTCATAGGTCAGAATTAACTAACAGCTAATTAGAATAAAATCAAATGTTCATGCTGTGGCCTGCTGCACCCACCAAGGACTCCCAAACTTTCATTTCTGTGTATCTATGCTAAGCTGCAACCATTAAAACACTGAAAGCTTCCAAAGCATTTTCTCCTTCAAGCCTCTGGCAGTACACCTTCAGAGACCAGCAGCTTCTGAGAGTCACAGTTTAACTAGTATTTTAAAAGTGTATTGATTTACTTAGAAATTCGACTCCCACTGAAGTCACTGAGCATCTTCCTATTATTGAGGCCCTTTTTGAAATGGCCTTCACTACAGAGGAACCAGCAAACAAGTTTTCTCATAGAATTAGCTGTGCTGGACCATACACATTAATATGCACCCTTGAAAGAGCAACAAGACAGATCCACTGGACTTGTACATGTTCACACACATCAAGGAGAGGTTTTGTGGCTCCTCAGGCTTCCTAATGCTCTTCACTTTTGATATGTGAGCTCAGTTAGCTACAACACTTGCCCAGAAGGAAAGAGTCTAATTGTATAAATTCATTAAGCAAGGTCAGACTTGAAGAATACTTGAATACAGTTTGGCCTATTAACTCTCTCCTTATGGCAATCTACTGTATCTTAGCTTACACACAATAGATTTGTTTTTTTCATAGTTTGGTTTGTTATTTTTTTAATAAAGTAAAACTCAGCAAGATTTCCACAAGTGACATGTACAAAGGTTGTTCCCAAATTATAATTAAGAACAAACAAATTCAATCAAACAAACCCAACTCTACTTTATATGTACAATAGTTTGATCTATTCTGTTTCTTTTGAGTGTGAGACTGGGAAAGTAACTAAATTATTGAATACAAAAATATTCATGTTATTGTACAGACATGGGAAATCACATATTACTAGTGGTGTTAGTAATAGCAGAGATGGGAACTAGAGATTTGAATATGATTGTTTACATACCTAACAGTAAGATAGTTGAGTTAATGAAAATATTTTATTTGCTTTATCACTTCCATCTTTGAGTACTGTATTTAGCCATAGCACATAATTGGAGCATATCTGGATTTCATTGCCTAACCTAAATACAAATTGTCTCAAAGTAATATTCCACCCTCCACACCTAAAAATTGCACAGGACATTAGTGATTAAGAAATCATGAACTTGTAATAAGAGTCTGTGGTTAGTAGCTGCATTTACTGTAAGGTAACTGAGTTTACCCTTCCAATAAACTCCATGCAAACACAGTGAAAAACCACTAATGGCCAATGGAAATCTTTAGATATTTTACACAAAATGACAAGACTTTATGTGGACTTTTTTCCCCCCCATAGTGCTAGCCCTTATCAGATGGAATTATTGGAAAGCATTGGGTGGCATGGGTCATTCCAGATAATATTTAGTTTATTAATTTTAACCTACTTTGCTGCAGGTAGACCATCTTACAGGAAATCCACAAAATGAAATAATAGGCCACAAACCTCACCACAGCAGTCCAGCCCTTCTCAGCTACTGGTGGCATAAAAGCTACTTTTCTCCTAATATTTTAACAGATTACTAAAATATTCCAGTAATACAAAGAATACTAGATAACTTGAAATACTTTATTATTGATGTTATGAAACTTTCTATTAGTTATTTTTTGTGCAGTCTGTTGGCTTAGGTAAACACAATCTGTTGCTGCTGCTGGATGGAATGGTAGGTTTCCTACTACAACACTTTCATATTTTTATGATTTTGTCATCAAAGCTCCGAGAAAATTTGAACTTCTTACTTTTTGTCATCTGCAGTTTGCCAATAGAGGGGACAAACTGCCTAATATGGAAGTGCATTTGCTAAAGTACTTCCTTATCAAGAGGAGTCAGATATCATTACTCATTCTTGCAGATATCAGGAGCTCTGTAGAAAGGAGCTAAAACAATCCTCACCGTTCATGCACAGGTACTAATTGGAAGCTTCTCTCCAGTTCTGTTATACATCTAATTAGGCTGAGAGACATCCCATTTCCACACATTTACATGGAGAATACAGTCTCCATCCAGCTGCTTGTTTAACTCCCTGCTGGGGGAAGGTGTTATACAGTCATTTATCAGCAGAAGAAGGGATTGTATTAGTGAAGTTTCCATCGTCAAAAGTGTTTAACACTGTCATCATCTAACTCGTAAGAGGAAAAAACATACAGGTCATGGAATATGCAGTTGAGGAAAGACTCCTTTATCTCTACATATTTTAAAACTCTGGTCTATATGATATTTTATTATTTTAAGAGTGGTAGGATTTCTTCCCTACTCCTGCCCACAGACACTTCACAAAGTAAAATTTAATTTGATGTATTTTCAGCATTCAATAGGATTATAATTCCTAAAACTAAAACCCATAATTTCTTTAAATTGCCTTAAGCCAGTATAAAACTGTAAACTTTGTGACTGCCAGAGTCCCTTACTGATCCACTTAACCCATAGCATTGGCCCCTCACACTCACTTATCATCAGAGAAAAGACATGAGAATGACTCAGAGAGAGCATTTTGATTAGCCCTGAAAACTTTTACATATTGTTTCACACGCCTAGACAAATCCTGCAAAGCTGAGTAACCAAAGCAGAAATTGCTTCATAAATATCAAATATACATGAAACCTTGACACTAACTGAAAGCAACCACCTGTACTATGGTGTATACAGCTACTATGAGTTAGACCTAGTTATCATAGTTCTTAGCATAAACCCATGAACTTTAACTACATTTCTGCCGTAGTAGATGCAATATGATCAGCCACCTGCCTCAAAAAACAGAGCAGTTTTTTGTGTGCTCAGGGACATAATAGACTGAAACTATGCAAATAATGTTAATCTTCAAGGAGTACAGAAATGCCAGGACATGTCTGGAACAAACTGATTGTGGGTGCCAACAACTGTGGTGAGAGAAAATAATGAAACAACAGCTCAAGTTGATCAGATAAATCACTGATGGGATATTTTCCTACTCAATTTTATAACTGAGGAAACCTAGGAATGAATACGGAGGTCTTCCCAGGAGGCCTTGATGACTTTGGTAGGGGATCCACAACCCTGTACTCAGATCTAGGACCACCTCTTCAAATTTGGATGTGGATAGCACAGGGAGAAGGGAAAGAGCCCAGAAACTCCATTTTCCAGTGTGAGGATGAAGTACTGTATGGCAGGAGACACCACAATCACCTGCCAAACCTCCCTCTCAGACTGTGCAGAACAAGCAGCTCATGGAAGAAACTCCTATGCTAAAGTGCCCGACATCCTCTCCCTCACAAGACAGGGAAGCGCCATGATTCCTAAAATTGCATGCATCTGTGAGTAAAGTGTTCTGGTATCCAAATCCACAATCCTTCCAAGCAATCCACACAGAAGAAATATATTCATCCACTTGGAGTTTCCACTGAAAACACTTAATGGCACGGAGAAGTGATAAGCAATAGAGGCCTAATTTTATTGCACTTCTTTGGGATGTTTGCAGGCCCTGATGATAAGGTGAAGGAAGAGCCATTCTTTGTTTCTAATCACTCTCACCTAGGATAAGGAAGGATTTGTCAAGTTAACTTGGAGTACTTCTGGTTAAGGTGTACAGGTAAGGGTTGTACACAACCTGAGCCTACATGTCTTGTTAAGATTTGTTTAATAACAAATACATTGCTTCATTTACATCATGCACTATAGCCCAGTGAAAGAGAAAAATCCACAAACTGCACAGGTTCCTATATATGTGTTGAGGACTTGAAAGTAAAAAAAATATGAGATGGCTACACTTGCTAGCAGAATAAAACCTGGTCACTAGCACTGGGATGACAGAAATAACATGCAGACAGAAAGCCAAAAGAGTTGAGAGACTCTCTGCCAATGCTCTGCTACTGACTGCAAACCATTCTGAACCAGCCTGCATTCATTCCCAACTGGTGAAATGCTTACCTCCCATCCTGTTCTCTCTGTGTAGTCTCTGTTACCTCTTCCTTAGCTAAATGCTACTATTTGCCCTTTGATCTTTTCTCCTTTGTGAACAGTGTTATGGATACACCAAGAAAAAGCAAGGAACGGGTCTGTAAATAAGCAATTTGCTGCAGCCCAACCATTGCCATCACATATGCCTGCGCTGATTTGTCTTCACTAAATGCTCACAGACAAAAAAAGACTAGACCAATATAGCTCAAATATGCCTTTATATTAAAAAAAATGGTCTGTGTTCATTCTCTTAGCTGAGAATAAGACTGGCTTAACTTTGATTCAGACTAATCTGTGACTAAACATTTTTAAGTAAGTCCAAATAAATGCTGCCATTCTTCTGAAACAAGGTGCGAAAAAAGATGCAGCTTTCTACATTGCTTTGATTTCACTATATAAATTCACACTTGAAGTTACACTGGTGTTACATTCTCAAGCAGCAAAGCCTTTTGGGACTTCCTGTCTCTCTTGCTCTGCCTTCTGTTTTTTTAATTCTTTTCAAGGTTAGTAGCATGATTACCCAAACACAGTGATTTATTCATTCCTTATTATTCCAAGGAAGTTGTTAACAAGTCATGGATTGGGTGTTAGGTTATTTAAGGCTATTAACAAGGCATATACTTTTGACTGACACTGAACTGCACCAGTAAAACACATACATTTTAAAGCTTCCCCTGGCTCAAAGTGTGTAGGTAGCATGACTTAGAGTAGTTGTCCTGATCCATTAAGGACTTCATAACACATAAATGCTGCTAACTCTGACTTTTTAATTGCTCTTCAAAGGGTGCTGTCAGCATGCTGGGCACACAAGGCAGACTCAGCATGAACCAGAGCAGGAGACCAGTTATCAAGCAAGTAACATTATTCCTCAGGAGAAAGCTAATGTCCTGACTGCAGAGGTCATGAAGGGAGGTTGTTTTGTTTGGAAACAGTAAGCTCTTTGGCAAAAAGAGGAGAAGAGTCCAAAATAAATTCCCTGAGGCAGAAGCTGTGGAATTAAGAGGGAGGTAGCAGCATTTGCACAGGAAAGTGAAGAACAGGAAGGTTTCAGAAATAAGGTTTTCTTCACTCTCCTTTTTCGCTCCAGGAAAGAAACAGCAAAGCAGCAGAAAGCCATACTAGTAGAGACAAGGAGAGATCTAAAGTCTCATCGTGATGACCAAAAAGCTCAATCTACCAAGGGGATTGAGGCTTGATGAGGATCTGCTGCCCCCATCATGGGTGAGGAGACTCGGACACAGGAAGAGGACTCACAAAAAAACACTGCAAAAAATAAAAACGTTTTTAAATTAGTAAGCTACACTGAAATATGTGCTTCCTTTTTTGGGTGAAGAGCCACCAGTTTGCTGACTTAGGTCTGAATGCTTCAGAAGCCAGCACCCAGGCAGAGGCATTGGCTGAGACCCAAAGGAAGAGAGATCAGCATTAAACTTCAGGAGTCAGAATCAGCACTTCTGGAAGCAACTGCAGTAGGGCTTCCTTGTCTTCTATCTCCTGCAGGAGCCAAGCGGAGCTCATACCTGGTGCTGGCAATTTGGTACCCAGCAGCACTATCAATGTTGTGCCCAGGTGAGCATCTAGAAACACACAGATGGGCAACAGGAGACTTTTTTCAGGGGGTGGAGCAAAGTGTGTCTGTTTAATAATCTCCTCCTTTCAAAAGCACCAGTTACTTCCAGGAAATACTTCAGTATAACCTTCACCTCTGAGTCACTAGCCAAGGGCCAGATCATGAAACCAAACATACTAAACATGTAAATTCAGTCTGTCCAGACCTTGCTTCCAGATCCTAGCCAGACTGGTTTGTTCTACTTTTCCCTAGAAGGAAGCAAACAGCAAAGCAACTGAAACACAAGACCATTTAATTTAGCGTAAGAAGGGTTTTCAACCCTAGCTGAAAAACTGAGTTCTAGTTTTAGGGGCACAAGACAAGGGTCTGTTTGCAGTGGGTATGAAAGCACCCATGAATTTTTTTACTGGCTGTTGACTTGGCCTAAATTTCAGAATTAATAATCTTCAATCAGTGAGTTAAAAATATATGATTCTGCTTCAGTCTTGAACTCCTCTAACAGTGAAGTGGAATATCCTATGGCACACTTTGCTAGAGCCAGGCCAGATGCCCCCAACAGAAGTCAGCATAACACTACTAATGTAACTGCATAGGACTGCACCACTTGAAAACCTGGCCATAGCACATGTCATAATATGTTCATTTCTAAAATGAGAGCAGGGTGGAAAGCATCAAGCAGTCATTTATTTTACCTACTTGCCCCAAGGCAGTATGAGACATACCTAAATCACTGTCAGTTGTTTGTCTAAAATCTCTGTTTTCTTGCTGGGGCAAGGTACACTGCAAAGCTCTGGTGTCAGAGGCAGCTGAACATGTAAAAATGGATTTTCAAATGAAAGTCACTACTTACATGTTAGATATCTGTGAAAGGGGACAACTATTGCATAGAACCAGAGCCCATAGTGGTACTGCCAATCGATGTAGATGTATAATGTTGCAAATACGGTAGTTTTGTAATTTAAGAGGGAACGCTATAAAAGCCAGAGCTCTGATCAAGCAACACTTTCTGCATTGTATTCTTCTGAAAAAAAAAGAAAAAAGTTGCTGAACTTTCAGCTGATCTAATGCATTGCTAACTGTATCCTATTTCCCTGTGCAAATAGCCTGCTGTGCATGAATAATTAGCACACTGGTCCCTGGCCAGGGAGCTGAGCAGCCCCGCTCACCTCAGCAAGACTGCTTGTCTGGTTGTGGCTCTGAGTGCAGTCACGCGGGACGTCTGCTTCTTACATCACCGGGGCAGCAAGTGCACATTCAGCCATTCCATACACGGCTGCAGATACGGGTCAACTGCTTTGCCATGCCCTGCAAAGCAGCCTAATTCCTCTTCTCTCACTTAATAAGCTCCGTTTGGAATAGACTTATTAGTGACCAATGTAGAACAGCTATTAAAGAAGCAGCAAAGCAAGACAAGTAATATTTTTAAGACCAAGCATAACAAATATTTTGTAATACATTCAGTCCTGTAAAACTCTTCAAGTTCCCTTGAAACTTGTGTCACAAATGTAATTCACACAAGCATCTTGGTTTTCACAGAGGCTATAAATGTCCATTCTGCACAACTTATAGTCCCCGGCTCTTTATGACTTCAGTAAAGCACTTGACTCCAGGTTTAAAACTAAGCATATACAGGAATGCTTTTCAATCTTGGACTTAAAGCTAACACTGCTTTAATCATGGCGTTTGTTTCATTTGTAACCTGAAAGCCCAAAGTCTCATCAGTACACTATGAACATGTAAGAAAATAGATGCCGAGGTTCTAGAAAGAGAGAACAATAAAAAGTTTTCTTTAAAAATACTCCAATACTGCACACTAATTTTATGGCCAACAACAACTCATTCTTTATCACAGCTAGAAGAAGAACTGATTTAAAACTGTCACATTGTTCTCTTGAATTATTCTTTTATCATAACCTGCCAGCATACTGACTCACAAATTTCTGAATATATAATGGTACATTCACACAATCAATAAAAAGCTTTTTTAATAACCTGCCCAACTCTAACCTTATAATGAAATATTTGAAGGGTTCTTCTTTTTTATTATTATTTTGAATATTTGTGAATTTTTAAATGTGGAGAAAAATAAAATCAGTTTAAAATACTATACAAATCCTAATATTCTCTTTCTGTCACCCCCAGCAACTGGTCTAAGTAGGTCTACAAACAGACAAGGTGCACATTCCATTTTATTCTTTTCCTTGGTAACCACAGAGTACATTTTCAAGCCTGAGTGTTTTTTTTTGTTTGTTTTGGTTTGTTTTTTTTTATTGCATTCCTACACAGTTTTGCATGGTACAAAATTTACTCCTTCCGCAACGTACTCAGAATCTACGAACAAGTTGTTCTAGTGTAAATCAAGAATGGCACCTTACTTACCAAGAATGTGTCCTCACCAAGGGCAAGAGTACAAACCAGGACTCTGCAGCAGAGAGACAGACATTGGAAGAGCTAACACAGCCATTGCAACTCAGCTACAACTCCTATTTGAGAGACAATAAAAAGTCAGACTTACACTACCTCTCAAATGATGGTGTGCATGCTCCTAATCCCTTCCAGGACAAAGTCACACAGTTGAGCTAAATTTACCCTTAACATCAGTTTTAAGCTAAGCTGTTAGGCTTTGTTCAGGAAGAAGAAATTACAGTGCTCACTTGGACCACCTGTAGCTAAGCAGTAATTTCAGAGTACTGTCCCTCAGCTGGTTCCTAACACATCTTGCCTGCAACAGTCTTTTGACAGCAGCAATTTATAAATACTAACACATCACAAGAGAATGAAATTTTGGTAAGCCAGCCCACCATTAGGTTAATATTTTATGGAATAGTGGGCTTCACATCTATTAACTCAGCAGGGCTATGACATTGGTAGATAAAACCAGAATTTTCTACCTGTAATAAACTACATGTTTCACATGGTCATGTTTTGATGAAAGTCTGTATAATGCTACCTAGCAATATTTTTTTTCCAGTTGTGATGTTTGTGATTCAATGAGATCCTCCTGAGTCTAAGGTATGTAAACAGGTTGCATTCTGATATGGTGCACTCTGAGTCAAAGGGCTTCAGACAGCAGAGCTTTCAAATTGAATTAACTCTTTAATGTGATGCAAATTCTAACAGCAAATGACAAAGTAATATGAACTGAACTTCTAGCACTGCTGAATTTACTGGGATTTTGTTGATGATGTTATGAGGACAGAATTTAAACTAAATATTGAATAAATTGTTAACAAGTCTCTCTTTGCAGCTCTTGGAGTTCTGAAACCATTCTATGTTTCAGTTAACAGTGATATGCATCTGATATTTCTGATGTCAGCAGGTGACAGACAAGTCAGATGAAAGCCTCCAGCATATTTCCTGTTGTTCTAGACATATATGAATCCAAGGTTTATCATATTCTAAGGGTTTTATTGTAAAAAATGTGTAAGTATTCATGGTAGAAAGTGAAAGAGAGGGTTTATGAATGTGACACTGAAGTGGAAATATTCAGAATGTTTTTTAACATAAAATAAATTATTTAAAATTAAAACACCAACATCCCCAAAACGTCTTTTCAATTGGTTTGTTTTCTCTTGGCTCCTTGCCAATGGGGAAAAATTTCCCCATTGTATTTTTTTCTATAAACATAAAGTACATTTAAGTAGTAAATTTCTTTGCTACGTACTGTACGAGGATAAAACAGTAAGAGAGGTAGAAGCCACTGTGTTGTGTAGGAGAAAGGTGAGTCACTGCCATGAGATAAAATCAAATTAGTTCATCATAATCTTTACTTCTTCAACATCAAAGCTGATGACTCACTGTTTGTTTATAACGGGTGTTCATTGTCATATTAAACCTGGCAGTCATCAAAGATGTCTTATGTTATATCAACCTATATATCAACTTTTTATAGATCTCTAAGATGATTACTGCATTTCCTTTATGACCAGGTGTATATATAATGATAATGTCTGTGATTCTGTCTCTGAGCCATTGCTCTTCATATCTTTGTGATAAGAAATTAATATTTTTTTCTAAATTCTTTAACAAACATCTGTTTTTGAAGCAGAAATAAAGGGAACAAATATGCAAACTGAAGTATCTAACAAGAATGAAGATCCATATTTCTCTTCCAAGAATAAGAAATAATGGATCAGAAACATTTATTTTCCATAGTTATAAATCAATGTAAAAAGTTCAGCCTTTAAGTGTGAATTACTAAAATCTTGATCAAGAATTCTAGAAGGATATTGGTTTATTGTGAATGGATTGTTCCAATTAATATACTTGCTGTGCTACTTAGTCTCAATGTAGTTATATCATAATTAATTTTCCTTGGAAGTCTGTAAATGCAGGGTTCAGCTCCCTCCTCCTCCTCAAAATGTAGCACTCCTGAAGCGTGTTGAACTGTGCCTCGAGTTTCCACTTCCACAAAAACTCTGACCAAATCATCACTACTGCAAAAACTTAAAGGCTTACCCCAACTGAAGCCTAGAAAATTGCTTCTCCAGAAATAAAGGCCAACATCCAACAGCAGGACTTTTTGATTCCTAGGGCTGTACTTGGATTCTGCCTAACCTGCTTGTGCAGAACAATTCTTGCTAGCAAGACTCTGGCACCTGCCTACTTTTACCTCCCACCCTCTACACTGTCCCTCTGAGGTCTCTGTTTCCACGTTGACTAGATGTGGAACTGTGTGTGCTTGGACATACCTTACCACTCTTTTTTAAGCTCCCAAATTCCTTGTGGTTGCAGTAGGAGCGTAAGTACTGCCACTGGATCTATGATAAAGCATCCTCCTAAGGAAAGGATGGACTGATGCACACACAGGTGTTTTGCCAAAGCAGTTGTGTGACAAGTCAGTGTCCAAGATGTTCTCAAGCACCAATGGCCACTACAGAAGACAGCCAGCCTGATGGCTGTTAAGTAAGTATTCCCTTGTAGGTTTTAGCTAGGTTTTGTTATTTGACTATTCACAGTGTTCAAAAGACAGAAAGCCCGTGGAGTGCAAGCTAAAAAACATAAAGATAGGTCTGATAAGAATACTTTTAAGAGGCATCTTGAGACTCTTCTGCTTAGACTGGTTGATCACCATCACCATAGCTGATTAAATAACGCTTGAGAAGGAAAAAAATAATGTAGTGATTTTATTTTGTTTTGTCTTTTTTTTTTTTTCCAAAATAGAATATATCTACACATAGCTATTAAGGCATAGTAACAGTCTTATATCTATGCCAAGACAGTTTCTCCATGCAGGTTAAGCCCCCTGCATTTCTTATTTTTTCTGGACTGTGCAAAACTGACATTATTTTCTGTAAGCACCATGGAAGGAAAAGCATATTCTGGAGGAATGTGAGGATTGGTCCAAAGCCCACTGAAGTCAATGAGAGTTTCCATTGACTTAAATGGGATTTGAATCAGACCCTAAATGAAGAAAGAAGGATCTTGGAGTTCTGGTCTGAGGAAATAATTCCATTGGGAGTGGCATGGAAAAACACATGAAGGTGAGGGCACTTGAAAACAAAAGGAGCTGAAAACTTGGCATCAGCAATGGCTTCAGTATTTTTGGAGGTCGTAAAAACCGACAGGCTGTCTCTGATGCAAACTCACCCCCCTCAAAGCAGGATGATTTATTTTCATGTCAGAAACATATCAAGTACATATGAGACTAATCTCCTGGTTTTCTTCTTTCATTTGTCCTTCACTTCAAAACCGACTATCACAATGGAAATGACACAATGTTGTCAACTCCTCCCAGAATGTCACCTAATTTATCACAGGCAATTTCAAAAAAGTGGTTATCCAACTTTTCCATTTATTTCAATTCCATAAGAAGTAAAAATTCCCCAGTGCCTGTAGTGTCCCCATATGGCCTCTCTGGACTGATCATTACCCAAAACTGGCTGTTTTATTAGCTGCTGAGTTTTCAGATCCCATAATAAGTGCCTCAGAAGCAAAAGTGGTGCTTCTATGTAAGTGTGCATGAAAAACAGCTGCCAGGTGAATTGAAGAAATACCTCCTACCAGAAATCAATGTTTTGGGAAAATGTACATATTTAAAATAACACTGATAATGTTTTGAAGCAGAAGATAAATTGAAAACATCAGTTGAATATAACTAAAGCAGAGGTAAAAACCCCTCCTTTTCATTTAATGTAGAATGGGTACCTATTCAAAAAACACTTCAGGGAAAAAATGAGACTAAAAAGAATTAAAAATAAATCAGACAACGGCTGTATGCAAAGGTGCAGACTTAAGTCAGATCAAGAAAACACATTAAATCACGAGTGAAGCTTTTGAAATATAAATGCAGTTGTGCATTCTCATTGTGGAGAAACAAATACAAAAGAGCAGCCAATGTTATTGGCTCCTATGAGAACCCCGTAAAATTTTGCAATTGGTCTCGTAAGACAGTTCTGCTTTTCAAATAGCAGTGCTGTAGCTGTATACTGTGGAAGATATTTGGATAAGGGAACATTAACTAGACTCCAAATTTTCTCTCCTGGTATAAATTAAGTGTGCTGCAAAGACAGAGCAGACACGCCAACTTGCACGCCTTTACAGTGTGCTTCATCTTTTAATTTAAGGAAGACTTGCTGCCTCAAAAGATTTAACTGTGAGGCAGGAGAAGTGAAAAATTACTCCCTTCTGCCATCAGCACTTAGTAGTATGAAAACATACCAATCCTTTTGTGGATTGGATTTCTTTTAATTTTATATTTTGAAGTATCCCCATTTAATATGTTAAATACTTTCAAAGGGAGGGGAACAGAAGGAAAATATTTACATTAGGTTAAAAAATGTATAGTTTTATCTTCTGTTAATAAAATGCTAGTAATATTGCTTAAAGTGCATAGCTTAACCAGAGAAACAGCACAAGCTGGGCCACTGTGCAATTCCTGCCATGATGTCTCTCCAACATGTGGTACCTTTGAGTGTCATGGACTACACCAAAAATGCAAGGAGCATCCCTGCCTGTCCTGGGACTAATCTGCCCCTTGCTGGGTATTCTAAAGGAAAGGTAAAGTATGACTTTGCTTCCCCTATGTAATATACAGAGTGTATGCCCCCCACAATGTAGAAAGGAGACTCACTGCCAAGTAGGAAAGTTTTGGCTGTCTCTTTCTGTCGTGGCTCTACACTAATTCCAGCCCAAAAATCCTAAGAGTACAAAAAGTCTCAAGCCAGTGGTGACTTACCTTATGTTTGTGCTCAACATGACAGGTGGGCTCCTATGCTAGTCTCCTTGTTTTAAGGAATGCTGAGTTTTGGGGTGTCTCTTTTAAGGTGTTTCCTCTAAAAGCCGTTTCACTTCAGAAAGCTCCAAAATTCACCTGAAAATAATTTCTGTTCCCCGGACTTCAAATTCTGAGCTTCTAAAATTCTTCAGTTTCCTGCCTCCATATGCAACTGAGAGACAAAACTGAGCTTTTCAGTATCCAGATGTCTTGTCACGCGTTTTAGATGTCAGAGCTAAACTGGAGTGGGGAACTCTCACTTTAAGGATATTTATGAAAGGAGAAGATCACTGAAAAAATAAATACCCTTGTGTGGTGAGTCCAGGCTTAGATCTTTCTCCTAGCTCAGTGGAGGCGTCATATGGTAAAACTCCTCCTATTCCTTGCCTCTGTTGATCTTCCAGGGCATAGGAAGACTGGTTACTTGCACAGAGATAAAACTCTTGGACAGGTAAACTGGGCTTCTCTCAGATGAATTCTCAATGGATGTTTTAATGCTTCTTTGACTCATTGTGAAATAGATTTGGGATCAAAATGACCAGTTGGTCTCCTGTGATCATTTGCCTAAATGTAGGAGTCTTTTGAGTGAAACTGCATCATTGAGGCTTCCTCAGGAAGGGATCCTACCTCCTGGAGTACAATTATTTCGTCTTTGAGACAGATCTGAACAGTTGTGTCCTACTCTACTGCCTGTAAAAGAAAGTCTAGATGGCTACACCAGAGATGCCTCAGGATGGGTCGGGAGAGTTCTACTCTAAGTGTCTACAAGGATGAGAGTCATAGCTAGTACAAAAGTCATTCAGGAAGGGGATGGAGACACACATTTTGACCATAACCTCTTGCTGCTGCATGCTGGATTTGTAAGTGCAACAGAAGGATGAAAAATGGCAGGCTCCCTGAGATCCTTTCAGTATTTTTTCCTCTGCACCTTTATATTTTGTTTTGAGTTTTACCGTAATTAAATATAACAGTTCAACATTTTTGTAGTATGACAAATATTTTCTAGCAAACTTTGGTTTAATAGGTCATTGGAAACAACTGTGTCTGAGAAGAAATTTTCATTTTCTAAGCGAAACAGGATTTGAATTTCTTACAACTTACATCTAGCTACCCAGCAGTGGACTGCCATCCTAGATGATGCGTGTGTGTGCATGCGTATTTGTTTGTTTATTTATTAGTCAGAGCCAAATATTGACATTCTAAGATCTTGGCTGGTCAGATAAAAATCTCCTTCTTTGTAAAGACTGGCCATTTCTCAAGCCACAGGAACTTTAAACAGTTTCCTGGCAGACACTGAGCAAGCAGGTTGAAGTGGGCAGTGTGATGAAAGGGGAGACCACCTCTTTAATCCTACAGGTTGCTGACTACAGTAGGGTTTTGTTTTTCTCATTACTTGTTTGTTTATTTTATTTTTGTTTTCCAATCTGGTTAAATACATTACAGAATCTGCAAAGAAAATGTCTCAAAAGTGCTATGTACCATATATTAATTTTTTTTTTATTTTTTTTTAAAGACAGCATTGCATAGTCCTCATTTTGGTGGATACAATGCCTGTATTCACACCTGTTCCATGGCTGCACCAGCCTCCAAGTGGAAACTAGTTCAGCCAGTAGCCTGTTACCAGACTTCCATGGAGATCTGCCTGTATAATGTTTGCAGTCTTGGGCTCAAATCAGACCTGTAAAACCCTAGGCTTATGTGAAACTAGCCTTAGGGAGACACGCATCTGTAGCGAAGAAAGCAGAAAGGTTCCTTACACCTCCATAATGTAATGGCTCCTTGATGCTTGTGCCAGCAACAGCAGAAGCTGCTGAGAAAGGACTTGGTGAGGACAGAGACAATGTATCCTTTCAAAGTGCCATCCAGTGCTCTGGCCAGGCTTCTTCCTGCATCTGTAGGCGCTGGGCCTGCTTGTCTTATTTCATGATATATTAAAAGTACCACCATTAAGCTAGCATCACCAGAGGGACACAGGCCTCTTGAGAACCTGAGGTGAGATAGCATCTATGAAATCTGGATGAGTATTCTGAGCTTCACCCAGGTCATCAACAGGATTTGCTTGTGGGATTAGAAGCCATTTTTCTTGCCACGTTGCTGAAGGGCCATGATGGCAGGGCTGGAGGACGAAGGTATGCAGGCTCCTGTGCATTGAGGCACTGTGGTAGAGGTGATCTAGATGGAATTGGACAAGAGGTTTGTCTACTCAGCTTGAAGTAGTGTTGTGCAGAGGCCCCAGACTGCATCAGAGCCCTGCAGAGCTGCAGTAGAACAGCTGCCTCAAGGCTAATTAATCCTGCTTTACAGCATTTTTGCTGGTAAAAAATGAAAACTTGGAAAAATTCCTGCTGAAGGTAACTCATTTCCACCTCATTAACTTCCCCTTAGACATAGGTTTTATAAAAAAAGATCACTTTCCTATTAGTTTCACCTGGCAAATCGAAGGACTCCAAATGCATAGAAAATGATTGGCAGGAGGAAAGAAATCTACAATTAACCAAAATTAGTGGCCACTTCTTTCATTTCATTTCCTCAATTGTATTTTACTAACTTTGACTTTCTTTTCCCTTAGGAATGTTCTTTTCTCCCTGGTATCAAGAATGCAGCAGCAGGGTCACATCATCTATCAAAGAGGTCTCAGAATTGCCTGTCACTAATTTTGTGATTATCAAAAGGATTATCCTGAGGGCAAAATCTCCCCTTGCTTGCTCCCTTTGGGAACAGATTTAGTCAGATCCTGCAAGAGTGTTCCTTGCCCAAAGACACACTCCTCTAAATAGGCAAGATATTGGAGGAAGCATAAAGAAGGCCTTTGCCAGTCACAAATACCCTGAAGAGTAGGTCACACGCTGAAGAGGAGTAATGTACTCTCCTGAATTATGTATCAGACTTCTATTGTGCTGTGAGCTGGCGGGCTTGCAGAGCAGAGAGAAATCCACAGGTCAGTTTTAGGCAGCAGTGCTGCCTGGTCTTACTCTCCACCCTGGGAGATGTTGAAGTGCACGTTGGGCTGGGTCTCTGATGCTGTACCTAATCCTGCAGCTCCTTTCCCCCTATAGCCAGAGAAACTCACTGTGCCATGGGAGCTGTGGCTGTGCTGTGTGTGAACCACCGTGATTCCAAGCACCATAGGGCCAGATACCACTACAGAAGGGACAGCAGGTTGTGTACAATGCCTAGCATGTATGCTTAATATGTACTCCCACAATAGATTAAAGTGAGTCTTGTGTTTTAATTGACTGAGAATAAAGACACATCCAGGTCCAGGTTCTTGTTAGCTGATGGAATACTAGTCAGCTTTTCATATTAAAATACATTTTGCTAGAAGCATACTGAACTTCTGATTAAAAGCAGAAAAAACTGACACCATTCAGTGCAGTGCAACACACTCAGAAGTGCCTTTTTAATGTACTTGGACTAAAAAACCAGTGTTGGTGATGAAAAACTGCTTGTGGATTTAAACCTTAAATCATTACACTCAACGCTATTTTTATTAATTTTCTTAATCACAGCTCTATATTACAAATAGTGAGTACTAACTTTTCCCCAAAAACATGCTCCACGTGTACCAGGCTTGTGCAAACCTTCTACCATAGCAGACAAGTCCCTGGCTTTCTTGCAGCTCTGCCTCAAAAATCCTTTTCTGTTTCCGTGTCCTTGTGTTATTCAATCCCATGAAACCTAAACAAAAGTACTCTCAGATAAAGAGAAACGAAAACTGAGGCCATTTCAAACACAATAAATATTGTGAGAGTAAAGACTAATAAATGAGCACTGAGGTGGATGACTCCTCAGTCTGTGCTCAGTGAGGACTTGGGGTGAAAACCTGGCTATGATGAAATCAGTGAGAATTTTGCCATTGAAAGAATGAGGTTTTCACCCACTCTCCAGTGTTGCTACACATGAGCACTTTTTGACTTTCCTGTGCCTCATCAGCTGTCTCAGTGAAAATATTTTTCAGGAACCTTCCTCCTGGGAACTGGTTTTTGCTACAAAAGTAGTTGAGAACTATTAAAGAAACAACTTCAGCAATGCAGTCTCCTTCCTTCCTTCCTTCCTTCCTTCCTTCCTTCCTTCCTTCCTTCCTTCCTTCCTTCCTTCCTTCCTTCCTTCCTTCCTTCCTTCCTTCCTTCCTTCCTTCCTTCCTTCCTTCCTTCCTTCCTTCCTTCCTTCCTTCCTTCCTTCCTTCCTTCCTTCCTTCCTTCCTTCCTTCCTTCCTTCCTTCCTTCCTTCCTTCCTTCCTTCCTTCCTTCCTTCCTTCCTTCCTTCCTTCCTTCCTTCCTTCCTTCCTTCCTTCCTTCCTTCCTTCCTTCCTTCCTTCCTTCCTTCCTTCCTTCCTTCCTTCCTTCCTTCCTTCCTTCCTTCCTTCCTTCCTTCCTTCCTTCCTTCCTTCCTTCCTTCCTCTCTTTCTCTCTTTCTCTTTCTCTCTTTCTCTCTTTCTCTCTTTCTCTCTTTCTCTCTCTTTCTTTCTCTCTTTCTCTCTTTCTTTCTCTCTTTCTCTCTTTCTCTCTTTCTCTCTTTCTCTCTTTCTTTCTTTCTCTCTTTCTTTCTCTCTTTCTCTCTTTCTCTCTTTCTCTCTTTCTTTCTCTCTTTCTTTCTTTTCTTTCTTTCTTTTCTTTCTTTCTCTATTAATTCTTCATACTTATTCTTCATGTCATGCAAGTGCTCCACATACTCGCCAAAGTTCTCAGATCAACTTTACAGATTCCTGGATATACACCAACAAAATTTCTCACATGACTGAAATAAGTCAGGAGGTTTACATACCCTGGCAAATATTGGTTAAAAGTCCACTTCAGCTGTGACAATATGGTGAACTCTAGTTACCCTCAATAATCTTGCCGATAAAGATACATCTAGAATATGCCAAAATCTGGCTACCAGCAGGAAAATTCTGGAAAGGATGTTTGTAGGTGTACACATGACCCCTGTTTTCACATGAGCCATCAAAGGTCAACAGAAATCCATGCTTCTAAATCACTGGGATGGTTTAGAAAAATCCCACCCCTAATGAGCTCCACAGCTTAAGCTGGGCAATGGTTTGAAGATCTGCCATCATCTGACAAATTTCTCCCCAGCCAATCTGCAGAAATAAAGGATGGTGCAAATCAGCACGTGTCCTCATGGAGGAACAGGTACCAGTGCTGACCTGACTGCTCCCACAACAGTCAGGGAACAGGAAAGCTCTTAAGTGGATCCACAGTCTGAAGGAAATGTTTTACCACATTTCTGAGTTGAAAAAATAAACAGAATAATTCCAGAGACCCTCTTTCTTAACGGACTGAAATGTTCTTACAGTGCTATATAGCTGACTACATTTTCCAAGTAAAATTCCATCTCTTCTTCAATTTTCTGGCTCATAGATATGCAAACTTTGCTTATAAAAAAGGAGCTGCTGGGAATTACTCCATTCACATGTGTCTGAAATATTTTGAGTTAAATTATTTGCTTCTGCCAGATACCAGAATTCAAAGGCAGAAGAGGTAAGCATTTTCAATTTCCCCTCAAAAAAAAAGGAAAATACTAGTTATAAAAGTATCTGGTACTTAGAGATGATATATCATTAAATGTGTGATCTCATAATTAGGAACAAAAATTCTGCCTTCTCAAAAAAATAAAAAGCCCTCAGCACTCCTCAATTCTTTTGTCTAGCAACCTTGAGACCAGCTCATATACAGAATGGAGAGTGAGCTACAGCAGCATATAACACTGATGATATATATATATATAGATATAGATATATACATTCTGCTCATACATCTCTACATTTACTAAAATCTAACTGCAGGATTCTTCAAGTATTACATTAGAGATAATGACTTTGTGTAAGTATCAATGTGGTGCTCTTTGCGATAAATTACATCTCAATGTTCTGACAACTGGTTTTTTTCAGAGTGAAGCATTCATTTCTTTTTTTTTTTTTTAATTTGAATGCTTTTGTTTTATTTTGAGATTTATTGCTGTTGTTCTTGAAAAATAAATTTGTCATTACCAGGCTGATATTATAATAAAGTATTTCCTTTGACATTTTCTCCCTTGTTTTAGCCCCGGGCACTTAGGAAAATGTGGTTATTTGATTTTATTTCAAACTGGCCAGATTTCCTAAATCCATTGTTATATGGAATTTCTGACCTGTATATGGATTCAGCATGTGTGTATGTATATAAAAGCAAATGCAACCACTGCAAACCAGTAAGTACACCACTAATCACCCTCTTTATACAAATACAAAATTACCAAATACTGGATTATATTACTGTTACACTTGACTCTTCCTGCTATTCTACTCTGTTGTAGTAGTGCTCCTGTGAATTTTATTGGATGTCTCTTAGGCCTTCCAAACCAAGGAATAAATTCTCCATAACTGTCTCAAACTGTCTGACATTTTAAAGCACTGACATATTTGAAATAGTTTCCTATATCCTGTGCCCCTCTGCATTTTATTTCATGTCTATGTCTGCTGCTAATTAGGACCATCTTTTTTCTACTTTTTTTCACTTGCATTTGGATATTTCACATTTAAAATTCACATTTAGCTTTTCTCCAAGACCTTTCTGTTGTACAATTACTGGTTTTGTTTCTATTCAGATTAATTTGGCTACATATGTTTTTTTTCCCCTCTAGCAGAAGTTTGGGGTTTTTCTGACTGAAAATATGAACAAAGGCCAGTTTAAATTTAGAGTGAGGTAACAGACATTCACTTTATTTGGTTGGCCCATAAAAGCTACCCAAAGATTTATTTCAATTATAGTTTCCCTTTCAAAGCATGTATTTATTAACTCTGTGCACATAATTTTGTTTAAGAAACAAATCTCTTCCAAAGATTTTGTTATGATTGGCATTTAAAAAATAAGATCATTGATATATTATGCCAGTGCTTCCTCAATGTTATATTCTAGTGAAAATTCAGCTAAAAAGATTCTCATTGAAAAAAAGTTACTAATAGTGAAAAATGGAGAATGAATAAAACAGCTTATGCAAATACTTAAAAATTCAAAGGAAGATAAAATAAAAATAAAAATAAAAATTCTTAGGCTCAATGACACATTTTATTTCACAAAAAAAATATTATTTCTTGAACTTGCAGTTCTGTCTGAATGTTTATCTTGGTTCAACAGCCTCTTTACACTCTCTAGTGTAGATTGGCTGTCTCAGTGTCTATAGGTCTACCCTCTACAAGAACTGCACTATTTAGCTGAAGCAGTAGAAAGATGCATAAGAATATTTTCAGTTTGAAAGCATCATTCAGCCCTTCTCTCAGTCTGCTTATGTAACTTAAATATTTTTAGTGCCTGGTAGTTCAAAGCTGCTAATATGTTGTGTTTCTGAATGACAAATAGAACATACTAAACAGAGCATTACACTGTTTTTTTAAGAAACTTTCAGGGAAATTCATGCAGCTCTAAGTGAAACTCTACCCTGCCTTTAGCTATCCAAGTATTTCCTTCCTTGTACAGAGGGCTGAATGATTCATTGTACCCAGATTCCCTGTTCACTGGTAGGTATGAAGCTGACGTGACTATGTAATGCAGCCAGAGAAGAGAAGCTCTTCTCAGGTTGAGAATCTGAGACACCTAGCAGCAGCTGTGGAAAGGAAACTTTTCTCCTCGGGATTTATCAATGATATAAGGTCTTGACAGCTGACAGAAATGGAACTCACTTTTCTTAGCTGTCTGAATTGCATTGGTCCCATTTGCAGCACCAGCCAAGGGATTTTTCACCAGGAGATATGCAATTAAACTAGACGTGCAGCTGGATTGAGTGAGTAAATAATTTCATAAAACTGAAGTATTAAGATTACCTATTTTAAAATAGGTGTGTCTCCTGAAAATTAAGGGACTGAGTATTGTATTTTCTCACTCAACTTTGTCTAAGCTGATGAAAATCATACATTCAGCTCATTCCTCCGATTGAATTAATGCCAGGACGCAAATAAGGAAGTGGCTGACACTTGTAAGTCATGACCCCTCATCTCACTTAACTTCAACAACCCAAGTAAAGGGTTAGTTAGTAAAGCATTAATTTCGCTCTAGTCACCTAGAATCTGTCCTTAGTTGACAGAGAAGTATGTACATCCAAGACCCCTCTCTTTGGGTGAGAAGGATCACTGTCTCGAGATGACCCTCTGTCTTCATGACTATAGATGAAGACTAGATGACTAAGCAAGCCAGGCTCTCCACTTTTTGATAGCCACAGTTATGTGAAATTAATCCCCATCCAGTCTACCCATGTTTTCTTTTTAAACTAAGACAGCACTTTTTCATCCAGTATCTTCTATTGTAATAATATTTTCTTAGTGTGCCCACTAAAGCAGCACAGAAAGTGTAGAAACTGGAGTAGGGGTGCGGGATCCAGGGAAGAAAGTAAACAAAGTACAGCTAGGTAAGGGAAGGTCACAGAAATGAGGTATGCTTATAGAAATTAGATTTTTGTCAAAATGAGGGTAACAGAAAGGACCATAAGCTCAGGCAGTTGTAATGTAAAACCAGAATATGGCAAGTCAAATAAATGTCTGAAAAAAAAATTGCAAAAGGCATAAGAATAATAAAATATCTTGCTCAAACACATCAGGAACAGGAAGAGTGCAAGAGAAACTCTAAAGCCAAAGGAAGCATCCACAGAATATAAGACTATAGCAGAAAAACCTAAATTATATGAATTTTTAAACACAAGTTCACTGCAGAGGAGCTTGGGAGCAACTTCATGGAAGACACATCAGAATTTGTGCCTGAAATTGAAATTCCAATAGAAAAATTATAGAAGTCGTAAAGTTAATAAAGGAGGTTGCTGTGCTTCTCTAATAATTGTTCATTGTAACATACCCTCAGACTACTCCAAAAAGAAAGAAAAAAAAATAGGTTTTATCTCTCTATCTGAGATGTCTATGAATGAATAATAAAATATAGGACTACCTTTGTTAACCAAAACACACAAAAAATATTATTTGTGTTGTGCCTCCAGTTTACATGAGAAAAAAAGAAGACCATCTGGTGACCTTATAATTTCACTATACAATTGACTTTCATAACAGTTCTGAAGAATTTGGAGAATATGATGTTCTCTATTTGTTGAGATCTATGGTGTTTCATTATTGCAGATGTTACAAAATACAGAATCAAAAAAGCCCACTAGAGCACGTCCTAAAGTGCCTCATACAATGAAATACAGATTCCCTGAAACTCGGGGTGTGGAGCTCAAAGGTGAAAAACCTACCTTCACTCAGTCATCAGAATAAGAATAAGGTAAAGAATTCAATTCTTGAGTTTAAAACAGTATTTAACTTACAACTCATTTATCTTATGTTAAATTTTCATTCTTAGGAGATCTATTGCTAGCTGTCTATAAAATTTATTTTGCTTTTTAAAATAAGCCATTCTTTGAGTAATTAATACTAAGTGCATTTACAGATATTTCACAACAAATTGCAATATGAGGCCTTATTCTCCTAAATATTGTCATAATTTACCATAGATTTATAACATGGTAAATATATTGACCTGAAAGTTTTTACCTTAAGAGGCTGCAAGGCAAAATAAAGACCTCACTTTAGATTCAGTGGTATTTTTCCATCATTTTATTGATTTATGAAGGAAAAAAGGTATTCATAATAGAAGCAGGTCCCTCTGGAAGAGATCACCTGACTGTGTTGATAGATTCAGCTCCTTTTTTAATGCATGTCTGCACAGATAAATCCATGTATACATAGGCACATACATAAATGTCATCCTGTTAGCGTGAAAAAGGGAAATTTAATTAAAATATATTTTAATTCATGAAATTAAAGATAATATTGTTCTATGAGTGGCAGAACAGATAAAGCTGGGTTTCCTATGTGTTTGTTGACATCTGCACTGTCATATACTACTGTGGTAATTCACCACCCATCTCTACCCGGTCTCTCTACAAACCCTCTTAAAAAATCCCTATACAAGGTAGCAGTTCACTCTTGTATCTGAGCGGAACATCCCAGTTCCCTCTCCTAACTTCCAGCTGTTTGGCTGAGCAAGAGTAATATGCACTTTCACTATTCTTGCTGATGTTTTTCTTTAAAATCACAGCATCTGAATGTCTCTGAGACATTTTTGCCTCACCTGATTTGAAGGGAATTGGCTGATGGATCAGTAAAGAGACTGGTAAATTGATAGTGCGTTCTCTTCACGGACTAACCAAAATATTTAATGGGCTCAAAAAAAAATTTTTTAAAGGGATGTAGACAGCTTAAAGAAAAGCGGATAACATTTCTCAGCAAGTTTTCTGACAACAACAAGCTGTGAGATCTGGTTGACGTGCTGGAGAGAAGGGAGGCCATCCAAAGGGATGTTGACAGGCTTGAGAGGTGGGCCCATGCAAACCTCATGAAGTTCATTCAGGCCAAGTGCAAGGTCCTGCAGCTGGGTGAGGGCAATCACAAGCACAAATACAGGCTGGGTGGAGAATGGATCGAAAACAGTCCAGAAGAGAAGGACTTGGGAGTGATGGTGGACGAGAAGCTCAACATGAGCTGGCAATGTGTGCTTGCAGCCAAGAAAGCCAACAGTGTCCTGAGCTGCATCAAAATAAGCATGGCCAGCGGGTCAAGGGAGATGATTTTCCCCCTCTACTCTGCTCTGGTGAGTACTGGACCTTGAGTACTGTGTCCAGTTCTGGAGCCCCCAACACATGGGAAGGACATGGAACTGTTGGAGAGAGTCCAGAGGAGGCCAGAGAGATGATCCGAAGACTGGAGCAGCTCTGTTCTGGAGACAGGCTGAGAGAGTTGGGGTTGTTCAGCCTGGAGAATGTCTAGGGATGCCTTACAGCAGCCTTCCAGTACCTGAAGAAGCCTACAGGAAAGCTGAAGGGGGACTTTTTACAAGGGCATGTAGTGATAGGACAAGGGGTAATGGTACTAACCAGAAGAGGGTAGATTTAGGTTAGACATTAGGAGGAAATTCTTGACTGTGAGCATGGTGAGACACAGGAAGTGGTTTCCCAGAGAAGTTGTGAATGTCCCCTCCCTATAAGTGTTTTAGGCCAGGTTGGATAGGGCTTTGAGGAACCTGGTGTAGTGGGAGGTGTCCCTCCCCCTGGCAGGGGGACTGGAACTACATGATCTTCAAGGTCCTTTCCAAGCCAAACTATTCTATGATTCTATGATTCCTCACCCTAAGTCACAGTAAGATGATTTCAGAATACAGGAAGAGGGAACCATGTGTAACATTGGGTCTCTACCTTACCCCCAAGTTAAAGCAATCTTTATGATTCTCAATCTAGGAATGTTTTATGTCTTGAAAACTTACCATTTCTTAGAAGCGTGTACAGCATCTAGCCTTCAGAGACATGTGCAGGAACTCAGGTCAATGTGAGTTGAGGATACTTGTCCCAGCTTTGAGAATACTTGCAGCCTGAGCCCATGAAGATACCAGATATCCATACATATCCGTGCATCCAGGAGCATACACACATTCTGGAAAAAAGAAAACATCAGATATACTAGCAGCCTCACTGGGTGCCTGACCAAAAATAACTAAGGCCAGCACCAAAAACAATGCCCTTGAATTAGAAAAAGTACAGCCAAGGATCATTTGAGAGGTTAAAATTTTCTAGCTCAATTCAGACTAGAAGTGTTCCTGGCTTTGGTAACAGAGAAAAATAACAATCCATTCAAATATAGCAACAAGCAATCAATATTCATCTGTTCGAACAAGCACTACAAACTGTAGATGAAATCTTACATCTTAGCTCACTTTGGCTGACAATAGTCTAGTATTAACAGCACATATTTGCTCAATACATTCACCCTTCTTTCCACAATGAATAGCTCACAAATGTTGCTGCTGCTCTCTTAGAAGAAAAGGGTTTAAAAATTGATGAATAAATAAACCAGAATAAACACCCCTTACAGAAACAAAACAAAGCAAAATAAACAACCTCCTCCAGCTACAACATATAGATTGTATTGGAGTGAAATGATAAAATCTGCTAGCAGTTTTACTCACTGCCTGTGTGAATTTCACAAGAAGTCACTAGTGAAACAGCTATTTACGTATCCTTCATCAGGCTGTAGTTCTACAGGGCAGGTGAACTTCAAGCTGCATAATTTCCTGTGTTTGAAAAAAAAAAAAAAATTAGTAAATCTCTGCCTGGTTTACTGACACATGAGCAAAGCCATTTCAGGAGATGCTCTTGCTTAGAGCTGAGCTGTGAGCAACACGGAAGACCCTTCAGCAAAGACGTTCGATTCTGATGTTGCGCGTTTATCTGGTATTTCCGTAGAGCCAAAGTTCAAGCAAGCTAAACATTTCTGTATGTGAACACTAGTGTTTTAATACAGTCTTTGGAGTTCAGGAGCTCTGTTTGCTAACATAGCCAAAACAGGGAGAAAATAAAGGAACAGTCCTTTCCTCCTGGGTAGTGAGAGGAGAAAGAACAAAAAAACCCCACCAAAACGTCCAATTTCCCCCAGCAAACTAACAGGAAAGCCAAAATTACATGAGAATTCACTGCCACACAAAATATCACTTAAAACATTAGAAGAAAGCATCAAACAGAAAGAAAAGCAATAGTTAAAGAGAATGAAAACAATAGCCGTGCAGTCATTTTTTTCAGACAGTTATTCAGTTTCTGTTCACTCCATGACTACATTTCACATATGGCCATTTCGCTCTGCTCCTAATTATGTGTAGTTCAGTTTATATCCAATTTCCCAGCACATCAGGCTACCCTTGCCTGAAGACCTACTGAATTTTTTGGTTGGAAATGCACAAAACAAATGAAACTAATTATCTTTAGAATCAAATAAAGGGCCAAAGAAAGAGGCAATCCTAGAGCAAATGAGAAGACAGTAAGCTTCTGAAATAAGCAAATAAGATTGGGTACCAGTTGTGTAAGGGGACAGAAAAAGCGTATTGCAGCAGCTAGATGCTAGACAGATCTCATTTATTCTTTCTGAGAGAAGGTTTTGTGGGGTATTTGTTATTTTGCTTTGCATGAAAGATTTCCAGATGTAACATTGTAGAGAGAGATAAATTACTAGTTCTGTTTGTTAAGGTTAAGGTATCTATTTTGTTTTGCTTCTAGATGGAATTACATATAATATCTCTTCTATTAAAAACAGGACAAGTGTTTTACCAAATGTTAAGAAAAAAACTAATGTTTAAAAAGGCTGTTAACGGCTGCAAATCAGCATTTATTTTTGTCATCGAGTTACACATCTTGTGAAGATTCATAGATTTTAGGGCCAAAATGGTCCTTCTGAATGTCTCATATGACATACACAGGCCAACAGTGACGGAAACACTGCTTGTGATTTTGGATTCATCCTGTGTCTTACAATTACATCTGTCTGCATCCAATTTTTCTCTCTGAAAGGAGAAATCTTAGCTACAGGTGTTTTTGAGGGGAGAGGAGAGTGGTTACTTCTGCTGTATTCCTGAGAATTTTCATTTTCTTTCTTATAATTTCCTGTTTCTCTCTGGTCCTTTCCTCTTGCCCTAATTTCTCAGCTTTGCTCAGTGAGTTTCCTCATGTCCTAGGACACACAGAGCTTCACCCATTTCTGTAGCATTCAGTGGTTATGGACTGTTCTCAACATTGTCTCCTATCCTTTCCTAAATTCTCTTCCTATTTCCTTAGAAAGCCATCTCCTTTTATTTTACTTTTTCCTCTTAGCCCCTTCCTTTTTCTCTGTTCTTATTTTTCCATCTGCTGTAGAGTTCATGGTGTGTACAACGCCTTGCAGCTCTTTGTGCACATTCATGTCCCTTAAGTCTTATCATTTACAGTTTCTGTCTCTCTCTCCTCACTCCCCCATATTTATATATGCACCTCTTCTCTTAAAAATCTGTGTGTCACTTAAACCTTTCATTTGGAAAGTATTTTCTCAAATCCTTTCATCAGTTTTCTTCGTCTTATCTCTCTTTTTTGAGCTGTAAAGATTTTAACAGATCTTAGTAGCTCTTTGGTCATATACTGGGTGTCTTGGCGAGGTGCTGGCAGCAGGGCCTGCAGGGTGGCCTCTATAAGAGGAAGCTGGGGCTGCCCCGGGCCAGACACAACTGGTTCCAGCTGGATCTAACCTACCCACCGCAGGGTACAGCTGAGCCCTAAGGTGAGGTGGTGGCACCTCGGGGAAAGTGTATTTTAAAAAGGGCAAAATGCTGCACAACAGTGAGGAAAAGAATTATGGGAAACAGTCCTGTAAACCCCAAGGTCAGAAAAGAAAGGAGGGGAGGAGCTGCTCCAGGTGCTGGAGCAGAGATTCCCCTGCAACCCATATAGAGGACTCCATGTTGGAGCAGCTTTATCCTGAAGAACTGCAGCCAGTGGGAGAGGCCCCATGGTGGAGAAGGGAAAAAAAAATTGGCTGAACGGGCGCACTCAAAGATTCATGGTCAACAGCTCAATATTGAAGATACCAGTGACAAGTAATGTTTCTCAAGGGTCAGTAATGGGACCACCGCTGTTTAACATCTTTGTCAGCAACATGGACAGTGGAATTGAGCACATCCTCAGCAAATTTGCTGTCCACACCAAACTGTGTGGTGTTGTTGACACGCTGGAAGGAAGGGATGCCATCCAGAGGGACCTTGACAAACTTCAGAGGTAGGCCCATTCTAACCTCATGAGATTCATTAAGGCCAAGTGCAAGGTCCTGCACCTGGGTTGGGGCAATCCCAAGCACAAATACAGGCTGTATGGAGATTGGATCAAAAACAACTCTGAGGAGAAGGACTTGGGGGTGTTGGTTGATGAGAAGCTCAACATGAGCCGGCAATGTGCGCTTCCAGCCCAGAAAGGCAACCATGTCCTGGGCTGCATCAAAAGAAGCATGGCCAGCAGGTCAAGGGAGGTGATTCTCCCCCTTCTACTCTACTCTCCGTAGACCCCATCTAGGGTACTGTGTCCAGTTCTGGACCCCCAACACAAGAGGGACATGGAGCTCTTGAAATAAGTCCAGAGGAGGGCCACGAAGATGATCAGAGGGCTGGAGCACCTCTCTTAAGAGAACAGTCTGAGGGAGTTGGGGTTGTTCAGCCTGGAGAAGTGAAGGCTCCGGGAAGACTTTATAGCAGCTTTCCAGTACCTGAAAGGGGCCTACAGGAAAGCTGAAGGAGGACTTTTTACAAGGGCTTGTGGCAAGAGGACAAGGGGTAATGGATTAAAATGGGAAGACAGTACATTCATTTTAGACATTAGGAGGAAATTCTTCACTACCAGGGTGGTAAGACACTGGAACAGGTTGTCCAGAGAAGCTGTGGAGGCCCCATCCCTCATAGTGCTTGAGGACAGGCTGGATGGTCTAGTGGGAGGTGTCCATGCCATGCAGGGGCATTGGAACTAGATGATCTTTAAAGTTCCTTCCAACCCAAACCATTCTATGATTCTATGAAAAACAAAGCCTAAGAGGTTGCCTGTGAGCAGTACTGCCAAATTTTTAGTTTGTTTGTCCTTAACTGAGTTCTGGTTTAAATGTTTAGACTTCTGTAGTGATACAAAAATAGTACTATTTTGTAATACATACTTCCACTGGCAAGCCATATCGAGACTACAAAGATTAGTACAGAAGCATTAAGCGACATGGCTAGGTAAAGAAATTCCCATTTGACGCAAAATTAAGGTTTTTTCTCTTTCTTTGCATCTCATCTCTATGCAACAAAAAATAACTTTGACTGCCTTCCTCCTCCAGATAGTCCCTTAAGACCATATAATTTTTCCTTTATGAAATATGTAATTCCTTGGAAAAATCAAGCAATAGTTATTCAAAATATTACCATGCTGTAAAAATTATTCGTTTTTCATAAGATGACTTCTCCTTGCAAATTAAATGCATACTTGTGTTTAGATTCCTAAGTTATAAACACTTTTAATGCAATAAAATATGAGAAAGACTCTAAATTCATAACCTACTTTTAAAAAATAAAATCTATTTCCATTCTAGTCTCCCTTGCCTTATGTTTTCCAGCTCCCTGATTTACACAGAAACAACCACGGCAAGTAGAAAAAGGAAACATCTGAATGTTGATAGTCATTCCTTATTTTCCCCAAATCTACTCTGGTCCTCCAAATATTTACTTGAATTACAGGTTCAGCTAACATCTGAGGTGATACTTCCCCTCTATCATAAAACCTGTGAAAGATATTTAGATATAAGTGATAAATGGTCTAATCAAACTGAATACTTTGGAGTTTCTCTGTCTTACATTTCTGCTTATTGAAGCCTGACTGATTAAGGGGGTGTCTGCACCTAAAACAGAGGCTGAAACTACAAAAAGTAACACAAACTACTTCAATATGGAAGTATGGAGTCCTCTGAGGAATATTGTTTAAATAAAAATCAATTAAACCAACATCAAAATCTGAGCTGTGAAGCAGCCTGAACTGCTCTTCAGATTAGATTTGAATCACAGAATCACAGAGTGCCAGGTTGGAAGGGACCTCAAGGATCATCTGGTGCAACCTTTCTAGGTACTACTATAGTTTATATCAGATGGCTCAGCACCCTGTCAAGCTGAGACTTAGAACTGTCCAAGATGGAGGAATCTACCACTTCCCTTGGGAGACTATTGCAATGTTTGACTGTCCTCTTCGTGAAAAATTTACCTCTTGAGTCTAATCAGAATCTCCGAAGAAGCAACTTCTGCCCATTACTCCTTGCCTTTTCCATGTGACTCCTTGTAAATAGGAAGTCTCCATCTTCTTGGTAGCCACTCCTTAAGTATTGGAACATTGTAATAAGGTGTCCCCAAAGCCTTCTTTTCTCAAGGCTGAACAAACCCAGTTTTCTCAGCCTCTCCTCACATGGCAGGTCCTCCAGTCCTCTGATCATCCTTGTGGCACTTCTCTGGACACTCTCCAGCCTGTCTGCATCCTTTTTGTAGAGCAGGGACCAAAATTGAAAGCAATACTCCAGGTGTGGTCTGACAAGTGCCGAGTAGAGTGGAATGATGACTTCTTCATCTCTGCTGGTGATGCCCTTGTTGATGCAGCCCAGCATCCTGTTGGCTTTCTTTGCTGCAGCAGCACACTGTTCACTCATGTTGAGCCTGTTATCCACCAAGGCCCTCAGGTCCCTTTCCACAGGGCTGCCCCCCAGCCAGGTGGATCCTTGGTTTATATAGGGTTTTAGATGGGGTTTATATAAAATACCTATTAAATTATTGTCCTTGTTTGAGAGCACCAGGATAAAAATTGCCTCTGGCCATACTGATCTGAGACCTCCTGGGACCCTCCCAGCGGCTGCTGGCCTGTGCCTGTGTCAGTTCCAGTGGGGGAGCAGCTGTGCCTGTAGGAGGGGGTCAGGTGACCCACATGGACCAATCACAGCGCTCCTGCCTGTGGGGATCAGTATAAAAGGGCTCCTCAGAAAGCCCTTTACTGGTCTCCTGTGCTGTGGTCTCTACTGCATCCTGTTTTCTTGCTGGAGAAGAATGTCCTTCACTCAGATAGGTTGCCCTCCCTGAGTAGAAATGCTGTGGTTGCTCCAAGTCTTTTGTGGACTGTTGCTGGGACCTTGAACTTGGACACCCCCATCTGCTGCTGGGTCCAGTTTGGGACTTTTCTGGTTGGGAAGTAATTACCAACTGAGGAGTGTGGGTTCCACAATTAAATATTTGTATATACTTGTAATTCACCATCATTATTATTACTACTACTTCATTAACCTATTCTAGTTTTTTCCAACTTTAAAGTCTCTTTCTCCCTTATTCCCTTTTTTATCTTCTCCTGGAAGGGTAGTGGGGGGAACAGAGCATCTGTCACCTGGTTATTGACCAAAATGGTGACAATGGCCTTTAAAATCAACCTTCCCTTTAGTGAAGTCACATACTTGCAGAGGAAAAAATTAGTTTAAAAGTAGAAGCATTATTTTAAAACCCTCACTCATTTATCAATATCAGCTGAGAGAATAACTGTTAAGTTCTTCCAGTGTGAGATTGAACTATGATGTAATCCCAAAGCTGAATGTTAGCTTTGTAAGATTTGAGGAATTCATTCATACCATTCCGTTTTGGCTTTTCTCAAGCAGCTATTGTATTCTCTGAGGCAACATAAACAGATTAGTAAAAGTTTTTAAACTATATTAAATTACTCAGATCATCAGGTTACCAGTACAGTTCAGCTCTTTCACCAGGATGCAGATCTTAGTTAAAAGCAACAAAAAAATTATTGCCAAATTTAGGTCCAAAAAAGACCAAACTTCAGAGATAAATGACAAAGTATCTAGTCTGAAAACAGTAAATTTATATATTGCCCTGAATAAAGTTTTGATTTTATATGTTAAGTGCAGTTGGATTGTAGGGCAATTTCAATAATATGAGAAAGACATAATAATTTGGGACGAAAAATTCAGACTTCTTATAAGTGTATTTGTGGTTCATTCACAAATGTTACTCTGCTTCTGAGTAAATGCAGTACAGAAAATAAGATCCTCCTTATTTGCATGTAAGAACAGGAACCAACCCAGACATCTATTTCACTTTTGTTCATGCATGGACTGAGGGGAAGGGAGATTTTGTAATGAAAGATAAGTAACCATTTTGAACTCTCCTACTCTTTCCCTCCAGGTGTCCACTGTGGACATGCTTACCATGAGTATCGGAAGTTGTTATGGTGGGCAAGAATCTGTGCAAAGTACAGGAGTAATCACAGGTTGATTAATCACACATGGTCAAATATATAAGTGATGTTGAAACTGTGACAACAGATTATCTTGAGGTTTAGCAGAACAAGTGCCACATATTGTCTCTTAAATGTGATCCTGGATCATATCCCTGCATCATTACATTCCTATAGTGGGACAATTTGGTCTTTAGTTTAATAAGCTGGGAAAATAATTTTATAGGAAAAGCTACACTGATGACTTTTATCTGTAAACAAATTTGGCTGCCAACAATAATCAAACATTAATTTCTAGCAAAAGTTTCAGCTTTTCCACACATTTCTTCTTAACAGGAGATTTATACACAGTCAGCAAACACAATAAATAGCTCTTCATCTATTCATAAAGACAAGGCAAAAGGAAACAAAGTCAACTTTATCCAGATTAGGGTGGTTTCAGTGCACAGCTAGTCTGCCGATTGAAAAATAAATATTCACAAAAATGCAAAGGGAACTAAAAAGAAAACTTAAAATACCCCAATCATGGAATGCCATATAATTCTGGAGCAAAGCAACATTTATAGTACCTTCAAAAGGCCACATTTTTTGCTTGAATTGTGGAAGACAAAGGTAATAATTTTTCCCATTGTTGAAGCAATATAGCATTTTTATAGCCCAGATTAAAATAAGACATTTATTATACTAAAACTTCATTCATTGTTAATTAGCTATTGGAGTGCTGACATATTTTTGCTAATTCTTCCCTTAGAAAGTGGAGCATGGATCTTGCAGTAAGAAAGTCATAGACAAGAAATCATAACAATGCAAGTACATTGGTTACAGAGAGAAAAGCTGTGGAAGGATTATGAGTCTCTCTCCCCTGTCTCTCAAGTGATTGACTCCTATGAGATGGAGAGTTGTGTTCAGGCATAATTTATGGCAAATTTGGAAGAAAATTAGTATCTCAAAGCTTGAGTCTATGCTACAATTTAGCATTATCCATTGTGTTCCCTGATCTGTGTGGCTTTTGGAGATGCACATCTTAGCCAACTTGAGTGCACACAGTATATTCCACCTGAACTTGTAGCAAGAGCACAGAGCCGATGCCAAGCAGGGTAAGTTGGTAGGGAGCTCCAGTTTAGAGGGACACCAATGCCTCCTGCTAACAAAGAAACTGAGATAGTAGGCCTGGTCATATAAATTAGCAACAGATTAGAAATACCTTGCACCTGCTGATTCAATATCCAGAGCATCGGTGAAGGAGTAGGGAAAGCTTTCATCTAGTCTCTATTCCCTGCTCCTAATTTCTGTATAAATTTTACCTAGTGTACCCTCTCCTACTCAGTGCTGAGATGCACCCGTCTTCTGACGTTATATGAAATCTTTGTCTTCTCTTTTACATGATATCCACACACACAAATTAGGGTCCATGGACTATGTATCTCTATCTCTATAAAACAGGGCGTAGCGACTGATTTATGGGATCAACAAGCTTCTGCTTTATGCTTGATTTTACATGAAACTCCACAGACTTCCTGCAAAGGTCCTGGACAATGTATATTCTCCATTTGCCCAGGCACAGCCCTAGCCTGGTGCCTCAAATTTAGGAATTCCTGTAAGTGAAGTGTATTTCAGTAGTGATTCCCTTACCTGGGGTAACACAAAAGCCACTATACCAGGCAAAGGTGCCTGTGATCCTAAAAAGAGAAGGAGCAAAGGATTTCAGAGATGGGGGAAGTACAGGTTTGAGATACTTTTGGCAGAAGTTGCCCACCCACATCCAGTGTCTCACTCTTAGGCAGCAGAGAACAAGTTAGGAAGGCAATTTTTTTCAGTTGCAGCAGAAATGAGCCAAGTGGTGTGTTGGAGAATCTGGCAAAACAGAGCAACAGTTTTCTGACCAGCTCATTCTTCACCAAGAGGCAATTTCCACCCATGGAGCAATCTAATTCCAGCTATAGCTTTCATTGTCTATGTTTAAAATCCTTGACAGTGGACTACAAGGGCAAACAAGAATTGCCACAGTTCTGATGATGCTTACTGAACATACTGATGAGGCAAATGTTTATCCATTCCCTTTCAAAGAAGGCATACTTCAATGACAGCAACCTGTTCTAACATTCAGTGCCCATGTTTTGGATAACCTCCTATAAACCAGAAGCAGTAAGAGACTTCTTGCCCAGAATTATAAATTAATTTTGATAACATTTACAACAAGTAAGAGTGTGAGCTGTTCTATTTCTGATCTTTTAGTTGGTTCTAAGATGCTTCTGATATATCAATGTAAACTTTGTTGACAAAACTGAAGCCACAAAACTATGGGGAGAAAATGGACTTTGAATTACTTTCCTGGGGCTTTACGTGGGTCTGAAGTCATGAATCAGAAGGATTCTTATAATCAGAATTCATCATGACACTTGGCTTACCATTTTCTGTTTGAGCTTTTTTCTTTTATACCTTCAGGATGCAGACACATCACTATGTGCTTCAGTGCATTCCAGGGTCAGAACACTGTAGCATGACTTACAGCAAGGCAAGACACTTTTTTTTACTTGCTCTTCTTGAAGATCTGCCTTTGAGCATCTGCTCTGCGGAAGAATGTTAATGTAAGTGATTCGGAAATTGAGAGAAACCCAGATTTCCTTAAAGGTTACTGCTATATCTGAAATTTGCACACATGGGGTACAATCTCTGAACAAACATGTATCTGCATAAACATAGACTCATAGAATGATTTGGAAGGGACCCTGAAGATCATCTAGTTCCAACAGCCCTGCCATTGGTGGTGTTATTAAATAGTTCACAGGGTCAACATCTTTTTCTGAATGCAGAACATTACTTTGATGTTTGTGAGAAAGAAACAGAAACTAAATAATTCCAGCAAATACTATCAGTAAAAAATGAATTGTTGGATACAAGAGGAATTAATTCTATTTTTACTATGTCAAGTACTGTATCACATGTAAAATGTAGTTCTTTTTACTTATGGATAAAGCTAACTGACAGTTTGGGTTTCTTCTGTTTGCCATGATCAGTTTTCTAAATTTTATTTTCAGTGTGAAAACGTGAGAGGATCAATTATGAAAAACATAGTAGGTAATTCTCACAAATTTACTTTAATTCTTGTGACAATGCCATTCTTTATGAACCAACACAATGTTTTTATGCTGGTAGCATGCAGTCTCCAAATTAACTTGTCAACTTGTGTTCTCTTCTGTAAGAAACATTTTGGTTGACACTAAAAATCAGAGATGATTGTCTGAAGTAGGCAGCACTGATTCTCAGAGGTGGCCCATGAAACACCAGCTGCAACAATGCAGTTTTCTGCTCCTTTTGTAAAACAATCCAGATTGCAACAGCCAAGTATTTTTTTTGTCCTTGATGTTTCTGGGCGTCCTTGCCATTCCTTGAGTTTCATCTGTCTGCAACTATGAGGTACTTTTAGCATAGTATCAGCATCCTGGTTTACTGAAGCAAAGAGTTGCTGCACAGCAGCTTGATTCATAGCTGCCGTCCTGTTGCTGGACACATGCCTGCCACCTATGGGAACTCTGACTTCTGCCTAAGACTGAATTGAAATAATTAAGGCCTCTGCATAGCTCCTTAACGTGCTAAGCTTGACAGGTTTGAAGGAATTAGCAAGAAACCTATAGGCACCTCCCACCCCTCTGCTATACAGGAAGCAATGTGTGAATAAAGAAAAAAGGTGCTAAGAGCAACAAATTTATTGACAACACTGAATCACATCTGAAAGGCTATCCACACATATTTTTTGTTTATGATAAAGAAGCTTCTCTCTGCTGTCTATAAATAGAATACTTACCTTGATATCTCATTTTAGAATTATTTCAGAGACTACTAACTTGTTATATCAGGTTTTTAATTATTTCTAGAATTGACATCTGCTCCAGTTTTAACAAGAACTAAAAAGTAAGCCTTAGTGTGCCCCAAACAATAGACATGTTCCCAGACTTTTAAACACACCCAGTCCTGCTTAAATTGACATGATACTATTTTTCCAGCATATTAAATTTAAAACCATTTTGAAAAAAAGCAGCTCAAAACCTATATTGTTGCACCAATGATGTAGAAAGTATTGCAATGATCAAAGAACTGATTCAAGGCTACTGAAAATATCCAAATGTTGCCTTACCTTTATTTTCCTAGAACTGATGCCTTGCTGTATTTCTGGTTTCTTTATATATTTTCATTCCAAAATTGAAGTTATAAAGAGTATGGCAGAAATGTAAAAATCTGTTTAGAACTGGTCCAACAGGGAAAAATTATGGATTAACTGGTCTATATTCTTCCCACACTACTTCTTTAGTGCAAAAGGAAAATAATTCAGTTAGTAGCATGGTTTTGTAGGATTGTGTGTACTAATGACAGTGGAATCCATCCAGATGTCTTTCCCCTTTCAAAATAGTTTTTTTGTTTCTCTCTTTTTAGTAAAATAGCCATTGTTCTTACCATATCTAACACAGATGGAGGTATAGTGGCAATAGTGTGCACACATTAAATGCTATTTTGAATGGTTGACCTATTATTAACAGAGTATTTATTTCGTTAACTATCTACCTTATAAATTCCCTCCATACTTCATCAAAAAGACACTTCTGTTTGTTTTTTTTTTTATAATCTTTGTATTCACAGTATGCAAGTCCAGTGTTATTTAGTGTTAGAATCCAAACTTCTCTTTTTTAGAGTGTCTGTACAAACGCTAAAGCGTTATAACAGCTTCCATACCTGGGAACCTTTTAACAAATGCCTAATAAGGGGGAATGGACACTAATCATTGTTTTTTAGAGCTATTTGAGTTTAGGTCCCAGCAGCAAGGATGGGATGGGAATGGATGAGTACAATCATTGTCAGAACTGAGCAGTGGCTGTTTTTAACCAGCCACAGGAATCAACTGGGTGGAGATGTTCAGATCTCTCCCACCCAGTACATCACAGCATCTTTTTCAGGGATTGAATGCCTGCCTGCCTCATGGTTATGGAGAACAATACCAGGAAGTTTATCAAGCCATAAATACATCTGGCTTGACTTCTTGATATTTTTATGATAAACTGGGGAGGGGGGAAAATAGGATTGGCAAATATTAACTTTTCTTTTGTTGCTTTCTGAGTAAGATTCTCATCTTGTTTTAATCAAACTATAATTCTGTGTTGGTAAAATCTCCTCATGAGTGGGTTTTTTTTTAGTATCAAAATATAAATGCTCATTTTTTTCTCACAAAAAGCTAGAATCTACATGTCTACATCTGATAAATATGATATTTCTTCCCTTGTGCAAATCCACCAAAAAATTTCAAAGTTGAATTCTATTAGGATTCAAAATACATCAAGTTTGTTCTTCAGTTTCTTCAGTATCTATTTTTCTTTATGACTTTAAGAACATGTGGTGTTCCGTTGTTTTTTTTTAACACCTAGTCTCTTTAGCCTAGAGTCTTCCATTCCTGCCTGTTTTTTCTAAAGGGACAGAGACAAAAATGCAGATGTGTGGGATATGATGTCAGAGTCTCATTGGTTCTATTGTAGATCTCTGACTTCTTTTATTTTTTTGACAGAAAAGATAATTTTGAGCATTAGGCAGCCTACCATATCTTGTAGCAGATGAAAGACTGCAGTGAAAAAAACTGCAAAGCTTATTACATTGCAACTGAGGAAGAACAGACTACAATGACTTTGTGGATTTCAGCTGCCAAATTTATCAATTAAGATATTATCTACCACTATAATTTTTTGTGTCTTTCAGTGGGGATTTTCTGCAAAAGCTTTTCTTCTTCCTGAATGTCACTGTTTACTCCACATGGAATTAATAGAAGAGAGCTGGAGAATTAAACTTAACATTGAAAACAAAAGACAACATTAATGGTCTCACTACAGTTCATAATACGAACATTTAAAGAAAGAACACTCCTTTTCCTTAGAAAGTAAGTTGAAAACTAATTCCCAGGTTTGCATCCACATTTCCTCTTAGTAGATTTCATTTTAAGGTATAGGTGGAAATACAGCATAGCTTTACACAGTGGTGACAAGTATGCATCTTGCTGATAAAGTTGTATACGGGATCTGTAAAATCTGCCAGCTGATGGCATTTGCAGCCAAGTTCCTTCACTTTTTGGGGCTCTGGGAAAACACAGATACCCTTTCAGTAATAAATTTATCTTCCAATAAAAGGTGTTTACCCCAAATTGGAACAAAATTCCTAAATTTGAGCTTTTTTATGGAATGGAAATTTAAAAAATATTTTGTTTAGGGAGAATGAAATGGAATATTTCAAAATTTCCAAGTCACAGAGCCAGCTGGCTGAAAATCTTAGACAGAAATCACATCAGACCATGGATTCAGCTGCTTCTAGGAGTGGGGAGCCCCATAAACCAGCAGGGAGGTGCAGTTTGCCCAGCTGGCAGACTGGAGTCTGTCAGGGATTTAAGCAAAATTAATGTGTTCCTGCAAAATGATTTAATTTCACTAATTCAGAATTTTCCAGGGAAAACCAATCCATCAGAACATTTGTCTAATGCTATTGTTCATGCTCTACACAGGAATAATTTATAGCTTGATTGCCAATGGCTTCTGTATTCTTCTGCAGAATTCATGGCCACACCACGATGGGTGTTGGTGTTGCTGTTGGGTAACCCGACAGATACAGCACCCACAGACCCTGAAATGCAATTCCTCCCATAGAAGTACCTCTCGCATTAGGAAAGAGGTATTTTCTATATGTCCTTTATATCCTGAGGGTTGATCTTCCCTTGCCTGTGGCTGAGTGTAGGAAATGAACAAGTACCTCATTACAGAAGGAGGATATTGAGCGCCAGGCTTACTGTAGGATAAAGAACATGTCCTTCATTTGAAGAAAGAAAAGGGAATGAAAAAATGGCTCTGTTACTGCTATTACAGCATCAGAAAAACTCTACTGTATTTTCTTTTTCTTCCCCCTCCCAAAATTGCATTTCTATCACAATCCTGTATAACCAAAAAAACCTGTAATTTATATTGATGCCATTTAATTTATGTAACATACATATGGGCCTAAACAAGCTCTGAGACTCAAAATCAGAAGGAAGAGGAACTTGAAGGAGCTACTATGGAAGGCCGGAAAAGAAAATCAAGTATTACATTAGGAATTAATGGTAGAAAGTCAAAGATTAACAAGATCCATTTTTGCAGACTCTTGCTATTAACAATGAGTTGGAGATATCAAGTAATGCTTTAAATTGTACCCTTAAAACTACCTTGGAAGATTTGCAAATTCAAGCAACAAGTGTTGCATCAGAAGTCAAAAAGCAAAAGGGTGATACCATGATCTCAGCAATTACACTTCAAGGATGGTAGAGCTGCCTGTGTGACAGAACTCAGAGGGTTGTGATCAACGCAGCAGGGTCAAGTTGGAGGCCTGTAACCATTGGTGTCCCCCAGGGGTCAGTACTCAGTCTGGTCTTGTTCAACACATTCATCAATGACCTGGACGAAGGGACAGAGTGTATCCTCAGTAAGTTCACTGTTGATACCAAACTAGGAGGGGTGGCTGACACTTCAGAGGGCTGTGCTGCCATCCATGTGACCTGGACAGGCTGGAGAGCTGGGCAAAGAGGAACCTAATGAGGTTCAACAAGGTTGAGTGTAGGGTCTTGCACAAGGGGAGGAAGAACCCCATGCACCAATATAGGTTAGGGGGGGGACCTGCTGGAAGGCGGTTCTGAAGAGAAGGATCTGGGAGTCCCGGTAAATTATCCATGAGCCAGTAATGTGCCCTTGTTGCCAGGAAGACAAATGGAATCCTGGGTTGCATATGGAAGAGTGTGGCCAGAAGGTCGAGAGAGGTCATTCTCCCCCTCTACTCTGCCCTGGTGAGGCCACAGCTGGAACACTGCGTCCAGTTCTGGGCTCCCCAGTTCCAGAGAGACAGGGAACTACTAGAGAGAGTCCAGTGGAGGGCAACAAAGATGACTGGGGGATTGGAGCATCTTGCTTATGAGGAAAGGCTGAGAGAGCTGGGTCTCTCTAGTCTGGAGAAGAGAAGGCTGAGGGGAGACCTTATTAATTCCTTTAAGTATCTAAAGGGTGGGTGCAAGGAGGATGGAGCCAGACTCTTTTCAGTATTTCCCAGTGACAGAACGAGGGGCAATGGGCACAAGCTGGAACAGAGGAAGTTCAATTTACATATGAGGAAAAACATACTTACAGTGAGGGTGACAGAGCACTGGAACAGGCTGCCCAGGGAGGTTGTGGAGTCTCTTTCTCTGCAGATATTCAAGACCCACCTAGGTGCAGTCCTGAGTAATGTGCTCTAGGCAATCCTGCTTTAGCAGGGGGGTTGAACTAGATGATCTCTAGAGGTCCCTTCCAACTCTGACAATTCTGTGATTCTGTGATATATTAAAAGGGCCCAGAAAAGTGAAATATTTCACTTGCTGAACATTGCTAAAAGTTACATCAGGAGGATATGCAATCATTCCATATTATTTGTTGGAAAAGGTATTGACAATTGCAGGGGTCAAGTGATGTGGGTTTTTTTCAAACTGTGCGTGCTGAAGAGTGGATATTGTAAGCTTTTTATGGAGCTTGTAAGTACTACAGAGCACTCAAAGTGTGATTGCAAGAAGTTAAATTTTGGGCAAGCTAGCTAACATGGACTGTACCCAGGCAGGCCAAAATACCACTGAGAAGCATAATAAGTCCCTAGAGCATGCACTTCTTATTAGCACCACCAGGATTTCACTGCTGAAGTGTTTCAGACTTTCTCATGATTCAAGACATTCAATAGGCACCATGTACTGTCGTGCTCAAAGATGGAATATGAAAAACAGATTATTTTATTCATTCTCCATGCTGCAAACCATAAAACAAATAGTGACAATTCTGAGTGTTTCAGCAGGGTTTATGTGGGCAAGATTTGGTGCTACCTCTGTGCATTTCAAATATAGTGGTCTCATGGAAATACTTAACATAAGAAATTTAGAACTGGAAAGACTTCACTTTTCTCAGATGAAGTAGACCATTATCAGCAACACAGAAAACTGCAATTGTTCAGTGGTCTGACCCGTGTGAATAATTTCAAACAAACTGAAGAAAGAGATTTTTATGTGAAAACTCATGGAGGTTTTCTATTTCATGTGGTAGTTTAATAATCTAAACACAATCAAAATGAATTAGGATAGAATAGGATCATAGAATCATAGAATCCTAGAATCCTAGGGGTTGGAAGGGACCTCGAAAGATCATCTAGTCCAACCCCCCCTGCCAGAGCAGAGTCACCTAGAGCACATCACACAGGAACGCATCCAGGTGGGTTTTGAATGTCTCCAGTGAAGGAGACTCCACAACCTCCCTGGGCAGCCTGTTCCAGTGCTCTGTCACTCTCACAGTAAAAAAATTTTTTCGGATATTCACCTTGAACCTCCTATGCTCCAATTTGCACCCATTACCCCTTGTCCTATCACTGGTCATCACTGAGAAGAGCCTAACTCCATCTCCCTGACACTCACCCCTTACATATTTGTAAACATTGATGAGGTCACCCCTCAGCCTCCTTTTTTCCAAGCGAAAGAGACCCAGCTCCCTCAGCCTTTCCTCATAAGGGAGATGTTCCACTCCCTTAATCATCTTTGTGGCTCTGCACTGGACTCTTTCAAGCAGTTCCCTGTCCTTCTTGAACTGAGGGGCCCAGAACTGGACACAATACTCCAGATGCGGCCTCACCAATGCAGAATAGAGGGGGAGGAGAACCTCTCTTGACCTACTAACCACACCCTTTCTAATGCACCCCAGGATGCCATTGGCCTTCTTGGCCACAAGGGCACATTGCTGGCTCATGGTCATCCTCCTGTCTACCAGGACCCCCAGGTCTCTTTCACCTACACTACTCTCCAGCAGGTCAGCCCCCAACCTATACTGGGACATCGTGTTGTTCTTCCCCAAAGGATATTATAGTAAGATCCGCAAAGTTTTGTGTGTATCCCTGAGCACTAGTCAGCATTCATACAAACTCAGGGTAGTGGAAATGATTTGTGTTGCAGTTTATGGGATATTTGGGATTGTCGATTATCTCGACCTGTAACACTGAAGTCAAAAAAGTATCTTTCTGTTTGCCATTGCTTATGTTTACATCAAATATCGTACTCTCAACATCTAACAAAACCCTTGTAAAGCAACAGCTTTTCAAAATGTACTGACAATATCTGTCCATTCCAGAATTAATTGAGTTCTCTGAAAAGATATTTAAAATAATTTCTTTCTGAAGTGAGAAGATCCCCAGGTACAGTGTATCCAGTTATATGCATAGGAATATTTTCATCTATTAGAATTTGTTAGTAAAAGTTAATCTAACCACGTATTTGAGAAGAAAAGTGTAGATGAAGATCCAGAGTTCAGCCTGGTTTTTGGTTAAAAGTCTGAAAAGTGCAGGAAAATCCCTTCCCGAAGTCAAAGGACTTGCTGATTTCAGGGCAGTCAGGATTTTACCATAACTACTTTAAAGTCTTACTCTCCTTAGGCCCATTTACTCTTGGATTTCAGAGGCCAGTCTTGACAGCTGCACAGGTAGATCAGTGAAGCACATCCCTTGGGCCAGAGGAGATTGATGTGGACAAAGTGATGAGTGTCCCCATCAGTTAGGCAGCCAACCTTCTCTCCACCTCATGTACCCAAGAACAGCATCAAGACTGACCTGCAGCCACCTGCTTAAGAATGACTTTATTTACTTTTGATCTAAACTTGTGTCATCAGCTGAATGCTTTTGTACTCATTTCATCTGGGTCTAACTAAAATAAATGGCTGAAAAGTCACGAAAGAGTGCTGACTCACCACCACCAAAGCGGGGACAGTTGGAACACAGTAACCCCAGAAAACCAGACTGCTCCTGGAGTTATGAGATCAAAGTGTAAAAAAGTGGTGAAAAGTACAGACAGACTAGTTATGAAATACGCAGATAAAATGTTGTTTGACCACAGAACAGCTTTCAGAGAGAGGTGAAAACAAGTTCAGGACCAAAGTCGCTTTATATTGTTCCACTCCATTCTGTAAAATATGCCTCTGTTATTTCATACATTAAAATGCTAAAACATAATGAAGATTTTAATTATTTTATTGTTTTTTTAAATGAGGATATGTATTATATAGCATACTTGCATGCAATTCCAAGGTTCAGTGTCAGCTAGTGGTACTCATGATTGCAATTACTAAGAATTGCAAAAAGGTTTTCCAATAGGCCAAAATTTTAACCTTCTCTTGTGCATCTTCAAAAGGATGAAACAGAGCACAGAGCAGGTTTGGAGATGGGAAAGACAAGAAACATAGGAAAAAAGGGAAGCCCTGAAGTTAGCAAATGCATGAGAAGAGAGTCTACATACAACAAATCCCTATAAATTCCCCACAAATTCCAAAATTTATAGCAGTTTACCCAAAGCAGAGGGCAAGTTAGGTGTACAAGCAGTGCAAATATTTAATAATAGGATTGATCAAAATTTACCAGCCAATAATATATTTATTTTTAACCTTTCATGAATTAGGGAAATAGGGTTTTTTTATCATTATTACATGGCTGAAGTCTAGAGATTGGTGAAACACATCTAGGAGTATGGGGTTAGACTTCTTTCCTTTTGATCCATTTCACATATCTCAACCACAAGAGCTATGCTTATATAATAAGTATTTGAGAGAGGCGAAAGAAAATGCCTGGGAAGGCTAGGAACAAATACTGGGCATGAACAGTTTGGGTAGGTCATGAAGGAAGAAAAGTGAAGTAAAATAAAAAGATTTAATTTGGCCCATGACCAACAGAACAAAACCCAATTCTTTAAATTTCAAAATTGTAAATTATTTTCTAAAACTGAGAATTCTCTATGCAATGTTGTGCATTGTTTTGCAAGGGACTGTCTTAATTCATAAAGATACATTGAGCATTTTTGTTGATAGTAGAAGCAAAGTCAGACACACACTTTCTTCATCCAGGAATCTGATCTAGAAGCCAAAAGCCCTATTGGTATTAATAGTGATCAGGGTTAAAACTTTGACCTTTTGCTTTGTGCGTGGTTGAAGAACAGAGAACATCTGGATCCCAGGAAACAGGGATTTGTAAAGTTAATTATACCTCCCACTGAAGCTGACAGAAATCTAGTCAGAATTACAAAAATCTTTCCTCAGTAACCTCATCATTCCAGTCCAAGTGTGCACAAGGAACACGGTGCTCTGAAATGCACGAAGGTAGACTCTGACTTTTAATCAATCTAAACAAAAAGCGGAAAACATTTTTCCCATATTTGTTCAAAGGGACTCAGCTACAAAACCGTGGCTGTAGCAGAAGTGCACTCTCTTATGGACTTCAAAAGATATGTTTGTCTGTTTACCTGTTCCCTACGTATGATAATAATAAATACATTCACTCAGCTGCTCCCTCTTCCTTCAGTATCTTCCTAAGCAGTAAGTTATACTACGTCCATAGTCCTCTAAAGTGTAAGCCAGCTTCCGCACGATAAAATTAATGAGCAGTGTTGCTAAGAGCCAAGTGTGCCAGCCTAAATGAAATGTCTCATGGAAGTCTGGACTTTAGACTGTCAACCACAGCTAATTGTCATGGCTATTTCATATACAGAAACAGATGTCCCTCCAGAACTGACTTCATTTTTCTAGTCTTCAGTTACCAGGAATTACTTTAAAACAAGCTTCATCATTGCTTGGACAACAGGAGTGGCAATATTGATTCCTTCACCTTTCATTCTGATTTTATTCAATAATACTGCCACTCACCATGGTGGCTGCAGACAAGAGAGCTCTGTTCTTTTGCTGCAATATGCTAAGTGTACAAGAGTTTCCCTCACGTGTGACTAAATGCATAGTATCTCTGAAAGTACACAAAATATGTCAATGTACTTTTTTCTTTTTCTTATTCTTTCCCCCCCAAAAAAAAAAAAAAAAATGCGGCCTTTTTAAAGTGCTCTGGGGAAAGAAAATGAAAGATGCCAGATGACAAATGCTAAGTGCTCATTGCTTAGCAAACATGCTGAACAAATATCACAAACCTGCAAAGCCATTAAGTACAGGAACTCATTCCACTGAAGCCCAGAGCAGGAAGACAAATAAAGAGCTAGAACTACACTCATGATAATACAGCTAAAAGCAACTGAGTTATACCTAAATTGAACGGGAAGAGACATTTATTTTGTTGAAAGTATCTTGTTACACATTGCTTTATATTACATTCAAGTATTTAATTTTGGGGTAGTGAAAGAAGTCATTGCTGAAGTGGCACCACATTGTGAAAATAAACATGATATAACAAAATAAGGTCTATTTCTGTAAAAACTTTAATCTGCTATTTTTCCTTTCCTCTCTGCAACAAAGGAAAGAACCATGCATTTGAGTCAATTAATTATTCTGTTGTTTTATTAAGATATAACATCCTTAATCCTTGAACCATCAGACCCTTTACTATGTTACGCTGCAAGATGACAAACATGCACTGTACACCATACCACCACTAACATTCAATGTTACTGCATATGAGAGTAAAACAGAAGGTGAGAGACTTGTTACAAAGAAGTGTGGAAGGCTACAGGTAGGGAGAAGACGAAGAATTTAGGCATAAGCTGAGGGCAATTGTCTGAAAACAGAAATTATTTACTTTTCCAGCAGCAGCACAGTCTCAGGTTCTCAACAGAGGGGGATTTTTTTTATTATTTGCATAGATTAGCATACCTCATTTACAAGGTATAGTAAATTTGTTTTAGCAGTTCCACCTGTGTACTGGCTGGATAAACAAATATTATGTTTTAACAAAGTCAATCTATAGCTCTGTTATTAACCAACAGAGGATGATTTGCATAAAGTGAACTGGCCACCTTACCACTCCAAAGTTTGAATCTGAGGGTAAACCCTTTTTCGACACATATTTATCAGTATTTAAAATGCCATTTACTATGTTTCAAGGAAAATTCTCTGAGATTTTGAGAGCTTAACAATACAATACTCTGGCTGTCTATTTTTTAATGAATGATAAAAAATACTTATGCATTGTAGAAAAATCATCAGGCAATGACTCAGGTGAAAAAATGCTGGTAAAACACTACCTTCTAAATTCAGTAAATTTATGTTAGTGACGTAAAAAAACTATGTTCAGAATATCCTGTCTGATCCAAAGATTTTTTTGTGTGTTTTAGCTGCCTTCGAGGGGCTTTGTTTGAATGTGTGAGTCCAGGCAAGAGCAGACTTTTTTCTACACTACCACAGGTGAAGAACTCAGTTCAATACACATATTCCTCATGCCTAGGTCACCATGAGCTGTTTGGTCCCAACATATTGTAGCCAAAAGAAGTGCTGGTTCTCCTTGAGGTCTGCGAGTCAGAGCTGGAATTGCAGTGTGATGCTATGTAAAAGATGTCACTCTTCTGTTACTGCTGCTGCTGGCAGTGGGCCCAAATATAAAGCACAAAGTACGAGAATAGGAGCCAGCAGCTAAAGAAGATTTTAAAGAGGATGAAAAAAGGAGTATTTCATCTCTTTAGATCTCTGGCAGAGTTAAATATAAAACCGCCTGTTGTGGTCAGTGATCAAGTAAGGTTCAGAAAATCAGCACAGATTCCTCCTGCATAGATAAATGACAAGATATGGATACGCTCCCCTCACACCCATGTCATCTTGCCAAGAGCTCTGGAAAGTGGTGTACAGTCAGATGAAGACCAGTCTTTACTGGAATCTGCTGTGAAATGCAAGAGGATACGTATATTATTAGGCCTCAGAACATTCATTGGCTCCATCTGGGGAAATAGTTTCCATACTCTCAATGCAGACTGCAGCCCCCGAAGGAAATGCTGCAAAGAAAGCCGTTTCAGTGAATAGAAGCAACACTTACCACAAAGCTAGCCAATAAAGTCACAAATTTGACAATAAAATTACAGAAAGGAGACTGCTAACCCAGAGCAGTTCCAAACCAGAGTTACTGTCACATAATTTCCTGAGGCAGATTTTGTCCCTAAGTCACTGTTAGAACTAATGTTGGGTTTAACTTCACACAGCAAAAAAACGCACAACAAAAACCAAAACAAAAAAAAACCCCAACCAACCAACAACCAAATCAGAGAACATAGTTCTAAATCCACATTCTTTGCTGGTCTTTCTGTTTTGGCCTGTATAACAAGTTTTTGTTCTGTCATATAAGGTGGTAACACTGGCCAAAGCGCAGCTTGTCCTTTTCTGATCTTCAACCACACACAGCTGTGGGTGAGGCAGGGGGTCTCAATAGCCTGTTTTGGTAAATGACACTTGAACATCTGTCAAAACTGGCAGCCTTCTGAGACCCACCTGGAAAAAATAGCTTTTTCCTCACCTTCGTGTATCCTTGTCATCGTGTGATACATTGCATGCTATTCTGACATTGAAAGTTTTCAGAATTGACTAGTCTTTTATTCAATCTGAGAAACAGGCAAAGTTGTAAAAAAAAAAATTTAAAAATATTTCATAAGTTTTTCAAAGTTTTCTAGTTTGTTATTGATCTGAACACACAGCCCATGATAAACTGCTTCTGTCATTAGTAATCAGATTTGGCGTTTTCAGAGCAGATTCATTTGATATTCAGTTCAGAAACTAAGTATGTCAAAAGGAGAGATTACATGGCCAAGTCTGAATCTGACCATGTGCTATCAGTGAGTTCAGGTAGGACAAACTGCTTGTCAATATTTAAAGAAATAAACCCTTAACTAAATTCCTTTTCCAATTATTTATATATCTGGACATCAACACTTTTTCCTGTTATGTACAGAAGTTATCCTTTCCTGCTTTTGTTAAATATTAGAACTCAGATTTTTATACAGTATCTCCGATGCTACTGAGGAAAAAATATTTTGCATTCTGCATAAGTGGTTGTTGTAATCTCAGCTCTGGAGCAAAGAATCATTCTCTGTGTAACTCAGGTATCTTAGGAAGCACATATACAACCAACATTAACAGTTTTTAGCTTGAATATTCAGGCAGTGACAGTGTCTGCAAAGTTTTGCATGTTCATTTGAGTGCACCATGTAGGAAAAGAAATCTTCAGCAAAATCCTGATCATAAAAAAAAATCAGGAGAAAAGTTTGGGTTTGCTTTTGGGGGTTTTTGGGCCTTTTTTTTTCTTTTGGCTTGTGTCAGTTGTGCATTCTTAAATGAAGGAAGCAGCACACACACAAAAAAGAAATCACTGAGACATTACATAAAACAACAGAAGGCCAGAGAGTGACAAGGAATTTGGAAATGCAAGTTGTTTTTTAATAATAGAATATGTTTTTAAATATTATGACATTTTTGTAATTTAGAAAGCAATTTCTGAAATATTTTCCTTTTCTCTAACTTAGTAACCTTGGTGCACTTTGCAGACTCCTTCTCTTTCCCCACCCCAGAATCTCTCGTCTTAGGTGTTTGGGGTTTTTTTATTTCATTTTGTTCCTTAGGACACAGTAAGTTTTCTAAATGAATTCATCTTTTCTATAATTGTTGCTTATTCTCACACACAAATATACGTGGACTGTATCCAGCACTGATTCTCAACATTAGTGTAGGCCATGGGATGAGAAAATTGACTATAAAAAGAACAAGAAATAAGAAATCTTAAATTTTCCCAATCCATTACTTATTCCCCTCACTGAATGCATTAGATAATGATTGTAATGATATAATTTGGCCCAGGTTCTCAAGTTTGCATGCCAAATATCAGTGGCCTGATTTTCAGAATTAAGAAACTCTCTCCAAGACACATAGACATATTCAATGCATGTGTCACATTTTTAGCAATGTGCAAAAGCTACAATGTCTAGATCTGCATTTAGATGCCACCAAAGCTAGAATTCAGTTTGGATCATACTCAAATTTTGACAGCTATTTGGAAATAAGTTCCCATCAGGTAAGAAAATACCATTTTCAGAAAAAGCCTAAACTTTGCTTATAAACTTACGTGTTTTCCCTTCCAAGACTCTCCCTAACTCCAGCAGCTCTTCATCATCTAGAATGTGTAGAATATCTTTGTACGGTTTATGAACTTCTAGAGGGGACACACTGAGTCTCAGATTGCAGACTTTGAGTGCAGAGCTTGTCTTCTCTCTCTGTAATCTCCTAAATCCATATGGAAATAAAACCAGTAGCAGGTGATAGGACAAATGCTTATAACTGTCAAGCAGCGACCAGGCCAAGTTAAATAAATGGTGATGAAGTTAAAAATATGAATGCTGGAATATGAAGTGGTTTATGTGTTAAATTCATCAGTATACTGGTATCATCAAACACTCTCAGAGTTGACCTGTGCCAGTGGAAACCAATCTGCCCTAAATTACCAGTAAGCTACCTCAGAGCCACTTGTCAAGCTCCCTTAAGCAGAACAACTGCCTTTAACAAGACATGACTGAAGGAAGTTCACAGAAACAGAGAGAACCTCATGTTATTCCAGACAAAAAGATGTCTCTCGACCCTTCACAAGCCTAGAAAGCAGCCCTGGTCATACCAATGAAAAATTAGTAAAGATAGTGGCACAAGTATATTTCAATTGATGTACTATTTGAAAGGGTGATATTTATTTACATAAAACCCCTAGTTCCACTGTCTACACACATTTTTGTACATTATAGATACAGAAAAAAAGCATGAGGTGCACTTACAGGAAATCACCAATTTTTTAAACCATTGCTTGACTATACAGAAACATGACAATGGAGAACAAGGTTGACATTATTTGAATTATAACCTTTTTGAAGTAGAAGGTGTAATTTTCTGTATATTTACACAGTTACTAGCAAAATATGAACAACCTTCATTGCCATTTCCAGACATTATAATTATAGCTCTTATTATCTGTATCATAATTATAAAACATAGGCTTGTAGTATTTTTTCCCAAGTATTGCCAAGCCATTTTCATATCTGTATTATTAAAATGATAATTATAGAAAGAATGCCTTAATATTTAAAATTGTTCATAACAAAGTTGAATGCATATTTGTAGAAACATATTTATGACTAAGTAGTAACCCCTCCATTCTCCAGTTTTATACATCTTAACAATTGTGCCATATATCATATACTTTTCATGATTTAACCATGTCCAGAAATAGTTGAGCAATATCCTACATAAACATGTTTTTTAAACTGTAGGTTGATTTGTTTGTTAATAGAATTAGAGGGTCATCCGGTCTATATTAACCAGAGAAAGTGTGAGGAGCAGGATTCAAGCAGTTGCACAGAGTTTTTATAGGCCATGACAAAGTTATCTAGAACTTTAGATAGATGTTTTTAAGATTAACATGAGCTCAGGTCTACACTGCCACAACAGTACAGTGCTTATTCCCCAGGCTAGAGAGTTTAAACTCTATAACCTCTGTGGTGAAACATTTGGCTGCACTGTAAACATGTCCTTAGGGGCAAGTTGTCACCATATGGATGCACGAAAGTCAACAGGAATGTATCAATAACACTAAAATATGGACCAGATTTCTCCATAAGATTTTGGCCAGGTTGTGGTCCTTAACAGAATGGAGGAGAAAAAAGTATGTATTTAAGCCTAATTATTTCATTGTGTTTATATTTTGTTTTGAAAACACCAAATGCATTAGACCATATGGACTTAATAAATATAATTTCAAATTGGATTCATTTTTAGTAGAAAACTTTTCCATTGAGAAATCCACTCCTAAAAATTCTTTTCTAATTCTAAGTTTTAGAAATATTCTAATTTGATATTATTATTTAGAAACACTCTAATCTACTGAAGAGTGAATTTATCTGGCAAAGTATACACATATGAAAAATACACTTCATGATGTAAACACTGGCTCAACCCTGACTATAACATATCCAGTGGCACCATTATAATAATGAAAACCTAACTTTATATGTCCTGTCTGCATACACATATTGATTTTTAAATACCGGTTCACAGTCAACAAAATGACAGGTTCAAACAACTAATACCATGAATTCTTAGCAACCTACAGAATTAATTAACTTATCAAAAAGACTTTAATCCTGCTTCCAGTACTCATGAATCATTGTAAAAATCATTATTTATGAGATTAATTGTATAATTCACAGTATAACTTCTGTACTATGAAAATAAAACTGTAGGGTTGGATGCAATATGATTTGAGTCATCCAGTTAAATCAAGCTGTAAATCTCTGGGACTCCATAGAGCCAGCTCCAGCTCAGATCTCTTAAAGGACCTCTCAGCCTAAAAATTCAAGGTGGATGCCACATTTATTTCAAATCTAGATTTATTTATTCCAACACAGTGTGTTTTCAAAATGGAAAAGCATGACTTTGCCAAACTGAGAAATGTCAGTATTAACCCTGCACTCTTTTGTATGTTAGCTTTAGGAAAAGGCTGTATGTTGCTCAGAGTCCTGCTCCTCCAAGTTTCTATTCCTCTCTGGAATGCTCCTTAAAACATTTCTGTAGGGTTAGGTTTCTTGAGATAAGACAAAAAGTAACTCAAGTCCTGAATTTCTGTGGACAAAAAGTGTTTTGTTGCAATGGCAATACAAAATGTAAAATAAAAAAAAGTTTCAACTTTGGCTTAATTCAAGAAATGGCACAAAAAAATTGGAATGTCTTCAGGAACACTGTTTTGATTGGAGCTTTGAAGAAATCTGTTGTAGAACTGGAATACATGAAGAACACATGCCTTCTTTTTCTCTAGAGTGAAACTGTAATACTGACAGGCAGACACTGAAAAGTGGAGGTTTACAGCATGTCTTTGAAAAAACATGCTTTCAGCCGTCAGACTTGCCAGAGGAGCAAAATGTAATCCCCCATTATGACAGCCTGCTGCAGTCAGGTTCGTGTAGCAGGGAGAAGTCTGGTCCACAACACACTAACCTCTGCTGGATCATGGCCGCAGCTACCCTTGGTGTAGATCCTTTTCTTCTGGTCATTGTGAAAGGAAATGTTGTACTGTTTGGCTATAGCCTGCTCACTGCTGACAAGCTAATCCCCGTGGCGGGCTGCCTCTCCCCTTAACAAACATGTTCAGGATATGTTTGCTGTCAGCTGAACAAACCTTGCAGAGCTCATACGTACTGTATTTTGAACACTGGTCTGAAAAATGGGCTAATGATTGCTGTCACTTAGGCTTTGGTGGAGCTGAGGTGATGTGAGGATATTTTTATTATTATATATATTATTATTATTATTATTATTATATTATTATAATAATGTCCACAAAGGCCAGAGCCCTTACTTTTATTAAAAATTAAATGCAGAAAAAGATTTATATACTCCTCACAATTTCATATAAGGAAATTGGATTGCCACAGTACCCTACATTCTGGTAGAAAAATCTAACCTTAAGGGCAGTCCAAGGCAATCCCTGGCTTGCCCACAAGTGCATGGGACATGCCCTGCTTCCCCCTGCACAGTCTGGCTGGGGACTTCTCTTGACATGGTGCAAAGCCCAGCAGCAGCCTGTCAAGCTGCTTTCCAGTTGTGCTAATCACATCTGACTCCTATCAGATGAAAACAGAGAAGCCCTGCACAGACGCTGCCCGGCAAAACCACCCAGGATACTATGGGTAGATACTTGTTCCCTGACATGTTCCCTGACATTGACAGACTAAAGGGAGGGGGGTTGCAGGCAGAGAAGTGTTGATTGTATGAACAAGTAAATTAATACAAACAAGTACATTAATACAATACAATACAAACAGATCTAGTAGCTGGCAATGTTTAGCAAAATTATGTCTTAATAGGATCTTCGGCTTAAACCTTTGTCAAATACAGTTTGCCTTTGGTCCTGTCAGACCATTTAAGTGAGGGGAAGAGTTTTGCCTCTTTGTTGAAGTTTGCCTTCTGTGCAAAGCCACCAAGACAGGTCGGGATATAGAAAATTATTAGCCTAAGAAGCAGTCAGCCTGGGCAACAATAAGAACTAGTATCTCATCATTGTTCATTAAATCCAGATTTTGTCACAGAAATTTCACCTCTAGTAGGAAACCTGTCACTTAAGGCAAGGAAGACCTGAAGATGCGGGGAACACACACACACAAAAAGGTGATTCTTTATCAGTAATAACGTTTTTCATGGGCCCAAAGTTTGAGCTGTCAGAGTAAGACATGAAATAGTCTATGATCTAACCACTTGGGATGTTTGCTGTTTATTATGGCTCAGTATTTCCTCCAACAGAAAACCTAACATTAATAGGGTGAATTATTTGCCAGTGAATGACAGGTCCTTGTCAGGGTCTGTGTCAAGTTCCCCTGGCAAGGCTAGCATTCACCTCTCATACTGATTTCTATAAATAAAATGTGAATGAACTAGTAGAGTAGTCTGTTGCTTTTTTTTCTTGTAGAAAGGGGTTTTCATGTAAAAAATCTTAAATGTACTGATCTAAACTATTTGCTAAGTTTGAGTTAGATATAAAAAAGATCTCTTCATGGCAAATTTTAAGGCAGTTATTTACAATCTGATAGTATAGTATTACACAAACTATATACTATGTTTTCAAATGCAGTCAAATAATCTTTGAGTATTACACTCAAAAAAAGGGAACAACAACCTTGGATAGCACAACATTTGATTTTAATATTTTTTTTCCGTAACTTTCAACTGTTTTAACTTGGAGACAGTAAATTTCACTTGCTTATAATTGTGTCTTGTCATGTTTGAGCATGCGTTGTATCTATCTGGGGAAAAGAGTTTCTTAGGCACAGGATTTGTAGGGGAGGAATAATAACAGCTTACAGAATGCAATGAACCACCGATATAAATCCTCTTATTGTGCAATAAATGGTGAAAAGGCTTATAAAACTACTTTCACAGTCAGCTTTAGTCTTTGTTATCTGTATTTATGGTTTTATCACTGTGCAGACTAGGAACAATCTTCTTCCTTATGAATGCAAATGGTCTGGATTAAGAATTCTGGGGCAGGAATGATGAGAAGAAATACTGAATTACTGGCATATGCAGAGGTTTCGGCTGGTGCCAAGTGCTGTGTAGGTTTGGGATTACAATGCAATTCCCTGTTTTTCAGCAAGCCCTCCTGTCCATTAGTGTATTTGAGCTTGCCATGCAGGTTACTTCCTTCGTGGGCTCAGCTACGTCCCTGGGTGAAAGACCTCCCAGTCAGAATTCAAACACACTGTGGGAAATAGAAGAATTTTAGATAAAACTTTAATTGGTTAACAAAACAGTAGATTCCCAGATGCCTTCACAGAATTGGATGCTTTGTATATGCTCCTCATGTCACTGGGTCTTTGCAAGTGAAGTGCTCTGGCATCTCCAGCATATAAACCCATGTATTCTTAAGGCAATAGGTTGCTGTTAATTAAACATCCTGGGGATATTCTTCTAGCATTATACTTTATATCTCAGACTAACATTACTTGAAAAGAGATTTTATGTGTTCCATTCCATTTTACAGTGTTATAATCACCATTAAAATTGTTAATTACAATCATATCAAAAGTTTGTGAATTTCATTTGAGGATACAATGACTGTAATTATATTGGACAAGGAGAGCTGTAAAGGAGATGTGGGAGCCTGAAAAGTCTATCCCATGTCAATGGAAGATACATAAACACTTTTACTATGTAATCCTCAACTCAACAATATGAAAATAAATCAGCAAAATGGATAAAGTTACAAGATAAATGTTGCATTGATTTTATAATGCATACTGCATAGTTCACATGATCTAAATGTTTTACTTCTCAAAAAAGTTATTCATACCTTTATTATTGCAAAATTTCCAAAAGCATTTGTTACATACCAAAGCATAGCTAGTGTTGAGGTCAGACAAACATGTAATATTCACATGCTAATCATGATCACCGTTTTGGATTTGCTCTTTCCCACACTACAAAGGGTACACTTAGCAGTAATCGAATGCACTGGCTGAACTGACAGGTTTTGAGGACTGACAAGCATGGTATGATAAATCCCATCTTTTACACATTCAGTACATTGTTTTTGAGAACAAGACTCATAATGGTTGTTGCAAGTCTGGCTCATGGGTTCATTTGTCTTTCATAAATCAGAAGGGCCTGATCCGGTGTCTTATCCATGAACTAAATCACAGCACAAAACTTCAGTAGTTCTGGTAAATGGACACATTGCAGACTCAGACTTCCCTATTGCAACAGCTCTGCCACTAAGCCTGTAACTGCTATTGCAAGCACAAAGTTATGCAAGCACAAATGCTTTAGGTCAAAACTCATGGCAAAATCAACCCTTTCTCGATATAAAAATCCTGTATTAATACTTTCAGAAGCCAGCAATTAATTTGAATCCTCTTTTCAAAAATTATTCAGAGTCAGGTATGAAAATGGGCTTGGATTTTGAAACGTTCCAGTTCACAACTGCAAAACATTAGCCAGTTGCCAGCAATTACCTGTTCCAAAAGAGGCTGAAAATTCCATGTACATTGAGTGAACAGAGTTAAGTAGCTAACACCTACAGAAGAAATGCACAATATCCAACTGATTGGAAGGAGAAATACAGAATCTACTATCAAAGAGAAGGGAGTACTGAAATGCATATTCTCCATGACTTATTTTTTTGGAGAGTGGGGTTTATTTTTTTGTGGCAAACCAGGAGTCCTCTAACGTGTTTTCTTGGTGAAAACCCAGTCACACTACCTCAACATTTTGAGAACAATGTGCAAATATATAGATTGGGTGGTTTAAGTTCTGCAAAATTCTTGTAAGGATTAATTCCACAAACCGCATTATTTGCATCAAATATTTGAAGGTGATATTTGGGCAAATTTTATCGTGGCATTAATGTGGATATGCATGGTAGACAGAGAACAGCATCTTGGAAAGCAAAGGGATTACCCACGTAAAACAATGAGATCCAAAAAGCAGAGCTTTCAGAAAATCATTTGAGTCCAAATTGCATATAAAATATAGATCTACAATAAGACAAATGAGTGATTTACCTAAATGATTAACTACATGTCTGATTTCAAGCAAGTAATTTTCAAATGGTAGGGATGCCTTTAAGTATCTTAGTGGTCTTCCATACTCAGATAAGAGCATTTAGGATGGAAGAAACAGTGTTATTTCCACCTTGAGATTTGCTGGGAAAGACTAATTAATGCCTTCATAAGTCAAGTTGACAGGACCAAAGAGCTTATTGATTCCTGTCACACATAACTCAGTAGAGGACCTGGCATGAGCTGATCAGTAACCAAACACTGGTCCTCTTCTGCCATATTAACATTTTTTTAGGGGTCTTGATGGGGGCTTTTATATGATGACACCTTTTTTTCCAGTTAGAAAAGATTTGGGAAAGTCCATAGAAACATGGAATGGAAATGTAGACACCTAAACTCAATCAATTTAAAATAGTACTGTTCAGACAATTTCAGGAGCAGTTCCTCCTAAGACAGGAACATGTTGGACAAAAAACCTAACAATTTTGCTTATGTCACAGTCAGGTGTCAGCCATCTCGGTCCTGTATTTTTGTTGCCTCCCAAAGAACATGTTGACAAAATCACCAATTCAACACTTCTTTCAGCCTTTTCCTGCCCATCATCCTCCCTTTCTCCTTTACCATGTAGTTTTTGTAGAAAGTACCGTATGTTCTTCTACAGTTTCCCTTGCTGGGGGCCATCATACCCATCAAGCCTACATTTGACTTATGTGGCCTGTCACTTTGAAAGCACTGCTTCACCTTTTAGCAGTTCTCTGTATAGCACGTTATAGGTTTTTTCTTTTGCTCAAGTCAAATTCCTTGCTTTGCTTTATACATATCCTTATTTATAAAGACCCACCGATATTGAAATGATCTTCTAAATAGAGCAGACTCTGTTTTCTATATTCCATTGAACCAGAATTCATCAAGCAATATTTTGTTTGCCCTGTGCAAAATACAGATCAGTCTGAACCTGCATTTTTTCTGGTTGCTGCTTTACTATTTGTGTAGCATTTTCAACAGCTCATTGCATCAGGGATAATAACAATTCGTAAGGGCACCTCTAAATCTAAACTTGACTGCACACTCATACTCATTATGCTCATTTGAAACAGACATTATTACTTTTTTGTTTGTGGTACCCTCCAGTAAGAATAACTTGGGGAAGTTAGAAAAATAGCCTAGACAAGTATGTAGTTGTTTTTTATTCTGTCAGCATAATAAAATCTGTTTCTGTGTTGCTTGAGATATGAGCACCTTTTCCTGAACTGTCAAAACAGTTTCTTCTTTTGATTTACTTTTGCTCTTGATAAAAATGAAAAAAACTGTGAATTTTCCTTATTGTTATAAGCATGCATATGTCTGACTGTCTGCTGTATTTTTCAGTCCAAGAGAGACCTTCTTATACACTGTACAAACTATCCAGAATACATCAGCAGTCTGGACAGGGTTTCAAAATCAGATTGGAATGTACATAGAATTACAGTATGGTTTGGGTTGAAAGGGACCTAAAGATCATCTACTTCCATCCCCCCCGCCATGGGCATAATCTACTACATTTTCTTACATTTCTGTCCATCAAAGACACATGAAAGCATGGATGGTGCCACAAAAAATATTTTTTTTCTTATTTAACAAAATTTCCATTTTGCAGAGGGAATATTTGTCAGATCTTTTCAATTCTGGCCAGAAGAATGCTAATTTTGACTTTCCATAAAGAGAGGAAACTGCAGCTGTTCAATAACTAAGGGCAAGGTATTTTAGAAAATATTCTGAAACTCATTTTTGAATGAAAAAAATCTAGATTAAATTTCTAATTTAATGTTCTACAAGGTCAGTATTAATACTGTCTTTAGAAAGACCCAGGGACAATTCGTGTTTTGCAGAAATTGTAATACTTCAGGACTGTAACTTTGTTCTGAAGAAGAGTTCAAAATCTCTGTGGGTTTTTAAAGAAAATATCTGCATCCTAAATCCATTGGACCTTATTTGCATCGTTTGAGTCTCAGGACTGTTTGGGGAAGAGATATGTTTATTTGTTTGTCCCACTTTTTTATTTTTATTTTTATTTTTATTTAGCTGAACATTCATTTTCCTCTGTAAGTTGCCATTCCCAAGAACCTTTTCTCTGTTTCTCATGAGCGAGTTTTTGCCTCAAAAAGTGAAGGAATATACAAGATTGTAGCTGAGATTTAGTTCTGATTAATAAGGAAACAATCCCAGGGAACATAAAGGGACAAGGTAATTAAGACAAAAGGTCAAGGAAAAGAAAGACCAGATAGTTATGAAACAGAATCCTTAGAAGGATTGAGGGAACTGGCTTTCCTTATTTTAGGGAAAGAGAAGGCAAAAGAAGAACAAGTTTTCTATAAATGCCACAGGCTGCCTAGAGGTGTGAAATCTCCTGACCTGGGAAGTGATTAGGTGATGGTCAGTCAGGGATGGCCTGGGTATCCTGAGTGCCTCTCAGTGCAGCAGGCAGGGCTGGATCCCAGTTCAGCAGTGCTGCCCAAGCAACATCCCACATCCCCTTCACAGATAAGCAGCAGCTACCCAGACTCTGCAAGAGTCAGGAGATGCTGCCTCCCACAGAACCACAATGCTGCTGACAGTAGCTGTCTGGATGACAGTGGAGAGCCCAGATTGCTCTCGATTCATAACTTTTTGCCTCCTGCAAATGCTTCCCCAACTGCCATGTGCTTAATCCTGGCTTGTGTCATTTTTGTACCCAAACCATAACTTGTGTGTTTTTTTATTATCCCTTTCTGCACTACAGATGTATGATGCAACAGTTTCAGAATCAATGTGATCTGCCCTGCTTGTGACTTTACTATATAGAATCATAGAATGTGTTGGGTTGGAAGGGACCTATAAAGGTTGTCTAGTCCAACCCCCCTACAATAAGCAAGGACTTGTCCAACTAGACCAGATTGCTCAGAGCCCCATCAAGCCTGACCTTGAATGTCTCCAGGGATGGGGCCTTCACCACCTCTAGGTAACCCCTTCCAGTGATCCACCAGCCTCATATTAAAGAACTTTTTCCTAATGTCCAACCTAAATCTACCCTTTTCTAGCTTAAAACCATTACCCCTAGTCCTATTTTTACATGCCCTTGTGAACATCATCTAAATACTAGATCTGAAGTTCAGAATTGAAATTTGATAAGAGGTTGTTCGACAGCTCTGACTTTTTCAAAAACTAACTTGAAAATTTCTGGCTATGTCCTTCAGAAGATTTTTTTTTTTCCAAATCTAAACATTTTCCACAATAAGTGTAAGATGCAAACATCTGCCAGAACCCTCCTGATGTTGTACTCCACAAAAAAATATGAAAAAAACTTGGAGTTAGATAATCCACTCCCAATTAATATATTTTCTCCATCATTTATTTAATTCCCTCTGACTGTACAGAATTAAAGGATCCAGATTCTTCTTTTTCTAATAGTACTGGCAAAGGCAGCCCTTATTATATATGTATTAACTGTACAATATTTCCATTCCTACTTTCTCTCCTTGAAATATACTCTTTGTTTTCACAAAGAGCCAGAGGTGTCCCAAGGTGACAATGGAGCATCCCTACTCATTGGCTTATGTGGGAACTGAGAAAAAACAGACCACCCAGAAACAGAATTTTAAAGAAAAAGATCTCTTCACTAGAAGAGAAGCTTATTACAGGCTCCTTTCCAAGTCGGAAGTGACCTTTAAAAATAATCTTAAGCAAACCACTCACGCATTGCTAACTTAAACAAACACTATAGCATTAGCTAAACCAGAGAGTGTATTTCCTTCCTGCTGATTTGTTCCCAACTATGCATTGTAACAGAGAAGAAGGGGAAGATCCTCAAAGGAAGTAAGCAACAGATGCAAAATGTTTGGAAAGTTATTATAATTTGTGTTAAACATTATCCTGGAATAAACCAAGCATTACACAAATTAGGGACATAAATCATATTCATAACCAACCTTTTTGTCCAGCAAAACTCATCCATGTCACGACACTGATGATTTTTCAAAGTAAAATAGAATCCTATAAGTCCTGAAGTCCCTTTTCTCCCACAGAGTTCAATAAAAATTGAGAGATGCCCTGAGAAGGCTGCAATTCAGTATGCAGAGAGTGGCCTCTACAAGAGTGAGACATTCCTACATATAAACAGCTTTTCACTTACATGGGCGATGACAGTTCTTCTTCTCTTCCTTTTTAAAACAGTGGTCGATGAAAAAAAAAACTAAGCAAAGATTTTTAACCTTCTTTGAAGACTTAAAGTTGGTTGGAAATTTGTGGAAGCAAAGAAAAATGCGAAACATTACTTTTAGTTTTTAATACCTAGGAAATATTTCTAAGGGATGCATGAGAAGTGCCTAGAACAGGCTTTTTGTCAGCAGAATGAATTTTACTATGAGTCCTTCAGATCTCTCCTGGGATGTTTTTTTCCAGAGCTTTTCATGTCAGAAGAGGAGGACTTGTTTCTCCAAGGGCATAGGTGAGTCCATACTGCACACAGAATGGCAGCTCAGCCTACTTCAAATGGACAAACTTCTCTACTACAAGTCATCTTGCTGCAACATCTTGAAGTAAGACTGATTGATTCATGCTTGTGCATGAAGAAGGTAGCTTGGGACTTTGACAACACCCTGGAAGGGGTTCAAGGGAAGCAGAAACCCTGGAATGGTTTGTCTGTACCAGCTTGTCTTTCATCCCATTTGCAGAGTGGCTTGCAGCTGCCTCCCCAGCATGCTGGGAAGGGCACTAGCAATGCACTGAGCTCAAGCACATCAGACTGCTTGTGCTTTGAAACACGGGCTTCTGGAAAAGCCTGCAGCTACCCTTGTGCTCTGATAGTCTTCACAGCAGACAAGCTTGGGTTTTTGAGCTTTTCAGGACATACAGAATACAGCTCTGGTAATTATGGCATGCAAATCTTACTCATAGGAAAACCTCACTCTTAGTTACACAATGCAACTCCTGTAGAGTGAAATAGAACAAAACTAACAATAGCCTTTTTTTTTTCCTACAGTATTACCTACCGTTGACATCTCTAAATTCACCTATGGATTTCCCTGATGCTCTAGACCATCCGTGGAAATCTGCAGATTGACATACTAGATTCTGATTACCTCTTTAACATCAGCAAAGCTAAGACCTTGTGCCTACTAGAAAGCTAAATCAGTCTTAACTCAGTTACAGGTCCTAAACCAAACCCCATCTGTGCATGGAAAATGTTAATGCATTTATATAAAGGAATACATAGCTATACTAGTAAATCAAACAGGTCAAGACCCATTTTCTAATCAATGGACACAGAAAATCCAACACCAAAGCTATTAAATTCCCTTCCTCTGCAAAAGCAGGATAAATGGAACAGACCTATAAGGCTGACCCTGACATCTGCTCGGGAAGAGGCTGGTAGTGTGCCAGGAGGCATGAGCAAACCATACAGCCAAGCAGAAGGGAACAATCAGGTTCCAGTGTCCAGGTATATTCCTTGATACTGTTTTATTTAGTAGGCTAAAGCTTATATTTATTTTACATCTGTGTATCTATATTTATTTTAAAACCAAACCCCATTTTGTGGAATGTCTGGTTTAAATCTTAAGCATATCCATCAAACATTATGTAATTAATATAAAACACACAGGGCTCATTTCTTTTTGTTGAACACAGTGGCAGAGTTGTTGCTCTGAGTGCAAGACTGAAGCACATTTCTTCCTTGTTGTTCCCTATGTTTCTCATTTGATTGCTTTGGTTGGGTTGGGTTGTTTTTTTTTAAAGCTTGTCAGGATTTCTACTTTTTTTTCTTTTTTCTGCTCCTTTCCAAGAAAAAAAGAATCACAAAGGATGTGTGTGTGTGCCCATATGTGTTTGACAAACATTAAGTTCTTGCTGATGTAATAGAAACAGGCAGCTGGGGAAAACAAGGAGGACCTGTGAGTCTGCATAGTTCTGCCTAAGAAAAGGCTGCTTCAGGCACTACTATGTTATTAGACACCAATGAATACAAAAGGGGAATTTGTCCTTCTCATTCCCAGATGAACAGAAAGGCTGGAGCTCAAATAAAGAGAAAATTATAGGAAACTGAGAACTGTTAATTTGGGTACTGTTGCTTTGGCTCTCAACTCCTTTTTTACAATCTGCTTTCTTACAGATGTTCAATGGTGATACCATAGCATTGCTTATCTATCAGGACACTGCAGTTTCTCACTTGACTGAAGATGTGTCCCCTACAATCTAAGAGAGTGGTATCAATTCTCTTTAGGTCACTGGCTTGAAAGATTCCGGATCATTAGGAACCAAACACCACAAAGCCACAAAACTGTTAACAGTGTGCAGCTGCTTGGAGCATTTGTGGAATAGCCAAGGGGTTTCAGTCTGGTGAGTCTGATCATCACATCAAGATACCTGCCACCACGATTGCCACCTCTTTGTAAATTGTTCAGAAAACAGATGGATGGAAACTTCACAACCTTTCCTAACATGTCTGAGTTACAGAACACATAGCATGGAGAAAACACAGGAGAACTACAAGAGAGTCAAGGAAGCAAAAGCTGTAGTTTAGCTCCACTGTTGTTTACCACTTATAAAGGACCTCAGGTTTTTGCATTCCATGTCTGAAACTACTCCCAAATGCAAATTGTTATCTGCTTTTTCAAGTGAAATCATTCAAATTTAAATAAGATAATAATTATATATAGTTTTCAACAACTGGCTTCCAGGGTAGGTTTCACTTGTCAGGATCCTGCTGCTTTTGTAGGTGACCCTATCCCATCCATAGCTTATGAAACAGGCTGGAGAACCTCCTGGAAACTTCTGTAATTTTTGTCACTGCTGCCTCCCATATCCTTCACTTCTTGATGGGAGATACCATCAACTGCATTGTTCTACCAACTTCAGTCTTCTCACCCCTAGTATTCACTGTATTTGCTGGGCAGTAAAGCCCAGTTCTAGTTTGTTCAGATATCCAGTGTATTTTTAAAAGCCTACGTATTTATATTGCAATATATATGTGTATTCCAATTTTTATATTGCACTATAGTTAAATGTCTTAAGTATTTTAAACAGGAATAGCTCTTTGTTACCAAACTTCCAAATTGTTTTAATGATTTCTTACACATCAAACAGAGGAAGAACAAGTCAAGGTGAATGATTTCTTCTGATTGTGATTTTTTTTTCACTGTTTTTCATATAAACTTTTCCTACCTCTCACAGACAGGACCTATTTTAACTTGCTGCTGGAGAGACCTAAAACCAAGACAGCTGATTTACAAACTTCGTAGCCACCTTTTGTTCAATCATTTGGAGTCATGTTTTGAATCCCATGGTGTGAGGGTCTAGTTGGCATGATCAGCTGATGTGAAGATAAAAGAAGTAATTACAAGGATGCGTCAAAAAAGCAGAATTGGGGTTGTTTGGTTTTTTTAATGAGACAAATGGTATGGCTCAAACCTGGGACCTATCCCTGGATGGCCTCAGTCTGAGAAGAAAAGGAGAAAAAAACAGAGAGGAAAAGTTAGTGTTCAAGTGCCTAGAGGTGTTTGGTGGGACTCAAGGCCTCCGAGAAAGTCTCTGGTTGAAGATCAGCAAATAATCTTAAGAGGTGCTGTGATCCTGTAGCACAGATGGATGGCGGAATAAGAAAGTGTTAGTGGTTCTACCAAACAAAATGCCAAAAGCTTCTTTATGCCTGTATCTTCCTTATGCTGTGACATGAATCAATCACTCTGAGGGTAGTTTCTGCTGTGGGAAACCAGCATACGGTAGTGGACTGACTCTGCACAATGCAAGGGGACTTTTGAATACTCAATTTTTAAGAACCCAAGAGGCCAGCTAATAATCTTGCCTAAATCATATCTTTTTCTTGTGAATGGAGGAACAGAGATAGCAAATGGAGATAAAGAAGAGGCTATAAGGGATCATATGGAGAAAACTTGTTCTGGTCAGAAACAGTCATCAAACCCTCAGATAAGACAATGTGGTGTGGAGGATAGCAAAACAGAGAAAAAACTCTCAGCCACATTTGTATCTCTGTCTTCTGTGATTGCTTAGCTTGTAGAAGACAGGAAAACTGCTTAATATTTGATTAGTTTATGGGCCCATTGGGGCACTGAGACAGAATAGAAACCCTTACACACAACTCTTGCGCACCCTGAAGTCCGACAAATACAGAGTATTCAGAAAGGGAAGATAAAATGTTTGGGTTTGCTCCTGTCAAACTCTCCACAATTTGTCACATTTTACACAGTGTTTTTACTCACAAATCCAGGATTCACTTCCTTTCCAGGTGGCAGCCTGCCCAAATGAGAGACAGCTATGTGTCTCATCACTGACCATCTGGTCACTGCTGCTAAACCTAAATTCAACCTTTCCTCTGAAGTCATCATCCCAATACTCCGCAGATTGTACCAGGATCTGTCCTGACCATTCAGCAGGGATCCAAGTCCTTTCTCTGGTTGTCATGTAAGGCTTCAGTCCAAATTCCCATGCCAGAATCCAGACTTCTTAAAGTTGAGCAACACTGCAGTTCCCAAGAGTTGCCTGAAGGCACCTACTGTCTTCAGAATAAGTAAAGATGGAAATTGACATAGTACATCTGTAATGTAATGCAAATAGTCTATTGCCAAATAAGGAGTAGATGAGATTACTTGTGAGAAAAAAGCTACTGGCACACTTCTCTTTAGGACCAAGTATTTTCTGATGGAATTCTGTACATCATTTTATTGTGCCAGACACTAAAACTGATGAACATTTATAGGTTACCTTCAATTTTGTATTCATTGCTGTTACTAAAAACAAAACTTTTTTTCACAATCAGTACCAAAAAAAAGAGTATCACTCCGTAATCAGGGATTATAAGAGGAAATACAAAATGCTAACATTAAGCTGTTTGTCTTCTTTCTTCAAGAACAGAACATTAAAATATGAAAAACTTAACTTCCAGGATGAAATTTAGTGGCTGCCTAGGATTGATTGCCTCACTTTGAGGTAGCTGCCAAGATGGATCCCACAGTAAGAAACTTTCAAGGGCAAAAAGTAGCTGGTCAAATGCTTTTTACCAACACCTACTTTACAGAAACTCTGCTGAAAAATAATAGCCTGGACTTTTTAACCTTCTTCTATGAGTTTTAAAATATTTTGTCAGAAAGAGTAGAAACTTTTGTCCACCCAAACACAAGTTAATTTATTTTTACTTTTCTGATTTAATTAATTTCATCCATGTGTATTTTTTCCATGCTAGTTTACATATTAAATGTCTTGCATATAGATTTTTGGAGAAGTATGAGGCCAGCATCATTAAAAAAGTATGCAAGATCAAACTAACTGCAATGTGTGGTTTGTTAGTATGCAGAAAGCACACAACTACTCATGCAGAGAGATCAAAATTGAGAGCTGCTCCCTTTTTTATCTCTGGTTCCTAGTGAAAATTTGAATCAATGCATTTACTGAAATGCTACTGAATTACAACACCTCATTAGAGCTTTCATAAGTTCATGGGATCCTTTATTTTGCTCTTTAATTGGTCTCTTAAACTTCTTGCCTATAGTATGATTAATCAATTTCCTCTCTTAAAACAGATTTTGTTCCCTCTTTCAACAGAGTCTTTACTAAAAGAAAACAAAAAAAGAAACTAAACTTTTTTCTCATTTTGCTTGAAGTAATATATGTGACTTTGAAGCTTTAGCTTTATAGAGCATTTCTTTACATGCCCCAGAATTTTTCTGTCAGCTTCTCTTCCATAGCACTGATGCTCTCTGGCAATGCTTTTACTTTCCTCTTGCTGTGCAGACTAAACTAAAGAAACATCATTGTACCTGTTATTGTGGTTTCTCTCTATTTTATTAGTTTAATCCAATATTTTTGGCCTCAAGAGGGGACAGTATAACAGTGTGAGATATGTCACAGATTTGAAGAAGTATGACAGTGAAAACAGGAATGAAAAGATAACATATTTTGTCTCAGGATTTGGATAATTAAGGCTTTTAATGCAATCCCTGTGTAACAATTTGGCTTACTTTAATGCAAACATTGTAAGGATATTTCTAGCAAACGGAATAAATAGCCTCACGTTTCAAATATCCCATGGAGTCCTTTTTTGAACTCTAGTAAACTAACACTTCATCAGAATAGTTGAGTGAGTTGACTTTTGGTTCACTAGATAAGCCAAAATAAAATAAATCAGTTAAATAAAATATTTTGATCTGGATTTTTTGTTTGGTTGGTTTGTTCTTTTGCTTTCAACTTTTATCTTCTGTAAAGATGCACTCAGATGAAATTGGAAATAAAGCTAAAATACTTACAGCATGCTGAAATTCAGCTGTTAGTGTATGTATCCCTCCCATTTGGTCTCTATAGCCTCTGACATTCCAAATCTGAAGTTTTAAACAAACATAATATTTAATAAAAAGTCATGTTTATCCAAAAGAGGATTAAGATGATTTTAGTTTCTGGAACAATAAAGACTTGGGAAGGGATTTCTTTTTATTTGTCTGACTGAGTCACTTTTTGAATGATTATTGTAATGCTGCTGGATTACAGTAATCACTGTTGTTGCATGATAGGGCAACTAATGTCTTTCTATTGTTTCTGTTCAAATAATTATCACATTAATAAACAACATATAGAATCATAGAATGGTTTGGGTTGAAAGGGACCTTAAATATAATCCAGTTCCAACCCCTGCATAGGCAGGGACACCTTCCACTAGACCAGGTTGCTCCAAGCCCTATCCAACCTGGCCTTCAACACTTCCATAGAGGGGTCTTCCACAACTTCCCTGGACAACCTGTGCCAGTGTTTCACCACCCTCACAGACAAGAATTTCCTCCTAATGTCTAACCTAAATCTTCCCTCTCTCAGTTTAAAATCATTACCCCTTTGTCCTCTCACTACAAGCCCTTGTAAAAAGTCCCTTCCCAGTTTTCCTGTAGCCCCTTCAGATACTGAAAGGAGGCTGTAAGGTCTCCCTGGAGCCTTCTCTTCTCCAGGCTGAACAACCCCAACTCTCTTAGCCTGTTTTCATAAGAGGTGTTCCAGCCCATGGATCATCTTTGTGACCCTCCTCTGGACTCACTCCAACAGCTCCATGTCATTCTTGTGTTGCAGGCTCCAGAACTGGACACAGTGCTCCAGGTGTGCTCTCAAGAGAGCAGAGAGTAAAGGGGGAGAATCCCCTCCCTTGATCTGCTGGTCACCCTTCTTTTGATGCAGCCCAGGATATACATGCTAACAAATAAAAGCAGCTGTGTCACACTTCACAAGGAACATCAAAATATTACCACCCTGAACATTTTTTCCTCCACCCTTCAAATTTTTATAGAAAATACCCTTTGAGTTCATAAGTTAAATGTTTTCAAACCCTCTTCGGATCCCCAGGACTGCCTTTTAAACAGCAGTGTGACAGCAACACCCACAATCACATTTTAGTGGGCTTGGGAGAAGCAGTTTTGGGGGACTGCTGACAAGGCTGGGACAGGGTTTGACACTGTACCCCCATCTCCAGTGTGCCCAGCAGAGTAGCTCTTCCTGGGATGCTGAGGGACTGCATTTCCTGTCAGTGTCTGCCTGCACAACACCTCACACCGAGGTCACCATGAGTTGCAGAAAACCTTCTATCTCCACAGATGACCAGATTCAGGCTTGCAGGAAGGCAGCTGCTCAAAAAGTCCTATGTTGGGTATGGCAGTAAATGAGCTCATCACTATTGGATCAAATGTATTTATTTTTGCCAGCATTTGTGTGATTCATGAATTGCTTACTTTTTTACTGTTGGAAAAAAGTGTTCAATAAGCAAAGACTGTCTCCATCCCTTGACTCTAGCCCAGCCTCTAGAATATTCCCATTTTAGAAACCTTCCTGCATTTCCCAAGCTCAGGGGAAAGAGCTTTTTCTGGTGTGAGGTAGACTGCAGAGAATAAAAAAAATAGGAGGAAGATTCAGATGAATGCATGACTCTCCACAGGATAATACCCTCATTTGCTAAAGTCTTCATGGAAAATGAGATATGAATTATGCCTTACTAAGACATTTATGAATGAGAAACCAGATTCTGGCTCAATTTCCAATATGCAAAAATTTTTGTTCTTTTAAAGTTTGGTTTATTCCTAAATTCAGTGCTTTTTTAAAATTAGTTCTAAAGAGGCTTTATTTAAAAATTTACTGACTACTTTTTAATGTCCCTTCCCACTGATGTATTATGGTAAGGGTCAGAGATACCACAGGACCAAGACACCAGGAAAATCAATAGCTCTGGAAAAGCCCCTAAACCCCCATGTACTTACACAGGCAAAGTCAGGCAGCTCAGAAGGGACCTTGGAAAGGACCTTATGCTGTAGGGGATGTGGCTAAACCACTTGGTGAGGAAACAGGGCTGCAGGGTAACTTTGTTTCCTTTCAACACAGCGCCCTCAGAGCTTCAGAAATGCAGCCGCATGCATTAGGCATGCAGGGCAGGTGTGTTACTTCCAGCACCACTTTGAAGAGCCTTTGACTACAACATTTTGAACAATTCCTCAAGATACTTGGAGCCATAGGGCTGACTCTGCAGTCACAGGGTGTTATTGCAACCCCACAACCAGAACTCCTCACACAGTTCATGAAATAGTTTGGATTGGAAGGGACCTGTAAAGGCCATCTAGTCCAACATCCCTGCAATAAATGGGGACGTCTTCAACTAGGTCAGGTTGCTCAGAGCCCTGTCCAACCTGATCTTGGATGTTTCTAGGAATGGGGCATCTTCCACCTCTCTAGACAACTGGTGAGTGTTTCACCACCCTCACTGTAAAAAATTCTTCCTATCTAGTCTAAATCTACCCTCTTTCAGTTTAAAACCAGGCCCTACTAAAATGTTTATCCCCAACTTTATTACAGGCCCCCTTTAAGTGTTATATACAAAGACGTGACAGCAGGAACATGGGTCAACTCTGCTGCGCTCCTTGCGAGCCAGCAACTCAAAAGTACTCTCTTACTTTTGCTCACTTGGGGAGCAAACAGATTTTATATTATTTCATACACCTTTTCAGCAGGAGGGGCAGACAATAGTTTACATCCAGGCTAGTCTGGTGTCCAGCTCCCCGGTGGCTGAAGCTCTATTTTTTTGGGAGACGGGAACATGAACTTCTTCCTGAAGGGAGAAAGTAATGAAAACATAGTTTGTATATGAGGTGGGTCCTCTCCTCCTTTGCACTTTAAAAGGACGCAGGCCCAAAGCTATGCTACAGAGGCTGCTTTTGTTATCTGTTATTAGGATTAGGTGTTATCTTAGATGTCAGCTGTCCAATTCTGTGAAAACCAAGCGACTTACTTCTGCACAGAGTGAGCTTTCTAGCATCTCAGTATTTCTTAGTCACCAAACTTAGACTCCATGGGAATGTAGAAATGGCCAGGTTTAAACATTTGCTGGTTTTCTCAGTATTGCATCTCCAGAGCTGTGGGCCCAGACTCCTTGTGTGTGTCACTCACAGTATGATACCTGCCCCAGCAGCATTGGAAGTGCAGGAATGCTGAGCAGCCACCTGGTCAGCATCAGCAGGGCACTTCCTGCTGAGCTACCAGGATGAGTGACTAGAGGCATGAAGTTGTGCACAAGCTTTGCTTCTCAAACTTAGTCCTCTCTGAGTGGTCTCCCATTTTGAAATACAAGGCCAGAAAATGTCAAAGGCCAGTACAACCCTCCAGTAATAAGCTAAAAAGACTTCAGCCACCCTGGCAAGTGGAACAAGAGGTAAATGCCCCAACTTCCATTTTATTAACACTTGTTAACACTCCCTGTGTGATTGCATTGACTAGTCCCTGCTGACTTCAGTGGGACTATTTACCACTGCAAGCACTGAACTTGCTTGATTTTTGCAGAAGCAGCGATGTCATTGGGCAGAAAAAACTAAGAAAACTGCCAGGGACGAATTGCAGCACAGCACAATCTCATTCACTTATGGATTAATTGGGCCAAGGTGTAATTTAAAAGGCTGGTTTCTGTTCTTGTTCATGTCAGCATGGTTATCTGTTGACAGCAAAGTTATGTTCACAGTGGCCTTATAAAATTGGTGAGATTTTCTGTCATTTATGCCCATGACAATAAGGAACAATTAAAGCTCTGATGTAAAAATATCCATAAATATTTTAACCCTTGTGGCTTGCAACCCTCTTGGAAGACACGGATAATCTGCAAAAGTAGGAAGCCTCTTCATCAGCTTATCTTAATCAGGAAAATATTTGGCCAGGTGACCTGTGCCAAGATCACTGAAGAGAGCAACTCTGTATCATTTCCCTGGGCTCACTTCCCAGCTCCCCTACTTTTACGGGAGTACTGAATTTTTAGCAAGACCTTAGTACATAGTGACTTTAACAGATGCACATTCAGGCCTTCATAGGAGTGCATATTGTAACCAGCCTAAAAATACATGGAGAACTAACTGTGCTGAGTTTTCTCAAACAAAAGCTTTAGAGTGTCATATCTTATCATACAAGATAGCCTGCAAATATTGAGACAAATGTACTCGCTGCGATATCCTCATTTATTTTTTTCTTCCTTTTTATTTTAAAATGAAGTTATGATGATGCACAATCCCTGTATCTACCCTCAGTTGTCTGATTGATTTCATGTACAGTCACAGTGTGAAAAAATGAAATTAACTGGTTTTCACTGATTTCTTAATTCTTCTTTTCTACCCATCATCTGCAATATCAATACCCTTCCTATCCCTAAGGGAAAGATAGGTCAGAGCAAAGGGTATATGACAGTGAGACCCAGGGCATGATATGGGGGAAGCCGTGAATAGAGACAAAAGATGCAGAGCTCCAGATGGCTCTGGACTCAGGCTTTTTTTGTGAGGATTAATGCAGATTGTGAGAGATCAGTAGAGGCAAACATGCAGAGTTCAGGGGTCTAACGACATTTCTCTTCTCCGTCTTCTAGAAGGTTGCCAGTCATAATACCAATAATTAAAACTGGGGCAATCAATCGTTCTGAAAAGACAGGCAAGAGAAAGGGAAAGGAAGAGCGGTATATTTAAAAGTGATAAATATGAAAGCAGCAAAAACTTCAGAGAAGCAGAGCAGCTGAATATCATAGCAGGGAGAGGAGGGCATATCAGGACTACTGAATTAGAAAATGAAAATTGCACACACCCACAAAGAGACAAGATATTAAAAAAAGTCAACGGCGCTAGCATAAAGCAGATGATGATATGAGCAGCTTTCCTTCTTCTGGAAAAAGAAAGCTTTGAGAGCCATAAAGCAAGTAAAATAGAATAAATATGCCAATACATTTTTACAAAAATTGAAAGCATCTGTGTTGTCTTAAAACATACATTTTAAAGAAAACTTAACTTATAGGAATCTTTCCAGTGAAGCAGAAAATTTGGGTCAGTTAGAGATTGAGAAAGGCTGAAGGAGATCTGCACAAAGCCACCAGGGTCCAAATCAGGGAGGCCCCTTCCCTGAAACACAGAAAAGCCATTGCAGCATTGCTCTGCTCTGCAAGCTTGCACAGGAGGCAGAGCTGTGGTCCTTCCACCAACCCTTGAAGCAACCCACGGGAAGGGAAAACTTCAGCAGTACATGAGGTTTTTAATTAAAAATATTGCAGTTCTTCCCTGGCCCACATGGCACTGACGTGACATAGGTGTTCAGCTGTCCAGCTGTGTGTGTGCTGTGATAGAGCAAGCTCAGATCCAAGCTCACCAGTTGTCCACTGTCTGCTTAGGTATGAGGTGTTGGGATGCAGGGAAAGCCACAGTGCTCATTGCAGGACCCTCTCTCACCCTCTACAAAGAGACCTGGAATGCTGGGCTGATACTGACTGCACAGAGGTCCTCCCTCTGCTCTGGAAGCAAAGCCACATCACCGTTACCAGACAGGAAAACAGCTCTGGGTCCAACTGAGAAGGGTGCTGATGTTGCCTGCTATGAGATAGATGGAAACTGTAGCCCCTGGACATCAGCGTGCCTCCAATAAACGATATGAATATATGGAGACAAATTACCCTTAGCTCTTTGCAGTTCCATAGGGCCCAGCAAAATCTAGCCATATTCAATCACTTTCAGGTGTCAACAGACACAGCAACACATCTAAAGACAAGAGACTTTAATGCATTTTCCACAGATTCAGGAGAGAAGAGGGAGAAGGAGCTGTTTTGTCTGAAAATCCTTGACTCAGATGATACATATAAAATGTGCTGACTTACACTGAGATTGCCACTAGCACTGCTGTGGGGCTGCAGGGAAGTGATTTGTACTGGGAAGTCCAGATCTAAATGCACTCTTTTATGAGCAAATTAAACTTACGGAAAGTGCCAATTAAGAAATTTATAGCCTTATAAAAGCCTAGCCAACACCAAACTCAAATCTTATGTGGACACAGTGCAGTGTATACATTAAAATACTAATGTGCCACCCTTCAGCTTCTCCTTCTCCTTGCTCCATTTAAAACTTTCTCCTGAAACAATCTTAATGTGTCCTCACTCGGCCTAAGATAAAATATTCTTCAGGCTCAGCATTGGCCCACACTATGTCTAGTCCTTAAGTTTCCACTGGTTTCAGACTCAAGGCATTATGTGTCTCCATCTCACTGTTACTTCAGTATTTGTGGCATCCAAAGCTGGATGTCTCAAAGTTGCCTAATGTTCAATTCCACTCCCATAAAAACTGGAGCCCCTCCTTTGGCAAATGGGACAGATTCTCCACCCCTCCTCCCACCTTTTCACTCAAATGGTGAGCACAGCTTTGCTACCAAAGAAGTCAGTCATTTTAATGCTCAGTGAAACTTTTGATTCAGTGCTGCATGGGGAGCTTAAAACCGTTTCATATTTCTTTGCCGTTCAAGAAGGAGTGCCAGAGTAAAATGGGTTTTCCTCCCTGCTGACTCTTGCTAATGTTGACGATTTATCACTTCACCAATTGACTCTCTGGCTGATTTCTAGGCACTACCATTTGCCCCCTTGGAGGGGAGGCAGGAGGTCCCAGCCAGCTCAGTATTCAGAGGCAGGTTAATCACTTGCTTGGGAAAGTGTTTCTGCTTCATTCACTTTATGGGCTTTCTTTTCATTTAGCAATTTGACTCATCTATAACATCACTTCTCTGTCCTTATATTTGTTTCTATGCCCCGTTCCCAAGCAGAAAACGAACAAAGAGCCTTTCCAGCATGGGCTGCAGATATCACAGGCCTGATATGCATAAACCACATCCACATCCTCCATGTTTTTCAGAGCATTTAAATATCCTGACTGTGGCTCATAGCTTTTTATTGCTCCAATTATCCTTTTCCTTTTTGCATAGAAATATGAGAGGCTAACTTGTATACACACTACAAAAAGTGCTATGTCTAAGCAATGCCTTGCTGCCATGGTATTCTAGGATCTGACAATTAATTACTATTAGAAAAAGGGTACAATATCTAGAGTTGAACTTTCAAGTTCTTCAGAAGCTGCCCATTTTTCCCTTTTTAGTCCTTGGGCAAAACTGCTAACATAATAAAATGTTTGTTAATGAAATAGTAAATAATTGTTTATTCACTATATATTGCCTTGAGCTTTCTTCAGCCTGTGCCTGAAAGACCTGAAAGTTTTTTGTACCCCACCAGAACTGGCTGTCACGCTGTAGCAGTGTGGCAATCCCTTTGTCTCCAAACAGATCCTCTCCTCCAGCAAGCTCTGGGCTTCAGAGTAAATCCAGGAGATGCCCAGAAAAAAACACTCCCTTCTTCTGGAGGGCACATACAAAATTTGGGGGAAAATGATCAGGGGAATTAAGCACAGGACCATCTTTAAAATCAAGACTTAGAAAATCCATGTTTTGAACTTGTAAGTCACAGAGGATAAGCTTCTTCATAAAAGTGTATAATTTGTTAGTTGTATATCGTGTCACTGAGAAATGAGAGCTGAAAGTACGTGAGTCACCTGAGCAGGAAAGGCAAGTAAAGGACGGGTTTATAAGCACTCGGTACAGCCTGTCTTTAAAGGAAAAGATTTGGTGTTGCTGAATAAGTCCATAATTATGTAAGAAAAAGGGAAAGTGTTCTAAAGGTGTACTTACAGTAGATTAAAAAATAGTGTCACTTTTCTTACTGCTTATTGCTATTCACAACGACTGAAATTTAGGATCTTCCCATCTGGATATTTTATTCCTATAGAGACCTTTTGAAAGAGTAACTTCCTTTGGAAGTAAACAAGCAGTGTCTAGACCTTCAGAGAGCTTGACACTGAGGTCTGCTAGCACCAATGGATGCAATCAAGCCCTGGCACAGGCAGGGTCCCATGTCACTTCTCATGGTCACCTACTCTGGGATGTTGCCCAAAACCCTCTCCCTCTTCCTCTTCTTGCTCTTTACTGTTATCAGAAGTAGCAAAAGACAGTTTAAAATCATAAAAGAGCTGACTTAGTCCCTTTCATTCAACTTCCCATTTTCAGAAAAATACTACATATTTTATATCCATGAGTTAAAGCTCAAGTCATTATGTCCTGGCAGCCAGTGTGAGATAACTGCAGTAGCTCAATACCTCTACGGAGTGCTAAAATTTGATATTGTCTCATCTGCAGCTGTGTAAGGAACCTTTGGGTTCTCAATGATCTACTGGAGCAACAGACAGCTCCTCCCGCATTCACTGGGAGTTTGCTTGCCTGAGACCTTACCTCCAGTTCTTTTCCACGAAACTTAATGGTGTTGCTAACCAGGTGGAGACTTACATTATTTTCCTCCTCAGCCTTCTTCTCTGGCTTCATTTCAATGATCTTTTCCACAACAGATATGGAAGGTTTAGATCATGAGTACAAAACACTGTCCTTTTGCCATGGTGAAATGGCACAAAATTAGTGCAGTTATTTTTTGAAAAGCAAGAAACCTGTATTTCTACAATAGCAGCCTTGCAAAGCAAATTCTGGGAAATTTGCACAGCTGCTCTTTTCTTGGTATTTTAACTTTTATGTTCAAATTTCATCCAGGTAATAAGAGAAAAAAAATAAAAATGAACAGAACTTTTGGAACACTAACTAAACTAAAGCAGCAGCAGACCCAGAAGCTCAGACTGAGGATTTTACTAAATGCAAAAAATACACAAATCAGTCTCCTTGCATTCTTTTTGTTTTTGTTGTTGTTGTAGGTTGTTTTGAGAGTGTTTTCTCTTAGCGCTATATATAGGTCTTCATATGAAATTCATAGCAGGAGCTATGCACAGCATTCCCAACATTTTTTGAGCACCAACCACAGCTTTTTCATTTCACAGATCATTACAAATTTGATAGGCTGATTATACAGAGACAAATGGCCATATCCTGCCGCATTCTCCACATGTAGGTTGGTTAAAACAATTTATTTTTCTTTTTTTTCTTTATTTTTCTGAGGGGGTGCATATTTCAGAGGAACCTGTGAGTCTTGCTAAAAGATGTTTTCTTTAGGTAGGATTAGATGTTATATCATTAACTGTTATTTAACTGACAATCAGTGTTGATTTATTTGTAAGTTATACAATAGCAGTATCTTCCCCCATTAGTACACATTAAAAAAACCTTAGTTGAATCTTGTAATAATTATAGCTAATTTGTGCCTTCCTGTTTTGCATTATTTTCAGTAGATTCTAGCTATTTTCCTTTGTTTTATTTGCAATTAATTTCACATTTTCTCTAATAGGGAACTGAGTCTCAAAAGTCATTTAGGCATATTTAAAACTGAGATTGAACACAGTGAACTATTTAAAGGAACTGTTCTATAAACATGTAGAGTGCCTAGAAAAAACAGGATGGTGAACTCAAAATTCAACCGTTTCTTACAAATACATTGAAATCTCTCCTCAGTGCTCTGCTGCTTAGAGGAGAAAAAAAAAAATAAAAAATTCTCAGAGCTGCTAATATTGTCTCCATGAGAGATGATGGAATCCTCTGTGCTCCAAATACCTTGCAGAAATTTTGCTGAAAGCACTTATAAGCATATGACAACAACTTGCAAAGTATTAATGTAATATTGCTTGTTATTCACACACCAGTTTAGAGTGAAGTGGGAGCATTTTATTCAGATCATGAAGTTGGTATTTATCAGTGTTCTTAAGATGGCAACAAACACCCTATTTAAAAATGATAGGCAGAAAATAATTAATTATTGCTTTAGCTTTTCTAGAGGCTTGTAAACCGAAACCGAAACTGCTTACACCACCATTACCTTTTGTAGACAGAAATGCTCGAGTGCTATTGGGATGCTCTGAGCTCATCCTGGTACAGAAGACACATGAAGATTACACCACACACTCCTGAGGGAAAGTGGAGGTTTTGCTGCTGAAACAGTATCATAAACCTAGTGTCTTTCCACATCATGTTATAAGAATACAAACTCTTGAATTTAAAGTTGATGCTATTTGCTTCTTAAAGGACAATGCATTTCTGTGTCATTTACAGTTACATCAAAGGCATATTAGGGCAGTAAAATAAACTCTTTGTGAAATCCAAGTCAAAGGCCATGGTATTTATTGCCTGTACCAATAGTCATCCATGCAATTTTCTTTTATGTCTGGTGGTTAGGGATTGTCATTTGTTTATATGATACATTGCCACCAGATACAGAGATGCAGTATCTGTCTCGCTACAGGAAACCTGCAGATTATTTTTACAGCAACTAAACAGTATTCCAGATCCTTAGCCAACTTAAATCAGATGAGTCCCATCAGAAACAGTGAAGACAGAGTGATTTGTGTCAGATGAGAATTGAGCTTTTCTCAACTTCATTTTTTTAGAAAAAAAAAAAATCTCAAACTAACCTCCAGCTGTGCAACACAGCAGATCCTACAGACCAGGTCACCTCCAATTGTCCAGATTGAGGCCAAGCTGGGTGGTTAATGAGGCTCCTGTCTGTCGGAGAACTTTAATTTCTCAAGGAAATCAGGGCACTTGGGACTGGTGTGTACTCAAGTCTCATGCCAGCATGGAGTTAGGAGACAGCCGAGGTGTATATTTGACAACACACTTGGGATCCCAGACATAGCGACTGCTGGCAGCATAGTGGTTTAGCACACTTACTCATGTCCTCATATGCTCCTCTCTCCTTTCCCCAACAGCTCAACAGTATATGGGATCTCATGGATTGCTTCCACAGAGATTCAGGAAGCAGGATTTTCCTTGGTGCAACCTTGCTCATCAATGACATTAAACCTCATTTGCCAATGTAAACATTGAGAAGAGACACCAAGAGAAATAAATATACCATATTTTTTCCATAAAAATGCATGTACTATGAGATTATGAGGTGGTTGACAGCCATCCCTGCCCTCACAAAGGCCTCCTGTGGGTCAAACAGGGCATGATCTGCATTACAGTCTGTAGCTGGGCCAAGACCCCAACATGTGTCCATGGGAGGGAGGGTAGATTAGTTACTCAGAAACCTGAAGCATGAGGGAGTACCCAGGGTTGACTATGTGTTTTTACTGAGCCTTTCTTCCAGGGAAAATTTTGTCCATGGCTTAGTATTTGATTTTGAGTGCTGTGCAGTCTGTGTTTGGGAGGCTGGATCTTTTAGAATCACAGAATCACAGAATCACCAAGGCTGGGAAAGACCTTTAAGGTCATCAAGTCTAGCCTATGACCTAACACCACCATATCAGCTAGACCATGGTACTAAGTGTCACATCCAGCCTTTCCTTGAACACATCCAGGGACAGTGCCTCCAACACTTCCCTGGTGACTAGTAGGAGAGTGACCTTGCAAATGATGGAATTAAAGTTACTTCTTGTCCTGGATCTTAAGCCTGAAGAAGGTTTTTAAGCCAGGGACAAGGCTCAAGAAGAGCAAGGCAGGTACCAAAGGCTAGTCTCTAGATGATAAAAGGCGAAGATGGCTATGGAGGTAGCTAGGGAGAAGGTCTCCTGTTTCACAGACAGATTAAAAATTTTGCAAAAGGCTTTTCATTCACTTTGAATGGGCAAATGAGTAACGGACTGTACACTTTTCATAAAGTTGTCCATAAAGAAAACTTTCTCAATTCAATCCTAATATGTGGAAGAGATCTTGCACCACAGATTTCTGGTAATAGGGTTGGCATCAGTGTATTTACCTTTATCTGCCCTTTTTATAAGGGCATGTAGCAATAGAACAAGAGGTAAAGACTTTAAAATGGGAGAGGGTAGATTTAATTTAGATATTGGGAAGAAATTATTTACTGTGAGGGTGGTGAGACACTGGAACAGGTTGCCGAGGAAAGTTATGGATGCCCCCTCCCTGGAAGTGTTCAAGGCCAGGTTAGTGGGTGCTCTGAGCAACTTGGTTTAGTAAGAGGTGTCCCTGCCTATGGCAGGGAGGTTGGAACTAAACGATCTTTAAAGACCATTCCAACCCAAACCATTCTGTGATTCTAAGATAGCTTTGAATAACACTTCTACTAGTAGCACCACCACCACCACCGCATCATGACTGGAGATTGAGGCAACCTCTCACGCAATAGTTTTTGGACCCAGATTTATTAATGGAGGAAGAAGAAAAAGAGGGAGTATAGCATCAAGTAAAAGAATAAGAGGTAGAAGAATTAAAAACCAAAGATACATACAGCACCTGAATCTGAGTTTTATTTTTCTGCTGTAACTTCTTCTCTGTATGTCACCATATATATGACTAGAAACCTTACTATATGCAGAAAAAAGGATTTAAAATATTTATCCACCCATTGCAAGAAAAATCTGCATTTTGTTTTTTCAATAACATTATAATAATTTTAAATTAATTCATAATTAATTTATTTTAAGAGAATAAATTCTTCTTATTAAAAAAAGAGTCCCTTTTGATCTGTTTACATCATTCAAATTCTTGAAAGTGCTTTTATCTGCATTTGTGAGTGCAACATGTCTATGACATGAAAATCTTCTTGAATTTAGGAATTAAAATACAACTGTATGACTGACTTTTAATTAAATATGCAAATCAACAGATAAAACAACTAATTATAAGTTTTCTTCACAACTGCACTACACAAACATCTTATTTAATACAAGACATTGTAACTGTAAACACCAGTACATCAGTACTGGTTTTTAATGAATGGTTTTGCAAACAGTAACTTGCTGTTTATTTATTTAAATTAGGAGAATAGGTCTTTTGTATATAATATGCCAAAGAGAAATGGAGGAACAGAGAATATTTTTCGTGGCACTAATAAGCTAGTATATTATTTTCAAGGCATTTATTACAGAAATATTACTAACGAGCAGTGATATAAGCAACATCCTAGAGTCATGTCCAAATGGTTGTGGGTTTTTTTCTAGGCTAAATGCTTGCAAACTACTATCTCATTTCTCCCTCCCACCCCCACCACCCCGACCCCCCCCCCCCCCCTACCCTTTTGTGTTTGGTTAAAGTTCTAAAGGTTAGGAAAAATTGTAGTCCTTTTCAGTGAACAGTTTGTCACTCACAAAACCTAGTAAAGAGCATACAGAGAAGATGGGTTAGACCTTGAAAATGTTTTGGGTTTTTTTTACAATTATTCATTTAAAAGTAGAAAGGGGCCAAACACCAAAACCTTCCTTTTCATTCTTCACTCAGTTTAGGGGATTAATAGCTCCTTGGAAAAACCTTACTGCAGGATTGCAAGAGAGTGACCAACTCAAACAACCTCACAGAATGAAATTTGTTTTCTCACCCTCAGCTGAAGAAAACTTGGGTACAGAGCAGAATTTGAGGTATGGTACCATCTTCCTTTAAAAAATAAAACAAACAAACGAAAAAACACCGGCTTATAAAATCCTCATTTATTATTTCATTTGTTCCTAGTGTATGTAGTAGAGGTAGGATTCATTAGTCTAAGATTCATTCATGGTAAAAAAATTACTGTGAAAGCTTTGACAGGTCAGAGCACATGATGCCCCACGTGGTGGGAGCTGCTATACTGAAGTCTACACAAATAACTCATATGCGTGCTGACCACCCAAGCCACTAGAAAGCCATGCAAGTGACTTTCATGTGAAGATTTCACATTTCCTCTTGTATGTCTTTGATCTTTTAATTTTCCTAAAACCAAACCCTGCTCATACATTTGCCAGCTGATGCTCTGGGCCATGGCTGGAGGTGCAGGTTGTTAGCAATGCTCTCCAGAGCAGTCCTCACTTCCCCTACCCACCAGCTCCTCTTGCTCTGCAGTAGGGAAATAAAGTGGCTGAAACCTAATGTTGGAGGCAGAAGGGCAGTTGTGACCCTGCCCAGTGAGTGTACTGGTCCTCTTGACTGCTCAGCCATGAAGGCTCAAGCTGGCATGAGACAAGGCAGAGGGTAGGGGCAGAACAGGGTGCCAGGGAGAAGATGAGTCCTGTCTCTCCAGGGCAGTGCTAGCTTCCATGTATACTGCACAACTGCCTCTCCTTCCATGGTCTGTCCTGCAATCCCTCTTCTTGGGCTCATGCTTGCACCACATAGGTAATGTTTGTCCTATTCATAAACTGCTATTTTCTTAAAGCCATGAAAAAGAAAAACAAAATTCTCTGAACAAATTTCTCTTGATCATAGGAAGAAAAAGCCAGTGCAATTTCCATCCACCCAGCAAACTGAACCTCTTTTTCAGTGCTGTTTCATCACTCACGGCAATATTATTAAAAGAGTATAATTGGGTGGTGCTATAGCTGTTATTATATCAGTGTATTTCATTGCTCTATAGACAGAGGCATACTTCATACTGATACAATTGTTGCCATACTAGCATTATACTGATACACATACCATGAAAAATAAAAATTACAGCCATCTGTCTAACAGGCATGCCTTTTTCAAAAGTATTTTCATATTTATGAAAATACTTTCACATATTAATGTGAAAAACACATAAGAGAAGCTGCACTTGGTGACACAGCAGTCACTTGCATAATGGATGCTGAGTCAGCTGCAAAGTGAGGAATTCAAGTAAGAAATAAGCAGAAGAAAGAAACTACATTCTGAAACCAAATCATGTTTCTATAAAGCCATCTCTTCTAAATAAAATGCAGAAGTCATGTGAGAAGAAGTTATGCAGAAGGTCAAAGCCTCTCTAATTCTGCAAAATTGTTTCAAAACACAAAATTTTCCAGAGATTTCTCTGAGTTGTCAACAGCTCTTCATGGCTTTTTTTTCCTTTTTTTTCTTTTTTCTTTTTAAACAAGTTGTTAAAACTGGCGAGAAGTTTAACTGACATCACAGCAGATCGGTTACTGCGACAAGAGAAAAGAAACTTTACAGCTGCCAGTCTGGATGAGGAGATGAGTTTCCTGTGTCTCTGGAGCTGGGGTTCCAGTGCCTTTAATCTTGGGAAGCTGGTAGTGCATAAATCCCTCCTCATCTACCAGATAGTTCCTCATTGCCTGGATTTGATGCCCACTGAGGTCTACACAAGACTCATATTTTTAAGCAGGAGTGGTATGCCAGCTTTTCCTCTCCCTCAACACTTTAGCAAAATAATTGTATCTCAACAGCCACTTTTCTTCACAGGTATAGACCTGTTTTCATCATCTTTGTCAAAAGAAACATGGTGTTACACTTTAAACTGTTTAAAGCAGTGAACACTAGTGTAAAAAGCTTGTTTAAAAGCTTTTTTTTTTTAACACTGGACTGGCACTGTCCTGCATAGCGCCTAATAAGATGAGAGCCAGCTCTCAGTGCAAATGTTATTATCACTCCAGCATGCAATCATAATAAATGCTAATTAGATGTTATAGTTGTTTATACTTCTCTGACCCATTCCACTCTGGAATATTTAGTTGTAGTGAGTGTAGTGGTATGATTCATTTGCCCAGAAGGGATGAGTCCCAGATACCCAATCCTCCACAAGTATATTACATTTTAGATACTGTTAGTAGACCCCAAGCAGCATATTCCATCCTGAAACACCTTGCTCTTCATAACTGTGATTCATTGATCACCATTAGCAATCAGCTACCAGCTCTTGTCATGTTATTCTTGCTAGTGTGTCGAAAAAGACCTGGGAATCCCTCAGCAAAGTTTTCTTCAGGCAGGCTGAAGATTTCGCTTCCACAAAATGATTTGTTCCAAAGAAGTCTGCAGCAGCTCAGAAGAGTTTCAAACCAAAAGAAGCTGTATTTTCAAGTTTAATTTCTCTTCCTTTAGCAAAGTTCTGAATTATTTAGCCACCAAAGTAGACATGCGATAAACACAATACAAGAGGCTTAGTCATAGGCTGGCTAGGAGAGAAATAAATCACAAAAAGTAATGGAGGGCACTGAAATAGACCCATGTGTATTGATCTTTCACTGCCTTAGAGTGCTATCAGTATTGAATCACCAATTTAAGACCAGCAAAGGCAACCATATTAAGGGATTACCGGCAGCAGAAGTTGGCCTCAGCAAATCCTAAAATCCTAAAATGAAAGCAAATAAAACTTCAAGATCCTGTCTAATCTACATTTGTTTCTATTTTTATTTTTCTATATTGTTCATAAACGTTGTGGAAGAAAAAATAATTGAACTAAAACATGGAATCCGGTAAGTACCTTCTCTTTTGGACTGATTTAAATAATGTTGTTCAAGTTCTAGCCATTCACCTACACAAAAAATCAGGGTTTGATTTGAATCTCAAATGGTTGTAGCTAAACAAGGACTTATAAATCCAAGAAAACTGGAGAGGGTCTTTTTACGAGGACATGCAGTGATAGGATGAGGGTGAATGGTTTTAAAACGAAAGAAGGTAGATTTAGACTAGGTATTAGGAAGAAATTCTGTACTGTAAGGATGGTGAGACACTGCAACAGGTTGCCCAGACAAGTTGTGGATGCCCCCTCCCTGGAAGTGTTCAAGGGCAGGTTGGATGAGGCTTGGAGCAACCTGGTCCAGTGGAAGTTGTACCTACCCATGTTGGGGGGATGGAATGAGACAATATTTAAGGTCTCTTCCAACCCAAACCATTCTATGATTCTATGATTTGATCTTGCTTGAACATATTTTTGTATTGTAGAGCCAAAATAAATACAGTAAGCCAGATACTATCAGCTCTTCATGGCCCAGTAATTCACAGGTGGAAGCTGTTGATGCCCTCGGAGAACCCACTTACCTACAAGGAAGAGCATGGAGTTTCACACCTGACTCAGTGGCCTTCCAAAAGAAGCAGGATTTGGGGAACCTGTCTAAAAAACCCCTGATGGTCAGGGAGCCAGGAAGGAAGTGTTAAGTATTCTCACTATTCCTAATATTCAACACTTCCTCCTTCCTCTCCCTGCCTTCCTTCCCCTTCACCCTTTTTCCAGGAAGATTGAATGCCACACACAGAGTTTCCTTTAGTCTGGGTAAATCAGGGTTTAGCACATTGGATTGTGCATCCTGAATTTCATTTCTAAGGGATGTGAAGCTGATCTCCTCCTCAACCCCCCTCAAATATTAAATGAGGGGTTCAGTGGTGACTAAGTATGATTCTGTTGTGTTGTCCTACCGCCAGCAGATGACCTTATGGTAAGAGCTTGCTGCAAGCTGCATAATACAGAGCTTTGGAATTTGTCCTCCCAAACACATGCATTTATACAACTTACCTCTAATTTATTGGCATGTAATACAAATTGCAAAGTCAAACTTATATAGAGCCAAGACAAGAGGGAAATTATTGTAAATTATTGTCAAGAAAGAAATGTAAGAAAAAATCATATACAAGCTGGACTTTGTTATTGAATTTTTTGTTTTGTTTTGACACAACATCTTTCAATGCTTGACAAGAATTTCTAGCAATTGCTTGCACTGCTTTTGTATACTATGTGTGAGCCAAGTGTGGTGTTCTTTTGAAGGCATCTTAATACAATTGAATTGCTCAGTTGAATCCACTGACTGTGCTGGCAAGTTAAATGTATTCTCCAAATATTTCTCACTTAAAGTTATCCTATGAAGACAAAAATAAAAGTCAATACATTGAAATAAATGCCTCAGTCTCATAGCTCAGCTGTACATGAATGATACAGGAATGGGAGAATACATCATTTTTCCTTCCATGTCCTTAGTTGCTAGACTGTACCATGTAGGAGAAACCAGAAAGGCATTTATGCCTTTAAAAGGATGGTCTTACCTTGAAATACAGTCACTTAATATTTGACTGTAATATATTACCAAGCTCAAATCTTGATTCTGAACTCTAATTAGTATGTATCTATAATGGTTACAATTACTGTGTTTTAAAATACTTGCTTTACCACTGTATGAGAGATTTCAAAAAGCAATAGTGCAATGGAACAATTACAACCTTGCCATAAATGCTGCAAAATGTACAAAGCACAGAAATAAACCAAAGAGTGACTACAGTATTTCAGCAACTGATAACTTTAAGTTATACTCTGATCACTGTTAATTTTTCTGCAAATTAGGAATGAGTGGAAATTCTGAGCTGGGAAGTACAAGGCAGACAACTCTGTGTGTTGGGATGTACTGTTTTGGCATACTATGTCACATGGACACACAGAAAAAACAGAAGCTCCAAAAGGCAACCTAAGTCGATCAAATCGATCATTCAGTCCAACCCCCTGCAATGAGCAGGAACATCTGCAACTAGGCCAGGTTGCTCAGACCCCCATTCAACCTGACCTTAAATGTTTCCAGGGATGGGACTTCTACCACCTCTTCTGGGCAACCTGTTCCAGTGTTTCACCATCCTCATCCTGAAAAAAATTCTTCCTTATATGTAGTCTGAATCTACCCTCTTTTAGTATAAAAACCTTACCCTTTGTGCTAGCGTTACAGACCCTACTAAAAAATCTGCTCCCAAATGAGTCCCCTTACAATGGGTTGTATAATTTTTCCTGTAGGCCAACAGCTTTCTGAGAGGGAATTGTTGATTTTCACAGGTCAGAACAGACACTGTAACACCAGATGCTGTAGGCAAGAGTTCGGCAATCTTGATCCCAGTGGTACAACCATAGACAGACTTCAATGGCCTTCTGCAGGCTGAGCTCCCTGGCTGTTCTGTGAATAGGGCCACACAGCAATGCTGTCTCCAAACCTCTTCCCTCTGCTGCTAATCCACCTGTGCTCCCAGTCCTGGCATGGGTCTCATAGGATCCAAGTGACACAGAGGACTTTACATCGCTTTCTGCACTGGGCAGTGCATCCCCTTCCATGCTTAGATAACTCTACAACATGAAAGTAACCAGAGCTCAGATTATGTCTGAGGGAGAAAGAAAACTTCCATATCGTAGCTCTCATTCAAGCAAACTACTACACCAAAATGGAAGAAAGCCTTTACCTAAGCTGTGTATTTGCCTCCTTGGCCTCACAATTAACAAAAAGTTTCTATTGACGTATCAGTTAAAATAGAAAACTAAATAATGTGAGAGTCCATCTGTTATGAATGCACATGTGAAGAGCTATCACAGCTCAGTTCACAGATAAAGTCACTGTATTCCCTCAGTAGCTTCAAACTTAATGAACACATCCTCCTTATCATAGGACCCTGACTTGACAGTGAGCAGATCCTGCTGTTCTGGGACAGCAACATGCCAATGAGGGCACAGTGAATGGTACCCTGAATTACCAAAGCCATTTCAGGACATAGAGGTAGACAGAGGAGATAGACTGCTCCTCTCCCAAGTACCTCCATAAACCACTTAATACGAGAGCTCAGCCTGTTCATTAAGCCAAATGGAGACACCATGACGCATCTAAGTTACGCTAAAATAAGTAGGTGAAAAAGGAAAGCAAAGTCATTGGTAATGTGAAGGCATTTAAGAATTAGCAGATCTAAGTATCCCACAGAGACCCAAAATTACCAATTTTAATGCCACAACTGAAGAAAACAGTAAGATTCTTTAATCATTGTTTTAAGGAGAAATACACTTTTATGTTTGAGGCTGGAGAGTTTTCTTCACATAATAAAATAAAAACAAAGAGGGAGGTTAATGATTCAATGTCTATTAAAGAATGGCTGACATAGGAAGAAACATTTAATTAGTGTAGTGAAGTCTGAGTTTTCAGAAAAGAGTTTCACAACCTCTGATCCCATCAGGAGATTCAAAACTCCTTCTGAGGTAAGTGCAAGCACTTGAAATAAATAATGAGGGCTTTATTTAACAGAAGGAAAATAACGAACACATTTCTAGTCACAGAAACAGAAGCAGTGGAAGCCCCGACTGTGTACACTGCATTAGGTGACCTGAGAGCCTGGATTGTACAAACCCACACATCTGCCTGCACTGCCTTACCTTATCTGTGCTGGTGGACGGACACTGATGTGATTGTTGATGCCACACAGGAAGGTGTGGGTAAAATGTGGCTCAAGTTTCGTGGCATCATACAAAACGTCTGCCTAGGAGCCAGCATGTGGTGTATTGTGGGAAAAAAACCTTCTCCCCCTGAAGTCAGATACTACCATATGGAGACGTCATTGGCAGAATTTATCTTATCTGCAGGAGATGTGTTCATCCACTCCAGGAGACACTCAAAGGCTTTCTGGAAACAAAAAAAAAGGCCTCTGAATTCTGAGGATGAGGCCAATGCCTTCATGGCAGATGTGGCAGTAAGTAATCTTTCTCCAGCATCACTGTATCTATAAACCCTTGTTCGTCCATTTTGGATTGTTACCAAAGAATTTAATTTTATAGGTGAACTTGTATTTTCTGATATTTTAATAGCATCTTTTGATGTAAATGTGGCCATTCACTTCCCAACAGGAAAGCTAGATACATAGCAACTACTGAGGGCTGTTACAAGTCAGTAATGGTTTCAACTTTTTGCTAAGAGTCTGCTGTTTACAAGTACCTTCTCCCTTAGTAGAAACCAAGAAACAGCAAGGCTAAGGGAGAGGACAGTAATCCTTGGGCCCCCATCTCACAAAAAGGGTGGATCTACCCATTCTATCACTAAATTCTTAGCAGATGCCTACAATGTTTGCTGAGGATTTTTCTTAAAAATTTTGCAACTTTCCATCTGTTAAAGGCACTTCCCCTCATTAAGACTATTTACATGCAAAGTTTTAGACTGCAGCTGCTTTTGTCATGACACCATCAAAATATTTGGAATGATTTATTTATTTATTTATTTATTTAATGGGGGAAAATGTATTTTCCATTTGTACTTGGCATTACATTACTGAGAATCTCTTCTGGTAAATATCAAAGTGAATTTGCTGTGGTGGCACTAGTGTAGCTAACAAAGTCTGGCCCAGCATTGTACCCCTAATTATGTTAATATGTTTCAGAATCCTTTTATGAATTAAATAATGGCCATTCTTTTTGTGTGACTTGGAAGGAGAAGAACGTTGCCCGTACATTTGCCTCCTCAGTCTCATGCTACTTACTAAATCAATGTTCCCCAACAAGTTTCCAAACTTTAAGATTTGCTTCTAAGGTTTATTTTCCATTTAACAATTTTTGTACTTTTACAGTAAGGTCACCCATATTTGTGTATTTTCCCCACAACTGATAAAACAAATAAAAGTTTGTAACTCAGTACAAATGGTTTTAAAAGCTTGACTATCCTAACTAGTTTTATCTAAGGCTAGCTCAGCAAACCAAGTTGCTATGTGTGATGATAGGAGGCAGGGTTTTGCTCTGTTGACGCCAGAAATTATTTCTTTTGTAAAAAGAAAATTAATTCTTGCTAGTAGCCAGCTGATAAGATTAACGGAGAGAGAGCAAAAGAAAGTGAATTTCACAGTATATTTAGGAAGAAAAGGCTACTTTAAAAGATTAACTTATTGATACAGCATTTGAAACAGGTAGTAGAGCTGGAATATATTTAGACAGATCTTCTCCACGAGAAGAAAAAGGTCCAGATTCTCTGGTCTGAACAAGGAGCAGTGGAAAAACGACTCCTGGAGAGAAAGGTGCAGGTAGTAGCTCAAAGAGAGGAAAAGATATGAAAGTTAGGAAAGTCATAGATAAGCCATGGACACACAGAGACTAACATTTTACCACCACCATGCCAGGTGCTTCTTTTGGGATCACTGAGCACAGAATAAAAAGGGGCTCAGAGTAACCTAATAAGAGCTGAAAATGCATTCCTTGCATCCCATCGGTGGTACAAAGAGGGCCACACCCCTGTAACATGCTAGACATGATAATAAAGAAGGCTTTATGCATCATGTAGCTAGAAAGTGCAGTGAGAGATGAGATTTCACCAACCCAGTCAACACCTGCTAATGGAGTAGCTCAATAATATATTTAATAAATAATTAAATAAATATATTTTTAACTTCAGAGGATATCTACTTCATCCTCCCCTAGTATCGCCAAATAAGCTACATCCAAATTTATATCAGACTGTATATCCTAAAACCTATCTCACTCCAGCTGTGTAACTACACACAAATAGAGGCAGTATTCAACAGAAAAAGAAATTAAGGCACTTTCAGTGTTAACACCAAGGTCATGGTCTTACCATTCCTTGACTTTCACCACCATCTACAATGTAAGTACAAAACAGCTTTTGAAGAGAATTCTTCTCATTTAAGTAGCTTTCCTTGTTGGGGGGGGGGGGGGGTGAGCAAAGCAAGCAGGGGACAAGGAGGCAGTGTGCCAAAAGAAAAAAAGTTCTAAAAGAAATTTGGCATGAGTTGTGACAAGGCTACTAGAAAGTACAGTTTGAAATCAAGGCAGTTTACCAGTAAAGAACTCCAAAACATGGCTGTTTTCAACAATGAAGGCTAACAGATAATGTATTTTCTACTTAAAATATGTACTCCAAAACCTAGAAAATGCATGTTTAACTGCTGGATGGGAGAAGAGTCCTGGAGTGGTGTGCCACAAATTACTGGAACATTTAAATTGCAAATGATACAGTTATACTCATCAGGGAGCCATGGTTAGAGGACGATATCCACTCAGCTGTGAGGCTGTAGTCCACCTGGGTAATGGTGCAGGGTTGTGCTTTGACCCCCAGACCAGTGGGATCACTACTGGTACTAATGGGTGGCAGTGCCACCACATGGATAACCTTACTGAAACTTCCTTAAGGAATCTCTTCCACCAGCCTTTCTGACCCAGTGCAGCACTTCAACTTGCTCATTTTAGTGGCATTAATTTACTCCTATTTCAATGTTTCTTCCTCTGAAGTCTGAGAAGACCACAACGACATGGTCTTCTCTAATGGATTAGCCCACTCATTACCAGCCTTTAGGCTGGGATACATCAGAGAAAGAGCTCAGAATACCAGTACAATCCCTCCAGGCTGTTACTACAAAGCTCAGGATATTTTGTCACTACACTTACCTGTGTGTGGGAGGCAACAGATTACAAAACACCAGACTCATTCCATTTCTTAATTTTGGACTCATCTTGGACAGCCTGAATGAACACGTTCCTCTTATTTAAAGACACAGATCTACAAAGCAACATTGTGCTAACCTCCTTTTCTTTACAAAACACCTGTGTAGCTTGCCAGCAGATTCAGTTTTGGTCAGGAGTACCAATGCCTGGCAGAATGAATATAAAAAGTTACATCTATCTAAATGTGATGGTGAGCCTCAAGGTATGAAAAAGAATGGAGCCAGAGGACTTAAGCAGACATCCATGGAAGCATGTGAACTCACCATCCAGCAGCTTAAGAGTTGGTGAGGCTCTACGCTGTCTGCAGCAGCCATTCAGGAGACTGAAGGATATTTCCAGGGTCTGCAACTGTAGTAAGTAGTTTTGCAGGAGTTGTATGTTTTTAGTATGCATTGTTACAGTTTAATAGTCAGTCTATTAAACTTGAAGGTGATTCAGTGGGGAACTCAGAAAAACCATTTACTTCAGGAATGGGTCTAGATGTATCCTTTATGGTTTTCAGTGGTTTTGTTTCTACCCTGGTATCACTTAGGACACCTACATGAAAACATCATGAGTTTTAAGAGATCATTTATTCAAGCAAACAATACTTTACCAGACATAACTAAAATGGCTGATACTTCTGATGTAATATATAAGCAACAACTCATTATCCTCTGACATTCCACTTAACAGCTGAAGAAATTAGTTCCAGGTGACAGGAAAATTATTCCAGAGTTCATTTAGGAGGAGAAAGTTAGTGGGTTTAGAATAAAGAATAAGCAAAAGTAATTATTGAAATATAATACCCCCCCACCCCACCCTACCCCATGAGTGCATGCACAATTAACTTGGAACAGAATATATGTCTTTTGGTTTTCCCTTTTTCTCTTTTGGTTTTACTATTTTGGAAGGGACTTATGGGTACACTTTGAGAAAGGAACATAATTTTCAGCCCTGTACTCCTGCTGTAAAAGGACCTTAAAGAGGCAACTGAAGGACCTCCCAGTGCAGCTGTGAGCAACATCGCACAAGGGCAACACAGAAGGCCTCATTTTGGCATCAGCAGACAAGAATCAGTATCTCTGGTTACATATACAACAATGGAGACCTCAGTTCAAAGTGGTCAGCAGCTCTTGCAGCACCTCACCTGTGCCTTTTCTCCCTCCTCTGGCACAGGATGGTGCTGGCTGTCTCTCCCAGTAGGATCCAAAACAAATGCATTGTTTGGCTGCTCTGTAAGATGTTGGCAGCCCTCATCCTCTGCTGATTTTAAGGGACTCCAATTTTCCAAGAGTTCTAATTCCTGTTTAGAAATCTTTATGCTGCAGAAGTCCTGGTGTTCAGCACCTCACAGGGTAAAACATTTATTTCCTACTGATTTGCCCAGACATGGCCAGATCTTCCCAACAGTGGCTAATGCACAGTGGTCATTGAGGCTCAAAGTGACTTGTACCTTCTATAAGGCTGGTACATTCAGACATCACTCGACACATGAGCAACTCTTGCCCATCACTATTGTTTTTAGGGTAACCACCAGTGTGACTGATTGTTGTATTTCAGAGCTCTGCCAAGGTGTAGTAGTGTGCTTAGGTCTGAATGGGCAGGAACAGGGAATTAAAAAAGGAATGTAAAGGCTTTTAACTCCTAATCTTCAACTAACAACTGGCCCAGATCATGAGTGAAGGTTTGTTATTGCACCAGACAGATGTTTGGTTGCCATAGAGAAATGAGTTGTGGTTCTCATTTCAGTGCCCAGCAAGCCAGTCCTCACATGCCAGCATCCATCCTTACAGCAGGAGTTGTGGTGCTCTTTCAGGAGGAGCTAAAATCTTAACGAGCATGATGAGAGGATGGAAATGCTGTGCTCCATGGGCACAGGAAAGGATGAATGCTGCTATGCACCCTGGCTAACCAGTGCTTGAGAGTCGTAAATCTCATACATTCAGTTTGAAGTATAAAAAAAGTGTTATTAAGGAAGTTCAACAAATGACTAAATTTATATAAGAGCTGATGTGCTTATGTATGGCTGAGTCCCAGATTTCCCTCACGAATTTTCTAAATGCCCCTTGGTTACGATGACGTAGTAAGTTTATTGCTTGGCCCAGAGAACTGACATTTATAACTATACTAAAAGGTTTCCTCTTAGGAGCAAGAGGTAAAACCAGTCTGATCTTTCTTCTGCACAATTTATGCCCCTAGATTGCAAGCAAAAACCTGTCTTCTTGGACAAAGGCTGAGCACGCACCAGTCAAGGTCTTTTTTATTTCCAAGCCTCTGTACCATCTGATTCTGCTCCACCCAGAGAGTCCTTGGAGCTTCCTCCCCAGGGCCATGCTTGGTCGTTTATCCATACCTCTGCTTTTGTTTATCAGCTCTGTCAGCTCCGGGCAGGCACTGCAGCACCAGGACAGGGTGCATCCCATGCCCAAGGCCAGAGCTGCACTGGCTCCAGCAGCCCTGCAGCTTCCCCAGGTCTCCCCAGCCTCACCCTGCCTCAGGGCCATGGCTCCCGGGCCAGCTCAGGAGTCACTGCAGGGAGCTCTTCCTGCTCTCCTGCAACTTTTTCCTGTGCCTGAGTGGCATCCAGGCACACACAGGACCTAAGGCCTGCAGGGGGTCTACCTTGAGCCCTGAAAATAGTTTAAATCCAGCTATACAATTCTTACAAGCTGTCGTTATGGTCCAGGATGGCAATACTATTTCACAGTAACATAAATAAATTACACTAAAAGCATTACTCTTACATGCACAAGATTCAAAGGAACAATTTTTCAGAAAATAGTCCTTGCTCAACATGGTTAATGCTTCTTGGGAATTCACTATCAGCTATCTAATTGCATAAATGTTTCATAAGAAATGTTACCCTATTTAAGATGATAGAAATTTTCATAACTTCTGCTAGTTCTGATAGTACTGTGGGGTTTTTTTTTCTGTACAGAATGTGACTTTACTCCCTTAAACTCTTTGAATAAAATATTAACCTTAAACTTACAGTCATAGATTTTGTAATAATTGTCTCTTCTTTGGAAGAAGAAAAATGAGCAAGTGCTCCTTTGGGATGCCAGAAACTGCAGTCAGAAGAAAACTGACAATTTTTAGAAGAAAATGAATGTATCATGGATAAAGGCTTTCTGTATATAAACAGCTTGATAAATAACACTGCCAGTATGTTCATAGAGGTGTTATAACAATTTTGTGGCAAAGATAATATATTATTAGTCAAGAGTATAATTTCTTTACAGGAAGATCACTATTAGAGTCAAGACTGCTACACTTAGCCTTGCACCCTATTGTGGTAGTGTTTCCCTTTTTCTGTTTCTTTTTTTTTAGCTTGAAATTTGTATCTTTATAACAGAGGAAAACCCTAGCTGAGTGAATTATGTCACAGACGATGGTCATCTGCTGCCCTGGAGGGGACATGCAGGAATGGACATCCACTGTTTTGCTGTAGTTAGATCTGGTCTCTAATCTTAGAGAAAGTATCTCTAGGACATTCTTGAGTTTCTGTTATTTAAAACGTGCTTCTGTTACACCCTCTCAAAGCTGGGACACATTGGACACATTCTGTCTCATGGAAGACTTTAAAAGGCTTTCAACTGTTCAAAAGCTTAGCAATGACAGAAACCTGGCTAAGTTAGAATAATTTGCTTAGACTCCATGAAATTGTACCAATGGATCTTCTTTGATGTATGATTTACTTATAGCTAGGATTTACTATCAGAGTTATTTTTTCAAGTTTACAGGGCATCATTTCTGGAAAACTCAGCTGAGGTAAAATAAATTTGTGTTAAAATGTAATGATTCAAGTACCCATCTTGTGAATTACAAAGAATTAAAAAAAAAAAAAGGAAAAAAAAAGAAATATAGCAGTAAAAATACTGCTTCTACCAGTGTATAGAAAGCAGCTGGACTGTCACATGTTGTGTAGTTGGATCACCAGCAGAGCACAATGTATACAGCTGTGCATATCAGACAACCAAATATTGTGTTTAAAGCATGTTAATTAACCACACCATTCCAGAATAAGGAGAAATAAATTGACCAAACCAATTGCACAATAATTCATTCTTTTTCATCTATCCATTCAGCTACGCAGTTCACATGCCAATAAACTTCAAGCATTTTTAAAGAATGTGGATTACTTTTCCAATTGTTGAAAGATCTGAAGTTATTTCTCAAGTATTTGTAGGTATCCTGAGTGATTCTTTGTCAACTTATGGCATTGCCTTTTCTCAGCTACAGTGAGTGAATATTAAATATTAAACTAATGAAATTTATTGGCAGTTGTGCAGTAGACCAGGTTCATTTACATTAGCAGAAATCCATTACAGTTACTGATAAAAAGAGTTGCTTCCAAGGCATCTATTCCAGGGCACCTAAAAAACTTAGCTGTCCAAATTCTACTAAAGGATGGTGCAACCAATCTGCTCTCTTCCAAGATTTACCAGTAGAACATGGTAAATCATAAAAGCATTTTCAGTTGGAAATGTCCAACTGCTTTGTAATGAAATAGGATGGACAAACCTCAAAACATTTGGTTTAGATCCATTTAAGTAATGAAAAGTGTTCACACTTGTTCCAGTGTTTCAGACTATAAAAAATGAGATGCACATGCTATGAAAATCACGTCACGCAAGACATTTGTAAAGCTGGAAATGCTGCTAGAGAAAAGTCTCATGAGGTTTCAGGCCCTCCACTTTAAAATCGTATTTCCTCTGATGTCTTAATAAAAGTGTTTGCCGAACATATGATATTTTTAACATCCACCAACTGCAGAAATACTTTGGTTATATAAGTGATTCAGCCTTGTCAGTATGTGAGCAAACTTGTCCTAACTGGGAGCCAGAAGCTGCTCCATTTCATAATGATCTGATTTTAGGGAACGATTGTCTGGATCATTTCTCAAAGGCCTGAACTGAGATTGTTCTACAGTTAATTCACTCCCCAGCTGTGGCCATCATCAACTGCCAGCAGGCAGAATATATACATCTTCATTTAAAACCTTAAAATCAAAGTATAGACCATTCTGGAAACCAATGCCAGACACTGGAACTTTTTCAGGACAAGTGTTTTCTAACAAATAGTATACCCAGAGCTATATACAATACAACTCTAGCCTGGAAATATGCAGCCACTCTCGCTCTTGCTCAGACAATAACAAAAACACTTTTCCAGCCAAATTATTTGCTTATTTGAGTATCCCAAAAGTTTACATGGTTTTGGACAGTGAAAATAATCAGGAGACTTTGTCAAATTAGCTTTCACTTGGGGAGGTGGGAAGATACATTGTCAAAGGAGAGTTGTTTTTATTCATTAAAATACTAACAGCACGCATGTCTATGCAATCAGCTTCTGTCTAATTAATTTAAATCTAATTAAGCACAACATGAACTCCACGTTCAAAGGAATTGAACTTATTGTCAGGACTTTTCATAAATAGGACCATTTGCAACTGCCTCAGCAATTAACAACACAAATTGTAAGAAGGCAGCTTCTAGTCTGTATAAATTAGCATATTTCAATCAATTTAAATACAACATTATCAATTTATGCTAGCTAAGGACTTGACATCAAATGGACTTAAGAACTGTGTAAGAAATTATGAATAAAATTTGTGAGCAACTACGGTAAGTAACATCTAACAGCAGGTGATACAATATTGGCCATGCTTACAAACCTATGGAAATATGTTATAAATCTTCTGTATGTCTTCTTCATCCACATAGAACAGTGTAAGGTGCTCATGAAATCTCAAGTATATCTTTCACCAAGGCCACACACACCATTAGTGTGTTCATCTGTAGACACAAAGCCCACACAACATCCTCCTGCGTCAAGTCTATTCTTCATGCATGTGCAGTGCATAGAGAACATGCACATGTGTATGCCAAAAAGAAATCTCTTCAGCATCTTCAGAAGGAAACAGAAGACCTGGTCGTATGGAGAAGGCTGAAGTATTCAGTGACTTTTTTGCCTCAGTCTTCACCAGCAGGGGCTAAGGCCACACCACCCAAGTCACAGAAGGCAAAGGCAGGGACTGGGAGAAGGAAGAAATATTCACTGTAGGAGAACAGCAGGTTTGAGACCATCTAAAGAACCTGGAAGTGCACAAGTCCATGTGACCTGACGAGATCGATCCACAGCTCCTGAGGGAGCTGCAGGATGAAGTTGCAAAAGCCGCTTTCCATCATATTTGAGAAGTCATGACAGTCTGGTGAAGTTCCCACTAACGAGAAAAAGGGAAACATCACCCTTATTTTTAAAAAGGAAAAAAGGAATACCGGGAGAACTACAGGCCAGTCAGTCTCATCTCTATGCCTGGCAAGAACACAGAGCAGATCCTCCTGAAGTCACATGGAATATGTGGAAGTGGTTGGTGGCAAGCAGGATGGCTTCACCAAGGGAAAATCCTGCCTGAAAAAAATGGTGGCTATTTACAACAGGGTCACTATATTAGTGGACAAGGGGAGAGCAACTAACATCATCTACCTATGCTTATGTCCCACATGACATCCTGGTCTCTAAATTGAAAATATATGGATTCGATGGATGGGCCACTTGGTCGATAAGGAAATGGCTGGATAGTCACACTCAAAAAGTACCAGTCAACGGCTTGATGTCCAAATGGAGACAAATGATGAGTGGCATTCCTCAAGGCTCAGTACTGGAACCAGTGCTGTTTAACATCTTTGTCAGTGGAATTGAGTGCACCCTCTGCAAGTCTGCTGATGACACCAAGCTGTGAGGTGCGGTCAACACACTGGAGGGAAGGGAGTCCATCCAGAAGGACTTTGAGAGGCTTGAGAGGTGGGCCCATGCCAACTTCTATGATTCTATGAACTTCATTAAGTTCAACCAGGCCAAGTGCAAGGTCCTGCACCTGGGTTGGGGCAATCCCAAGCACAAATAAAAATTGGGCTGAGAATGAATTGAGAACAGCCTCTGAGGAAAACGACTTGGGGGTGTTGGTTGATGAGAAGCTCAACATGAGCCATCAATGTGTGCTCGCAGTCCAGAAAGCCAACTGTATCCTGGGCTGCATCAAAAGAAGTGTGACCAGCAGGTCAAGGGAGGTCATTCTTCCCGTCTACTCCGTGCTGGTGAGACCCCACCTGGAGTACTGTGCCCAGTTCTGGAGCCCACAACACAGGAAGGACATGGACCTGTTGGAGCAAATCCAGAGGAGGACCATCAAAATGATCTGAGGGCTGGAGTACTGCTCCTGTGAAGACAGGCTGAGAGAGTTGGGGTTGTTCAGCCTGGAGAAGAAAAGACTCTGGGGAGACCTCATTGAGGCCTTCCAGTCTTTGAAGGGGGCCTACAGGAAAGCTGGGGAGGGACTTTTTGTAAGGGCATGTAGTGATAGGACAAGGAGTAATGTTTTTAAACTGGACATTAGCAATAAATTCTTGACTGTGAGGGTGGTGAGCCACTGGAACTGGTTCCCTAGGGAAGATGTGGATAGCTTATTCCAGGATGGGGCTTTGTGCAACCTTGTCTAGTGGGAGGTGTCCCTCCCCATTCAGAGAGGTTGGAGCTGGATGATCTTTAAAGTCCTTTCCCACCCAAACCATTCTATCATTCTATGATTCTATGATCAAAATAAGCTGCTAACAAAGGCCTCACAGAGGGACAGGAATGGTCTTTGAAATTGGAGGGGTCTTATGACATAGTACCATTAAGGTAGGACCAAAAAATTAAAGAAAGATATTGAGAAGCCAATGAGCTCACCCTCTGGAGGAGCTAACCCCACGCAGAGGTGTTGCTGCTGTGAAGGCTTCAAGTGAGGGTGGTTGCCCACAGAAAGGTAGTTCTCACAGGGAGCAGGAAGACATGCAAGCAGTGCATCTGAGAGAGAAGGGGGTTACTCAGAGTTTGCACATCTACAGTCTTTCTTTCTGCAAAGATGTGGAAAATGCTCACTTTAAACAGATGGACCACAATTTTCCACTGAAAGACACATGGAACATTTTCTGATAACCCTTTTTTTTAAAGTGGTCCAGGAATGTTGTTTCAAACTCACCATCTGCACATCACTTTGTAAGAACAAAGCCTGGAGTCTGCTTCTGCAGCTCAGGCCTCTCCCAGGACTAATATCTCCCATAGTACAGTACAAAATGATACCTGTGATGTCTGCATGGCACTCAACTCCAACACTGGGCATATTAGAACTCAGGAGCACTACTCAGGACTTCTGAAGTCCAGCCCCCATGAGGTTAGGTGTCACTGTGGGAAAATGTAGCTTAATTTTGAATAGACAAAAAATTACAGCATCCCTGATTACATCAATAAGCTGACAGGTAACATTTCAACTCAAGGAATACCAAAATGTCTCTGGATTCAGATTTTTCTGGAATTTTCATTATAATTTTTTTGTCCTTATATGAGAGAAAAAGCAAATGTTAAAATACGCAAGTTTCCTGTGGGATCAAAGTTCCAAATTTATTTTGGTTACAGTAGACATAAAAATAGAGTTGTCATAATGCAGAAAGATATGTGTTTTCCATGCGTACACATACTTCAGTATTCATGTCTTCCCCTAACTTCTCCAAGAGGATTTTTCCTACCCTGAATGATAGGAAATGGCCTTACCTTGCTGGCTTTTATGTAGATCTGTGTGCTTGGTATTTGTGTTCCTAGCCTTCTCAAACTCAATAAAAAAATAAAAAACCCAAAAGATTTGTCCATCAAAGTACATTAAAAGAGATGTACTTGGTAACATCAAGTTTCCAGCTAATTAATTGTAATTGTCTGAGTGGGCCACCAACAGGAGCTTTTACCAAACCAGCAAAGTAACTTGAGAGATGGATTCCAGCCTGTGCTTATCTGCCAGTTTCAGTGTCTGTCTCCTAAGCCATTTGTCTCTCTTCTTCCCAATGACATCTGGTCATTCTTTGGTGCTACATCTGCTGCATCTTTGAAAAGAGCTATTTCTCGTTTATCCCAGGACTCCTACACTTTAAAGAATCCATGGAAGTGTTCATAATTCAACTGGTGCCAACCATGCAAGTACTTTCTCAGTTTATGACCTTCATATTTCCAACATTAAAAAGAAGAACATCTGCAAGGGAACTAAGGATAAGGAGAAAAAGTCCTGTGAGGACAATGGTAAAGTGTGAATCATTGTCTCTAAATTGAGGTCCCAGGCAAAGTCATCTGTGCTTTTTGAGGATGCTTCAAATTCACCCCAGTGCAAACTCTGGGGCCCCTCCTCTTCCAGTCACTTTCAAAGTGTAGGCCTCACACCCTGCAGTTCCCATCCCCTTTAGCCCCTCTTCCCAAGCCTCCAAATTCTTACTTCCCTGCCTTGATATCCTTCCTTTGTGGCTTTTCAGCTCAGATCTACCACCTTTACCTCTCCTTCTGTCTCCCACCATCCTGTCTTTCCCATTACAGAGATGTCACTTTTCTTTTCACTGACCTACCTTTGCCTCTGAGATCCCAAACTCTTTCAGGAGCGCCTTCCTCTTCTACCTGCCACAATGTGCCATTTTGTTTCAGCTCCCTACCTATCTCATTCCTACAATGCCTCTAACACTGCTGATACATCAGAGCTCCCCTTCCTCCTCCCTGTCCTGGCTGCCACAGAAATCCAAAACTGTCAGCCTTGAGATCATCTTTAGTTTCTTTTCTTTTGCTCCCCACAGGAGCAAAGTCCTGGCTCCTGGTAGGGATTACCTGTACAGTGTTTCAGGCTGCAGTTACCCAAAAAGTCTTTGTTGAACCAAAGGGAGAATATCAGGGCAAAAAGCAGCACTACCCAAAGTAGTTCCCTGTTTCCAGTTAGGGTCATATTCTTTTCTGATTTCCATGAGGGTAAATGATAATTAACCTTATTCTAGTCAGTCAATTTAAATGAATATGAAATTCATACTACAGAAAGGGAAAGCTGAGCCTATTTTAAGGATGAGAACACTATCCAGTATATTGTTCCACACATGGTAATGGTTCTCATATCTTAAAGTTGCTTTACTCCACACACCCAAAACAGAATGAGCTTGAGGTTATCAAACCATGTTTTCACCTTCCAAATCTGCCTTTACAAGCATCTGATGAAATGCTAAATGCATCAGTTATAAAGTGTTCTCATTCCACACAGATACTCAGGAGCTATTTCAGTTGCAATGTTTTCCTTCTAAAACCTCATTCCCCAACTGAGAAAACCATTTGACCCGAAAGGTTTTGAGCAAAGCAAATCTCATGGGTATATGCTATAATTTCAAAAACAGAATATAAACCAGTAGAAATGTCCACACTTTTTTTTTTTTTTCTTTAGTAGTAATATTCAGTAATTCACATAAATTGCATGAAATAAACTTCTGTGTGGAGCTATCCTTCAGCTTTAGGCATTTCCATTTTATAGTCAGTAAATACTGTGTCAGTCCCAATCAACTTGGCATCTTGCATGATCAATAAACACATGGTGTTTCAAACAGCAGTGTCTGTCATGCCTGTTGCATGACCTGCATAGGAACCATTCTTTCACCATCCTCTTCTGTTTTATTTAGTTTTTAATACAGTTAAAACAATTAGAGCAGGAGATTAAGTTTATATTATGCTGCCATCTGACCACCATCTGAGACCTGGATAAGGCCCCATAAAGGTGGATGCCAAGGGACAGTTTGCTGTGGTGCCAGGCTGTGACGGGCACTGCTATGTCCCTCTGTTGCCAGGTTAGGAGTCCTCAGACAGTGGAATCAGATCCAGCAGGTGATGCTCAGTAACCAGACACTCAGATACACAGCCTTGCTCATAAAGCAAGGCTATAGATAGTGTTTTTATTTCTTGTCGATATGCTTACTAGACACATGAGGAATAACTAAACATTCTCTACTGGTTACTAAATTACATTTGCAAGGTCTGTTTTATCTACCCATACTCATCATATTAGCTGCAAGTGAAGCAAAATACAAGTATTTTTCATATTAGGGTCCAGCATATTACATTATAACACTAATATTCTTCCTCAAATTAGAACTTTAAGACATTTATTTTAATCAACATTTATATACATGTATAAATAAGCACACACAATTTGTGATAGTTTTGTGCCTTTGCTGGTACAGTGACAAGAAAAGGTTTGAAATGACTGTCAGATGTGCAGCATTTAACCATTTTAGCTGGCTTGGTTATTCTGATTGAGGTTTCTAATGCATATTTCAGCTAACTTTACACAAAGTCATTTTCAAGGCTACCTAATTTGAGAGGACAGACAACTTTAAAGCAAACTTTCTGTTGCATGGTATTAGGTCCACAATATCAAGAATACAGTTACAGATCATCTACAATCGAACCCCAGCACAAAAAGCACTGGTGGAACCTGGTAGAATGACAAACAGCATGCTTTACCTGGGATACCTATAACCACTGGTACACTGCACACTGGCAACTACTATTTTACCAGACACAAAACCAAAATACTCACAGATCAATCATTTGGCATGTCTTCTATATGTCCATGTAGATTTCTAAATAAATATAATTATTCTAGTTGTCCTACAATGTAGGACAGAAGATTAAGGAAATAAAATATGACAGTAGGCAAAGGTTCACTGGAATCACTAAAATTAAAAAATACTTTATTTCCATTAAGAACAAACACCAGTCCAGAAATCAGTAATCTTGATGTATCTTCCTTTTTAACAAGAAGGCTGAAGGCTTATGAACAAAAAAAATGTAAAAAGAAAATTACCATTTGAGGTTTCTGTATGAATTCTTCAAACCATTTGTTTTATTTGCTTCTATATTCACTCATGAATATTTGCATAGAAAGAAAACTCTCCATGGAAAACTAGATGAAAAAACAACAATAAATAATACAGTTCACCACATCCAGGTTTCTTAAGATAAGTAAGCTTTCGCTTCCTACTCCCTGTCTGAATGAGATCAACTTTTTTTCTTTTTCCCCCTAAGAAATTCTTAATTTTAAAAGCCAAACTGGATAATATTTTTAAGAACTTAAACATTCAACTGAAAGTTTGTCACACTGTTTAATGCAATTTCCTTCTCATCTTTTTTTTATTTCTGAAAATATTGAAGACACCTACAATTATTTAGGTAAGGTAAAACAATTTCAAACTCTATTTCTTTTCAATCTGTCACAGCTTTTCAATGACGAATGGCAGATTGTTGTAGCATTATTGTGCAGCAAAAATAAGTGAATCACAAAATCCAGATGCAGGTGCAGTTAAAAAAATATTAAAAATGTTTAACACTTCCCTGGATTTTTAATGAACTCCCTAATGCTCAAAGTTGCCTGGAAAAACAGGATCATGAATACAGTCTCTTGAAGATTTCTAGCACATGCATAAATTGTCTTGGGTGAATATTTCATCAAATCAATTTTAAAAGAAGAAAATAAGAGCTAATTAACTCTCAGAATTTTCTTAATTCTGTTACATCTTAAATCTATTTTAAATTTCAGATGTTGCCATATTATCAACATACTTATCACACAAAGAAATCTACAGCAGCTAATAATGTATGATGTACAACTTTTCTTTTTCATCCCCAAATACTCACAAGTATTTTACAAAAAATATTTCTTTATTTATCTTGGGTCAGTATCTCCTGACCTTCACAAGTCTTTCATATTTTATTTATAAGTTAATATTCATAGAGTCATAGAATTATTTGGGTTGGTAGACCCTTAAAGACCACGTAGCCCAACCCGCCTGCCTCAGGTAGGGACAGTAAGCTATTAGCTTGTCCTGTATTTAGTCATAAAAGATCATTCCCACTGTGACAAAAACCTGTCCCATGAATACCACCTCTATTGATAGAGAGCATACCTCCTCAAATCATTACACATTCTTCCAGGTCTCAGGAAAAACTCCATTTGCTCCACGTATACGACTGTGACAATGATAGGCAGAAAGAGCCCATGAGGTTGTCTAGTTTACCCCCTTGCTAAAACAAGGCTGAGTTTTCTCCTGCTTGCTAAATTGTGTCTCATAAAGTGGATTTCTTCAGTAGCGATTGCAGTTCTTCAGGTATAGATAAGGAAGAACCAGATTTTTTCATTCCCCGAGGTATGATGTATTTGCAGCTTTTCTCTCCTTTTATTTGACACCTTTTAATAATCTCAAACGAAAGCTTTCCAAATAATCTTTAGACCTTTCTTTAGTCATTAGGCTACTTCCTAATATTTTCTTAGTGATAACAGACCAGATTTAACTTTTTCCCCAAAAAAAAAGTTTTCAAATTTCCAATTGTAATTACTATTATTTCATTAGGCACCCTCAACAAATGCCACTATATACATAAAAAACCCATCAAGAACCTGCTACAAAAAGAATTCCAATTTTTTATCTGTGGTTCTTCATTTGCTTTCCAATCAACAGAATCATATTATGATGAGGAATACAGTATTTGTTCTGGAGAGAATAAAAGACTAGCTTAATCCAGAGCTAGTTAGCAACACTGAGTGCTACTTCTTTGTGGAATAAAATAATTTGATAAATCAAAAACGTTTTGCTTCACTGTTACTGTTTTAACTTTTCAGTTTGCTGCACGCTAATTCCAGTGTATTGCACTACATATGCTGGTCAGGTTGTGTGGCAAAGGGTTCACCTCCACATCACATGTGAAAGAGCCTTGAAGCACAGCAGCAGGCAGAGGGTACCAAATAATCCAGGAGCCCCCAGCCCAGCTCGTCCCAGGGTTACTCCCATCCTCAGCCTCAGACCCATGTTATTAATACAGATGACAATTAATACAGATGACAGAGAACATACAAAGGAAAATAACTTATGGTTGTTTAGTAGTGCCTGTTTAGTTGTTGTTCTTTGGCACAACACATGGCATCTTCAGCCATGAAAAGTATTTTCAAATTAAATCAAAACTTTATCTGCATGTCTGGGAGAACTGGTACTTTCAGTGGGAAAAGGTTATGTTTTTAGAATAAAACAACTCATTTTGGGTGGGGGAAATACTATGGAAATCTGTTTGTAATTTAAATATTTCAAAAGTGGGGGCTTAATTATCATGAGAGAAAAAAATGTTCTACTATCTTCCCTTTTGATATGCCTTAGTGCATGACTGTTTCTTGCAGAGCTATCCCATGGATGAATAGCACTCTCAAAAGGACAGTGCACCAAATGGTAAGATTTCTACCACACACCCCCCTGCCATTTATAATTCAGCTTCTTTCATTTCAATTATTTATGTAGCATTTCATATTTTAAAGTTAGTACTGTTAATCTCTTCTATTTTACATGTTTTATAAATTGAAACTCTGTATCAAGATTGAGGTTCAGTGAAAACTCTCCTTCCTACCTCCTGACTAGCTCACAGGCAACTCGATAGATCCTGCCAAATGGAGGCTGGTAAGCAGCTGGCACTGTAGCTTCCTTAAGTAATCAGAGCTTTCTTCTCCAAACAAATAGTTCCATCTCTCAGCATGGCCTCCACCTCCTCTTCTGCCTCTTCTTTCCCATTTAGCAGCAAAAGACTTTCCAAAAAGATCATCTCTATCCTTTGAGATTGTTTTCCACATCTCTATTCCCTGAAGTAATGTTTCATGATAAAAAAAAAGAAAAACTGAGATTTGTTTCCATCTGTGTTATAATCAGATACATCAATTTGTAAAGTTGGACGGTTCCTTTAAACAATCATTCATTCCCCCATCCTATGTGTTTTTAATTGAAATTTTTATAGTCTTGCTAACAGGCCCTCCTGATATTTCTGAGGTTTATTTGTATTCAGGAAAAAATAACTTTTTTTCCCATTTTTTGTTTCACAGCTATCAAGGGGCGTGTTCTCCCAAGTACCCCTTTAAGATTGCCCAAGGATTTGTTGTTTTGTCCCAGGCAACAGAAAGCTTTCTAAACCTCTTTGGTCACTATCCTAATCTTTCTCCAAAGTCCCTTGGGAATCTATTTTATTTTTCTAGATTGGAATTTGGGAAAGGCTATTGTTTACAAGCCAGTGACAGATGAGTCTTCTCTTTTTTTCAGGTGTTGTTAAATACAGTTCAAAGTGGAATGTATCAATCACAGACTTCCCAATGTTACTTTGATTGAAATGCATAGTTGAAAACTGTTGGCATAGTTCCTACAATGGCTGTTTCCCTACTAAGTAACTGTATACATTTTAAAAGACCAATTCAGTTTAAAAGACATTACAGTGAAAGTAAATGGGAAAAGAGACTTCTGTCCTTCCAACTCCTGCTGTAAGTTTGTACTTTCTACACAAAAAAGTATCTGTTACACACAATTTATTTAATAAATGTTGAGATTTTGCACAGCATTTGTCACCAAAGCCTTTTAGAAAACAGGTTTGCAGGTAGAGGGCAAGGTGTGTTGTTCAGATTTTCATTTGGTCAGACTCGGGTGGTGGGGCCCTTACTTCTACCTCAGCGCCATAAGTACGGCACCATGATATCCCATCATGTCTGTAGGAAACCCACTACACATTTATTAAACAGATAAAAATTTAAACCTTCATGAATTGCTAGCATTATGTGATAATTATTATTATTATTGTCATTGTTTAGGACTCTCTCAAGCAAGCTCAGTTTAAAAAGCAAATATCACATTGACTCAACTAAGGCAAAAGCAGCTGGCACAGGCAGAAAATGTATGCCAAAACATGTGCTTTGATTTATATAAGGATACAAACAACATAAACACATATGTAAGTAATTGTCTTTCATTATGGTTTCTTCTCATCTCAGTTTCCACTGGTTCCAGCTATACTTCTATTGTGATAATGTGGTTTGTTCATGTGTTCCTGGAATTAGCGATGAGCTTCCTCCCACTAACATAAAATATTAATTTTGCTACTCTTTTCTCAAAATTGAAATCAGGGACATACTGTCCAGTCAGTCTCACACACAGCTTTAACAAATGTGTGCAGATATTGTGATTCCAGGGATTGCTAAAGGCCCTCTTGCCTAGGCAGATTCTCCTAATGATTTTAACCATACACAGGCAAGAAGTTACCTTTTTACTTATATATTAAATTCAGATTGTGTTGAAGCTATTGAGAGAAAAACATGAACATTAATAACATCAGTGGTAAAGTGTGCAGTGTGTACCATGCCCAGAATACATTAGCCCTTTTAAAAAAGTGATGCCAAGAGCTTTTATACCTTCTTGATAATTAGGTAGTGGCTGCGCTCCTCCCATGGCCATTTGGAGTGATGTAGCACCTGCCATCTATGATGACAACAATAACTACATCTACCATCAAAATAACTCAGAAAGGTTGGATATACATAATGTAGGACACTCTCCCGTGGTCTTTCCTTATCAAAGTGCACAGCTGGGTTTCAGTAACCACAACACTGGAGGTATGCTGCTCTTGACTTAGTGAACTGAAACTACAGAACCAATTTCAGCATCAGCAGGGCAGCCTATTCTCCCTCCGCTCTTACCTGGCAGCTCTGAAACACTTGCCCTGGAAGTGGCAATCTTCCCACCAAGCATGACTACTAACACAAGTACACAGACCTATCCCAAAGTACAAAATCTCAGAGAACAGCTCCCTCCTTTCCTTTGCAAGTTTGTAAAGCAGCAACCTTCTGCCAAATAATGCATCAAGTCACCAGGCACAGATTATTATCTGCCCAGGATTATACCAAAAACTTCAGTAGAACCAACTGTATTCAAACAAAATGGAGGTGATTTCTCAGGATGGAGTCCATGAGTGAACAAGACTGTAACCACGCTTGTCTCAGACACACACATTGACTGGGGAAGAATAAGGAGTTTCAGTCCCTCACCTGAACCTGTTCTGGTCACAGGAATTGCTGCCAGTATGAATGTCCCTCCCCCTCATTACAAGATCTGCAGGAACAAAGGATACCAAATTGGGTGAAAGAAGTGCAGGAAAATGCACCTAAGGCCTGCTTCCTGCATAGATTGATTTTACAATACACAAGGAGAAGTGCAAATTGCAAGGTCCTCCTCCATCCTTGAAAGGCTCTTTGCATTACCTGAGGACCTTCCAGTTTTGACAGAGCACGATACAATCATTCAGGAAATCTTTGCAGACAATGCAGAATTTGCACAAACATACCATCATTAGGAGAAGCAAAGGGAATTCTAGGATCAGTCAGGGAAATGTCATGAAATGCTGAGACACATGCACATCCATAAAATTCAAATGAAATCCAGAATTCAATAAAGGAGAATTAACCAAAACAGAATGAGAGGTTTATTTATGTATTTTCAAGTGGAACAAATTAATCATAGCAGTTGCCTTTAAAAAGTATCAAATGACTCTGTAAAACACATAATGTGACTCCAGCAGTTGCTGTAGTCTTCAGGTATTTTATGTGGGAAAACCATATCTGTTTACATACAGAAAAATTGGCAAGTTTTTAAATGAAATTTTGCCAAAAGCTTTTGTTAACCATAAAATATGAAGAGCGTAAGAAGATACACCATGCCTTCTGGCTATAATCTTACTTATAGCAACATAAATCAGAAGTTACTTCAGAAAAGCTGAAAAGGAGTTATGTATGAAAGAAAATCAAAGCCAGAGTGTTCTGAGCTGATTGAAGTACAGGTGTGAGGGTGTATCAACTCTTTACCAAATATATAATTTATCAGGGTGACATAAAGTTGCCGAGAGCCTGGCTACTCAATAAGGAAAAAAAATGCAGCACAAAAGTGAAGAGGCAACACCCCATGAACCTGGCATCTTCGTGTTAGGTTTTATTCGTGCCCCAAATGTCTTCTCTTTTAACCAGCTGGCTGTGCACTGTACTAACTGAGCAGGGTCCATATGTTTAGCAGACTGTTTCTCTACCACTAATTCTAAGAACTGAACTCCAGAACTAACACAATATAGACACTGGCAACAAGTATTTGGCTTAGGATCCTTTCTTCACTCTCTTCCTCTTTTCTCTGTAGTTCAAATTAAAACTAAAAGAGCTAAAAGGTACTTAATGCTGAATCGCCCTCATATGCAACTGCCAATTTCTTTATGAAGCACTGAAATTCTCCTGAAGCATGCAATGATGTGAAAAAAATAATCACACTCATTATTTTCCGTGCAATTTTGAGAGAAGAGCTTAGCTAATGTCTTGTCCAAGATGAACTAACTGGAATGCACTTGTGCATGCTAAACATAAAATAAAAATGAGAATTTTTTTCCTTCCCACTTGCTACCTCCTGTTAGCCCACCTTCCAGGATATCCCATTTTGCAGGTCAAGGCTTCAGGCAGAGGGTTGTGTAGAATGGATTATATTGCCTTTCACCAGCTACCAGTGGGGGATAAAAGCAAAGGGAACGGACTGTAAGTCTAGCTGACAGATTTAGGAGACCTTAGAATACCCCAAAGGTAGGCATACTGGGAACTGCAGGAGGGTACGTGGAAAGCAGTGCACAGCTCCACTCTATTCCAACCACTCAGGTAGGGAACTAGATGTTTTTTTTCTTATGGGAAACACTTAACCTATTTCTTTCTGGTTTTTTGCTTGTCAGGCAAGAAACCTAAATGATTCTGGGAAGAAAGAGTCTATTAAACCACAGTGTATAAACAGTTTAAATTTTCTGTTCCGCACAAAATCTGTTCAAGCGCTGTTTTTCCAAGAGACATTTCAATGTTAGCCACGGCCACGTATCTTCTCCCAGTCATAATGAATGTCAGCTTGCTTTGGCTGCTGGCCACAGCTCCACGAGATCCCTCTTTGTGGCTATTACTACCAGATCAGAAACACAATCACTTCAAGATGCAAAGTGCTGAGAGGTCCCACCAAAATGCAAATGTCAAAAAACATCCTGTAGCAATAGTGTTGTCCTGACAGGCTTTAGACAAGATTAAGTATTCTCTGCCCTCCAACAGCCTAACACTAGCATGAAAACTGTGTCATGTGCACCAGCTAATTTGGTAAAAATGTGACTCTTGGCTCAGACTGGCTTTAGATCAAACCTACCCTAGTAGGTGAGACGGGGACTCAGTGATCTCAGTGTGGAAGCTCAGCCTGAGACAGAAGTTTGGCTACAAACATGGTATCACTCAGACAGGGTGAAACATTTTGACAGATGAGTTTTAGACCAGAAGATTAAATTCCTGTCAAAATAAAACATCCCAAGGGGATGCGTTGATTTTTAAGGCATTTTTCTGCAAGTGTCAAAATCTTTTAAACTTTTTTTTTTTTTTACATCTTGACAGCACCAAAATACTTTGTTTTGTTATGGATAAAACATTTTTTTTTCAATTTCATCAGTTGGTTTTATGACATTCATTTTGACATCACACAGTAAAATGAGTAAAATAAGCTGATAATTTTATATTATGATATGTCAACATATTCATAAAATGCTGTCAAAACATTTTAATGTTTCCCAAGTCTTCATTCCTCAAAGACTTTAGGACATTTAGTTTGCTTTAATTCAGGATTAAATACATGAGGAAATAACATAATTTCTCACTGGATAAGAATTCTCTGTTGTGAACTGCTCAAGGTACTGCACTTCAATTTCATCATGCCACATTTCAAAGAGTGTGTGTTGCACAAAAATCCTCCTCTACATGAAAATTACTGGAGAGGGACATTTATATTGTCAAAAATAAAGGAAAATTGAACAAAAATATAATTGTTTATCAATGCTGTTTTTCTGACATGCCTGAAAAGACCTTGAGTTTGAGGAAAACAAGGTGGTGGACTTGAAGAATTCAGCATTTTAGAGATCCTGATGAAGACCTACTAAAGATATATTTTTTCTCATTCTAAGTCTAGGCTAGTGTTTGCTGTAACACCCCTAGCTCTGGGCTCTGAATCCCCAGTGCCACTGTTACCATCTGCTGCTGAGATGGGATTAGTTCTGAGAGTTTACTAAGTGAAAAGTGGAGCATTATAAAGGAAGAAAGAAATACTGCCAATTGGTAAGAAGAGAAGACAATTCTGATTACTACTATGCAGATTTTTAAGTTTTAGTTAATACAAACCTCAAATATCTTTTTCTGCTTTTTCTTTTAAAAGAAAGTTCTTTTGCATATCTATTAAAGTACATATTCTTAAAAGTATAAAACAATTTCTAACCCAATGAACTCTCTTTTTGCCCTAAAAAAGTGAAAATTTGGTCTTTTCACACAGCCACAATTTGATAAGCCTTAAGAAGTCAGAAGCAAAGAAGCAGATGTTAGTCAGACTTTTGGTTACCAAAATAGTACTACTTAGAGTTACTCTAGCGTCCTTGAAATTTTTTAACAAAAAAGTAAACAGCATAAGGATGGTTTGAAGAGATAAGGTTTAACTGCTCTTTAATTCTTCTTTCAATTATCAGAAGTGAAGATAAGCATGTTAAGAGGAAGTCATTCTTAAGTCGTAATTGATGACGTTGTTCATCTTGCAGGGAAAGTAAAAAACGAGTAGCACATTCTTGAAAGATTATATTAACTCTTATGTTCACATGTCATAGACCTGGAGTTAACATCTTGCAAAAAGGCAGGTAAACTCTAGGTAATGCAACTGCAGTAGTTGGTTTTGGGTTTTGGTTTTGTTTTTTTTACTGGAAAGGAGAAACTTGCTGCAGAGGAATACACCCTGCAGGGAAGATATTCTTTAGGGTGTTATGTACCCATTAGATATATTGTCCTCTTTCCCGTGACCCTCACTTGAAACCAGGCTGATAACCTCGACCTGTTTGTAATGGAAAGGGTAAATGCCTTATGTAGGTAACCTATTTTATTTATCTGGACAGTTTCCAGTAAAAAAGATAAAGAAAAAAGATGGCTTTAGTTACTTTTTCAGGGCCCGAGCCAGCAAACTAACTACTCAAGGAATGTTTTGCCATCCAGCAGTATCAGGACTTAAAATGGACAAACTTTCCCACAGATTCTGCCAATGTGTTGAATTCTGCCTATAATAACAGTCCTGCTGTTCCCAGTACCAGGCCTCTTGTGAGCAGACAATCTCAGCTCAGTCCAAATTACATAAAGAATGAAAATGTCTACTGAGTTGTAAATTTTAAGTTCAGTTCCCTTTGTGTTTTTCTCAGATATCTATACAAACACTGCTAACCTCTCCATCAGCACAACAAAAGCGTATGTCTTTAAAACAAATGGGAGCTGTTTGCTACCAGGGAAAAGCACTCTAATTAGCTAATAATATTTCAGTGTCATGCCACCACGGGAGGACTAGTCAGTGTTCACATTCTGTTTGAGCTGAGCTGAGGGTTAGTCTAAGCGTGACTAAATCAGGCAAATATAGCTTAAATTGTTCCACCTGTAAGTGAATAAAGCACCTAATTGTTATTTTTATGCTTTGGAAATACAGAAATAACTACAGTGCTTATTGGCTGTCTGTTTGGTTGCTACCAGATGTTTATGGTGTTTCCTAGATGAAGTAAATTGCTACAAACTTAAGAAAAATATAGAACATTTGATAACATGTCTAAACTTTATTTGTTTACATTCAAAAGCTGGAATTTTTTTATTGCAATGGAGATCTGAGTTTGCCAGGAATTTCCAGACTATGTGCCCTATCCATTTTATTTCAATCTTTCTATCACAATGGCCTTCTTTCTGCATAATTCATTATAAGAAAATATTTTTGCATGGATAGATTACAAAGGAGAAAAAATAACATTGAAAGCAGGGTGCAGTGAGGCGGTTCTACATAGATGTGATACTGGAACACTGAGTTACTACAGTTTGAAATAGAAAATCCATATTTCATATTGCTATCTCCACCCTTAGGAAAAAGCCAGATAGACCTGAAACAGCAACTCACTCAATGGTCTATGCTTGTTTTACTACTGAGAAATAAAGGAAAAAAACACCCACCATAATCTAGAAGGTACTATTTCTTTTATGGTTGATGGATGTCTGTTAACACAGCAAGTCAGATGTGCACTTATACAATACCACTGTTGCTGAGTTCCCATTCCCATCAGGACCTAACTAGCAGATGAACTGGCCTTCTGAGACTTGCTCCTGGCCAGCTGCCCTTCCCCAACAGCTGACAGAAGGCTGCCCCTTTTGCCTACAAAGATTCAGGAACTGCAAGTTTGAGCTGCGGCAAGCATCTTCACGTGGGAAAAAGACATGGGGCTGAAGGACTCCTTCACTTCCATGTGTACACAGCTGACCTAGGGCTGGGAGCTGTCTCTGGAGCTGGGGAAAAAGCACTTGATATCTGAACTGTGGTGGAAAACCAGGACACCTGGCTTCATGCTTCTCCAGACTGTCTTCTAGGCAGCGGATGTTTTGGCACCATGACACAATTTTGCTGGCAGTTTCTCCACTGAGCAGGTCACTGGTTGCATGCTGTTATCTCGTGCTACATCAGGTACTACAGCCAGAGGAAGTGTATGGCTTGAGGACCTTCCTGCTCCCATTCCCTGTGGGCTGGGACACCTTGCTGTAGCTGTGGCAGCCAAACATAGACTGGAGGCATCTGAAGGTTTCTCAAGTTGAAGCTGGCGACCAACACCAGGCTGAAATGTTGTTAAAGCTCTCCTTAATTTCCATTCGGGCCCTATTCCCAATGCACCTGGCATGGGCCCAGCATTCAGTTCCACTTAACACACATCACATAAGAAACTTAATTACTTTGACTACAGGCTATGAGAAAAACAAACAGGATCAAGGATATACCCAATTGTGGTCAAAACGTGTTCTGTGTTCGTCAATACCTACGTACTTTGGGACAGGTGAAGAAAGCAGCCTGGTCAGTGACTCATCCTGTCCAAAGCCCTTCCAGTGTATTAGAACATATTTTCTGTATTTCTCCTGCCACTGGTGGAGAGGTTTTCTTCTGGGGTACATCCTGAGGGGCTGTGTTAAGACCCAGCCTTGGTCTTGCCAGAAGTTTTAAATAGATTCACAGCAGAGATTGGCATGGGTCTAGGAGAAATCTACATGACTCTGCTCTCTTAATGTCATTCTTTGTCTCCACAAAAAAAACCAACAATGCAGCTACAAGTGGCAGGTATAGATCTGTCTGAGTAGATAAACAGCCTTTTGGAGTGGGAAGAGGGTGGAGAGAAAAACTCCCTATTGGAGATGCCTCCCACAAAGGATTTTCTATTAACATTTGATTACATTTCACAGGATTTATTCCTGCAGTGCCCTACAGATAAGATATGCCAAAACACTGGCTGAGGCTTTTCCTAAGCATAAATCCTGCAGGGTGCAATTAAAGTGTCAGCACCAAGCTCAATCTCTTCTACATGTGTGCTGCAATGTAACTGTAAGTGGGTTTGATCAAACTTAATGAAACCTGCTGCTTTGGGGCACTGAGGGCCTTGGCCTCCTTCTAAGGATTTCTTCTGTTTGCCTTGAAACTCTTCATTGTCTAACTAAATAAATACAAGGGGGGGAGTAAGGATGTCACTTAACAACTTTCCTAGCTGTTTTCAAGACATAGTTTTTATGCTATACTCCACTGAAAACACAAAATGTGGGAGTGGAATGAAATGTTCCCACTAATTGAAGTGTCACTGTGACGGATGTCTCACCATCTCCTCAAACTTCTGAAGATGAGTTATGGGGCAAAACTGAAGGACCACTTTATTCCCCAACAATACATCCAGCACTACTGCAGACATGAAAAATACTATCCATTCTGTAGACAACTTGAGGCAAAATTTTACTTCTGCATCAGGAGTGCCTATCACCAACACGTTCTAAACAAACATGAAACATCAGCAGTACCTGGTTTCAGACATGTACCTAAGTGTATATATGCACACAAGTACCAGAGAGAAAGGAATTATTTTAGGTCTAGAAAAAGCAACCTGCTAAGTAAAGATTAGCATTCTTCAAAGACTCACAGGAGATTAAAAGGGGAATTTCCCCAAATAAGGGCTTTTCTTTTACAGGCTGTTTCTCCAATTAATAAAACAAATTAAAAAGCTTTATATGTAACCTGTTACTAATGTCTTTTAGGGTAATCTTAATTCAGGACATATGATTTAAGCTTTGAAATGTCTCCAAACAAAATAAAAATTCTTTGCATTTTCTGCAAGGACAAAAAAAAAAAAGACTGAATTTTGCATCTCCAGGTGCATTTGTTCTGCCTCATATGAAAAGAGAAACAAATTATGGTTTAACAACAGATAAAATACTGGGATGGATTCTTTTCTTTCCTTCAAAAGATTTGCTTGAGATAGAAAAAAAGAGAGACACCTTCAAAATCCACTTACGGCTTCCTGCTCCTGTCTGGTTCCAGCCACAGCCCTGCTGTGATCCAAAGGGATCACGAGGGAAATTTCCTAGGCAGCAGACTCCCCTTATACAGCACAGGTGATACAAATGGAAGGCAAATGGTGCCAAGAATTTACTCTGTGGGAGCTAACTGAGCTCAGCACTAATATGTGATCACAATTTTAAGATACAAGACTCTGAGAGTGATGATTATTAACGATACAAGACACTGGCTAAATAAAACTTAATGATATTTCAATGGATTTCTGAAGGATCCTTGGTATGATTTGTTGTATTTTTATGTTAATAGCAAAGAAAAAATTATCTTCAATATGTAAGTTGTAGCCAGAAGAAAGTAATTTATCATTTAAACAACCACAGCCAAATTACAACTTGTAATTTATTAGATGGGAGCATCTAATCTCCCTGAAATGTAAGTATCTTGAGAGATTTGTGTTCATTTTTCTTGCCTAAAATTAAAGAAAGAGTCAGATACAAGTCACTTGGCAAGGTGTGGCTTTTCACAAAACCACTTTTTACTCTGATAAGAAAGGAACAATCTAAGTTCTAAAATACTTCTGATTACTCAGACAAGAACACTGCATATCAAATTAGCTAAGAATGGATGAAATTAGGTTAATTTTTAATTAAATCCCCCTAGTGTCATGCCATTGTTGTCTGGCACTCATGGTTTGCCTACAGTTAACAAGATTACATATCAATGCCTGGATTTATTAACTGAATTTATGTCCTTTAATTTTCACTTCCCAGGGAGGTCTTAGCATTATACTTTAATGCAGTAATTGTTAAATCGTTTGTGTCTGTGACTAGAACTATTTGTATGAGCCATGACATCCAGTCCAGTCACTGACATAACCAACCAGCTATTTTTTGTGGGGTTTACTCCCCGTCTTCTTCATTCAGTAACACAGATCCCTCTCACTGTGAAAGTCAGGGCTGGGCATCTAGTAAGAAAAACTGTTCACAGTCAGTGTGTTAAAAATGAGAAAAGTGGCCAACAGTATTGTTATATGAAGTAAACATTTTGGAGAAAGATAGGTTTAGAGCATCCATACCATGGTACTGTACATCTTTACATTGCAGCTTTCTATTTTCATAAGTCATTTTGAAGACAGATGTTCAGTGTCCTCCCAAGTCTTTATAAGTCTAGAGGATCCAAATCAAAGTTATGATGCACGGTAAGGTGAGGACAGTGGGAGAAACCTGTATTAAGCTGTCTCCAGGAAGACAACATGTCATCACACCTAAAAAGACTTCAAGAGAGTGTATCAGCATCATCTCAAACAGACCTAAGGCCTCCTTCAGGTTTTGTGATCTTGCATTACCAGTTAAGGACTGCTACAGTAAACTTGCAGCAAAAAGTTACACTCCAGTCATTTCCCCCTTCCTTCTCTATTGCTTTGTTTTCAAATGGTTAAGGATAATTTCCTCTGTTCTCACACATACCAACAGACTATCACTTTATTAATTCTTCACACCATGTCCATTATCCATCAAAGTGTTACACTCTTTGAATTATACAAATTACCTACTGGATTTCTCTTCACTTCTCTTTAGGTGCAATGTAATTAAAAAATTAATGTGCCTAAAAATAACAGAAAAAAATGAATTTAAAAGCCACTTTCCATTTCAGCGGAGAAAGAGGTCTTTATTCTGCCATCCCTGTGCTTCAGACAGTATAACTAATAAACTTAAAATGTTGTTTGCTTTTGCAAATTGATTAAAAAAGGAAGGAGGAATCTCCTTCCATAAGCTCAAGCAGTTGCTCTGCCCTACTCACAGGCATTACTCCCAATAAAAAACTGTTTGTTTACTGAATCGTCACCTGTTTTCACCTGTTTTGGCCTCTGACAATTTTATAGTCCTCTGGCAGAAATATCAAATAGATGTATTAAATAAATATGCCATTTATAAACACATATTGTGGGGGGATCCATTGCATGGATCAGCCACAAAATTGCATAGCTTGCAATTGTTCTCATTCTGCTCCCTCCTTAATGTCAACAAGTTATTATATCTCAGCTTGGATTAGTGGACATGGAAAATAAAAATATTTTTATCTTCTTTTCTTGGTGGTCTTTTTGTTGCTTTTATTGTTTATTTTTGCTTTGGTTTTTTTTTGTTTGTTTGTTTGGGGTTTTTTTAGCAGTGAAAGACAGATTCTTCCTGATCTATGGACTAAAAAGGTGATCCACTTTCTATATTTGAGCAGCAAAGAAAGCAGACTTCCTTTATAAAACACTTTTGCAGCCACTAGAAGTATGGCTTTGCTTCAAAAGTAAGTTTGAAAATTCATCCAGCCTCCAAAAGGCTTATCATGTGCATCTTCTCCCCTCATTGTGTCAACAAAGGCTGGGTTCACCTCTGAATATCTGCAATCCAAAAGAAAGGCATTTGGATAATTTACTCATCTGGATTCCCTCCCTAATTATCATAAAGGGATAAATACACCACAATATGATTGATCCCCTTTGAAAACATAAGTCTAAAATAAATTAATTGCTTTCTGGAGAGATGTCACAGTTGATTGACCATGGGGTGATCACAAACACCTACCACCTGAGACTGCTAAAGGCAGAAAAATCCATCCCACCCCTATCCACTGCTAGCACACTCATTTCACCTTTTCAGTAAGTTATTTCTTTCCTTTTTGAATACACAGATATTTTTTCACTTCCTGACCTAGCTGTAAAATTCAGGAACCTTTCTTCCTTCTCAGTATCCCAGCTCAAGAGGAAAAATGAAATCACCAACTTGCCCGGATCATTACCAGCCTCTGCTTTGGTGTGAAAAGGCTAAGATGAAGGCATCTCTCTTTCTCACAGTTCCCAGTTACTTGTCTTGGCTCAGTCAAAAAAGGACAGAATAAGCTCTGGAAAGTTTTTCCTGCTGTTGTTCACACACCTGGCATCTTTGTACTGTTCTGCATCCATCCAGTCTAGCAAAGTCCATGCAGCTCCTCCATGCTTCTGAAGGCTTGCAAGCAACCTAGATGACTACAGTTACATCCTATCAAAACTAGTTTGAACAGAAGCAGTATTTATATGTATATCTTAAAAATATGTATATGACACACACATATACAGCAATGTAGGTTGAAACATGCAATACCTGCACCTAGTGAGACCCAGCTCCTTACAACCCATTTGTCTTGCAGCACCTTTCCCTATGCACTATGCCCCAGTAAGACATTGTGGGGAATCTGTTTCACTATGACCAAAGCCACCCTCTTCACAAAGCCTCTAGGTCCCTGGTCCCAGGAAGCCTTGTTTAGGTATTTAGCATATTTTTTACCCATCTGACACACATATTCTGAATTACAGAAGGACTGCTTGAAATCATATCCTACATTTAGGACCCTTCAACTTTGCATGTCTGAAGTTCAAATGCACAATGTCCACTTAAAAAATAATTTCTGTAGGTCTCTACAAAATTCGAGCAGAGACCTTTTGTACTCATTGCCTCACACAATTAAAACAGAAGGGGTTTGAATATTTAAACATTATAGCTTCACCTGTATTTAGCACTTTTGAAAAACAGATCTGTAGGTGCTTTAACCATCACCAGTTTGCACACATGGAACAACTGCAGTTCTGAGGTGTGCAGTGACATTTTCTATCATGACCTTGTCACTCTCACTTGTTCCCCCTCTCTTCTCTGCTTTGTAAGCAAATGGAAAGAGTGGTAACCCAGTCAGTGGAAATATATTAACTGAGTTTTAGTAATTTCATTCCAGACATTTTGGAATGTCTAATGAACTCTCTGAAGCTAAGTTCATTGTCTTTCAGCTGCTTTACATATTTCCCAGCTAATTTAACATTTATAAACATAAACCAAAATGAATTTTTAATGTTATATTTTCATGTGAAATCCTGGCTGAACTGTGAGCTTGATTTGTTTAAGAAAACCAAATCTCATTAGTTGGGCATAAAAGTATGAATGAAATTACTTCTTGTAGATAAAATTTTAAAATGAAAAAAAAATACATGCAGACACCCCCCCACACATGCAGACAAATAAACAACACTTTCTTTGTGGAGATAAAAAGCCCACATTAATTCCTAGTAGAAAACACAGAGCTTATTTAGTAGTTGTGTGGAAAGGGAGGAAACTTTAATTTATGAGTAGATCATTTTTTATGTAACAAGTCCTTCTGTAGTACTGGATTTCCAAGATAAGTACATTTTCAAAGAGACATTATTTAAAAGAATCTCAGCACATGAATAGGTATATCAGATCAGAAGTATCAAGGGTGATCATAAGTATCTCTGAAAGAGAAGATTACCACCCAATATAGAGATGAGGCACAAAATCAGTACAAATTACACATAAACAAGGAAAAAGAAGGTGTCTGACACATCCCCCACAGGCAGCAACATGCATAGCAGTATGTGGTTTTTCTGGATTTAATTGAAGCCTTTTACATCATTTTCAGAAAGTGTTCCTTAAGAATGAATCTCTTAGGCTTCCTTTCGATAACTTTTATGTCTCTTTTTGTAACATACGTTTGGGCAAAGGTCTCTGAAATATGAAATTATATGTAGTATACTTAGCTTCTGTAATAAGGCCTGTAAAGATGATATTTTTTTCTGTTTCTCCTTAGCACAGTGAGATACTGGACTTCCTATAGTTGTAATAATACAAGTCCTATTACAAAAACCTGCTAAACACAACATACAAGAAAGCTTCTGATTGAGGCAACACCAGTACAAAATCGATTCTGATTCACCCACCAAAGGGAACCACCTTATTCATACCAAATGAAGATGCTTACTACCTACATGGACTAAAGTAGAACGACAACTAAATAAAACCCAGCTGACTTCTGGACTTCTGCTCCTGGGCTGGTATTCACCCAGGAGCATCTGTACAGGAGCAGATGGGCTCAGCCTTAGCCATTCATCCAGTGCATGATCAAGCTGCTCTGCCAGATCCCCAGAGGACTGTAATCCTGTAGATCTTCTGGGTGCATGCGTCATTCACCCAAACAACCCTGACTAGCAAGTAAAGCACAGTTCTTCCAGCCAAGGGGCTGTTGAAAGCTCATGTATGGACCCTGTGGTTTTCTAGCCAAGCGGTCTCTAATATAAAATGCTTCACCTGAATTGAGAACACCTTCTTCATCCTCATAGCCCTCACATTTTGACTGTAAAGTCAGGCCTTTTGTTGCTCATTCTCCTTTCAGCCATTCAACATGTGAGTGGTGCTCATTTCACTGCAGAAGGTGGGACAGGAATGCTTCAATCCCTTCAACCCAAGGAGGTCAAATTCTTCCCTTTCAGGATGACGACTGGTCGACTATGTATGGTGCTATTTCCTCCACATAACAGGAGAGTCCTGCTCAGTTAGGCATTTACCCTCAAACAAGGAACTGTGGCATCTGGTTTCCAAGTGTACAGAAGCGTCTAACAAGCCTCTGACCTCAAACACCTATGCCCTGCAATGTGTGGTGTTTCAGCCATTTCTGATGGCCAGCCCCAGCTGCATTCCTGCTTTGCAGGAACAACCCTCTGTGGACTCTAAGGCACTGTGCTCCTTCACTCACTGAAGTCAGAAACCAAGGAGTACCTCTTTACAGTCTTCACATTTCCCTGATAAAAAAAGCAGTCATTTTTTTTAGTTTCTGGAAGTCAAGAGGGAGGTGTCTTTGATCTTAAGACCTCAACAGAGCAATAAAATCAAGCTATAGATATTTTTAACTTTTATATTGATGTTTTTCACCCACAAATACTTTAAATACCACCAAGACAATATCAAAAGACCATTATAACTGAAGAGTTAGGCAAGAGTCTTTCTGCAGTTCAGTGACTGCAAGCAGTAATAAAATCGAGTGGAAGGGAGCAAACTGCCAAGGTAGTCATTAGGAAAAAACTTGATTAAAAGAGGGATCCTGACAGTCCAGGGTGCAAGGATTTGTGCCATCAGCTACAATGTTAGGAGGACACCAATGCTGTCACACAGGCACAGTGATGCCAAGATGCCAGATCCATCCATCCCAGGTGTTTCTCTGGTGGCAAGGGAAGGCATCTCCCTGCACCCAGTCCACCTAATCACATAAGCAGGTTCAACTTATGTGGTCTGGTCAGAAACGGGTTTGGTTTATTGTCCTGCTCCAGGCTGTGGTGAGCAAGCATGGGGGGGGGGCAGCGCTGAGAGGTACCCCCGGGCAGCCCCGATTACACCACTTGCATACCTTTGCATACCTTTTCCTGTTTCTTGACCTCCCCTCTCTCTTCTCTTGTCTCTTCTTTTGCCATCTCCATCCTCTCACAACTAAACAACCATAACAGGACAAGAGGAAATGGGGTCAAGTTGCACCAAGGGAGGTTCAGGTTGGATATTAGGAAAAAATTTCTTCACATAAAGAGAGATGAGGCATTGGAAAAGGCTGCCCAGGGAGGTGGTGGAGCCACTCTTCCTGGAGGCATTCATAAAACAGGTAGACATGGTGTTTCAGGAGATGGTTTGGTGTTTAGGGGTTGTAGGGTGAAAGGTTGGACTTGATGATCTTGAAGGTCTTTTCCAACCTTGATGATTCTATAATTACTTCTTCCACTTTAGTCCCAATTCTGCTGAATTTGTACCCTTACCTAGGTATTCCTTTATATGCTGTTTCTGGTATGGTTACCTAGATAGTACTGGCTTTGCGTGACTGCATGCCCAAAAGGTGCTTCACATTCCCCCCCAATTACCTGTGAAATCCAACCATTTTTTGTGTAACTCTCCTTTACACATCTGTGAGATGCAGCCCCCCCTCACAGTGCCATCTGTAACCTTTGCCAGGTTCACACATTGTTATCGGTCATTTCCAGCAATTCCAGCTATGTCAGGTCCAACAGTTTCTCATATCCCTTGCAGTTATCTTCACCTGGGGCCAGGACCCCATCAACTGCCTGCAGCTCTGACATAATTGAGATGTTCCCTGGCCTGCATGCAGGTGCCAGGTGTATAGCCAAACAAGAAAGAAGACAAACTAGTTGTACATGAGGGAAGAATTGAAACATCTAGATGTGGAGCATCTATCGAAGTCTAGATGTGGAGCATCTATCTAGTGTTCTGCCGTGTGCAAGTCCACAGCCTAAGGGAGAAAGACACTGTCTTACAGATTTTGAGAGCAGGATTCACCTCATTTAACATGAGCTATCTAAAATTCATCTAATAAAGGCATCTGCCTTTTCTTCTGAATTCAACACACATAAAAAATAACAAAGGAAGTTAGAAGGTTCTCCCTTGACTGATCAGGAATAATTTTTTTCTCTGCAGTGCAGGTGTCTTCTGTAAAGCATTGTTGCCTCTTGTGCCAATTCCATCACCTGGTTTTCTCACTCTCTTCTGTCTTTTTCTGCACTCCCCACCCGCCATGTGAAAACACTAGACAAGTTTAAAGAGAGACAGAATTGGAACCAAAATCTGGGGCATTAATCTGCATTCCTTGCTTCCAGCACTGGGAATAAAGAAAACTGGGAAGAAGTGGTGGCTGTTTACCAGCTTTGATTGACAGCACTATTGCCTTCTTGAAGTTTTGTAGGTGAGGCCATCATGCTGAGTGTAATTTTTGGGACAGATGGTGGAATTGGGACAGAGAACAAAGAACAGACGGCCAATGAGAAGTACCAGAGTAAAAACATGTGGTTTGGAGATGGACACCCTACTCTTTCCACATCAAACAGTTTAAGTGTTCATTTATTTCATTCTAAGTTTAGGTTTTCTTTTAATGTCTTTTAACAGCTACAGTTAGTACCATTCAGAATTTTAACTTCAGCATTTTGTCCTCTGAGGTAAATATTCTAATACATTGGGGGAAAATTAAACTAATTTTGTCCTTTGTTGCACTTAAACGCTAGTTGAAAGTGGTAACAAACATATTTAAGAGCAATATTCTGTTTTTTTTCCAGACATATTAAGAAAAATTCAAAAATACTTTAAAAAAATACTCTTCACTGGTTTCAATTCTTCCCACTTGCTCTGCTGTAGAAAACTGCTATGATCATCTTCTGCAAACTGTCTTTTATCTTAAATCCTATTTCAATAAAAAGTCTATTTAAAAAACAAACAATGTGTTGCTTCTCTGATTCAATAGCAGCATGTATTATGCAATGTAATTCCTACCTTTACAGGTTTATAAGGACACTAGTGAAACACGATAAGGTTTGTAGCCCAATATTTCCATGCTACATAAGCACAAAACTATGTAAGGAATTCAGTCTCTGGAAACTGAGAATCCTTGTTCAAGATCTAGAACTAGCACAGCAGATTCTCTCCAACTTCACGACAGACTAAAGGTTATGGTCTATAAATACATTTTCCTTGGCTGAGAATTAGCAGAGAAGATCTGGCCTTTGCCCAAGTCCTGTCCCCCCATAACTATGCAGCCCTCTTTTCCCTCCCTCTCCTCCTCCAGCTGGCACCATTCTGGAGAGTGCACAGACAGGCAGCTGCTTCCAGATTGCAATCTCTTTGCCCCTTAAGCTTTTCTAAAGTCTCCAGAGACATCATGGACAAATTTTCTACATAGGAGCTATAAATCTTGCTGAAGATTCTCCCAATGCTGGAGTTAAGACTAAAAGTCTGAAATCTCCTTGATGTCCACCAAGTATATCTAAAACAGGTAAGGAAAGATGATGAAACAACTTCACCTGTGGGAGGAGGTGTGCTGGGGACAATGGAGACAGTTCCTATAAATGCACTGTGCCATGTGATTCCATGGTAGAGAGACCAACATGAGGCAGTTAACATTGTTTATACAACCTGCTTATAAAATCACCCCTCTGTTTTATAATTTGTGGAAATTACATTAATATCTTGAAATTACTCTGAGCATTTCCTGAATTAAATAAAGTCTTAGTCGGGCAATTAATGTGATCTCTAGCTAAATAGGTAACTATTAGTTATTTTTCTGCCTTTAGAATACATACATGTCAGTTTATTTTCTTTGCTAAACAACTTTTCAGATAGTGTTAACCCTGTTGACACTTCTGTCTTTCCTCTTACGTCACCATACATCAATCTGAATTTAAAGCTTTCTCATGAGAGTTAGCCACTCAGCCTGTATTTGTGAAATTAATTTCATCTGCATTCAACATTCATTTGAAACATCATTCAATGGCTGAAGACATCTCAACAACATCACAGCAACAACCTCCTAATATCATTTAAGAAGCACTTCAGCTTCAGAGTGTATCCATTCATAACTGACTTCCATCTTCAGCTGGGAAGACAAGGATGAGTGCCCTCATCTCTTTCAGACCATCCTCAGATCCTCACTCAGAGCTGTTACAGCTCACAGAAATCATAAGTGCAACCTAAGAAGCTGTTGGGCCTTGGCGACCATTGTGCAATGTCTCATATGGGGTTCTCTTCACTTTGTGTGAACTGCTGAGGCTGGTTGGCATATGAATCACTCCTCTCAGGAGGAGCACCCAACCATTTCCAACAACCTTGACTTCTCTATGACACACAATAGTCATGAATATCCCAGCCTTTGAAGAATGCAATCCTGCAGTATCTATCATTAGACCCAGCTCTCTACTGCATGTAGTGAGGACAGTCTGATTTGGGCTGCCAGTTGGGAAGGACAACTATCTGCCTCCACGATGGCACTGTAGCTTCTACCTCTGCCATCTGGTCCTTCCTCATTTCTAGAGGCCTACATGTCAGTTAAACTAATTTTTTCCAGGGGGTTTTGCCTGCAAGCATTTTTTCCTGCAGATTTTTTACTTGCTTGTGGAGTTCAGGAAAGATCATCCCTCATTTTGACCTCTCATCGCTTTTCACTACCTGGGACACATTTCCTTCAACTAGAGACCAGGACTTGACCAAAACCATCCAGGCTCAAGGTTCCCATCTGGGGACAAAACCCACACATGCCAAAAAAGGCAAAACTAATAGTGAAGCTGAGAGACTATCTTTTGGGGTTTTGTGGTTCTACCTTCCTTACCTCATCCAAACTTTTTTAAGTTCTCTTGCCTTAACTCCCGCACAGCACTGGCTTATTTGCTGTACCTCACTAGTGCACACTTCTCATTTTTAGTCTCTTTTCTCTCAGGTCACCCTGCCTTCATGTTAACTGCCATAGTGACCGAAGTCCACCAACTAGGGTAGCAAATCTGGGCATCCGGTGCCTTCCCAAGCAGCAAACCTCAAGGTTCATTCATTAGACTGTCCCCAGGCAAGCCACAAACTATCACCAAACAAGGCAAACTCAACTCTAAGAAACTGAGTTTCTTTTCTTTGCGTTTCTTCTCTTTGGGTCCCTACAAACTTCTTCATTCAGTTTCTTAAGCCCATGGAGAAACATGTCATCTTCAGTTTGATCCATTTTCCACAGAGAGTTGAGTGGTATATGCTCATACTGACAAAACAGCTTAGTTAAATGTTAGTTAAACCAGAGAGGTGTGTAATTACTCAGCTTCACTCACTTACCCTTTATTACATTACTCTCATGGGTAAGAACATAAAAAAATAAAGACAGAGTGAGAAAGAGGTTTTGGTCTCTTGAGAGGACCTGTTGATAAAAGCTACAAAATGAGGACTGAGAAAAAAAAAAAATCAATGCTACCATATGTGCTGATAGAGCACATGAAAGATTTATTGGGGGCTAGCTACACTAACTGAATAAGAGGGCTTTTGTCTGGACTGACAACCAATTGACATGAATTAGATTACGAGATAACTGCCTCAAAACCTCTACAACGAGAACTGCTAACAGGAATACCATTAAAGGAAAGTGGTGCAGACAATCAGCAAAAAAAAAATAAATAAATTGTGTGTTACTTTGTGTCTGACGGCTTTTAAAAAGCCAACATGGCTCTGTCTGAGTGGAAACCAGTCCAAAATATGCAGCGAACAAGTTTGTCACAGGAAAACATGAGAGTTATTTGCATCTGTTGTACAATCACGGCTGGCCAAATTCCTCTCTCCACGCTTTGAGCTGCATTTACAGAGAGCAGCACAATTTTTTATACTCCTGAAAACAGGGTCAGACGGGGGCACTACGATGCTGTCTGTGAGTGTGGGATGGCACTGCTCTCCCCCACTGCAGCACACAGGCTGCAGTGCCCCCAGTTGCCCCATGGAGTGTCAAAAGCAACCTTTGCTCCCCTGTAATTTTAAAGGGGAGAAATCCTCACATGTGAAAATAAAACGCATCATTTCACATCCATACTTTCATATTCTAATAATAGAAATTAATTACAGGGAAGTCTTACCTGTAAGGACACTCAATCCTGTAGTCTATGTCAAAAATAAATGCTTTGCCTATAACAACTAGAACAGGTTTGGTGGTAGGGTTACCACTTGTTTTCTTATGTTTTACATATTTCATAAAGCCTGACATGAATTTCAAATTTCTTCAAATCCTTTAATAGAAGGGGTTTTTTATCTCAATGTTCAACTGTGCTCTGCTTTCTAATATTTCCTGAGAACTCATTTTATGAACTCAAAAAGCAGTGTAAAGTTCAGCTTCATTGGGTTGACTACAATACAGAGTACCACAGTTCAGAAGCAGCAAGATGCTCAAGCACTAGAGTACTGCTAAAAGTATGAATTGGTTTAAATAGGGGTACATGCTAAAAAATACTCCTGAAGTGTGTCTGTAAGACAAGATGTACTGTAACTCACTTGCTTACTCACTCTTCATTTTCAGAACTGATGTAAGCTTCCCCTGTTCAAGAAACAAACAACCTTGAAACCATAGCAGATGAACTTTTTTCTTAAAATGCAGTCTAACAAAATGTTGAAGCCAATAAATGACATATCACAAAGGCTGACTCTTCATCTGCCCTTCTGCCTTACTTTACACATAATCCCTAGAGACTGGCAGAAAGCTGCAGCTGGAATCTCAGTTCCACAGAATCAGTGGGATTTGCCACTTACTTCAATAGGTCCAGAATATTTTTCAGACTGCAGACTTCGACTCTTCTCCTCTCCAGAAAGCTTAATAGCCAAACTGAGGAAAACACACAAAAAAAGGAAAAGATTCACCAGAAATGGTTTTGTGTAGACAAAGCTAGATAAAACTGTTTTCATTGTCACCTAAATTACTACTAAACTTGCAAGTAATAAAGGTTTTTACATCATTCTGTCTTTGACACTACTTTCTACTTGATGCCCTGCCTTGAACATGTTTTATTGGGACAACTGTGTTGGTACTGGCTCTTAGGACTTTTTTTGCTTAGTTTTGTTTTTGCAAACCAGAAATCAATTACACAGTGATAGGATAATAATACTAGCAGCAAATTAAATATGTTTTTTTGCTGTGCTTTTTCAACAAAGTTGGTTTTGGCATGCTAATTTCAGCTAAAGTATGAATAAATACACTTTATCTATTTTTGGACTTGTGCTAAGAGCCAATTTTAAATCAGGGTTCAGACTAAACTGTACAGATGGGATCTTATAACATTCCTGTCTTGTGATATAGGTTCCCCTGTAATAGTCCATTCAGGTGCAGAAAGCTCTGAGTGGAATAGCTGTTTCATGCAACCTCTCGCTGTCAAAAGCTCAGTTGAAACATCTTGGCAGTGCAACCAGAAAAGCAGAAACTGGTTGAGAATGAAACAAATGTGAAAAACAAGAATCTTCATCCATTTCCCATCACGATTTTATCAACATACACCCATGTGCAGTTGTTCAGACCCACTCTGGGCAGACTGGTGGGTGCACAGCCCAAGATGTTGTGCTATCAGGCCAGTCTGCAGCCTTGCATATCCCTATCACTGCTGGCATAGTTGCCCTTTCCAGCCATCTTTGTTGCTCCCTTCCAGGGGGTAATAGAAGTAGGGGCTGCTGGATAAAAAAAGAACTGATGGTTGCAGACTGCAGGACTTAATGCCTAAACATTTACTTTGTATTCATTAGTATGGTACAGTACTTAAATGGTCATGGCACCAATAAAAAGCTACTAGTAGAAAAGCTATATTAAGGAGGAAGACAGAAAAAGCCTTCCCATAGGGTGAAATGAAGGAACAAAAGAGCAATAACCAAGGAACCAAATGCCCTGCATGGTGAAAGCAAATTACTGGGAAATGTTCAGGATAAATTCCCTGGAATCTTTAAAGAACCACCCCAAGAGAATATACGCAATGATGCAGAATATGTTTTTTCTTTAATAGATAACACCGGATAGTTAATCCAGCCTAGTGCAGGCTTGTACATATTTCCAGCCCTTCTGTGACCTTCATACCAACCCCATGCAGGGCTGAGGGCCTCTGGACAGGGCAAGCAAGGACTAGGACACTCCTACTACCAGCAGTGTGTTATATCATGGGACTTGCACCTGGACAACCACAAAAGTTCAAGATTCACAGGTTGGATATGTCTGTGCAGTGTCTCTATTCAGAGAAAAGAAAGATCTATGTTTAAGCTGATAGTCTGGGACTCACAAAATCCAAATTCTCCCACAGCCTTCTCATTTGAGCTTGAGCGATTCACTTCTAGAATTATAGAATCATAGAATCACTTAGGTTGGAAAAGTCCTTTAAGATCATCAAGTCCAACGATTAACCCTATTCTACCAAGTCCAGCACTAAGCCATATTCCCAAGTGCCACATCTAGATAATTTTTAAACACATCCGGGGATGGTAACTCAACCACCTGGGCAGTATGTTCCAATGTCTGACAACCCTTTCAGTGAAAAAGTTCTTCCTAATGTCTAATCTAAACCTCCTCTGGCACAGCTTGAGGCCATTCCCTCTTGTTCTATCACCAGTTACTTGTGAGAAGAGACCAGCACCTACCTCTTTGCAACATCCTTTCAGGTAGTTGTAGAGGGCAATGAGGTCTCCCCTCAGCCCCTTTTTCTTCAGACTAAACAGCCCCAGTTCCCTCAGCTGCTCCTCATAAGACTTGTTCTCAAGGCCCTTCATCAGGTTTGTTGCCCTTCTTTGGAGACGTTCCAGCACCTTGATGTCTTTCCTGTATTGAGGTGCCCAAAACTGGACACAGTATTCGAGGTGTTGCCTCACCAATACCAAGTACAGAGGGACGATCACCTCTCTGGTCCTGCTTGCCACACTGTTTCTAACACAGACCAGGATGCCATTGGCCTTCTTGGCCACCTGGGCACACTACTGGCTCTTATTCAGCCACCTATCGATCAGAACCTCCAGGTCCCTTTCTGCTGGACAGCTTTCCAGCCACTCTTCTCCAAGCCTGTAGCATTGCATGGGGTCATTGCAGCCCAAGTGCAGGACCTGGCACTTGGCCTTGTTGAAGTTCATATAATTGACCTTGGCCCATCAATCTAGTCTGTCCAAGTCTCTCTGTAGAGACTCCCTACCCTCAGGCAGATCAACACTCCTTCCCAACTTAGTGTCATCTGCAAACTTACTGCAGGTGCATTCTTCTCATCAAGATCATCAGCCTGTCTTCTAGTTCCCCAGTACACACTGAAAGAAGATTTTATATATTTATCCTTCCTACCTGGCTACCTGGTATTTTCACAGTGCCATGTCTTTAGAATGTTCTTCAGAAGCTCTTACACTGCAGGTATGAGGCATGCTCATATACAAGACAGTGATAGAGGCTTTCAGGCTCTTCCATACCATTAATATGTAATAGTTGCTGAAACCTAAAGTATTGCATTGAAAGCAGAACTAAGATGACACAAGCTGAAGGTCAGGAGCCTTTTCCAGAAATGTAAATATTCCAGAAGATATATAACTTTCTTTTGGTTAAACTAAATATTATTTCATTCTAGTTTTTGAGAGGATTAAATGTGGGTTCTAAAAATTCAAAATATTTACAGACAGACTGCCTGAGAGAGAAGCAAATTGCATGTTAACAGGAGTTCTTCAGGCATTATCCTTCATTAATATCTCTACTGAGTTAGCATCTGGAAACAGGCAATCAAAATCAGGGCCTGGTGATACTGGGTACAAAGACCTTATAACAAAGACAATGCTTGTATGTCGAAATAAAAGCATTTCTGTCTTTGTGCTGTTTATCAAGGCCACTCAGAACTTGTGATAACTCTGACAGAATTTAGCTCTTGTTATCCCCCTGATCCCCTTCCAACCTTAACAATTCTATGATTCTATGATTCAAAGAGTTTCAAAGAGAATCGGTAGGTACAAAAGATTACAAAGAATTATGCTTTCTCTAGATGTAGAACTCTTCTTTCTAAGTAATTATGTCTCTTGGTATATGTCTGCATGAACAAATCTATACTTACATGAATGTTTTAGACAGGAGCAAGAGAAAGCATGGATGTGGTAGAACTGCTGATGATGAATGCACTAGGCCTGCATGTTTGTGGAAACCTTTCAGTCAAATTTTCCTTGCTTTCTTACGAAGTTGTATCTGTTTCACAAGTAGAGAAGGATTACATTTCTCAGTCAAGTTTCTAAAACAAGCTTTCCGATGCATATACCATAGATGCACTAAAGAGTGTAGCAGGACGCTCCATCTCTCAATATGCCTGCCTCAGTTTTACTCTATTATTCAGCTGCTTTTGTCTCTCAGCTTTGCAGGCTCAGGCCTGAAGTGGAAGGGTTCCCATGAGAAAGGAAAAGGCCTTGCAAACTCTGAGCTGGTAACAACCTTGAAAGGTGTAAACAGAGGGCCAAGTTGATGTTCGTAACACCAGCTGCTCTCCGGTGTTGAAGAACACAGAGCTCAGTCCAGCCACAACTAGGCCCAGAACAGAGATAAAAGTAATAATGAACAGATAAACAAGAGAGTTTGCTTGGTGGGAACAAGACCTTCATGAATTTTTCCACTGTTTTGTTTTTATTCTCCAATGAGAGATTTTGGAGGTATGGCTAATGGTTAAATGACAGCAGTCACAGAATGTCAGGGGTTGGAAAGGACCTCTGAAGATTGTCGAGTCCAACTCTTTTATTGTGTTTACTAGTAAACTTAATGTTAAGTAACGTTCATCATTAAGTTTAAGACTGTGGGGATCATTAAGAGTGATAATTAATATTCTAAGCCTAGTGTAGAGTTTAATAATAAGTAGGTTGCTGGCATTTTAATGGTTAACCTTTGTTGTTTGATTGGATTAAGTAGTATAATTCACTGCTAATATACCCTTTGTATTCAAACTGCACTTCTGTTTGAATCTCCTAATTTTTCTACATTTTTGCTGTGTGTGAGCCTCTTATTTTGTGTAGTTAAGACCCCAACATTATATGCAATAAATCTTGATTAGTGCATATACATCTTGTCTGCCGTGCGTTCTGTCCGGGACAGAGAGAAAGTTAATTGTCTGCTACTTGGTGGAGATCAGTGACACCAAACAAGTGTAGATTGGGAATTGTGCCATAAACTTTAGTCATAGTCATAATAAAAGAGCTGGAAAGCAACCAGCCCGGCTTTCATAACCTCTTTTGTGGGATTAAGAGCTGCCATAGCTTTGTGGCGTTGAAAAACAGCCACAGCTTTAATCTTCTGAACTTCATAATTTCCCATCAGGAAATAAAAAGGATGAACAAACAAGGAAACCCAAGAGAGCATTTCCACAAGTACTTTGCAGAGTAGAACAAGACAGGTTATCTTAGTGTGAATAATACACACAGCAGGTTCCTGAAATTCTCCTTCCTCAGGAATATGTCCTGCACTATGGCTGTTTGCAGCAAATGAGACCCTCTCTGAATAACTGTATCAGCATAAAAATATACAGGAGCTGCCACTAAATAGAAAAAATGTTTAAAATTGATTATGTATTGTATCCTGGGCTGCGTCAAAAGAAGTGTAACCAGCAGGTCAAGGGAGGTGATTCTCCCCCTCTACTCTGCTCTGGTGAGACCCCTCTGAAGTACTGTGTCCAGTTCTGGAGCTCCCAACACAAGAAGGCCATGGAGTTGTTGGAACGAGTCCAGAGGGGGCCACGAATATGATCCAAGGGCTGGAGCACCTTTCCTGTCAAGACAGGCTGAGAGAGTTGGGGTTGTTCAGCGTGGGGAAGAGAAGGCTTCAGGGAGACCTTATAGCAGCCTTCCAGTACCTCTGGCAGCCACAGGGCTGCTCCTGGCTGGTAGGGCAGTGGTGGGGACTGGGGCCAGGCTGCCAGAAGGGGGTACCCAGGGGCTGTAACTGGGTTCAGTGCCCAAGGCAGGGACACGGGGCAGCCACCACCTCAGGTATCACCCTCTGCCAGCCAGCAGAACAGAGATGTGCAAGAGGTGCTGACCTGCTGCCAGGGCTGGGGCAGAGTGAAGGGCAAAGGTGTTCAGCTTTTAAATCTGTACCTTGGCCACACTCTCCATCTGGTCATTAATTCACAAGAAAAGCGGGACCAGGACATTCCAGATTGTCTCCTACATCTCTCTCTTGTCTCTCCAATTCACAGCCTCCATCATGTCTCTGAAGAGGCTGATGGAGAACTCTCACACCTGGCTGGACTCCTGGGAGGAAGGAAGTCAGGGTGACTTCAGCAACAGCCTCTTCCCACCTACAGTGACCAAGGGTGTTAGTGTGGTCAAAGCCAGAGGAGATGTTCCAGAGCCATGAGGCTCAGCATGCCCAGAGGCATCAGCCTGCCAAGGAGAAGCCCTGCTGGGCTGAAGAGCCCAGAAGCCATCCCATGAGAGCTCAGCTGCATGAGGAGGGGAGTAGCCCTGCCCAAGTGCTGACCGCAGGGCTGGGCTAGAGGGCAGCTGTCCTTGCCCTATGCCTTTCTGAAGGGCTCAGGAGGAGGTGGGTGTTAGGGGCAAACAGGAGGCCCCATGTCTGGTTTCCTCGGGAGGCATGAACAGCCCTGAAGGTGAGCAAGACCTGCTCTGGTCACTTACAGCTGAGGGAAGCCCATCTGGTATCCAGCTCCAGATCTCATGGAGCAGCTCCTTGAGGATCATCTCTGAAGTGCTGGGCCAGGACAGCATCACCTCTCACATGTCCAGGGCAGTGCTGCAAGCCAGAGCACTCTGTTAGCAAGGCTGCCTCAGCCACCACACCATGCTCGGGCTATGGAGCAAGTCCCCAGGGCTGTCGGGGCTCATACCTGTCACAGCATGGACTCACCCTCAACAACCTCCTGACCATGTCCTTGGGGTCTCTTGGTCAGCAGCAAAAGCAGTGATTCCAGGCTGTTCTGGGCTCTCACAGTGTGGACGTGCTCCATGTTGTTGTAGATGCACACCAAAATCTCTTGTGCCTGGAGGGGACACAGGTGAGGATGGTGCTGCCACCTGGAGTGCTGCCCTTCCCATCCTGCTCTGCTATCTTGAACTGGCTTCAGGTGCCTAAGACACCTGGATTTGGGAGGGAGGGAGGAAAAAAATGCCTGAAAGGTCTCATGGGCAGGGCAATCGAGCTACAGGCTGCTTAAATCCTCCAGCCAGAAACCACCATCTCTCACAGCCATGTCGAGCATGCTGCAGGCCACTTCCTTGTTATAGCTGCTGGAGTCTGTCAGGACTTGAATGGCTTCTAGGACCATTTCTGTCCTCTCAGAGGGTTGGAGGTAATATCTAAACCCCTCAGAGAAGAAGGAAGGAGGGCAAGAGCTGCCATGCTGAGTGCCCTCCTGTGCTGCTCAGCTGGGCCATGCAAGCAGCTCTGGCAGGAAAGCTGGCAGCCAGGGCTGCAATCCCTGCAGGGCAGAGGATAAGAACAAAGGTTCTAATTCAGGGTGAGGGAAGAGGGTTGGATTCATGGCCCTACATAGCCACGTGCTGGCCCTACAGAGAACCAGGCCTTGCTGGTGGCCAGTAGGGCTGAAGCTGCTGCTGGGGCACTGGACTGCCACCCTCACATAGTCCCTGCTTGGGGACAGCAGGAACCCTCTCACCAGAGAGAGGGAGGGCAGACCAGTCCCAATTGTTCTGGGTCCCTTGGCTCACACAAGCTTCCCACTGATGCCACAGACAAGAGTTGAAGCAAGGGAGGAGCTCATTACCTTGGCAAGGCCAAAAGCATTGTAGTCCTCCAGATTTTCTTCTGATGGCATTTGGCCTGGACAGTAGGGAAGGAAAGATGTAACAGTTGGTGGGACAGGGGATCTTTGACAACAACCTTCTCTATGCTATTGTTGCAGGATGTCAAAGGACTTTTGAAGAGCATCTGCAGGCATAGAGAAGATGATCCTGTTGTTGGATGCACAGCTCAGGATGAGATGTCCCTTAGCTCAGAGTGCTCAGAGATGCAGACCTGAGGTCTGGGCTGAGGGGTAAGGGGCTTAAAAAGCCCACATGTAAACAGCTGCTGGTTGACACATTTGTCTGGCCATGCCCTGCACCTGGCCAGCACAGTCCTTCTCATGTTCTTATTAAATTCCTTTCTAACTTTTCCTGGGCATGGTGGGTCCCTGGAGGGACTGTGTACACATGCACACATGTATATGTATTTGGATTCTCACTAGTAGACTTCCATCCTGGTCTGCTGGGGAGTGGAGCAGGATGAGGCCACTAGTGCTGACTGTGTTTGTGTGAGTACTCTGAGTATCTTTTAAAATAGAAATTTACCATAGGAGCCAATTACCTTATATTTTTTCCATTAAAAAAAAAAGGCAAAATCCAGTATTGTACTATATACTAAACATTTAGCTTTGGGTTAAAGCTAATCAATGATACCATGTAACACTGTTTCCAGATCACTTGAGTACTTACTGTTTGTCACAGGCCCAGCTCATCAGTCAAAATACCTCTCCCACTGAGTCCCAGTGTCTCCCTGGATCTGCGAGGCTACGAGGACCTTTCAGTCAGTGTACTCATTCAAAAGGGTGATCATATGGTCACATAAGAAAAGGGACTTGGTTACTTTTTTTACTCGAGTAATAAGGGGCTCTTGTCTATCCAAAGGTGACTAGGCAGTCACATTTTATACTTCCAGAATCTTTCCAATGTATGGAGAGGTAACCTGGAGAAATGTGATGGGTCACTGCTTTTCTAAATTGAAACTATTACTGACAGTAGTTTCAAGCAGCACAGTGTTTTCTAGACAAAGTATTATTGCTCCCACCCCCCCACTCCCCACCCCTGAAAAATTTGGCTGTGTGCTTAACACTCCTAAGAAATTCACTTGAATTCTTTGAAGGCTGCCATCTTGTCCTCTTTTCCACACTAAGAAAACAAACCAAAAACAGTTTGAAATGTTACAGGCTTTGAAAGCAAGATCCTTCTTAAGATCCCTAAAAGCAGGAAAAAGTCTGGTCCAGCAGCATTAGGGTCCAACAACGGAAATCTTTTGCAATACAATTAACTGTTCTTTCAATTCTTATCATTTTGTTTAGGGCAAGCTGAAATGATCCTTTATCTAGAGGTCTGGGTTTTCTTTTTTAAGTAACTGGAAATAATGGCTAGAATGTTCATAGCAAGAGTTTAAGGCTTGTATGATATGAAAAGCAACAGAATGCAGTTTCAATATGGCTAAACTTTCACCAGGGAAACTAGATAGGGGCATACTGAAAATACAGTACAGATTGTTGGGTGATGAACAGCACAGTCCTGTACTTGCTAAACAATATTCTTGGTCATCTCAGTTACATTTTACTTATAAAAAGCAGCAGTGATTTGGTTACAGCAGATATGCAGCAGAAACAACATAGTTGGTGGTCCTAGCTTTTACAGGCTGTTGCTTTAACACAGTCAAACAGAACAAATTCTGGTGATTTATTGTTGGACTGTATTTCACTTTCTGGGCAACATGCCATGAAGCTGGGGTCAGGACTCTGTAGGCTGCACTAAATGTATCTTTTTCAAACCAACAGGCACATCTGACTGCTAAACTTTATGCACTATCCATTAGACTCTCACTGGCCCCACCCTACCCATTATTTACCACAAGCCTCTATGTATTAAGAAAGTAAAACCAATAATTGTCCACCAAAAAGTCACACAGCAGTTTTTTAACCCATGGCCAGTTGCATAGCTGAAAGTCAGAACCATGTGAAAGGTAGCAAAAAATATGTCACTAGACTCATGGGTTTAAAATTATATCTAGTTAGTATTTCATATCACAATCACCAATGTCTTAAAATTTTGGAACATTTTCCTGAGGTTCTAGTATTCTCCCCATGGAAGGGCAGACCTGACACAGTGAGAAAGTTGCCTGTGGAGTGCTGTGCTGAGCCTCCTGCAGCCCTGCCTTTTCTCCTGAGGTGAGGCAACATGCAGCAGGTTCCTTTGGAAGAGCAAATGCATCCTCAGGTGTCTCCACAAGGGTCAGGAAACCAGACCAGAGAAAGCGGTCACTTCAAAAAATGACCAGCAGCTCAGACTGATTTGCTTTTTGGTTGATGTAGAAATAAAAAAAAGAAGAAGACAAATCATTGCCAATAAGGAATAAATTGATAGCCTTCAAGTCACCAAACTAGGTCTCCTGGGATGGTGGATTAATTCAGCACTGCCCTTTGAATAATTTTGGTGTCAAGATGAGATAAAACAGCTATTTTCATAGCAGGCAGCTATGCATAAACTGCTTGCTGAGCACATCAAAATTACCTGGACTGCAACTCCAGAGTATTGGCTGGTACATTCTTCTGCTGTAATTACACTCACTAATTCTTTTTATTAATAGTTTACAATGATAGCAGAAAGTAACATGGTAGCCAAATTTCCAGTTAAAATCCTTATTTGACAGGACGTTAATATGATTAGATTCAAAGTATTGCAAAGCTACATAAGGAGTACTGGCAACCTCCTGTAAAGCAGAACTGTAGTAAACTATGTGAGTAAAAAGAGGCTCAGGCTCAGGCTCAACACAGTAGCACTTTATCCAGATATTTGTGATCAGCTACCTGGATTCTGCAGTTATCCAGCTACTCTGCCACCGATACTTAAATCCACTGACTATCACGTGCTCTGTCTCCCAAAATAATTAGCACCATCAGTCACATCTTCTGAAAACATAAAAAGGGCAAAGGAGTAATGGGTTTTATAAAGGAAAAAGTTATTATGTACAAATAATATCAACACATTATAGTAATTAATTCCAGTACATTAGACACTATACAGAATCACAGAATCACAGAATGTTAGGGCTGGAAGGGACCTCTGAAGATCATCAAGTCCAACGCCCCTGCCGGAGCAGGACTGGGACAAAAAAAAACCACAACAACAAACAAAAACACAACACCACACACACCACAGAAACAAGGGCAGATCACAAACTAGGGCAGATCACTCAGAAAGGCATCCAGATGGGTCTTCAAAGTCTCCAAAGAAGGAGACTCCACAACCCCTCTAGGGAGCCTGTTCCCATGCTTTGTAACCCTCACAGTAAAGAACTTCTTCCTCATGTTGAGATGAAACTTCCTGTGTTTGAGTTTGAATCCATTGCCCCTCATCCTATCACAGGGCACAAGTGAAAAGAGGTTGTCTCTGCCTTCTTGACACCCAGCCCTCATGTATTTATAGACATTAATTAGATCCCCCCTCAGTCTTCTCTTCTCTAGACTAAACAGCACCAGGTCTCTCAACCTTTCCTCATAAGGCAGGTCTTCCAGTCTCTTAATCATCCTCATAGCCCTTCATTGGACTCTGTCAAGTAAATCCGTGTCTCTCTTGAACTGGAGAGTCCAGAACTGGACACATTACGCCAAGTGGGGTCTCACCAGTATCGAGTAGAGGGGGAGGAGAACCTCCCGCGATCTGCTGAGACACTCCTCTTAATGCACCCCAAGATAGCATTGGCCTTCTTGTATCATTATTCTTTAATGTATGTGCACGAGCTCTGGGAACCCACAAGCATCCTTCCCCCTTCAGCTTCTCTTAGGATGTGTCACACTGGAAATCCTCTCCCACACTGCTGTGCTCCTTAGGATGAGGAAGGCTGCAGCCAGAGAGAGCATGGGGGCTAGTTCTCTAAGGAAAGGCATCCCACACCAGTATGGCTGCAGCTTAGCAAGTGTAAACGCACTGGCACTGCAAAGCAGCTGAATTCCAGTCTATTCCTGGTACTTCATTGGTGTGTGGTGGCAGCTAAGATAAATAGTTTTTATACGAGTGCTTTCATCAGAGAAGATACATTATAGTTTAGGAATTCTCTAGGAATATATTATTTCCAAAATACCAGAGATAGAAGCATGATTTGTAAGTAGAAAGGCAAATGAATTAACATTGCACATAGTCAAAATATGATACCATCTAAAACCAGGCCAAATTCAGGCCCAGTAACAGACACTCTATTTCTTAAAAATAACATATTCACAACTGATAAGTTGCCCAAGGATTTAGCTGTTTTCCTCTCCTGTCTAGGAAAACCATCAGTAAGATTCACTTCCTGAAAATTATCTGACAAACATTTTCAGATACAGTTTTTGGTTCTAAATATTTGTAGACATATAGAGCCATGGAAAACATTGTATTTTCATACCCTAAACATTACTGATTAATACAGTCACACATAGCTGAAGCACTCTGTGGCTGTCTCTTTCCCTCTCCAAGGGAGGTGTCCAGCCCATTCTGACATGAGTGGTGTAACCCTGAAAATTGCTTTCCATTAATAACCCTAACAAACTTCACTTCTTCAAAGCATGTCATGATGCTTTGAAAAGTTTGACAAAAAATAGCCTTGACACATTATCATGATACCAGAAATTATAAAATAAAGCACAATTAACTGAAAAGCCAGATGTTTACTTTACTTTTCTTATTTATGCAATTTTCTGCTTCCAAGTATTTACTTCTGTTTTTCCCTCTGTTAGGGAACATATACCATCAACACATGGGAAGCATATTCCAGCGTAAAGAAAAATTGGTATATGCAAGAAAAGCTTGAGATATGTAAGAAAATATTACCAAAACCTTTTTAGTTATCACCATTTGATGCTGTGAATAAAAAATCATAAAGTTAAATTTTAGAATGAAGAAATATAGAAAGTAATAAGGCAAGTAGGCGTCAAAAAAAAGAACTGAGAGAAGCAAAATGAAAACATTTCTGGTTTTACTTTATTCACTGCTCAAAAAAGTTTTGAGGTTTATTAGAAATAAAACTACAGGAGTTATTATCAAACTATATAATACTAGCCTCAGTAAGAAAAGCTGAACAAGTATCTGGAGAGTAAAAAGTTTATGGGTTTGACCTCTAGATTTGCACAGCTGTTAGCATTTAAGAATAAGGTTACTCATGTGCAATAAAAATATTCTAATGAACTCAAATATCCACTGAAGAAACTTCAAGTAACAACTCCTGGTTGTTTTAAAATAGATCCTCTCTGTAGACAGGATTTTAAGACACAGATCAAATCACTGTAGGCCTTTTAGAACTTTTGGCTTAATTTGCTATAATCAATTTTGCAAAAATATTCCTGCAATATTTGAGGCAGCCCAGATAACATTAGTAGCAACCTGGAGGGCTGCAGGAGGACTGGAGCAGTAGCAACCATCTGACTGACCACTTTCTCCTCTTGGGTAGGAGGAACACAAGCATGAGAAGGCAGTCCTCCAGAGTAGGGAGCAAAGCATGTAAGGGGTGGATCTCCAGAAACTTGTAGCACTATAGACTTTAGTCTTGTTAAAAAGAGAAGGGTATACACAAAGTCACAAAAAAAGCCCCAAACCCAAACGTGACAATGAAGTGGCACTTGAGATTAGGGCTTAGTGCTGGACTTGGTAAAATAGGTTCAATGATTGGACTCAATGATCTTAAAGGTCTTTTCCAATCTAAGTGATTCTATGATTCTATAATGATAATCACAGTCTGAAAGATAATATGTACTGGCCTATACAGATAGTGAGCTCAAAGATAAATATTTCAGTGTTTTATTTTTCTTTCAATTAGGCATTGCATATCCACTTGGGGATCCTGGAAAAGTTGCTGTAGACAAAGGAAGCAAATCCTAAATGAAATGTAGTCTCCATTCATTAAGAACTTGCAGTGCTTTCAAACAAATCCCTTATCTGGATATATTGCTAGAAAAGTGTCTTGGTTTTGGTATTACTCAGACAAAATTCATAGGACATGTTTTATATCCGGCGTTTAAACTGAGTGCATGAATTATTACGGAACACAAAGATTGCATTATAACATTTTAGCTCTCTGATAGCTTAAGACACCTCTTCTGAATACCAAATCCTCTTGAGTATGAAACTTGCTTTCCCAAAGCTTTCTGTATTTAATTTGTTTGTGTTTTAAATTTACAGTTTCCACAAGCATGCGTCCCAAACTTTGTTACCTGCACCCTCTTGCAAAACAGACATGAAATGATGAAAGTGGAGGTAGGGTTTTATCCAAGGAAGTAACTGTAGGAAATCATGAGTTTCCACCTCCCAAAGGTTGAGTGGCTAAAAAGAAAAGATTAATTACCCTTCAAAGGTGACTATTTCTAGAAAGGGAGCCAAGGGTAACAAGCTTATAAATATCTGAAGGCAAGTAAGAAACACTTCTCACGAGACAGAATTTAACCCATGCCTTCCTACTGTGGCATGCAGGATTTGATTAAGGACAAGCCAAGCATAAGATACCTCAGTGAGAATGTGATTTCTTAGTCCTTTTGAAATTGGTTTATAACAAAGTTAAAACCTTCCCCAATCTTTTAAACAGGAACAAAATAAAACACTGTAGTAAACTGCCCAGGAAAAGTACGAAATCCTCTAAGACACCAAGTCAAGAAAACATCTCATGGGAACACCATAACTTGTGCTAATGCCACATTAAGTTTCATTGGATGACCTATTAGGCACCCCTCCAGCTTGCTCCACATGTTTCCATGGAAGTAAAAAAATACATAAATCATCAATTTTCACAAACTTTCTAACACCGTCACATTCAATAGTTCCCCTGGCTGATCTATATTCCAGCTACAGCACTGCAGATCTCTAACCATATATAAATCTATACGTTAAACTCTTTCTAAATTTCTGGTCCCATTGACTGTTTTCCCAGAGGATGTACCTTTTGGTATTCAGATGATATTTTCTGGGGTGAACCACTCCTGTTTCTATCACACTCCCAGTTCCACATTAACCTAAAGCAGAAGGGATCAAACTCTCCACCTCAAACAGACATCTGTGTTGGTGTTATAGAAAAAAATGTATTTTTTCTGTGTTTCCTGTTTACTGTATTTGCTTTTCCACTGTGTGCTTTATCAGAAAAAGTGGCAGCAACACTGCCAATAAAATATTTACACAAAACAGCAGTGTGTAACATTTTCTGTTCTACCATCTAAGAGGGAGTGACACTTTCTAAAACCCCATTGGAGCTGTCTTTGACTACAGACTGAAACAAAACCCAAAACTGTTATTTTTAGTTTCCTTAAAAAGATTCATCCTCTACAGTGAATGGGTTTGATCATCTTTCTGCAACCAGAGTTCAGAAAAGCCCCGTTGTGCATTTTGTACCTAAAAAAAAACCTGGAAAATGCTTGTTAATTTACAGATGTGTTTAGAGATACTAAGCAGAGTCTTGCTACATCTCATTTTCTGCTTCTAGCTTGGAACAAGTTTACAACCCAGGAGCTTACCTGAGGGTTTGTAAGTCAAAGTATTCCTGCACAAAACGTGGAATTATTAATATAGATTTTCTAGAAAAGTTCTGGGTTTCAAGAGCCAGGAAGATGAAAGGGATGACAGGAAATATTATTCCCACTTTATGCAAAAGATATGCAGTAGGTGGGAATCACTAATAGTAATACAGCACTGAGTGTGGATTTGGTGGGAGGGGGAGGTAGGTGGGTCATTTCCCTTTGAGAGAGACTTTCCTTGGATTTCTACCTTTTTCAATGAGAATTTCTTTCTCTGCTTGATCTGGACAGGTATAGAAGTCTGAAGACTGAAAAGCCATTTTACAGTTCTGTCTCCAAAAGGTGTGTTCAAGCACAGTCTGAGATCTCAGGTCAGATATTGTCCCCAGACACTTAGGCAGCAGAAACGAATTCTTGCCTCTTTTTTTTTGGTTTGGGGCTGATAAGAAAAAGGCCATGGGGTTTTACTATCCTATGAGGACACAGTAAGTATCCATCTGTTTGTGGTGTGGCCTCTCTTCAAGTGGGGAACCATTCAAAAGCAAGCCTTCCTGAAGAGAGAACACTTAGAAGCAGTTTAACAGATTGCTAATGGACAACAAACTAAGAGCTACTAAAAAACAAGCTAACACTGGGATTAAGAAAAAATATACAAGGAGCTTGGAGGGTGGATCAAAGGTTTCTGGCAGAGTAGACTGAAACAGTAAAGAGCTCTAATCTGAGTTGCAGCAGCAGTCCTGCAGCTCTGCAGCATGAAACACAATGAATCATAGGCTAGGTGAGTCAATACAAGGACTGGAAGCCAAAAAGTTTGCACATGTGGGTGAACACATGTGGAACAAACATCAGGAGATTTAACTCAAGGAGACTCTTAGTTTGTAAAAGTGAAAGGGAAAAGAGAGGAAGAGGTGAAGAAGAAGCTTAAAGGGAGTGGCATAGCCAGGTCTATAGAGCTGTCTTCTAACACCAAACCCAGTCTTGTTCTATGAAAATGCCCTGCTCTGGCAAATTGAAATTAAAGAAAACTAGATCTGGAAACTAAAGAAGTATGTGTTGTTCTCTATTCTGCTTAGTGTGGTTTTGTGTCCATCTTTAAAAAGTGACCTCTCGCCGCAGGGGACTGCTCCTTTTTTTTTGTCTGAGGGTCCCTCAACACACAGGTGTGCCAAACAAGCCCACACTCCACTGGATCAGGAATTCCTCCAGAGCAGGAAGCAGATGCTGAGGTTTTTTTCCTTTGGTGTTTGTTTTCTTTTTGTTTTCTTTTTCTCTAAATGAAGTCAAAACAGACTGAAAAGGAAATGAAGAAAAAAACAACAACAACCAACAAGCATGAAAAAAATTTACTTTCTTCTGAAAGTCATTCTGGACTAACCTGCATCAGATCAATTTATCTTTTAATTACTAATTAACTTGAAACTTACTTTGAAGTGTAAGCAAATGAATAACAGAAACATACGAACTTTACAGCTTACTCCTACATAGAAGAGGTAGGTGAGCTGGATCACATTTTCACTGACCAAAATAAGAAGCTACACAAATGCAAATGAAGCAAGGTCAAAATTACTGCCTCAGAAGTTCTGTTCAATTCTCAACCGTTTCAACCCTCATTTAATGATATGATTTTATTTTCATTTTTCTCATTATCCTTAACGGTTGGCTGGTAAAATAAAATTGTCAGGGTTTGGGTTATTTTGTGCTCTTCATAAATAAACAACTCTGCATGACCATTTCAAGTGTTTTGGAGAAAGCTTGGAGGGAGCCAGAAGCTTCCCTGAAAAATCTGTTGTGGAGCTAACATGCAAGTGCATCTGCATATCAAAAAAAATTCTGCTAACAGTCCAGTTGTCCTGTTCCTCATGTCAAAAGTGTAATTTTCTTTTCAGCTGCTACCAAACAGCCTCTGGATTCCAATATCCAACTTTAGCTTTTGCACAAAGTACTTTTTTACCAACATATTTTTCTTTACTCAGGACCATCTTTAATGACATTTGTTTTTCTTCAGTGAAGAGGAGGGAGCAGTGAAATGACAAACTTCAAAACAAAGGCACCGTTTATATATGACACATTATATGTTAGAAGAACTTGAAGACCTCTTTGGTTCAAAGCCAAGTGCTCAGAAGTCAAGGAAGGCCAGAATGAAAATTGCTGGGGTAAACTTAATCAGGCAATACAGGCTTTCATTACATGAATGCACACAATTATTTTCTGTTGGACCCCTATCATCACTGGGCTCAGTGCTGTGCTCATATTGTGCTCATTGCTGTGCACTATACACCACTTGGTTTTAACTTCTTAGAAGGAACTTCCTTTGGGGTCTTTTTGGTAGGTACTTCTCACTTATTTTGCTTTTTTCACCACTTTTTGGTAACACCAAACAGGTTCTGCCTCTACAATGAAAGGGAGTTCTGAGCAGACATTAGTTTTATTTTCTGTTCCAGTAACCAAACTGGAACAAAGCACTCATGCCCAGACTACACGTGATCTATCATTTTCAAGAGGAGCATGACTTCAGTGCACCAGATGAAGGGAGCACACCCAGCTGTCCTATGGGAAGTGCATTTGCGATGTCTGGCTCTTCCTAGAAGCTAGAAAGGAAGTGAGCATGATTAGCAAGGAAAGTGAGCATGCTGAGCTCTGGAAAGTCCCCCAACTATGGGTAAATTACAGTATCTCAGGTGAATTGGGGCAGATAATCATGAGGTGTACAGCAAAGACCAGTTTCAAGCCTCATTACCAAAGTATAGAACTGTGAAACTTCCCAGAAGAAGAGAAACACCAAAATCATTACCTCACCCTCAGACAAGCCTGATTTTTCCCAAATATAAAATATAAAACACAACCTAAGACAAAGTTATGGCATGGAAAATTTCAGTCCTTAGAAATATTAAAAGTAACTTTAAAAGCAAGGTTAGAAAGAGTTTGATGATGGGAAATATCAAGCAGGCTTAACCATAGATAAAACTACTGTGTACACTTGCCAAATGCAGAGATCTTACAATACCTCTTGTGGCAGGTAGGTGCTGCCTTTCTAATAGGCTTCAAGGTTTTTTTAAATAAAATTAAATTCAAATAGCCATTTTAGTGAGATGAGCCCACTTCTGCACAATTTTCTAATTCCTAATCTGCTCTGCATGCCTTATGAAAGTCTATCTACTAGGTATGTTGGTTTAGCAGTGAGCAAACTTATCACAGATTTTCACTTTTTAAGCTCACAATTGACATAATACAGCCTTTTTCTGCAGTGTTAGAAGGGTGCTCAGATCTCTATAACAGTAAAGCAGGACAAATCTGTGCCCCAAAGTTTGTGCAGTCTAAGTTGGACCCAAATATGTTTCCAACATGTGAAAATCCTACCTAACAAACCCATCTCAGCACATCTTTTTAACAGAAAGGAAGAAGTTAATTGGCTCAGCAATATACTCTGGTATCTGTATTTATACCAACCATATAGGTAGAAGACCGTTTGAAACTGACACTTGAGCTGGAAAACCAAGGCCAGCTGACATAATGAAGAGAGTTTAAAATCACAAGAATTTCACTACCAGCCTCCACATACATTTTTCTTTGGCTTAGTAAATTTTCTTGTGTTTTTTTTGTCCATTTAGCCTATAAAGTTTTCTGGAGTGTCAGGATGGGGGATGGTTAGTCATAATCAAGCTGCATGTCAGCCAGAACACTATCATATTGCTTGCTGGGTAATGGCTTGCTCTCATCAGTATTCCTGTAACCCAGGCAGGCTTTCCCTTCTGACTGCAGTTAGCTTACTATGAGCCAAGTAATCCTGTGGCCCATTTTAGCAGTGAGGAGCAAGTGTCAGAGGCATGTGTTGCCATTTCTTTCTGTTTGCATAATTTTAAAAAGGAAAAGCAGGTTGTCCTGGAGTTGGGGTGCACTGGATGCTACCATTTCAGGAACATTACTCAGCACACACAGGGCTCTGTAAAAACCTCAGAGCAGCAGGACCAGACATTTAACTGCTTGTGATACAATGCTGAGAAAAATTCACCTTCCATAGGAAGCCATCACAAGATCTGAGCTGGAAAGCCCTAACAGCATAAAACCTGCACACCTAAGAGCTCCCTGTGGGGAAGAGCAATGAAAAAGGGACACCTAAGATAAAGCACAGTGGTACTGAGCCAGACCTTAGTGATTGTGCTTTAAAACCAAGCAAAGTAATTCTTGAATTTATTTGACATTATTTGGTATTATTTCTGCACACCTGTCTTTAAATATAGTAATCTGCACACGCAAGTCTAAAATACTTCAATTTCCAACTAGCCATGCACCCTAGAACTCAGATGGGCATAAGCAAAATGTGCTTTATTGGTGATGACCTACATTTTCTGAAGAAGAGTTTTTAAATAAAAGGTTAGGCTAAGACAAATACTCTTCTTTCCCTCACCTGTCTTAAAATTGTCGTAGTCTTCTTTCGTTTAGTCAACTCGGCTTCTAAAAATATAAGAACAAATGGGAAAAATTGTAAATGACTGCTTAAACAGTGAAGCTAATACCAGCAGTAATGTCCTAGGCAGAAACTCTCAAAAACCATAGTGTAATGCTTAGTCTTTTGCAGCAATAATGGAGGCACATGTCTAAGAGAGCTCAGCACCCATCAGGGACAGTACAGACCTACCTGAATGGCAAGCAAAATTATTGCAATTTTTTAATACTCCAAGCCCTCTGGAGGAAACAGTCTTCTCAGCTTCAAACATTGTGCATTTTATGTTGTGCAGCAATAAATTCTGAAAGATGTCAATATTGACAGAAGTTTTTCAGCTGTGTCACTCTAAATGTCCTCAGTATGTTACAGCACCAAATAGTACTGTAGGTTGTGTCCTAGGAGGGAAATTTTCTTTGGCCACGCTCTTGCCAAGAATAGATAGAAAATAAATATTGCTTATTACAAATATTCTTCTGAGACTGTTTACCAGACTGCCAAAAGATTTATAGTATTTTTCCCATTGAGACTGGCTCATGTATAAAAACATCTTTACACAAACAAGCCTGATGAGAAGTCTTTTTCCACACCAAATATACATTGTAAAAACACCCCATATTCATAAAAAATATATGTGTATTAATTTTCCAAGAGGAAGAGATGGTTGACACATGCCATTTGGCTGAACAGTGCTAACGGCATCAGGGTGCTTTGCAGAATACAAACTAAGTAACTTGACACAATATTGGAGCCATTAATAAGTTCACCTTAAAGTACCTGTTATTTTTACCTAGCTCATTATTGGTCCTTTTTCTTTAAAAGTCTCTCCAAATGTTTTGCATTTGTCCTGGTTTGAGAGGAGCAGGATAAAAATTGCCTATAGCCACACTAACCTGAGACCTCCCAGGACACCCCAGTGGCTGCCAGGCCTGTCCCCCAGGGGGGGAGCAGCTGTGCCTGTAGGGAGGGGGTCAGGTGACCCACATGGACCAATCACAGCGCTCCTGCCCGTGGGGATCAGTATAAAATGGCTCCTCAGCTTTTTCTTGGCCTCTCTGGTTGGGGTTCTGCAGGGTTGGTGTCTGTTGTTGCTCCTGCCTTCTTGCTGGAGAAGACCATTGTTTGCTGAGTCAAGTTGCCTACTTCTTGCCTCCCCAGATAGGGCCAGCTCAGCTGCTCCAAGTCTTTTGTAGACTGTCACTGGGACCCTGGACTCAGGCATGCCCTTCTGCTGCTGAATCCTGTTTGGGACTTTTCTGTTTGGGAAGTAATTACCCACTGGGGAGTGAGTTCCAGAATTAAGTATTTGTACATACTTGTAAGTTGCCATCATTATGACATTATGTCACATATGACATTATGTCATTAAACCTATTCTGGTATTTTTTTTCCAACCTTAGTCTGCCTTCCTTATTCCCTTTTAATCTTCTCCTGGGAGGGTAGTGAGGGAATAACAGAGAGCATCTGTCACCTGGCCATTGGCTAAAACTGTGACAGTTTTATTGGCTCTCAATGTGCAGCTTGAATAACTTCATAGGCTTGTAATTTAATATCTTCATATTTCATTTATCTCTGGAAGGCTGGCATCTAAAACAGAGATTAACATGCTGTTGTGTGAAACCCTTCCTGTCCTTGTCTTGATTCATGAGCTTTTAGTTGGATTTTCAACTCCCTATACCACAGAAGGTGTGGGATATGAGTGAGTGGGTGCCCAGTTGTTACTGGCTGGGCCTAAACTGCAACAGCATTCTTTTTTCTTTTTTTTTTATAGGTGGGCAAATCAAAATCTAGAAGGTAAAAAGACAGTGTAAGGTCAATCAAGTTGAGCCTAGACTGCATGGCAGATGCAGCAAATCCTGTGGTCCTGGTCTCTGCAAACCTTGGTTGCTTTCTGCCTCCATGGTTGGCCATAACCTGGCCATGCAACATCTGTGTTCTCTAAGAAGCTTGAATTCATAAGGAGACACTGGTGCAAGATCAGGAGCTGTTGCACGCTCCAGTAGGTCCCTGGGATCCATGATCAAGTGGGAACACTGAGAGAACCTCCAGAACTCATCTACCTCATTCTTCAGACAGAGTCACTATGCATGTTAACAGCTCCATGTTTGTCCCCCTCTTCAATTTTACTGAAATAAAAGGTATTCTTGATTCCCAACAGTGTGGAAAATATTGTAAAAATTTCTTTAAAATTCAATGACCACAGTAATTTCAGTGATATAAATCAGCACTGATAATAAGACCGTTTTCCATAATTTTTCCAAAAGAGGATTTTCTTATCACTATTTATTCCTGTTTTTATTTTCTGGTTTTGTCCCATAAAAAATCTACCCCTCCATCCACAGATCTTGCCTGGATTTAAGTTTTCTAACAGTTCCCACTAATCTGTGGTTCCACAGTTTACTAGAATGTAACATTTTCCTCTTTACAACCACTCTTCAGGAAACATGAACGCTACAGATCAATAAGCATGTTAGGTTTGTTGGGAGATACCCTGTTTGTACATGATATTTGGAATGAACCCAGTGAAATCAGAGCTTCTTGCAAAATTGAGTTCTAATGTATTTATGTTTTGGCTACTGTAAGTGATTTCATTGCTTTGCTTCTACATGAAGAAACACACAGAAACAAGCATACTCCTTGCTAAACCTACCTACCAGGAAAGAACCTCTTCAGGCAGATGTAGCAGTTCTACAAACAGAAGGCTGTGCACGGCCTCAAAGGAGCAATACTTTGTCATTGGTAATGTTTGGAGTTTTTTCCTACTCTGAAATGTTTCTGTTATGAAAAGCAGAGAGGAGTGATATCATAACACAACCTCAGGGCATGCATCGCACCACCAACTCTTTCTCCACCAACTGTTACGTGAGAGAGCAGAAAAAAAGATCCTTGAACCACATGGCAGTACCCACTTACCATGGAAGTCTAGTACGATGTGAGAGGAAGTAAATAGTGCCTTTGTACCCTCCATTTCCTCAGTGGAACCCTAAATCTTTGCCTTTCCAAGGAGCTGTTTCACCCTATGGTCCCTGCAAACCCTGGGTACCACTGACCACCAGAGGCCCCTCTCTTCTAGACCAAAGTGCACCTGTTTGGAGAGACACATAGTGCATGCACAATTTTTATCCCAGCCTTATCAATACATAATTTAGACAGGAAATTGTATGTTCAAGGACAAGTCAATAAACACCATATCTGCTATAGAAACAGGCATATTAAAGCAAATGAATTTGGCATGCAATTTCAACATCTTGTGTCAAGATACTGAAGTTGTGGAAATGTTCCTTAAAGGATTGCGCTCATCATCATTCTTAGAGCCATGAGTGAGTAAAAATAAGAGTCGTGTTACTTTATGCAACACTGAAACTTCATTTCAAATGCATGCATTTTTAAACACACACCTCTGACTTTCTCTATTTTGCTTTTGAATTTGTCGGGGAACCCAAATAAGATGTCAGTGACTCAACAATTCACAAACCTCTCTCTCTACCCTTGTGGTTGCATTTGACTGGTATAGTATCTCTAAGACCAGGAGCAAAGGGAGAAATCTAAATCCTCCTTGCACTTCTGCTGTTCAGCTCCCAGGCCTGGGCTTTGGCTGTTGATCTGTGTTGCAGAATCCACCCCAATGGCACATCTTAAACCAGCAACCCAACTGCCTCACATGTCTGGTTTTTGATTGTAGCACAAAGGTGCCCAAACAACATATGTCGGACTTCACACACATCTCCTGTTAAATTCCTTAATTTTTTTAAATCTCAAGGGAATCAAGCCATTGCTTGGACTGCTGTGAATGTAAAATAATCACAGATGGAATCTGAGTAGACACTGTCTGTGACAGCTCTTTTTGTTATGAAGTTCCTGACAACCCTACTGCCACAGTCACTTACCTCCTAGCAACAACAGGATGGGTTTACACTTTGACTTTAAATCAGCTCCTGATGCAGGTAAACTAGTTTAATAATCTCACCTGAAAATACAGACATTGCAAGCACACAACACATTGTGAAGATATGTGCATATTTTGACAGGAGAGAAAGAAAAACGTAACTGAAATCTTCTTATGTTTGTGGGTGTCTGCAATATTTAATGTCAGCTCACAACTGTAACGGGTAAATTTCTGCAAACTGGAGGGAAAAGCATTAGGATTGTCCAGTTCTCTGTACTCAGAAGCATTTGACGTTTGTGAGATAAAATTATGGTGACACTCTGAGCACTTCTTTGGCAGGTGCTGACAGTTCCATAGTAACTGGAAACTTAGTAAGAAATCTAAAACTTATATGAACATAATCACATGTCAGACTGCTTCTTCCCTCAGTAGCTCTATGACTGCTACCATTCATTGAATCTGTATAATTTTTGCCTTGAAAGTAGCCAGATTAGTTCAGACTCCTGCTCATTGTCACAGGACAGATAGATGAATTGTTTGATGTGGTGGAAAGAGGTCTTCACATCCAAAACTTAAAATTACTTCTGGCCATCCTTGTGTTGTTTAATTGAATCATGAGAGCAAAGTCTTTTCAAGTGTCTTGTTTTTCCTGTGCTGTAAGGCAGCACTTGTCTTACTCTTATAATTACTACTGCACACTGGAAGCAGACACTAGAGAAGTTCATGCTGTTCTTTACATGACATCAGCTGTAAAAAAGCAACAGTAAAGTTTTTAGCCAAAAACATCAACAAATTATTACATAACCTCTGTAGTCTAAAAAACCTCTGCCCAGGGTGACTTTTATCTCTTTTACCACTTTCTCTCCTACCTACTTTGGGAAGATAAACAAAACAGGTAGAGCAAGTAATTCTGATTTTCTTTCAGGTTCCCAGGTAAACAGTCCCAGCTGCGCTAAAGAAAAGGACAAACCTGTATCTCAACCTGTTGTGTGAATGAAGACTCCAACCAGCACATCTCTTACTGAATTAGGACCAATACTTTTGGGCTCCTGGGTCACCAGCTTTCTACTTCTGAAAAAGGGTTTAGCTTTTGGCTGTCTCTCACCTTCTATTTTGCTCCTTCTAGTTGCTGCAGTGACCTACTTGGTCTGCAGCCTCTTGCCTCGGGCAGTAGTAACCAAACAGCACTTTTGTCCTCCTTGGTCCTCATTCAAAGAGGTAAGCCAAGAGAAGTACTTCTCTCTCTGCTGCTTGCTAGAAAGTAGTCTTGGCCCTATCACACAGTTTCGAACTGATTTAACAAGGCAACTAAGAAGTTACTTAAAGAGGCAATCAATTCTCCCTTCTTATTCTCCCACAGATTTCTCCAGGGCCATTATCCCTACACTGGTATCCACAGACCCAGTTATATATTTATTTGTGTACTGTCAAGCACCTCTTCATAGAAAAGGAAGTATGACTCCCAGCAAATTCTTCATAGAAGCAGTAATTTCTGCCTAATTTCTCCTATCTTTGAGGAAATCATCCCAGTAATCTTCCTAAAGGTTTGATATTGCCTATCTGGGGACCCAAGACAGTGGCAACCCAATGGTGTTGTCTCTTTCTGAGTGACTGAATGTTGCCTTACAAGGTGTGATTTGTAAAGACATTAGGCAGTGTTTGTATGTTCTGGTTCCTTCTGGAGTGAAGCTGTTACCTTGTAAACTGGCTTTTTCAAAAATATGTTAAAATTGGGTTAAGAATGAATAAAGACACAAAAAATTGTTCTCACACCAAGCATGGTAATATAAAGTCCAAACGACATTTATGAGTACTTTAAAGTGTTTGCTCTCTTGTCTTTCACCCAGAATAAGGCTCACACAGAATCAGGTGTCAGTTTTGTTTGGGATCTGGGTTGGTTTTGCAACAGGCAGACCTGTTGCTAGGCACTTCCGTATGAGAGAGGGCAAGTTTAAAGAAACGTCACACAGATGAAGAGGGTGTGGCAAGATTTATAATGTTGCTTAGATCCTGCAAAACCTGTTAGGGGAATTCTGCAAAAGGGAAAAAATATCCCACACTGACATCGGTGTGAGAAGACACGGGAGCTACCAAAATGAATATAAGAAGTGCCCTGTGGGTCAAACCAGTGGTACATTGGATCCAGCATTACCTCCAAAAGTCTCTGTAGAACACGTCTTACAGAGACAGCAATCAAACTTCACCCTTATCTGTGATCCATTCCCCTCCTGCTCTCCCAGCACTCACTTCATTAGATTAGGGACGTTGTTGTACAGCACATTCCCTTTAGTATCTGCTTTTGGACTGGTTGTCCAAATAACTAACCTTCACACACAAACAGAGGTTTCACTGATAGCCTCATAACTGCCATCTCTGTCAATTACTCCAAATGTCCTGAAGGCAGAGCTATCTTTATCAGAGCAGCAGCACTCCCCAACCAACCATCCCTCAGGATGATGTCAGTGGTTCTCATATACCTGGCTCCAGTCCTCTGAGAAGCGCTGCCTTGGCCTCTCCTGTGACTTTAGTATCCGTGCCCTCTAATGTCATCTGGGCCTTATGCAGTGGCTGAAGACACTTCAGAAGAACCAATCAGGTCTTCTGGCTTCCATCTACTCTCTATTTTATTAAAGACCTTCCACAAGTGGGAACAACTTTGTGCTGTCAGGTTCCCATGTCTTTTTCCACTCAAGAGAAAAAGCCCCTCATCAGTGCTTGGTGGAGGTGAATCAAAAGGATGGCTTTTAAAGCAGCAGCCTGTGCCCATCTCAGTTCATTCTCATTGCCGATTCCTGAAGCCCGTATACTTCAAATTAATCTTACAGTTCCACCAGCAGAGGCTGAGATTAAGTTCTGGGCCAGTCAAGCATATAACCAGTAAAATATCCTTTCTCTCCTCTTTGACAGATGTGAGAAAACAGCTTCTTTCTAGCTTGTGATGCCGTCCATCTGGTGTTCTGGATAAAGAGATTATTCAGGTGAAAAAACTCAGCACCCTTTCCTTCTCCTGATACCCAGCAGCAGGGACCCAGGGACCCAAGGTCCATCCTGTAACATTCCAGACAGGAAAAGCATTTAGAAGAGTGGTTTTGAACTCCTCCTAAAAGCAAGGGCTTGAAGTGCAAACTATCCTGAACCCATTTTATGAACAGCATATTTCAAAATCTCATCTAAACACAAGGAAAGTATTAAACAAAGAATCTTACCAAAGCAGGCAGACAGAATATCCAGAAGTCAAAAAATTAAAGAAAAAGAGAAAATGACAAATAAAATATGTCAATGGCCCATAATTCTGCATAAGGATACAACCCGTGTATTAATCTTTTGATACAATTCAATGCTTCAATTCAACTTTATATTTCCTACTCTGATAAGCAAAAATATTGGAATGTGTATTGAGCCAGGATAGAACCAATTTTACTTTCTAGTGATTTTACTTTTTAATTAAGCCTCTTCTAAGTAGCTGCAGTTGCTGAAATTAACAGCATGTCTTTCAGTGTCTGCTTCTAGGACTGCTAACGCTCCATGTTTATAGTTACTTCTGGAGAGTGGTGTGCAGAACCAAGGCCACTGCTTGGTTCTGAAAAACATCGTATGCTCTGGAAACAAAAGGGAGTAAAGGGGTCACCTCCTTCAAGGAAAAGAGGACCTGACCAAAATTGACCAAAATATTTTGTCCCTTATGCCTCATACTCTGTATAAATCTGAGGGCCAACCTCTCTTTGTCCATGGCTGGCATACTGGGAGGACCCAATTCATTCTTCTGTCTTTGATCCCAATCCATGTGTTCCTGAATCCATGCATTCCTGCATCCAGCTCCTGTCTACTGGTGATTCCAGGGAGTTGGAGACTTCACCAGGGCCTTCCCTGCAGCCTTAGTGCTGACATGAATGTTCTTTGAAGGGGAGCATGATAGTGGTTTTATGTGATTTATATATATGTCATAATTTTCCTTTTCATCACTACTATTTCATTAAAATTGTGTACTTTAGTTTCCAGCCCCGAAGTATCTCTTCCATATTCTCTCTCCTTTCCCCACAGGGGAAGGGAGAGGGGTTAATAGAGAGCATCTGGCATTCATTTAATTGTCAGCCCAGCATTAAACTGTGACAGAGTGGAAAATAAGTTTGACATGTTTATTTATCTAGTGAGATGTTATAGAAACATGGGTCTAGATGTAGGGTACTGAAGAGAACACCCAAAGAGCCCCTGGGAGGTCTGAATCTTCCCATTCATTTCTGCTACATCCTTTGGCATCACAGGGATCAATCACAACTCTGTCACTTACAGCACCTCCTGTTACCTGGCTTTGAGGAATTCAATAATGCTCATATCCATCCAGGATCGTATTCAAAATACTATTTTCTTCCCTTCACTTCCCCTCAGTTTTTTTTTTGCTGCATCAATGCAAGCTACTTCTGTTTACTTTACAAGCTCTTCACAGTATATCAGTGTTGTATTTACCACCTACTTATTCAGTAACCTTTGAGATCAAGTGCCTTACAAACCTAGTCCCCATTACCCATTTATTCATTCTTTAAGCGGGAAAGGCTTTGTTCAGTTTTGGAGAATGCATCAATAAACTTTTGAATAGACATGCCAACTTTTTTCAAAGCTTCATCCCCCATATCTCATCTGATCTGAGGTCTTCAGAAGCATTGGTAAGGGCACTTTGAAGGCTGCCTGTTGTGACTGTCTGTTCTGTTCTTGGCACATATTCAGTCCTTGATACCCACAATCATATAGAACCTAATCTGTAATAGGAATTCTAAGTTAATTGACAGTGCAAACAGTCAGAAGTTCAAGTCTGAAAAAGAAACCTATTGCCTTCTTCAGTGAAAAGTTGTGTCAGGTAAAGATGACGACTTGAAAATATATTTCCTAAAAGAGTATAACAAAAAAAAATTTGCCTCAGTTATTTCTCCACTTAGAAATGCAGATGAGATTATAAGCACTACTTTTTTTGTGAGCGGAGCCCAAATAACTTAATTTTTTCATTAATGTTCTAGACCATATCAGAAGATGGACATGCATATTCATCTCCATTTTTACAGACAAAGAAATTAGAGCAGAGGAGAAATGTTTGCACTCCAGTCACATGGATGAGCAATGTGAGGGTCAGGAAGAGAAGCTCTGTCCCCTGAATAGCTGTCTTGTCCTCTGCCTCATGCAGCTCCTCTGAGATATGTAGGCACCACTGTTGTAGAACATGCATGCTAGATAGGATGGACATCTTCTAGCTTCAGCCTTGGTAGTTCTGTGATTGACTGTTGGAGTTTGCCATAAATGTCATATAGAAGGGTCTTTCCAAACTTCCAAACCAAACTTTCTTAAGAACTAGGAAAAAAAAAAAAGAGTATATTTGCTCTCTGAATAATGAAAACTTGATCTGAGCCTGCTGTGTTTTGTTCTGTGAAGAGAGTGAATATTTATTAAGTGTGTCAGGCTGAGGTAAAAATCTCCCAGCAATATAATCTGACATAACTGAGTGAAAATACTGAGAACTTCCAAATAACCTTTTTTAGTGACTAGTGGCTTACTTTCATGCCCAAGCTTATCTAAGTATTTATTTGTTAAGTTTGTAGTACATTTTGTATGACATATATTTTCTTTCTCCTTCAAAAAATGCTTAACTTTGAATGCCTTTGTCATATCACAGACCATGAAGGACAAAACTGTGACACAGATAGAAAAGCAGTCACTAAGGAGCTTTTTTGTTTGATTTGTTTTATTTTCTCATCTCTACAAGATACACGCCATTTCCTGAGTGACTGGTTTTAGAATTAGGTAGGCAAAACCTAAAGACAGTTTTCTTGGTTATAAAATAAGTAGTCAGAAAAAAACTCTGGGGTTTGTGTAGATGAAGTGCTTGAACTGGCAACTTGTGTTGTTACTTCTGGAACAAACCTAGGCAGCAGGGAAGATTGGCTGTAATTACAGGCATTAGATACTCTAATAAATAGGGCTGCATAAAACATTATTAGCAATTGCCATTGAAAGAATGTCTATAGTGGAGATGGAAAGATAGGTCAGCGTGGAGCAGAAAGAGTTTAGCATTTGGCAGACATGAAGTACCTTGTCCTCTGAAGGTGGTAAACTAAAGGATTACTAATTTTAAACAGATTTCTAAGTTTAAAATATATAACCTAATTTTATTTATTTTTTTTTAACGTTGTAGGTTCAGGTTTATTGATCATCAAAGTGGAGATCTCCCAGGTCTGACCACACTAACTCAGTTACTCACACTCTCAGGTTGATTAACAAACAGCAAGATTTTCCAGTAAAATATCACAGTGCATGGTACTTGTATGCTGTAGTGAGCACTATACTTCTCACCATGGGACCAGAAATGGAACTTATTATTGAAGAGAAACAGAATGGCATAATGCTAAAAGGCCACAGGACAGGATGTGCCCTTCCATTGCCTTCTACAAAAGGGGAGAGAAACTATTCCAAATCATCACCTTCCCACTGTGTCTGTAGCCCTCCTAGTTACTCTAGTTGGCAAAAGTGTCAGGCAAAGGACCAAGCCCTGATCTCTTTCTAGCCTTAAGGCCTCTCTCCCATCAAGTGTGTCTTTTGTAAATATCCAATAAACCCAGCAGTGGTAAAAGCTCTCTTGTCTTCTGCTAATACAACCCCCAAAATCTCTGTCATAGGATCTTTGCTGGATGTATATTAACTTCTCCAACACTCTGTGGACCCTCAGAAGGATTTTGCTAGCATAACAATCTTAATATTATAACAATAAATCACTAGCTGCAGAAAGGTTCAGTTTATACAATGTGATTGATTTTCCCTTCTTTTAAAATGTTAACTAGATAAGTGTTGGTTTCTTCAGCACTAAAGAGTCATGGGGATATTTGGAGGTGTCCACACACATAAAGACAAAGAGAGTAGCTGTCTTATGTTTTACTTTCCAAGCAAAGCAATTTGCTTGTATGCAGTATGAAAAATCTTCAATAATCTTTGGAAATTAACTTGCTCAGTGATTCATGTAGACGTGAAGCCACCAACAGCAACAGTCTAGAGTTGAATTTTTGCTGGCATTATTCTCTTATCCATGAAGTTCCAACAGCTAGCTAAAGACAAGGTGGAAGGTTTGTACCAAAGTAATAAATCAGTTCAACAATGAATGAAGAGACATTGAGATATTAGGTAGAGCCTCTATCTTCCAGTGTTGGTCCCCTCATGAAGGAAGCAATGACACGTTTTCCTTGGGTTAACTAAAATGTAATATTCTGTTATTTTCCAGGATAATACTTTAACATTTTATTCAGCTTCATTATGAAATGCTAGAACTCTTTAATCATGACTCAGTGGGAATTCAGGTTAAGAACCAAAACCACAGTGAATTCAAACTCAAAGCTTATTTAACCAGGCAAGTTTTAGGCTATGGATAAAGCATATAATATAGCATAGCAAGTTTATGCTTAATCCTAAGCATTAACTTCTTTTGGAACATTGTACTGAGTCACCATTTGAACTTAAACTGAACTTCTGAAAATCATTTTAATGTAGACATAGTGAGAGCTCTTCATCATTTAAGAAAGAAAAGCAAAGCCCAACCCTGAAGACTCTGAGATGAGCCTGTTGCATTTACTTGAGCAATGGATCATACCCAGCTATGCCCCCTCCCCTTTAATTTACTAGTAGTCAGTTAATTAGCTTTTACAGCACTGCTTTTGTTGCATTTTGCCCTCATATGTTTTTGCTACAAAAAATCACTCTAGCAATGACATAAACTTCTTATGCATTTACACCAGCCCACATTATGCTGATATGTGTTTGTAAACACGAACAGTGCCTGGGAGGTGAAATAATGCCACAGTCAAGGCATAAGCACAATCTCCTCACCCTTTTCTCCATGAGGGTTGGTTAAATCTAGAAAATTCCTGCCAAATATTCAGAGGAAAGCTACAAAACATCTGGGGAAGAAAAACTCTGACTGCAAATCGCGACAAGAGACACGCTTGAAGCAGGCTAGTCCACCATGTGCTAGAGAGAACTGGGTTTTTTCCTAAAAAAGTGCAGAAGTTTTCCTAGCTTCTGCTACCTTGAGTTTCCCGCAGAATCTGTTCTTGTGAGTTGCTTCATTCAGCTTGCAGAGAAGCATTTTTGGAAAGTCATAAAACTGTGAGGCTTTCCAAATAAGACACTCTTTTTTCAAAGTCTATATGAAAACTCGCAGTGCTGCATGGATTTGGTGAAGAATTTATTAGCTAGAACTTATTAGAAGACAAAGAATTTTGAAATTACAATAGCTTGTCCTGACACACAATAATAACACCAGATGAGTTGATGCACACAGTGCTGGATGATCTCAGGTTCAGCCTTTCACTTGAAGTACTGTTTGGATTCACAGTGCTAAACAGGTGTAAACATTTGGAATTATAATTCAATAAATTTAAAAACATTTTAATTCCTTTTTAAATTCATATTTAGCTATGAGGCAAGGCTGGCCTGATAACTATGCCCAGATTGTGTGCCAAGATGACATTTTCCTCCCCACAATGACATCAGATTAGGTTAAGTGTCAGCTTTTAATTTTTTTTTCCAGGCACTTGGTAGTTGGCACAGTATTTAGGGTACTTAGTCAAGCAATATTTTAAGCAAAGTCTCAATTAATTACCCCTCTACTTTGAAGGTAGATATTCTGACAATCTAGGTCGGATGAAACACTTGCAGAATTGTTTCTTGCTTTATTCAGACATTAAAGTTGAGAAATTAGAAGTCTAATTCACATACAACGACACAACAAAGATGGATGCCAAAGGTTTGCATACACAGAAGGCACCTTTTAGACACTCTCCTACTGGACAGACATAGCATTTGCACAGGTTTTTCAGCTACAATACCAAAACTGTGTAACTATTCATCAACTTCAGAGGCCTTTCCCCAAAGGACTAGCTCCCGTTGCAAGGTAGGGGCATAAACATAATCACATTGCAATAAAAACTGGGCTCACATAATCATGTTGTAAACCTTGCAATAAAAGCTGGGGTCACACACATCTCCTGCCAATTTGTAAATCACTTACAGACATGACTAGGTTAACTGCTGTGAGGGACCAGCCCTCTGGACCCACACTTTTGGCAAAATAAGGAAACTAGGCTTATAAAACAGGGGGTTGCAATGGTGGGCTTGGGGAGCCTCACTGACACCAACTCTCCCCCGTTGGTTGGCCCAATCCTGGATCCAGGACTGGTGATTTTCTGTTTTCTATCTCTCTAAGCGCTCTCTCTCTCTCTCTCTTTTTCTCCCTTCCTAAAATCGTTAAGTAATGCATGGCCTAACCACAATTTTTTTCTCAGGTCATGCAGATCAAACATACCTGTATTGTGACGTGTATTGTGACTGACATCATGACTTTTTAATCAGCCTTTATGATCACGCAGCCTGAGATAATAATTGAAGTATCAGTATTCTTTCTATAGTTTTAATTAAACCTAATATTCAAATACAGACCTTGAGTGGCATTTCGCCTTAATCCGATTGAGGGGTATCAGATGGTCAAGCATTTCCTCAGACCATAAATTTTAATCACTCCCCCTGGAAGGGCAAGGTCTGAGACTAAGATAGGATCCAGCTGCACCCAGGGTCCTCTCTGAGAAGGAGTGTAGAAAGCAAGGGGGTCCAATCTGAATCTCCCTGGGTTGCCCTACCCGGGTCGTGACAACTGTTAACAACTTGAATCTCATGCAATACAATGCGGTGGTTTTGTATTTTTTCTTTTTTGTTTTGTTAATCTTCAGTCTCTCTTCTTTTATGAAATGAGGCCAAAAATCTGTTTGTTTAGCTGTTCGCATGATTCTTTAAATTCCACTCAGTAAACACTGCACATGGAAAAAGTGTAACATTGAAAATGATTGCAATAACATCTCTGCTGTCCATTCACCCCATCTCATTTGTTTCGTAGTTGTATCGCCATATCTTGAACTTTCTGCTTAATCTGAAAATAAAGAATCTGTATCTGCTAACTTTGTTCCATTATTTCCACTGTCCTAGTGCTTTATGCTTCAGCTTACACTGTCAATGTCCAAATTGAAAGAGAAATAATGGAATCCTTTCTCCCCAGTATAAAATACCTCTCCTAAATGTCCATTCCCACCCTCAGGTCTGTTGTCAATATTTCAACTGGGTAAAAAATGGAAGTTACTTATCATAGTCCATCAAAATATTAGGATACTCAACAAAACAAAACACATACCAGATCCATCCATGATCATCTAAACTGTCCTTCATTCCTCATTCCCTTTTTAAATAGAGAATTAAATAGCAGCTATATTTTTGTCAGTTATTAAATCAATTTTCTTTCAATAGGGTCTGATTTAGACACTTTGAGTTGGCAGTTTCATTTGGGATCTTTCAACAATACCAAAATTCATTTCTTATAGATGGTTGGGAGGAGGAAGGGAAAAGAACATGCAGTACTATTATTCCATCCTATTTCAGGGACCAGCTGTGACACGAAAGGAAGGGTGGGGACAGGATCAGTAAAGAGTCTTTCATTCCTCCTGCAAAGCAAAACAGAATTAAAACCAGAAACTAGAGCTAATGAGAAAGGGGGAGGAGAGGCAAAGCAGAAACAGGAGTAGGTACAACTAATAATTTTTTTAGGTGTTACTTATAAAAAACTAAAACAAAGGTCTGAAAACAGAGTTTAGGTCCAAGTGGGAAGGGGAAATGGTAACAATAACCAAGAAACAGACTCCATAAGATGACTAAAGGCTGATAAACATGTGCTTTATATCCCTTGCAGAACTGGTCTCCACAGGGATTATTTGTGTGAAGAACTGCTGTTCCTGCCCAGGATGTCTCCTCTGGTTGGTCTGCCCTGGCTGGAGAGGAGGGCAGAACACATGTGAATGTGGCTGCTCCATCTCCTTACCCATGACACCTCCTTGAGTGGGGCTCAGCAGTTCCCCAAAGTGAAGGACTCAGGTGCAGCAAGTCTCTGTTTCCAGGGCAAGGGTGGCTTGAACTGAACCTCTGTTGTGCAACACACACCTGCAGCAGAGAAATAAGAGAGTATTGAGCAATGAAAAGCCCACCACTGATCTATGTGGCCTGAACACACATAATGAGCACTTTTCTGGCTCTGACAGGAAAGACCCTATTGAAAGATTGGGATCTTGTTCTCCCAAGGGACACTCCTGCCTTTGCCTAGCTGGACATCTCTGACAGAAGAGAGCAGTTCTTGTTAGTGAAGGGAAAAGAATACGCCAGCATGTGCTGGGTTCTTTTCTCAAACAAATCTCCTAGACATCCCTAATATACAGGAAAATCATGTGGTATCAGCACGGTGGAGGCAAGGTCTGGTATATCTTATCCTGATAAGTCACTCCAGCAAGAGAAGTGTGGACCTTGTTGTGCTCCCTCTCCCTGGGTAAGGGTGCCTAGGAGCAGAGATGTGAACTTTGGCTGCTGTTAGGCAGTTAAGCTGTTAGGCAGTTAAGATGTTAAGCTGAAAGAGGGTAGATTTAGATTAGATATTAGAAAGAAACTCTTTAGTGTGAGGGCAGTGAGACACTGGAACAGGTTGCTGAGATAAGTTGTGGCTGCCCCCTCCCTGGAAGCGTTCAAGGCCAGGCTGGATGGGCTTCTGAGCAACCTGGTCCAGTGGGAGGTGTCCCTGCCCATGGCATGAGAGTTGGAACTAGATGGTCTTTAAGGTCCCTTCCAACCCAAACCATTCTGTGATTCTATGAAGGAAAGTCTGAGATGAAAAGAGTGAAGTTCAGCACAGAATCACCCGTGTTGGCAATGCTCAGTATTGAGGTATATTGCTAAGAAAAAACAAACAAACAGGATAAGGAACGAAAGGCTTCAAGTAGGGATAACACAGCGTGTCCAAGGCAAAAGAAGCTTTGTATTCCCTGTATTTCCTATTTTACTGTCACAAAAATGTATATCCTCAATGGCTTCCAAGTTAGTTTTCTGAAGCATCTGCCCAGAGTGGGGACAAAGTTGGGATCTCATTCTGTGCTCTCTGCCACTTGTCTAGTGGCTCTTGTTTCTGGAAGAGGAGCTGCACAAAGTTTGGCCCAGGGGACTTGACACATCACTGGGAAAGAGTCCTCCTTATACAAAACAGTGGTCCTTTGAAGTGGTTCTTCATTCCTCCCACTGGAATCCTGGCTAGAAAGGAATTTGGGGGGTGACACCAGCTGACCCACCATGCTCCAAGTGCACGGAAGTACACAGCAAATTCCTCTGAGCCTGAGAGCTGCACTCCGAATAACAGCTCATCTCTCACTGAATGTTCCTCTGTCCAAAATCTTGTTGCTAGCGCGTTTCCAGCACTAAGCAAGGCTGTTCACAAAATAATGGAGAAATTCAAAACTGTTTTTTTGAGCAAGGTGAAAGGCAAGCTGTCAACACCAAGCAACTGGCACAAGGATAAAGACCTACTTGCCGCTTTTGTAGAAGGGAGTAACAAAATGATCAATCTGACTAGAAAAGTCACTGATGGTGTCCTTCATTATTCAGTTGTAAGCTCATTGCCAAGTGCTCTGGCTCTCAGAACAAGAAACCACAGGGATCTGTGATTTACTCAGAACGAGAAACCACAGGGATCTGTGATTTGCTCTCAGTGCCTGTATCCTGCAAGCCCATCCTTGTCACCCCACTGAGCCCCAGCAGAGCCTAGTTACTTGTGCTTTGCTGAAGTACATCTCACAGGAGGGTAGTTCGTCTTCATCTGAAGCTGTGAAAAGGTGGAAAAACTATCACTCTTGTTACCAAATCTCAGTTGCTCTTACCTCACTTCAAAAGGCATGTGCCTCATTTCCTATTTGAATTTATCCGCCTTTGGCTTGAACAACTTTTTTCTTCTAAAGAGCCTTTTAATGCCTGTTTTTTTCCAAACACACTTACGCACCAGTCAAGTCACCTCTACATACCTCTGTAATTAAAAAAGACTGTACACTGTAGTATTTTCCAGTCTTGCTCCTGTTTTCACAGAATCACAGAATCAGTCTGGTTGGAAAAGACCTCGAAGATCATCAAGTCCAACCACAACCTAAATTCACCCACCATAACTTTTATCTACCCATTCAATGCTCAAATCATGTCCCTAAGCACCACATCTATATTTCTTTTAAACACTTCCAGGGATGGTGACTCCACCACCTCCCTGGGCAGCCTGTTCCACTGTCTTTCAGTAAAGAAATTCTTTCTAATATCTAGCCTAAACCTCATACCTTCATACCCTCCTACAAATACTACACATACCTTCCCCAAACCTCTGACATAAAAGACATATAAAGAATAAAAGCTAATAGCCTATTACAAAAGCATGACATTAATGTTCATAGAACTGATGCCAGAAACTCATAATGCAACATTACAATAAACACTCATAAAAATATTTCACAACTCTAAAGCAGCAAAGGTATCAAAAGCTTGATGCCATATACATACAGCTCTCACTTGACAAGCACAAGTTATCCTGTATTACACACTTTCTCTTGACAAATCTCAAAGAGTTCATAATGAGGAGAGAAACAGATGGTAGGTATCCAGAACAAATGACTGACTCTCCCCCCGACAGAAGGAAAAATGTCTATAAGGCTAAACTTAGGGATTTAAAACATAAGGTAACTTTTCTTTTTAAAGCCACATACCTGATTTCACAATCCACACTGAGACATTATTGCCTGAATAACTAATACACAGTCCTCTGATGCAAAATTTCTGCAAGATAGTCAAACCAGTCCTTTATTGTTCATTTTGTAGTCTTTTTAAGTAAACAATGAAACCATTTTTCTTTCTCCTCAAATAGCCCTCAGACTGTATTACTGCCGCATTTTATCAGCAGTATCATAATATTCAGGATTTTTTTTCTCAGAAACATCATTTCACACTGACTGGTGCCAAACAAGAAATTTAATCTATTTTTGTGGTGGTTTCCAAAGCCTTTGCATCCAAACAGAACTTCTACAAAGTCTATCCTAGAACTAAAGGCATTGCAAGCATAACCATACTAATACCTTTTATCTGAGGATCTGAATCAACTTTCTTTGATGACAAGCTTACTTCTGACATTAATAAAAGCAATTATGGTCCCTAACTGGTCATTCACAGAACTAGTCAATTGCAAATTAGTAAGAACAAGGACTGCATTATAAAGACAAACATTGATTCAAATCTTATGCAACATAGAAATAAGCTTAAGGCAAGATTGCTTTTGATGCCTTAGCCAGTCATCCCCATAGTGTGACTTGTCATAAATTTTCCTTGTAGAAAACTACAATGAAGAAGTAGAAGCAAAAGAACATGCAAGTAATGGCTACACACATCAGTGCTCACACCATGTGAAAATCAAATGTAGGAAAATACAGTAACTCATATACTAAAATAAACACCTGTTACATTTAGATTTCTCATGTTATCCTGAAGTTCCTGCTATTCAAATTTTTTAAAACAAGAAAAAAAAAAAAAAAATCTGCTTAAGAGGAATTTGGTTTAGTTTCCAAAATCAAAATAAAGTCTATCTTTAAGAAACATATTTAGCTAAGCACTCTGTTCCAGCATTCCTAGAAATCTACCCAGCTTCCTTCCTCAGTGCTCTGAATGCAGTTGCGTATGCAAGTTTCCTCACTTATCAGCTCACTGGAGCTGTGGACAAAAATGGCAGTATGCAATTATTAATGCTTCTACATGTTGTGGTATAGGTACCTGATATTATTATAACCCTTGCCTTTCCTCCCCCTTCTACTATTTTTTTTTTTTACTTTGACTCCTATCCATTGCTTATCCTTATCTTCTAAATTCAAAATATGCCTTTATTTGTACATACAGGGGTGTAGCTCACTTTTTTACATCTGAGGGTAAGTAAGTGATTAGCACAAGGACTGCCATGAAAATCAGTTCAGCTTGTGGGAAACTACAAAAATTTTCACTTGTCTTCTTTGTGAGCTGATATATTCCGTAAGTATCTTCTTGGTTGGGTAACAGTCCTTCACGCATTTAGCTTCATTTTCTAAACTTTAGGGCTTTGGTAGTGTTGCCTGTACTTTTGCCAGTGTTTCAAAACAAATTAAAAAAAGCCTAGAGCATCTGAAAACTAAATACAAAGCATGTTAATGATGTTAATGATGTTTGCAAACTGAGCCTGGCCTGTGCTTTGTGCCATGTGAATCTACAACTATGTAAGTTTGAATTTATAATCTAAAACATATAACTCTGATAGTAAATAAGGAAAAGAAAGGTACTCAGTGTTCTCAATGAAGTGTGGATAGACTTGCTTATAGAAGCATCCCCTGAGCATAGTGACATAAACAGGCCAGCCTTAGTGTCCTTACAGAGGCACATTCCTGGCTGATGTCAGCAGGAAAAGTATTGGAATTATCATTCCAAACTGTACTGGAGGTGATTTTATTTCTAGAAAGAATATTGCCAAGAATCTAAACTATATGGTCGAAGAATATTTTATATGCTATAATGTTATATTTCATTAAGAAGCATATAGTAATTTCCACTTGTATTTTATATACTTCTTTGTCCTGCAGCAAATTGTACAACCTATGGTAAACTATCAGGTCATGTGTCTTCAGGACAATAACATGGAAATCTATTTATTGTGTCTTTAAAACCAGTAAGAATGTCTACAGAAATTCAGAGAATAATGGGTGTGAAACTGACTGCCACAACCTGTAAGCACAAAGGACATGTCTGTAGTCAGAATAGAGATAACCCAACAACCTGCTAAAATTCTGTATGCCAGGTGAGCTACCACTGGTCACTGACAGCATGCAAGAGAGCTGCTATGCTTGCCAAAGGCTTGCCAATAGAATTTTAATGCCTCTAGAGGCTGTTGCTCTTCTTCACCCCTGTTGTAAAATGTGGGAGTAACAGCTACTGAGAAGTTGTCATGTTCCAGCCTCCCAAGGACTGGCTCTGTTTCTCTGAAGACTGAAGCAATCCCTAAATATGTAAATACATAAGTACATAGATACAGAGTTTGTATCTCTTTGGGAATTAGGTCTTGAAATTTAATTGCAAGTTGTTATTTTACTGCTATAAACACCCACCAGTTTTCCCCAAACTACTCAATCTTGGAACTATGGCACATTGTTTTCAGGAAAAAAAAAAGAAAAGAAAAAAAAGGCTTATGGAGCTTGTTTTACATTTCCTAAAACCAGTTACACGTGGTCCTCAGCTGGATAGTGATGAGGAAGCAGTATGTGCTGGCTCATTTATCATAGAATAATAGAATCATTTTGGTTGGAAAAGACCTTTATGTTCATCAAATCCAACCATTAACCCAGCACTGCCAAGTCCTCACCTAAACCATGTCACTGAGCACCACATCTGCACGTCTTTTAAATACCTCTGGGAAAGGTGACTCCACCACTTCACTGGGCTGCCTATTCCAGTGCCTGACAACCTTTTCAGTATGGAAATGTTTCCTAATATCTAAACCTCCCCTGAGACAACATGAGGCCATTTCTTCTTGTTATGAAAAAAGCTGGATTATTGGTGATAGAATATTATATGGCCCCCACCAAAGAAGTGAAAGAATCAATCAGGAGACTTTTATGGAAAACTTTTATATAATTAATTCTTCAAAGCAGTGTAATTTTTTTTTTGACTGATGCTTTCTTATTTTCTTGTTACTTTTTACCACCTGTGCTCTTAAAGAAAAGAGGTGTCTCCTCTTTCTGTATACCAAACAAGTCCAAGTTCTTACCCAGAGATGGAGATCTCTTTTACCTGACAAGGTGGTCTCACAAATGGTCTCATAGGATCTCTCCCATATTAATGGCTGAAAAATACAGCCTTTAGAGGCACCACAGGACAGCCAGCACTGACCTCACCATGCTCCCCAGAATGTAATGGCTGCAGCTGTAAATTAAAGGCATCCCTTCCTATGGGGATTCCTTTATGTTAAGGACAGACTATTTGTCATCATTTTCCAGTTCACAATGGCTAAAATAATGTGAGGTTGTGCTGCATGCAGTCTGGCACAGCTGTGTTTTTCATAGCATGACACCAAGGATATGTGCTGCATTACCACATGGGATAATGTGGGAGGAATGTTCTAGATGGAAGGAGTCAATCTTGGCGTGGGCTGCATCCAGGAACAGACCCTGGAACAAATTATCATGTCAACTGTTTCTAGGTCTCTTTTTGAAAGAAGGAAATAGCTAGCTCACTCCAGAGCATAGCCTGTGAGTAAACCAAAAAAAAAAGCTAATTGCTCATGTGGATACAGATGCACTCAACTTCACCTTCAACAGGACCAGACCCTAGGCCACATTTGAGCACCGCTGAGAGATTAAAGACTCTTTCCTCACATTCCCCAGCTGTGAATAGGTTTTTTGGTTTTCTCTGTTTCGTTTTGCAAGAAGAATAGTTCAGAGCAGCATAAAACTGCACTTTGCCGTAAAAATGATGAGGCCTCCAGGAATTCTGGCTGTTTACAGATTAACACCCAGAAACACAGACCAACTGAGGAGGAATCTTTGCCCTTCACACCAACAGGTATCACTGCTGAAGGTAAAACTCTCCTCTTCAGGTGAAATATTATGTAATATAGAAATATTACTCAATATAGATAATATTATAATATATAGTATAATATATTGTATGATATATAATGTATAACATAATATTATGTGGAAGAAAACCTAATGGCATAAGTCAATTGAGGTTTGATGCAGGATACAAAAACATTCAGTCTGGCTCTGTCTTTGACAGACACCCATCTCCAGACAGCGGGATCTATGGGTGCTGTCTTCTCAGCAGCCTGTCTTGCTCACCTGCTGAATTCCAAACCAGATGAGCATTTTTCAGCTTAGTCATCTCATTCCTGCAGATAATGATCAAGCCCAGAGGTCACAAATGCACGGGGGAGGGTCTCTCCTCCTGGCACACAAGACTGTCCAGTGACTGCTGCCAGAGCTGTAAGTGCTGTATCACATGCAGCAGTGGAGCAAAGTGAAGCAAAGCAAAGCACATCCAAACAGGTCAGCAGCACAGGCAGGAAAGCCTCAACTTTACACTAGAGTGATCATTCTCTCCTCACCTGCCTTCACAATACTCTGAAGCTCTGGAGAGGTTAAGCAGATCTTTGCCAATGGGCTTTCCTCAATGGCTATGTTTATGTCACATTTCTACTTTATCCCACTCTTCTCAGTTGCAGTTCTTCAGTCTTTGACCTTGAGGTGAGGAGACTAGTTGGAGAAGACTCACTGGCACCCTCCCTTGTGATAGTGTGTCCACCAAGCGGAGAAGTCTCATGATCTAGGATCTCAGAAACACGTTGGGACACTCCTTTCTCCAGGTGGAAAAATGCACCTAGAAGATCAAAGAACAAAGGTTCCAGAGCATGGGACTCACACCATCCCACTATCTCCCCTCCTGGATGCTCACAGACTCAGCAGGTTACTGCTCTAAGCACCTGCAACACCATCCTCTGAGCGCCTTGCTCCTGGATCCAAATCTGGCTCCTGTGCTCTTCCCCCTTATTAAACACACTTACCATTTCTGTGGGGCTTCACTCTGTTTATACCCTCTTCTCCTAACACTCAGCTCCTGTGTCAGCCTTTGATAAACTGCCCAGTGCTCCAGACCCCCCACTCCTTCATCTCCAAGGCCTTGCCAGCCCATTGCCCCAAGGTGTTTCATGTTCAGTAGTTGCCTGTTAGGATTTAATGACCACCTTGTCAGGCAGATCTTGTCAAGCCAGCCTGGGCTGACAGAGAGGTATTAATGACACAGCAATTTTAATAGCAGTGACTCCCTAATAACTTCATGATCTGAGTTTACTGAGTTCACTAAACCAACATGCTGGCCATGTTGCAAATAAGCTGTTAAGGATTATTTCTGTGTACAGACTGGATTTTTATTCTTTATCATTTGAGTATGGTGGCATCTATTATTTTGTGTCTTAAAACTATCAACTCATAGTGTAAGATAACAGCCTTAAAATGCATAAGAGCTTGGGACACAAAAATAACTAGTTCCATTTTAAGAGTTAATATATATAGTATATAGTTTCACGTCAGGTAGTCACCTCAGTTTTAGTAAGAATGCTGTCGCATACCTGAAAACTCCTCAAACACCCTTTTAATAGATGCATGGAACCAAATCTCTTTCCCAAGGATACTTGCCTTCCATCATCTTAATGCAACAGGTGATTATCCAATATTAGAAGATAAGTGCTGTGCTATTTGTTTCAAATAAAGCTGTTTGTCCTAAAAATAAAGGAGAGCCAGCTTTACTTCAGGGTATGCATTCTTCCCATCAACTGCATGAAATTCTGTGGTTCGTCTATCAACTAAGACTTCACAGGTCAAATACTGCTTATGTTTTAAAAAACAGGATGGGAAGTTGCTACACTAGGAAATGATTTATCTCTAGTAGGGAGCAGTGCATCTTTGTCAAGCTTTTTATTTTTACTTTATTGTTACTAACAGTTAGACAGTAGACAAACCACTGGTTTTGTCTGTTCAGCTGCAAGGGCTGTGCAGTTTAGCTTTTACTCTGTTTTATCCTGGAAGATGTCCTATCAGCCCTGGTTAGCAGACCATCCTAGTTTGGGAGCTAAGCGTACAGCACCCCAAGTCAAACTCTATACTCTGGATGTTGATGTTGCATCTTGGCAAACTATCTGTTTATTTAGTTTCTAGGCAGGCACACAGGGTTGAGGTAATGAGATCAATGAACTATTTTCCTCAGAAGAGCTGAGCTATCATTTACAGATGTGCCCTGGGCTTTTTTGATCTCAAATGTTCACAATCCATTATTGTAAAAAACAAAAAATAAAAACATTTTTCTGGTTCTGTTGCTTTTTCCTTCCTTTCTTTTTGACAGATAGACCCAAGATAAAAAACTAATGGCATATTGTTGGATTCAGGATTAAATCAGCTATGAGGCACTGTGGACATGGTTTGTGCTTGTAATTTGTGGAATTTCTGGCTTTATGGAAATCAAAATTTTTGCTTGGAAAGGCTGACAACAACTACAATATATTTAGTTGAAACACCAGATGTACCTACTCCTTAATTAAATGCTTAGACTGACATTCCTTAAAATGGAAAACACATGCTCTTTGTAATTCAGATATATCCACATCAGGGCCCCTCTTAGTGTGTTTGAAAAAGTCATGTCCTGATGGAGCAGTTAATAAAAGAAAACTTCACCACCAGTAAAAGAGGTTGGATTAACAGGAGTTCAGAGTAACAGTGTTTTACATGACTGTTTTTCATACATAAAAGCCATTTGCAGCTGCTCAGGATCCCAGACAGTGTGCAGTGTACTCCACAGGTTTGTGAGCCTCATGGTGCCTCTGAGTTAATTGTGTGGCTGTTCTTCTGGAGAAGAGAATTAATCCCAATTGCAGTTACCCAGAGCAGCACCCTGGGCAGATGAAGCTGATAACTGCTTTTCATCCACTCCTTGCAGCTTGGGTCTCCACAAAACAGAGCAGAATTTCCAAATGTCCAGTTAGAAAAGGAAAGAAAAAAGGAAAGAAAAAGAGAAAGAAAAGAAAAGAAAAGAAAAGAAAAGAAAAGAAAAGAAAAGAAAAGAAAAGAAAAGAAAAGAAAAGAAAAGAAAAGAAAAGAAAAGAAAAGAAAAGAAAAGAAAAGAAAAGAAAAGAAAAGAAAAGAAAAGAAAAGAAAAGAAAAAAAGAAAATAATAATTTTACAATTACAGTAAAATGTCTTTGTATAGAAACTACTTTTAGTGTCCAGTGTCTTTCCTGACCTCACCTCAGCCAAAAGTCTGGATCCATCTAATATACATGACTTCAGTAGTCTGTCCTCTGCATTTCACCTGATTCCTCTCAAAGTCAATGCTGAAACTTGCTCTGATATTAGTGGTCCAGGCCTGTACCTTTCCTCACTTCCATGTAAGAAAAGGAGGATGCAGGCAGCCATGGGCTTGGGGAAACATGGAAATCTCCAGCCCCCACAAAACAATCAAATATTTAATCAGGTAGGGCAGGAACAGAGGAATAGGCATGGTGAGTTTGGAACAGTAGCTCTCTTGTCTCACTTACAGTGGACAAATTCACTCATGGTAAAAAAGTGCTCATTAATACACTCCTGTTTTCAAAAGAAAAGTAAAAAGAGTGAGCTGTGAATCAGAAGAAGCTCCGGATTATGATTTTCATCCTGAGCTTCTGCAACATCTCTAAGATGGAAGTCATCAGTTTTGTCCTATGTATATGTGAAATCATGCACTGCTCCAACATGTTTGTCCCACAGTGGATCAAAGCCAGCCATATTTTAATAAAATGTGGAGCACTGTAATTAAACTCATTCCCAGCACAGGTTTGATCTAAGTTATTTTTTGTCAATTGTGCTGCTCTGAAAAACAACTAATGTTCCTTTTGACTGAGTTCATCAAGATACTTCTGAACCAAGTGCAGCAATGCCTCTGTGAGCAAAGGGTTGGCTGCAGTGGATGCACTGATCACTATCAAAAGCCAAACACTGAACCTTCAATGTGTCTTGGGGGTTCTTTTTGGGACTGTGGTAAGTTAAGAGTCTCACTAATGTTTGTGTGTATTCCTGGGTGCAAGAAACAGAATCATTATTTACACTCAGGAAAACAAGCTTTGAATTTCCTTGAGTTGCTTGATTTACTTGACTTTGATTGTATTTTCTTAGGAATTTTTCCTGGAAAGATAAGGCATCCTAACTCTCTGCAGCTTTGGTTTTTCTGATGGATTTGCTCCCAGAATAAGCTGTAGTTTTCAGATGTCTGGATGGAAATTTTCCTGTGAACCTTCTCTCTTACTGCTGAAGCATCTGGCCCATGAAGGCTTTTCAACAGATAATCTGTTTAGGACTTCTCTGTTCTCTCAGAGCTGAAAGGAACAGTTATTTCTGTTTTTCATTTTTAGCCTCCTTGCCTCCCAGTTCAAGCCCTGTTTCAGACTCTCACTGCAGACTTCACAGTGCTCTGTACTGAATGCAAACCAAGGTAATTCTCAGAGAAGGAGTTCAATGCCTCATGAGCCAATTTTATTAGACAGGAAACATTTGCCTACCAACACAATTATTGTTTCATATTTCACAATGTCCTAGTACACATATTTTGTTTGGAATTTTTTTAATTAATCTTGGAAACCATTCCAGTGATGTCTCTTCCCTTAGAAAGAAGTTACAGGACCATAGTTCCTGGTTCATCCTGCTGCAATGCAGTTGCTACACACAATGCTAAGTCTGCTGAATTAGCAGCACTATGAAAGCACTGCCTGTGATTGCTATAGATCCACAGATTTAAATTCAGTCATGTACCTTCAAATGCTAATACAATTTATACACACCAAATGAGACAGTGAAATTTTCATGGCCTTTCCTCCAACTCTGTACACATAAAATAACTTTATCTTAATTGGAGAAGGTTTTTGACTCATCTGCTCTGTGTCCCCACACAGTGGTTTGTTTGTTTTTTTTTCTTTTTCAATACACATTACATTATTTGGAGTAATGATTTTTATTATTTTATTGTGAATAGTCAGATCTGAGAACTTGTGAATGCTCTTTGAGATGTGAGACTGAAATACCCTGGAAAACATGGGATGTTAAAAATCATCGTGTGTGTTGCAATTTGAGAAAGATGTTTCTCAGGCAGAGAACAGCTTAGCTTCCACTTGATCTGCAGAATCATTTTGTGGTGCAAGCCCTGACAATAATTCATGTTAGTAAGTGCTTTCCTTGTAATCTGCCTTTGTCCTTGCCTCTAAGAATAATGAAAATGTAACGTACTCATAAAAGTTAGTCAGATAAATGGAAATTACACCCTTCAGACTCCCACTGCAGTCAGTGTGATAAACTGGCAAGCAAAATTAATTTTATTGTGTGATGCTCAGATGTCCTTTGATGGTGAAATGCAGATGCCAAATAGTCACCATATGAAGCTACATGACACCTGAAAGTGCGGAATCTGTCCCACTAACACTCAGAAGATAACTCATATGATTATTTTTTATTCATAACACTAGAAAGCCATAAGAGAGAGAATGTCTAACCTTGAACACCAAAATATTTTATTATTTTTTTCTTGAGCAGGGAGGCTTTTGGTACTGCATGACCATAAAATAATAGCTATAACTTGAAATATTATCTGCCATCTTATCCAACAGTGTTACATCAGTTTCTACAGCTGATAGTCTGAATCATTGTTTGTTACCAAATATTTGCCTTTCATTACTGTCTAAAATACTTCTAAATATACTTCAGTCATCTAATCAGAGGGTTGATTATTCCACGCTCTATGAAACAGGTGACTGGTCAGACATCAAGAACAAATAATTGAGAATAGGGAGGACTCAAAATCAACAACCCATAAGCAACTGACAGGAAGAAAATTGTTGAACACGCTCAGTGACATGATTTATGCATTTGTATGTATGCTAACCTTCCAGTTGTTTGTGAGTATAAACAAGCATAAAGGACATTAATTTTTAATATAAACTGGTTCGGGGGGGGACGGACATGTTATGTGCTGAAGTGCTAAATGTATTCAAGAACACACCTTGAAAAGATAGACCTTTTATTTGAAATATGGGTAGGAACTATTTCCAGTAGTGAAAAAATTTATTCTTACTATTTATTTTAATTAGCATTAACCATACATTCTTACATTCTTTTTCTGCACAGTGTTACTTCCTAACTTACCAAAACAGATAAGGTGTCTCCTGAACTGGTATAAGACAGTTTAAGAAAATCTCCGTGGCTGGGTGTACATCAGCAGGGCAGGCAGTCTGTTCCCCCCCAGCCTGCCTCCCATCACCACCTAAACCTTTTTTCCATGCCAGTCTGCCAGCCTTGACCTGCTCAGGATAAAATCACTAAGCCACCCTGCCCTTTGCCTTCCCTTGGCAAAGGCACATGAGGGCAAAACTATCTCAACCTCTCTCTCTGAAATGCTGGTTTGAAGCATTTGCACTTGAGGAGAGACACAATTAATTCCCCCATTTACTGCCAGTGATTTGCAGGATGAACGTAGCTGCAGAGCTGAGGTTAGCTTGTGCTAATTCATTGAATTTTTTTCCAGGCACATCAGATTTCCCGTGACTTCCTGACTGTTCAATGTCCATTCTGTAGAATGACACTGAGGACACATTAGAAAACTTATAAATCCTCTCAGTTCTGCAGAAAAACAAAACTACTTTCGCTGATCATCTCTTATGGCTAGCACTACAGTTTCACCATTTTGAAGAAATCATGGGTGAAAGAGTCAACACAACAGTCAATGCAAGAGTCACAAACCCAGGTAAGTCCCATCAGCTAGCAGTATTGAAGCAGTCAGGGGCAAATAAAAATTCTGTGTTTAATTCCTTTATTTTTCTTCTCAATTTCTTTCTTTTGTAAATGTTGACCTCATTTCTTTTATTGTTTCTAATGGTCCTTCTGAGTTCCTTGTTTCCCTGTTGCAATCAGACATGGCATATAACATGCAAGGACTCAGAAAAAGTTTTGAGGGCAACCAACATCAGTGAAATAATCTATGAACAATTTAAATTACTTTGAGCACTTTCAACACTTTTCTGTGAGAGGAGGAAGAGCTGTCAGAAAAATGACATAAATCAGACATTATTTTATTAGTCTGTATTTTTTACTATGATCTGAGTTTAAATCAATGGGGGAAAATATTGAAATTATGGTGTAAAAGGAGAGTCCTAAATTTTCCTTTTGCCACGGAGCAGGGTACTGTGGAAAAGTAAGGTAACATAAAATCTTAAACTATCTCCCATATTTGGGTATGCAGAAGAGGGATGAGTAGGAAATAAGGGAGAGAAAAGTTTATGAGGACTTTATGAAACCCCATTCAAATTCTGCAGCTGACTTTAGTAGTCTGAACTTAACATTCCTGATACAGGAAACACACACGCCTGAACCATCATTTCAAACTTCAGGTGTTTCTACAGTTGGAAGTGTTGCTGGTTGCTTCTTTGCCAAGTATTTCTATCAAAAACCAGCATGATCTTCTTAATCTGAAACCATGAACATTTTGTTAATCAGGACCAACTGTATAAAATTTCAACAAGTTCACAGCAGAGACATTTGGTCAAACACACATACACAAAATGTGTAGGGCTATCTGCCAAGGAAACTCCGTGGAGACGTTGAACTATTTGACAAAATACTCAATTGAGTGCAATAGGGAGTTTAATAAGCTCTGCACATTTGTGGACCTTCCCTTTCTCCTCAGTTAGAAAGCACCAGTTGCACCTAGTCTCCAAGTGCCCAAGCCTGCTTTAGCATATCAAGAATCTGAAGCTGCAGAAAGCCTTCAAAACCAGTCAGCATAGCCCTTGGGAGTATTTTTCAGCACAAGGTCTAAGAACAATGTGGAATTAAACAGGCCCCAGGAATTTCTGAAAAACTGCTGGATTTGCTTTTCTTCTGTAGCAGTTTAAAACTGGTGGGTGTAGCAAGTGGCCACAGCAGAAGCCACCAGCTATGGGAAATCCTATACAAAGGCCTGGCCAAGCAGAATATGATGAAGGGAGCAAAATTATATTTTCCCAATATTTAGTTCGGTCACAGTTTGAGGGATTAACATATTTTGTTTGCACCAAAAATACACAGATCTACAAAAGCCTTGCCAAGATGTGATCTCCTTTTAGCCTGCCCTGCCTCTCTAAATTCCTAATTAGACAAAGAAGAGTATAAATGTCAATAATTTTCTGAAAAAATCTAAGCTGGGGAAATTGCAATAACCCAGATTTCAAAAAAGACACTACCTGAAACCCCAATATGAGTCCTAGACTGCTGCCTTCAGCCTATGATGTGTTTTTCTAAATAAATGTCCTCTTCTGCAGTTTAGCAGGTAGAAAGGCAGTATTCTATCTGCAGTTCAGCATGTGATTTTTTTTAATGTGGTTTCTAATCAAAGTTTTAACTTCCTTTCACAACTTAGAAGACAAAAAGTAGATACACTTGTTAATCCAGACAGTCTTTTTGCTTTCCACATGTTGGGTCTTCCCGGACCAATTTGTCCAGTTTTGCACCCACACCTTTTAAAATTTACTACAAATATATTTACTTTTGTTTATAAGTAACTTCAAAAATAAATATTAATTCTTGGGGGTAGCTTTCCTGTACAGATTCTAAATAATCAATTAGAAAATTCACTCTTTGTCATTCTTTTGTCACATGTCCAAAAGGCAACAAGGACAACATTTTCAAAAATGTTCATGTGACTGAGGGATCTAAGGCTCATTGATTTAGGGTCCTTTGAAAAGTGTCTCTCCTATTTTGAATGAATGCAGTTTTTAAAGCTTATGAACCTTTTCAGTCCTTCATCATTCCAGATGCTATATGAATCCTGTGTTCACTTAGAAGCTTGAGACACTTATATCGATACTTCAGAACAAATATAGAAAACAGTTTTAAGAGGCTCACTTGGAAATTTTTGGCTTATTTAGCCAAATAATTATTCTACAGCTGAAAATGAAAACATGCTAAGATGATTCCAAAGAACAACTAATCTCACACACCAAACACAAGCCAAGACTGCAGAAAACCTCATAAAAAATAATAATAAAATTTATGGGGATTTAGTAGGTCAAACAGACTATTTGCCTGCAAATCAAGGGCTGCTCATTGCTATCAGGTCATCATTGCTGTGAACTGTCTAGATTTGACTGCCTCAGAAGGTTTTGCTGTCTCCCCCTTCTCAGTTAATATGATATTTTAAAATTATAATGTGGTAGATAAGTGTGTTGTACTACTTTGGGGGGGGGGAGGGGGGAAGGTGCTATTCTCCTATTATTAAACTGCACGTTGTATTTTCTATGATGATTTAATTAAAATTTGCAGTTTTGAAATGAAATTCTTTGACACTGGAAAGTACCTTTCCTTGACATAAACCTGTCTGTTTTAATCTCCTCTGTACTCTGACATCCATGTATAAATATGGCCCAGCATGGCAATTATTACTATTTCATAAGGCACTACAATTTCCAGTCACATGTGCCCCACTTGGACTGGTTTGTAATAAAGCTACAAAGCATTGAAGAGAAAAGAGACATTTTTTATTTAAGGTTTTGGCAGCAGCCTGTTTAAACATTGTGACTCAGAGCACCAAGGGATCAATAAAAACACATTTATCTCTCCAGTTCCTTTCAATGAACTTTAATCCTACTTTTCTGCATTTCCTGTTTGCAAAAGGGTGGGAAGAGATTCCTAGGCAGCAGTGGAAAAAAAATCCCACCATTTTTCAAAACTTATTCTTAATTATAGATTGATAAAAATCAAGCTTTTATAGCATTTTCAACAGCTGTAAGAAGGTAATTCTGTTAGACTTGCTAGAGATTAGTTGTAGAGTTTGAATGAATTGCTCACAAGTTATTACATATGAAGAAAATGCTTTTGCAGAAAAGAAAAAAATACAGAATCAACAAACACATTGTTAAGAAAAAAACAAAGTAGATTAAAAAAAAAAAGATTACAAACTATTGTAATCTTCCTGATTTTTCTGAGTGATAAAAATGAAGGCAGTTTCACTTGAACCTGGAGATTCCTTCAAAACCATTTATATTGGAAAAACTGAGGATTATGATTACTAGGCATTCAGGTATTACAGTGAAGTAGGGCAGTAAGAGGCATTCCCATCCATAGAAATCTGCTGTGAAACAGAAACTGTACATTTTGACCTTTCCTCCAAGAATTCTGTCTCACGTAGTTTGTGAAGATATGATAACTCTACTGTAATGAAAAAATCTTTTCCAAATGAACAGGAAGACTGTCCTTGAGCCAGAACTGCGGCGCAGAGGTATTGGGATATGCCCTCAGCATCTGATCACGACTGGCAGTAGACCATAACTTAATTTGACAAGCAGGTTGAATCAATTTACACACAAGTTTAAATCTCATAAGCTAGAACCCTGTGGGATAGAAGAGAGGATATCCTTTTTGATTTAAGGCTAATTTCCAAGTCTGTAGAAGAAAGCACTGCAATTAAAGGCAATGGATTTGCCTCTGGGTGAATCCATGAACTCATCATGATTCTATTATTAATTTGTACCTTCAGCAATGCTGCCTCAGATTGATCCCCCAGAGTCAGGAGGTCAGCCTGAGCTTGCTAAGTGAAAACATAGCTGGTCTTTGCCTTGCAAATGTCAGCTCCTTCCCACCTCGTCTCCATCCTCCACAAGTTGAATTTACTGAGATGATGTATGTGGGTACCAATGATTTCAGCATCTGTCAAGGTTTAACTCTGGGCTGGCAATTAAGTGAATGCCAGATGCTCTCTATTAACCCCTCCCCCTTCCCAGAAAGGGAGAGGAAAGAGAACAAGGGAGAGAGACTGATGGGTTGCAAACCAAACTACACAGCTTTAATGAAACAGTAATGATGAAAAGGAAAATAATATATACAAATGTATACAAAACCATGCTCCCCCCAATAATGCTCACTCATGTCACCACCGAGGCTGCATGGCAGCCCCTGGAAAAGTCCTGACTGGACTCCCAGAGTCAGTGACAGGTGGCAGCTAGATGCAGGAATGCACAGCTTCAGGAACATGTGGATCAGGATCAAAGGCAGAAGAACAGATGGAGTCCCCCCAGGATGCTGGCCGTTTGTGATCACTTAGTTTTATAAGAAGTATGACACATATTGGATGGAATACTTTGGTCAATTTTGGGTCAACTGTCTGGTCCACTCCTCCCTGCAGGAGGGTCTCATGTGCGACCCCTTTTCCTCCTTTTCATTTCTGGTGCACAAGAAGTCTAGTAGAGCCAAGCAATGCCCTTGTTTTCTATTGGAATAAGAATAAGCAAGAGTCTTTCTGCATACCATTCTCCACCAATTACTATAAACATGAGTGTTATCAGTCCTAGAAGCAGACAGTGACGGAAGAACATGCTGTTAATTTCAGAAACTGCAGTTACTTAGACGAGACATAACTGAGGAAAAAAAATCACTAAAAAGAAATTTGGTTCTGTCCTGGCTAAAACCCATACAGCATCTTAGGTTCTAACCTCCTTCACTCAGTAATTCAGCAGCCTCCACAATGGGAGATTTTGTGGATTTGCTGATGCAGCCCTTAAAAGAAAGTTCAGAGCACTGAATTACAGAATTTTTTTAGTCTAACCAAAGCAGAAATAACTTCCTAATTTCAGGGCAGAGCTGAACAAGTACATTGTAATGAACTATTTATTTGCTTCAGTTTTTCTACCCATGGAATAGCCTTAAGAAGATTAGTCCATAAACTGATCTACTTCATTCTGGATTTTTAATATTACTATTTGATATTTTTTGTGTGCAAATTCGTAACTTTTAATTGGTAACAAGGAGTTCTATGGGGTCTCAATATTTGCCAGTCTAGTTCTTAAGATTAAGTGACATACTAATAAGGTCTCATTCACCTGGCTATATGATACTACAGTATCTTCCAAAAAAAATATTCACATATGCAAATGAAAAAAAAAAACAAACCAACAGATTATTAAAGTCCATTTCCTTCACCTGTCAGATGCCCATGGAGGCTAAAGACACAGTGACATTTAAAGGAAAAAACCACAAAAAAATTTGAGTATTTTTTTCTTCATTCATTCAGCCTTAATTACAATGTCAGAGAGAAAAAAAAGAACAGTGCTGTTATAATGTATTTGTGAATGTAAGAAATATTCATTATACAAACACACCAAATTCAGATCTGTCAGACTGGACAGCCACTGTGTAAAATCAGCATGAAAACATGGATCATTGCAGAATTTCCAAAGAAAGACATGAGACATGAGACAACAGCCATTTCACTGGTGATGGGGGTAAAAAAAATAATTAATTAATTAATTAATTAATTTTAAAAAGAAAGCAAGAAACAAAAAAGTGAGTTAGTTGTAACTTGTTCTAGCCAAGGAATGAAGAGATTTCAGATCTATAGGGAGGCAGAAACAGGTTTGCAACCCAGACAAGGTTGAAAGAGCTGAGGACAGATCAAATCCCAAGTTTACACTGCTGTAACTAGAAACAGAATCTGGCCCAGCACTTTGTGAAAGGATGCCAAGAAAATTCTTGGCATCTTGAGTTAAAGCCGTAGGTGGTTAACAGGAAGATTAAGGTCAAATAAGGAGACCCTTAGTTGGCCTTGATTCGATCAGATAAGACAGCCCACCAGGCTAATGGCAGCTGGATTTCAAGATTTAAAGGGCTACTCTTCACTGGAGAACAAGACTCTGTCAAGCAGAATGTTACATTTCTAGAATAACATGAGTTTCTCCAGATGCTGACATTTAATCATCCTTTATTAATGTGCCAAGCTATTGAATTAAAAGCAGCTTTCCCATCATAAATTGAGTTCTCTTTCATTCCCACTGTGCCAGGCACATATAATATATATCACATGGGTGACACTTGAAAGAGGAGTGTTTATTTAAGTTATATCTTCCCCATAGTTTGAGTTTGTTTGCAACCTGCAATTGAGCAATGGAATTGAGGTGCTGAGAATATGTTGGTGGGTTGGTCAAGAGCCACCTCAGAGGAGATAAATCAGTAGCACAGATAAATGAGCTTTTGCAAATCCTTTTCCCAGGTCTTCTACAACATATATTCTGAGTCCTCATTCTTTTGTTACAAGAAGGAAAAAAACCACAGTGATTAGTTCAAATAACTTACTGAAAATCTCACAAAAAAAAATCAGCAAGAATCTATATATTTCACATATATCTGCAAGTCAAATTAAAGCCTAGGCGTTCCTGTGGTCCAGTTAACCTGTGCAAAAACTAGGCTTCACAGCTGAATTTGCTTCAAATAGACAGTAGGCCACTATTAAGTTTCATAGCTATTTCATGAGTTAATTCTGCCCAAAGACATATCTGGGGAAAAAATGACATGGTACTAAATTACTGCCCTACATAGTGTATTCTGGCTGCCAGTCATCATGACTTCAGAGAAGGATATATACCATTATTATTTTCCTTGCACAGATGCCAGAGCCCAGATTACTGGCTTATATTCAGCTGCTTTTTTTGCTACTCTTATTAAGCACCTTGCCCAAGAATGCTTTGGATCACTACCAGTCTTGGGATGATAAGAGCTTAGCCTCTACTGAGTGATTTCCTTTGTCTATCTCTTGATACCACTGAAGACAGAGTCCTCATGAATATTCATCCCGTGGGTGAGGATTCCTATGGGCAAAGTAATACGAACAGGTTCACCTACACTCCATGCATATAAATGCAACATGCATTCCCTGCATAAGGATACAGCTACCCCACCTGATGTTTGACCCTCTCTCACTTATCACCATAACCTCATCCAGGAGCAGTCTGAGGTTAGTATACACCAAGCCCTGTCCTGCAATAAAAATCCAAAACATCCATCTTTTTGCCATGTCAGACTAAAAGGCAGCTACTGATGCAACACATTGGCCTCGAGAAGGTGGCACTGAAATTATAGTACTCTCTGGGAAGCTATAAAGCCAGAAAGCATTTCCAGGTCTTTGCCTTTTTCAATGAGTCATCTGTCTGCTGATTCCACCCACTTCAACAGTGCCTTTCCCAAGTATTTAAGAATCCCAACAATCACATCAAAAAGTCACACTCTCGCTCTACTCATAATTTTAGGCCATTAAACAGGAGCCTGCTCATCTGTGCAATCCCTTCAGGCTAATATTTTTTTCTACTTGTTAACAAATCCTGCCTCCTAGATGAACCAGTGAGTAGAGGCACTGAAGTGGTTATGTAGTTCTGAATTAAAAGCCAGCTTGCACCTTCCCAGCTCGGAGCATGGGAACATATAGCACATGATAGTCAGCACTGACACCAGAAAGAAGTCAGTTCTCTGTGGACAAAACAGTCTTTGATTCACCACATATACTTTTTCTGCAACATAATGAAGAGATCACTTAAAGAAGTTGTAATACCGTCACATGTTAATGCTTCCTCTTCATAGAAGACAAAGCACAGAGCCCAATTGCTGCACACTGCAACAAAGCCCAGATATTTATTTGCCAAGATAACAGAATTTTTATTATGGAATCACTTTATTCTGGAATATCAGACAATGCAGCTGAGAGATGTTGCTGCTGTCTCTGACAGATGATTGTTTTGGGGAGGGGGCTTGATGGATCTGCTGATTCTACAGTTTTATTAATGCTCACTCTGGTTGTCATGCCAGAAGGACTCTTTATTTACTGTCATTGTAATTCAAAAGAAAGTTTATCTACAAACAGAATATTTTTGTTAAAATGTTAAACACTTTGAAAGAGGAATGAAATATTTACTGGTTAAATACAAGATCACTTGCACAAAAAGATCACATAAAAAGGGCAAATATGGGTGAAAAGAAAAAATAAATATTGACACATACATGTATATATTTAAAAATATCTATAAGGTTATTTACAAAGAAGTATTCTTTCAGGATACATTTGATTAGTACATAATAGTTTGATAGAAAGTTGGTTTTATTTTCACCTGAACTGTAGAACTGCACACAAGCAGATCTTCCAGAGGTAAATCACAGAATCATTCAGGTTGGAAAAGACCTTTAAGATCATTGAGTCCAACCACAACCTAACTCTACCAATTATTAACCTAATGCTACCAATTCCAATGTTCCTAAGCACCACATCTATACATCTCTTAAACACCTCCAGGGATGGAGGCTCAATCACCTCCCTGGGCAGCCTATTCTGTGTTTAATTACCCTTTCAGTGCAGCTTGATCCCATTTCCTCTTGTTCTATTGCTTGTTACCTGGGAGAAGAGACCAACCCCCACCTCATTACAACCTCCTTTCAGGTAGTTGTAGAGAGCAATAAGGTTTCCCCTCTGCTTCCTTTTCTCCAGACTAAACAAGCCCAGTTCTTTCAGATGCTCCTCATTGGGCTTGAGCTCCAGACCCTTCACCAGCTTTATTGCCCTTCTCTTGAATTGCTCCAGCACCTCAGTGTCTTTGTTGTAGTGAGAGGCCCAAAACTGAACACAGTAGTCAAGGCGCAGCCTCACCAGTGCTGAGTACAGGGGGACAATCACTGTCCTACTCCTGCTGGCCACACTATTCCTGATACAAGCCTGGATGCTGTTGGCCTTCTTGGCCACCTGGGCACACTGCTGGCTCATATTCCATCAGCTGTTGTTGTGACCCGAGTGCAGGACCCAGCACTTGTCCTTGTTGAATCTCATACAGTTGGCCTCAGCCCATTGATTCAGCCTATCCAGATTGCACTGTAGAGCCATCCTACCTACCCTCAGGCAGATCAGCACTCCCTCCCAACTCAGTATCATCTGAAAATTTGCTGAGGGTGCAATTCAATCCCCTCATCCAGATCATTGATGAAGATATTAAATAGAACTGGCCCCAGTACTGATCCCTGGGGCACACCACTTGTGACCAGCTGCCAGCTGGATTTAACTCCATTCACTACAACTCTTTTGGGCCTGGTCATCCAGCCAGTTTTTTAACCAGCAAAGTGTATACCAGTCTAAGCCATATTTAGTCACTTTCTCCAGGCCTTACTAAAGTCCAGGTAAATGTCAGCCACAGCCCTCCCCTCATCCACTAAGAGGATCACCTTGTTGTAGAAGGAGATCAAGTTAATCAAGTTGGACCTGCCTTTCGTGAACCCATGCTGACTGGGCTTGATCACCTGGTTGTCCTGCATGTGCTGCATAATGGCAATCAAGATAACCACTACTCCATAACCTTCCCCTTCACTGAGGTCAGACTGACAGCCCTGTAGTTTCCTGGATCCTCCTTTTGGCCCTTCTTGTGGATGAGGGTCCCATTTGCTAATCTCCAATCTGCTGGGACCTCCCCAGTTACCCAGGACTGCTGGTAAATGATGGAAAGTGGCTTGACAAGGACTTCTGCCAGCTCCATCAATACCCTTGGGTGTATCCCATCTGGCCCCGTAAACTTCTGTATGTCCAACTGGTGCAGCGGGTCACTAACCATCTCCTCTTGGATTATGGGGGCTTCAAACTGCTCCCTATCTGTGTCTTCCAGCTTAGGAGACTTGGTGCCCAGTGAACAACTGGTCCTACTACTAAAGACTGAGGCAAAGAAGGCATCAAGTACCTCAGCCTTCTCCTCATCCCTGGTCACTATGTTTCCCCCTGCATCCAATAAGTGACTGAGGTTCTCCTTAGTCCTCCTTTTTTTGTTAATATATTTCTGGAAGCATTTATTGTAATCTTTGACAGCTCCAGCCATGTTTATTTCAAGTTGGGCTTTGGCCCTCCTGATTCTCTCCCTGCACAGGCTTACAACATTCTTATAGTCATCCTGAGTGGCCTGCCTATTTTTTGAAAGGCCATATTCTCTCCTTTTTTCCTCGAATAGCAGCCAGATCTCTTTATTCAGCCAGGCTGGTCTTCTTCCGAGCCAGCTTGTCTTTTGGCACAGGGGGTGGCCTGTTCCTGTGCCTTTAAGACTTCCTTCTTGGAGAACGTCCAGCCTTCCTGGATTCCTTTGCCCTTCAAAGCTGTCTCCGAAGGGACTCTGTCAACCGGTCTCCAAAAAAGGTCAAAGTCTGCTTCCTGGAAGTCCAAGGTGGCAGTTCTGCTGGTCCTCCTCCTTACTTTTCCAAGAATAGTGAGCGTCATCATTTCATGGTCACTATGCCAAAGACAGCTTCTGACCATCACATCCTCCACAACCCAATCTCTGTTGACAAACAGCAGGTCCAGCAGGCCACCTTCCCTCATATGCTCCCTCACCAGCTGTGTCAGGAGGTTATCTTCCACACACTCAAGGAACCTCTGAGACTGTTTCTTCTCTGCTGTGTTATGTTTCCAGCTGACATCTGGCAAGTTGATGTCCCTGACAAGGACAAGGGCCAGCAACAGGGAGACCTCTCTCGAATGTCTACAGAATGCTTTGTCCGTCTCTTCATCCTGGTTGGGCAGTCTATAACAGACTCCCACCAAGATGCTCTGCTTTGTTGGCCTTCCCCCTGATTCTTACCCATAAACTTCCAATAATGTCAGCATCATTAACTTCAAAACATTAATAGCACTCCCAAAACTGGGGCAGTGGGGAAGCAAACAGCCAGCTGGCCACTGCCGCACCCCACGCAGCGCCAGCACTGCACTGCCACCATTTGATCACTTCTGCAAGCATTAATACTGTTTAAAATACAGGAGCAAAACATTAATTTATTCTAAGTAAGGAGCATTTATAAGATTTGGCTTCTACAAATCCAGAACTGTAATCTGTTAACAAATATCATATTTGAAAACCTAGTAAAAAAAACCAAACCAAACCAAACCAAACACACTGAAGCTCAAATGATTTTTGCTATCAGTCTGCTTCTTCAAAAAAGACGTAGCAAGCAATGCAGTTTCCACATGCTCTAGTCTTTGTCTTCCAGTGGAAAGGAATCTATTTTATGATACTTGAAAAACTTCTTTCTGTGATCATTAAGTTTTGCTCCAATATAGCTAGGCAGTCAAAGTCCTTCAGGGAAGACCATATCCTGAGCCTGTGTGAACCCTTAAACATTCTCTTTTTAAAGATGAAGGTACAGTCCATAAACTTTTCATTGTTCTAAACATCTGTTAAGAGTCATGAGCAGCCTTTCAGCCAAGTCAAGCAATAGGGAGGATGACTTAGTACATGCATCAGTTTTTTACTTCCTGCAAGCAACAAAGCACTATTTCTGTAGTCATTATGTTGTACCATAAAGAAGAGTAATAACTAATCTTCCACAGGAAAACTCATATTAGAAAAAATAAGAAAAAAACTTGTATACTGTCCTGCTTTCCCGCCCTCGTGTATATATATATATATATATTTATATATACACACATAAAAGTAAGTCCAACCATGTAGGGTCTGAAAGTAGGTGGATCATCCCCTACATTTTTTCGAAATTAAGTTCCTTAGCCCATGTATTATAGTCTTTTGTGTTTTTCTGGCTCAGTGAAAAAAAAAAAAAATCTAGGAAAATAGAACTGAAACAGAAAGACCTAAGAGAATTATCAGCCCAGAATATCATATAGGTGAGAATCTAGGTACTTACACTGAAGACCACCTAGCTGCGTTTGAGGCCATATGTCAGAAGATTGCTTTTGCCACTGACCCAAGGTTGTTCACTCACTAGGCTTTGGATCCCTAGTTATATATAGACTACTGTAAAGGCTCTGCAAATCATGATCAAGAAACATAAGACTGCCATCGTACACTTTGATTCCATCTTCAGGAAGCATACAGCTTGGAAACAACCACATGGTGTTACAGATCATGGCAGCTCCTCTGTTTTCTTTCTACATTTTATAGGAAAGTCACATAAATGAGCCTTTTCAAGAGTCTGACACAATGTCTGGATTGCTGATACTCGCAGTTCACAACAGATCCCATGTTACCAGACTATTAGTCATCTATTTCAGAGCAATTGGAGTCTAGGCATTGCCCCAAAATGCATGTGCCAAGAGTTTGATATATCTTGCTCAAATTTCCCCTTGGCATTTCTGAGAAACACGTTTAGACACGTCATCACAGTGTTTTCTATGGATCCCAATGTGAAAGCTTCAATCTTTCCACGAAGTGCAAGAGCATTGTTCAGGTCTGTACTCAGAGCCAACAAGTCCCTCTGCTTGCTAAATTGTCCTCAAGTTAGACCGTGAGCCCCATGATGCTGAGACCTAAGGACTCCAGAAATCTTGTGATCTGTGACTTTGACAGCACAGTTCTCCCCCCTTTTAGAGAAGGTGAGACAAGGCAGAACAGGTAGTACAGACATGAACATGACAAAGGCAAATGAAACATAATGAAAACAAACTGCAAGTGTTCAACATTGAACAGGATAATGAAAAGTAAAAAAAAACATTTTTTTCTTTGTTTGATTAATAATGATTAATTGACTCACAGCGTTTACAAGGGCCTAATCCGATAACATGGCTTAACCATGGTTTTTATAACTGTGGGATGGAAAACTATGGAAGAGTAGGAAACACATGTTTAATGTAACCTTCATAAAGTTGTAAAGCAGGTCCATTGGTTACAATCTTTCTCTTCTGAGCTCAGATGAACTCAGGGACGCACATTATCTTTCCTTCAAAATTCATAATGACCGAGCCCAGGGAAATGCTGCCTGAGAGGGGCAAATAATTGAGAGCCATTTGAGGACAAACATGAGGCTTGGCACCTTGCAGTTGCATGATCGCAAGGAATGAATCAAAAGTGTAAATTTAACCTAATTAAAGATGTTATAATTTCTGTGTTGGATATAGTATGGAGCAAAAAAGAATGTCTAAGAGAACATATACTATTTATTCAATGTTGTGCCCCACCCTTGGATTAACATTTTCGCTTTCTGTTTTTGGCAACCTCTCAGCCAGAAATTTTGGTCCTGAAAAACATAAAATGAACTTTTAATTGCTGGAATATATACTTTCTAGCCTCAAGACCACAAAGCAGAGCAAGGCCAAAATACAGAACACTGGGTGCCAAAGCAGAATGCAGTTCCTTCATGTTTTGTTTTAATTTTTTAAGCTTTGTTTTTCTTTTGGGAATGGCTACTTCTGTCCCTCACACAAATAAATGCCACGACTCAGGTGAAATCACTAGTAGCTCAAGGGCTGATCTTCCTGGTCTTTTCATAAAGGCTCTGGGACTGATGTAAAGTGTGGAATTTAATGGACTTTCAGGTGCACCTGAACCTTATTTCTAATACTTTTGGCTAGTATGTGAACTTTCCTCTTACTGTCTCATGCTGTAGGGCAACGTTTATTAACTTTAAGCTCAGTCATTCCAGGCCATCTGTAAGGAAGGGCCCTCCTTAACATTCTTTCAAATTAAAAAAAAGGAATCCCTAAAAAGCAAAATAAGTGTATGATGGTTATCTGAGGGCTTTGTTTGGTTGCTTTGCTTTGCTTTGTTTTGTTTGGGATTTTTTTTGGTTGGTGTTTTCATTTTTGTTTTTTGTGTTTTTTTTTTAACACCGGACAATAGAGAAGAAATAGTAAAAGCTGATTAGCTCAGAGGTTTTACTATATAATCAGATGCTAGGTACTCTGAGTAGAGCAGGCAGAACTGGGTTTTATTTAGGGAAGATAAGTTTTGTGTTGCTTGTGCATTCGAAGCCCTGCACTTACAACAAACTTAAATTTCCTCAATGAATTTGTCTGTCACTGTACCACTTCCATTCAAACACAGGACTATCAAATATTCACCTCTTTAAAAAGTTAATCCTTCTGGAATATTTAAATTCCACTGTGTGCTCATGACAATGTGTAGGCAGTTTTTTCACCTGTACAACCTCCTTTACCAAGATCTCCAGGGGAGTGATGTAAAGAGCTCAGCTTCATGTGGTCTGATACCACAATAATGGAAAATGTTTCACCTTTTTATCTTACTGATTGTCTCAGAGAGTGCAGTTCACAATAGCATACCTGAAATATCCATTTCAGGCTCAAAAGAGAGTTCTGTGAACCATTTGTCACAAAAGAGTTATTTTCCCTTAAAAATAGTTATTCCTTCAAAATAGTTATTTTCCCTAAAAAATACTAAAAATTTCAGACTCGCATTCAAAAATTATTTCAAAATAATTTTCTCTTCCTTCTGAAAATATTTGCTATCTGAAATGTGACCTTTTCCCATTGGGAAAGCAGGTCACATGGTACTGTATGAGTCACATACCTGAAGAAATAAGCTTGTGTCCTTTTCAACATTAGCTTTCAACCATCATAAATACAGCTTTTGCTTCATAAGCTTGCAATAGTTGCTTGACCTTTCCTAGAGCTGTAAAAATTCTTGCAGATAGATTTTTTATTTTTTATTTTTTAGCAAAGGCTCTAAAACAAATGAAGAGTGGCACAAACATTGCCAGAATGAGTATCATAGAATCATGGAATACGCTGAGCTGAAAAGGACCCATCAGGATCATCAGGTCCAGTTCCTGTCCCTGTGTAGGGCACCCCAAGAATCACACCAGGTGCCTGAGAGCATCATATAGACACTTCTGGAACTCAGGCAGGCTTGGTGCTGTGACCACTTCCCTGGGGAGCCTGTTCCAGTGCTTCACCACGCTCTGGATGAAAAACCTTTTCCTGATATTGAACTTAAACCTCCCCCGATTCAGCTTCCTGCCATTTCCACAAGTTCAAGGTATCCATAAAATGTGTTCTGCAAGACAGAATCTTTTTCCTTGCCTTGCACATCTGGCTGTAAATAATTCATGCATTATGATCCATGCTCTTGCTTGGTACCATGCCATTGCATACAGCAAACACTGCCAGACCACTGTTATGCTTAGAAAGAATACTTTTTGTTCCCATATGCATCCTACGGTTCAAGCAGCATGTGCTCTTGGTGGAAGTATTTCAGCAGTTAGTTCCCAGGGAAGACCTGAAAGGGGCTGAAGAAAATAATTTGCAGTGGGAAGCCTTCAACTGTGCCTGCCTTTCTCACTGTAAAAGAACTTTCAACTAAAAGCTGTCCTCTTCAGAGCACAGCACTGGACTCATCATTGTCTGTGTTGTCTAGGCTCACCAAAAATATCCTGGAAGGTCTTCTGTGTATGAGTAGGTGCTGTGCACAGGTGTAGTGCCCACCCTTCAAATTCCCCTTAGCCAGCTCCAGACATCATTCATTACATCCCCTTTTTAACTTTAGCTGTGAAAATGTGTTTTTTAATATATTTTTACTTTGGAGGTAAAGAACCCAGAAACAGGGCTTTTACCATCTCAGATATGAAAACTAATGATATTTTTATGTATAAAAACAACTTAAAAATCTAAATTTATCATATTTTCTTATTTTCTCAAACTGTCAGAACTTCAGTGAGAGATTTCTAAACCCATGGGAATCTCTACTTTTTAGTTTATGCCATATACTACAGACATGCTATGCAGCTACTATTAATGTATAACTAATACTGACATTTTGCTATTAAATTGATGTTATCATTACAAACCTGAAAATCATCTGGTACACTACAGTTAACTCAGGAGATACAGCTAGAATAGTGTTATTACCAAATGACCTTACAGCTTAAGTTCACTCCAAATCTCACATTAACCATTTGCCAGAAATACAGCCAAGTGAAGATGTGTTTCATCCCTCTGCATTCCAGAAAGCTACCATCTGTTTCCTACAAATGGTTCTGCTGTGTCCCAGACTGAAGGTCCATATATTTACCATCTTTTCTCCAAGAGCTGCTGTCAGCAGATGTTTACAGAACAGCACAAGAACAGAACACACATAAAAGGGTTCTTGCTATGTTATAATCCCCTGTTTCTAGTTCTCAGTGGGAGTGTCTGACATGAAGCTTGCATCTAAATGACTGCATGGAATAGCACTTAATCTTAGAGACTTAATAGAATTAATCTTCATTAATCTATTCAAATCCTTTGCAGCTCTGTCTATACTTTTGGCCTTCAAGATGTCCCACAAGGATTCCTACAATTTAATATGCATCATAAAGATTTCCTTTTTATTTGCTTTAAACCTGCTGTAGGATGGTTTCACTGAGGGCCACTAGTTCTTCCATGGTGAAAAATGATGGCTGATCACTCCTTGCTGACATTTTTTACATCATTCATGATTTAACAGGCCTGCAACATACCCTTCCTCACCTTTGCTTCCTGCAGTTTATGAAAGTCTAGTTTCATTTGCTTTTATATTCTTTTTTTATACCCTTCTATACAACAAGGGTGTTCTTGGAGTCTGACTCCTACAATTCTTTCTTTTTATCAAGGAATGTTGCAGAAGAATTCAATCCAAGTGAGGTGAAGAAAACAATTTCAATGTCAGAGCAACTCTTGCAAAATCCCTGGCATTATGTGATCCAAAACTATCTTAAAGTTTATTCCATCAGCTCACATGAATTCCCTAGGAACTGAAAACCACACCCTTTACAACAAGAGTTTGCAAGAGAAACATTAGGAAGGTCTGCATCATGGTAGGAAACGGAGAGAAGATTTTCCATGCCCAGGCTCCCTTCCTTCACTCCTGAAAGGTCCTGAACTGTTCTGTCTTCTGATTCAGGAGTTACATTATGAGCATGTGAGGAACAAGAGTGTCCTATGGTATAGGACGTAGATACTCAGAAATAGACATATTAATACTAATGATAATGCTTCTGGCTTGTGGTATAAAAGATAAACACAGGAAAAGCAAAATATCCAGAAATACAGACAGGGAACTACACCATAGATTTGCTTCTTAAAGTGATTTTCCACTCTTGGTTTGAATGAATGACGATTTGCACACCTGATTTGGCAAATAATTTCAGCATTGTACATGGCAGTAAAAAGCAACACGAGTTTTTCTCCTAATGATTCAGCTAAATCACTGTCTCTGAATCCCAGCCTGATGCTCCTAGGTATGTTAAGGACTAGGATATACACACCCTGTTGGCCTTTTCAGGATTCCAGTATCTCACTCATACTTCATGCCCTGTGGCCAGTCTTCATATATTGTGCTGTCTTCAGGCTTTCTTTAAAAGCACTCCTCACCACACCCCCTCCAGCTGCTCACTGTTCTTGCTACTCAGTGACACAGTTCCTTATCTCCAGGACAGAAAAAGCTGAAGTCAGCACATCAGGCCCTTCTCTTCCTGCTTGAGCAGTGTGGTATTGGCAGGCCAGTATCATCTTGGCTCATTAGGAGCTGAACTACACTGCAAGGTCACACCTAGAGAGTTACTCTCTGCTGCCTTTTCATTTATTTTGGGGACACTGTTTTCTACATTTGCCCCTTACTCTGTAGCCTTATTTAAGTTAATATTTCCCCAGGAGTGGTAGAACTGTATTTAATACTTTTAATGTCTTATGCTATTTCCCACTGGTACATTTACTTTCAAGATGAAATCAAGCATACGGTTTTATGTTTATATAAAATAGTTAGGTACTGCACTGAAGGAAGTATATGAAGTTCTATATTCTATTTAAAAGAGGTAGAAAGCTTGGGGGGGAGGGTGAGGGGCAGAATAATATCAGTGTAAGGTCATGGAGAAGTTAAAATTGTCTCAGGATCAAATACATCTCAAATCACTGTCTCTATCATACCCACCTTTCTAAAAACATACTCCACCTGTTGCATTCCTTTTATTTTTGTATCTGCTGCCCTCTAATTCCCAAAGGGGGACAAAAAAAATCACCCTCCACATTTAAATCTTAATCTCTGAAAGATGACACTAATGTATACAGAAGAGAACGATAAAGGCAATCCCCACCACTTCTACACTGCCATCCAAAAAAGAGATACAGCCAAGTATATGTCCTAGAGTGCAGTTCATCTGGCCTTTTCTCCCCCTGTGTGCCTCCCTGCTGAAAGCACTGTGGTATAAGTTACTGTTTAGGTCTACTACAGAACAGCAAGACTTCAGAAAAGATCCCTGTAGCAATGGAGCAAGTGACCTGCTGTGTCATGAGGGTGCTGGTTGTTTCATTACCACAAGAGAGAGACAAGGATCACACAGAGGCTTCTGATACAAAGGACATCAAATCCCTTGAAAGAAGTGAAGCAGCAATGGTAAGAAATGGCATTTGAGAGGGTCAGTGAAATCTGCACAAATCCATGAAGATAGTAAGAAAAAGCTGAAGTTTAGTAGAATAAACAAAGGGTATTCTGGGGTGACAAAACCCAGTCCTGATGTTGGATGGTTGACTGCTCAAGTGTCCCTGCTTTGGACTACTTGAAGAAGAGTGGCACCAGAGGTGGAGGATTCAGGACGCATGTGGAACGTGATCATGACATCGACCAGCATTTTAAAGAAAGGGACATGATGTTCATTTGGCTTGGGTTAGTGTTTCTTTTTTCAAAGTGAAAGAAAGGGGGAAAAGAAAAAAAAAAAAAAAAGCTTTAATGGGAAATGTAGGGTAAAAAGAAAGGAATGGTTTATGGGGACTAAGCATCTGCACTTCTGAATAACCTCATTTCTGCTCTTGATGGTGGAAAAGAAGTAGACCAGGTCACATAATTCTCCCATTTAATGTGGAAAGTTTATTCACATGTGTAGTCTGTTGAATCTAACAGGAGATGTGGTTGCTGTCAGAAAAGATTGTATGTGAAGCTGTGGAAGCACCACAAGAGAAGACTCCATAGAAATGGAGAGAGGGATAGGAAAGGATGTCCAAAAGAACAACAAAAAGGGATATTTGAGAGAGCATAGTAAGATACTGTATCAATAATATAGAATCATTGGTCTTGAAAAAACTTTCTAAGGTCAGGGAAATGTTTTCTCAATCTTCACATGAGCCTGGATTAGAAGTTACTTAAGTTTCTAAGACAGTATCTTCTGCCACAGATCTGCTAAGAAATGTTCTTGTGTAAATAAGGCAGTTTTTTTATTAGCTCACTTAGTGTTTCACCCTGCTTACAAAACAGAATCATAAAAAAACACAGGGAGATCCAGGATGCTTTTACCTCTTTACCCTTACATATTTACCATAAATAATGAAGTAGCAGATCATGACTACCCCATCTCAGTATCAATAAACCAAGGAAATGGCAATGTTAGCATTCAAGTAGCAGGATGAACTACATTTTATATGCAAACATATGTGAGGAAGGACATTATCTCAGATGGAAAAGTTTACAAATATAGTGTGCTTACCACAGCTGAACAAGTTTGGACTGAGATGAGAGTGAAAACAGTGAAAAAACAATAGTCATAAGGAACTGTTATGTATCTCCAGAGCAGGATTAGAAGGCAGAACAGGAAGCATTTATGCATGAAAAAAAGGAGACTTGTAAAAAAGCCCAGCCATTGATCATGGAGATTGCAATTATGCTGACATTTACTGGAACACAAGTGACAAGTAAAAGCATGTTCTCAAAATACTCAAGGCTCCTGCCATATGGAGTTCTCTACAAAGTCAAACAAATGGCAGCTTCTAAGCAAAACTGAATTCTACGCTCTGTCTGCAAGGTGGCATGCAAAGTTGTCCGAGCTGGCTCCAGATAAATGAATCCATCGACTGGATGCACTACAGGCTGCAGTCACATAACAGTCCAACCGACTTTATTGTCCAGCATCTTTAGCAGCACCTACATGTTCAGTAGTTTACAGAGGTTTGGGCAAAAGGTGCCCAAAGTTGGACGTATTTAACAGCACTGTAAATGAGAAGAACAAGCAAAATGAGTGTAAAAGCAAGAATGAAATTTCAAAATCTTTTCACTTAGCTAGCTAGAGAGGAACTTCAAAATCTCGCAGTTCAGTGAGAGAGGATGATAGGTTTGAAAAGGTTTCACTGAAATTATAGTATTCACTTATCCTTGCCAAATTCATCAGTGTCACTAAATATCCTCTACTTAGAGAGGACACAAAATGAGTTCTAAGGAAAAAAAAATGCTAATTGTTCCCAGAGAGTAGCACTGAAAGGGTTGTTCAAAGAAGTAATCAATGGCCTTGCTCGACTGAGTACTTTCTACCTATCTTGGTCCTGACAATAGATAATTCTGACTCTTTTACCAACGATCTGTACTGCTTTATTCAGCGAGTGATTCTCCATTTAAGATCAGAGTATATGCTGGCAGATGAGGTGGGATCAAAATAGATATAGAGCTAAGCTTATCTAACTCTCCATATTTTATTGCAATGAGGTTACTCACCCTTCTAAGCACTCTATGAAACAGGGTCAGACCAAAAACAGGGGCAATTAAAGAGAATACTGATTATGTTCATTTTTCCAGTTTCACAGAATCACGGAATCACAGAATTGTCAGAGTTGGAAGGAACCTCTAGAGATCATCTAGTCCAACCCCCCAGCTAAAGCAGGATCCCCTAGAGCACATTACTCAGGACTGCATTCAGGTGGGTCTTAAATATGTCCAGAGAAGGAAACTCCACAACCTCTCTGGGTCGCCTGTTCCAGTGCTCTGTCACCCTCACAGCACACCTGTGGGTGCATCCCATCAGAACCCATGGATTTATGGATGTCCAGATTGCTTAACTGATCCCTAACCCAGTCCTCATCAACCAAGGCAAATTCCTCCTTTATCCTGACTTCCTCTGGGGCCTCAGGGGTCTGGGGCTCCTGAGGAGGGTCTGCAGCAGTGTAGACAGAGACAAAGAAGGCATTCAGTAACTCCGCATTCTTTGTATCCTCTGTCATTAGGGCACCCACCTCATTCAGCAGTGGGCCTGTATTGCCTCTAGTGTTAGTTTTATCTGCAATGTATTTGAAGAAGCCCTTTCTGTTGTCCTTGGCCTCTCTTGCAAGGTTTAATTCCAAGGAGGCCTTGAGTTTCATAGTTGCCTCCCTACATCCTCTGTCAACAGCCTTATATTCCTCCCAAGTGGCCAGCCCCTCCTTCCATGATCTGTTAATTCTCTTCTTCCGCTTGAGTTTGCCCAGCAGTTCCCTCTTAACCATGCAAGTCTCCTGGCTCCCTTTCTTGAATTCCTACCCCATTGCGATGCTCTGATCTTGAGTAACTGGTTTATATATAAGGAATCCTCAATCAGGGAAGATGATAGAGTGACTACTTTTGACCTTTTAATCTATGAATCTTAAATTTTATGGTGGTACCAAAATTATTCTAAGAATATATATAATATACCCAGTAAATCTATATCATAATATCAAGTATAAAACTTCTGAGACTTCTCTCAGAATGACTGACCTTCTGTACAGAAAGCCAAATTAAGTGTAAAATAGAGGACCTTTTTCCTATAATAAATTAAAAGCATGTAATTTTCCATGTGGCAAGGCACTAACGCTGTGATGGCAATACTGAAGTATTTAATGCAATGCACAAATTTGTAAAAAGACTTACACCTTCAGGTCAATGTGCAGCTGCACACAAAAACAGGAACAATGCTCTGTAGCATTAGGGGAGCAATAAAAATATCACTAAGTTTTTTATATAATAAGAGTCAGGGCTGGGTATCAATATATCCCAGTGATCAAGCAGATAACCCCCCCATCCCATTAAAGCACAGAAAGCTCTTAAAATTTGAATTAACCCCTATTGGAACAACAAATCCCACACAGTTTTCAAAGGAAAAACAGAAGAAGTAATTTTGATACCATTGAGATTACAAAGCAGGTTTCTTAGAATAACAACACTCTACTCTTTGATAATGCCTGAGATGTTTCCCAAGGCAGCAAGTATCAGTGATTTGTAAATCAATCATTGCAAGTATTAGTACAAATTAGAATGGCAAATTCTAATAGAGAAGTTTCAGTTTTTTCCAGCTCTTTGCAAGTGACCTCAGATTTTTGAGCTGCTAATGAGATCTCAAAAGAGAGTGATACAAACCCCCTAGAAAGTGTGTCTTAAGTTATTACTGACAAAAGGGTAGAAATCTCAAAATATTTTTTCCTTAGGCCACACTGTGCTCAGCTGGCCAGCCAGTGCTCATGTTGTTTTTGAGTAGCATGTTAAAGAGAGGACAAAAGTAAGGGACACAGAGAAATAGAGAGTATTGCTGGAATGGAATTCCTGGGGAGAAGAGTGGAGGGAGTATAAAAAAAAGGACAACTGAAGCAGGAGCTGAAGACATTAAGGTTTAATCACAACATATAAAGCTGTAAGAAACATGGTGTCACTAACTTAGCTTTTCAAAGAACTCCTTGTTTTTCTGAAGAGTGGTGGGGCCCACTGTCACCCCAACGCCAGATTTTCTTTTGAAGTGTAATCTCAAATGGCCCTGTTCTTCCTTGGCACAGTTGCCAGGCAGGGATAAAGGGGGAAGACTTGAACAGAAGGACAAGCATATCTCTGTCCCCTCACATACACAAAGAAACAGAGCAAGACTATAGCTGGATTAGAGAACAGTGGAAGAGGCTAGGTTTGGTCCAGTTAGCCAGCAGGACTGTGGGAATGATGCAGGGACATTAAGATTCCCATCCTTTTAAAGCCTTTTAAAGCTCTTTGCACTTCATTTAGACCACAGATCTGATTTACACATGCAGCACAGTCTCCATTCAAAGAGTGTGAGTGAAATTTGAGACAAACTGCTTTGTTTTCCTGCTCACCTTGTACCACTGAAATTTCCCTTGCAGTAAATTACTGTAGATAAACAAGAAGCGTTTTAAAAATTAGCATATGATTGCCCTGAAATTAAACCCATGCCTCACAGAACTCAGTCCAGGAACAAGAAAACACTTTCAGAGTTTTACTAGAAAGACGACAGAGAATTTAGAATTGATCCCCTAATGGTACAAGGATTGATAGATAACTGGATAATGAAATTCTGTGAATACCATCAGTAAGTGCATTCTCAGTATTTGTTTTCCCCTTGTATTATTTGCTTCCCTTGAGCTAATATTAAACCCAGAAATCCAGGTTGGGAAAATTGACTTCACTCCACTGCAAAACGTTTCTTTGCTTCTTGTGACTTAAGCATGAAATAAATTAGAAACAAATAACCACATTCAACACCATGGGTAGTGCACAGATGACACTACTGTGAATGCCAAGCCTGCTGGCAGATGTAACACAGCCATGACTGTACTAGAGCAAAGTTGGGTGTAAAAGAAATCTGCCACTGGACTCCAATCAACAGCATTCAGGCATCTATTGCCTAACTGATCCTGTTTGCCTCCAGTTGCCAATCAACCCCCAGGCTATCCTGAATATTAAAATTGGTGTCAGAAAATCCTGAAAAATAAACAGGACGATTGGGCCCTGAGATAAGGCGGGTTCGACCCAAACTGGGCTCGGACCATGACACCTGGTCTTCTATGAAATGTCATTGTCCATGGTCCAAGAATCTCTATACTCTAATCTGAGCCAGACCTTCATATATCAAGATGTGTTTCGATTTTAATATGTCATCTTTTGCCATGCAATATCTGGTTTCTGAATATCCCATAATTTAAACTCTCCTTTGCAGCACAATAATGGGCTGGAATGCCCCTTCACTACAGGAAACCATCACTATGTTCCCTTGTGTCACTGTTTTACAGCTCACACCTTAGCTTAGATCCCCTACAAGCTCTTCAGTCTCCACTCCTCAAGTCCCAGGTCCCAGATAAGGAGGAGCTCCAGAGTTTGCTTAAACTGGTATATTTTAGCTCAAAACCCATCCCTTGTACCCAGGTAATGGGCAGTAACCAGATCCTATGTAAGAAATCTCTTTTCATACCCTCCTCTCTCTTCCCCTGGGACAACTCTAACCTGACTGATCCTTCATTAAATTGTCTTGTGGCATCTGCTCTGGTTATACTTTTCAAGAAATTGTAAGATGGTTTCAAATGTGTTTCTAAAAAGACATTTCCACAATTAGGCATTCATTATTTCAAATATCAGGTAGCAGTACAGATAACACCATGGCCAAGGTATTTCTATCCTTGGGGTCTGAGATCAGAACTCAGTAAGGAATTCGCTCCCATACATTCTTCTAGGGCATCGTCATCACCTATTTCTTCATAAATAGCAATAACATTTTCATCATTTATCAATCATTTCAAATACACTGCTATGGCACTAACAAACGTGTTTTGTTTTGTTTCTTTTCCCCTCTCAAATATTTTATCTTGCTAATTTGCACACAGAGGCTCAGTTGTTTCCCTCTTAAAACCTTGAATGACTCAGATCTTTGATAACTCTGCAGTATATCCCACTCTCACTATATTGAGTTCACACTTCAATTATTTTCATAAAGTCTATTTATAGGCCAATTTTTGCTGCAGTTTGCAATAAGACAGCTAAATAGAGCACTCAGTTACAAGCTTGGCTACTATTTAAAACTTACTCAGGTTACCTGCAGCTATTTGACATGAGAGATTATTACAGTAGATTTGCATAGATGATTGACAAATGCTTTCTGTGAAAACATACAGGCAAAAATAGCTAATTCATGTAAAACACATGTTCACATTTTGTGAACTTCTTTGGTTTTGAATTTGGTGTGGAAAATATTTTTACCTTGGTATACAACAGCACCTTCTGCAAAATGCCCAATCCTATTTACAGAACTGATTTTACCTTCTCTTTCTTCAGCTCTTTCATTCTACTTCTACAGTTACTTGTGAATTCTTTCTGCAATTTATCTTTTCTGTCATCTCTTCTTCTTTTTTTGAAGTGTCAATTCAAATCAAACAAGGTGGCAAGAGGAAGTAGCTAGATAAAAAGGGATGATGGTAAAGGGACTATTTTCTGAACTCTACTGGCAACAGACTAATACAGAATCTACAAAACTTTAAAGGAAACCTCATTGTTTTCTGCACTAAGCAGAGTCCTATTCACATAAGCACCAAGAAAATATACCATAATTTAGGATATGCAGCTTGAACAGGTGGACAGGGTTAGAACTCAACACGTGCTCTTTTAGGCAAACTATTGCGTATTTTCTTATTTGTTACATGAGAGCAAATAAAAATAAGAATAAAAGTTAATTAGTACATGCAGAATATTTTCTGTATTTGCACAAAACAGAAGAATAAAAAAAGAATATATTTACATTTTTGAAAGGATTTTTGTTCTTTTTTGGCCTAAGAATATATCTGTCCTCTGAGAAAGACTTCTAAATGTAAGAATTCACCACGTTACATTTCCAGTTTTGTTTTACCAATATTGCTCACATTTGCTACCAGAATTCTTTGCTTTCTCCGAATTCTCAAGCAAGAGAAAGCACTGGTTCTTTTTTAATTTCTAATTAAACATCTTTAAACTCAATTAAAACTGTGAGCTTGGGCTTTTCAGAGTTTTGATTAGCTAAGTAACTGCCTGTTAGCAAAATGCTATATAAGCATTCCTGTTATCAGTAAATTAATTATCTTGTATAAAATACCCAGTGAATTCACATGGATAGGCTTTGCTGCAAGTCTCCACTTGAAGCATCAGAACCTCCTTGTTCTTCCAGAAGAGTCTGACCTCATTAACCTGTACAACATAGTTGAAGATATGAGAAAACATACAACGTTTCTGAAGAGTGGAATGAAAAAAATCATAGAATCAAAGAATCATGCAATGGTTTGGGTTGGCAGGGACCTAGAAGATAATCTAGTTCCAAGTCCCCTGCAAGGACAGGGACACCTTCCACTAAACCAGGTGCACAAAGCCCTGTCCAACCTGGCCTTGAACTCTTCCAGGGATGGGGCATCCACAACCTCCCTGGGCAACCTGTTCCAGTGCCTCACCACCCTCACAGTAAAGAATTTCTTCCTAATGTCTAACCTAAATCTACCCTCTTCCCATTTAAAACCATTACCCCTCATCCTATCACTAGACACCCTGGTAAAAAGTAAAGTTCTCTGAAGAAATGTAATGTTAAGAGTTGGCTAATTCAATGAAAAAAATGTGTTATAAGAAAATGCACCAAGCTGTATGAAAAATAAGTCATCAATTAATTTTGTTCGGTCTTCATACTTAAAGGCATCTACTGCACATGCTTTAAAAACAGTCCAGTTAAACAGGATGCCGAGTTATTTAAACAGGAAAAACTGTTAATACTGGGATCCAAGACAAGAGGATCAAGCTCAAAATTTGCCTGGCTATGGCGTGTGCTGTGACCCAAAAACTATTTCTATTTGTATGTCTCAATGCAAACTCCTGGCGAAATGAAGGGAATTGAACTGAATGAAAAGAATGAAAGGATTCTCGGTGTTTATCCCTCACGATCTTTGGATTTCAATTTCACAGAAGTGCACAAAGGGTTTTTTCTTTTTCATTGAGGGGGATTTTGTTGTTTTGCTTTTTAAAACAGTTTCAGGCTTTCTGTTTAATTAGTTTTATTTACTATGTCTTTATTAGCCTGGCATTCCTTATCACTCCATTTCAGCTGTTTCAGTACAGGAATAGAATTTTTTTTCCCCAATTTTTGGACGTGTTATAGTCTGTTTTGATCTATTCATAAATTTGAATATCGCATAAGAAAATCTTTCAAGAAATTATTATTATAGAACGGTTTTCCACAATTAAAGAATTTTATCACAGCACTAACAAAAGCATACAAAGAATTTATCTAGTATCCATCTGTGGGCACCTGGCCCACAGGAAAAGCATTAGTACAGATTGTGACATAATTCCCAAGAAGGAATCAAGATGTCTCATGCCTGTATCTAATTTGGACAACCACCACAAAGGGATCAGCATCAGCCAAAGACAAGAATACACAAACTATAAATGATAGATTGCATCAACACCTGAAGCAATAATTGCTGTCCAGGTACCACAATAGCACAGATTCAGTTTCTCAAAATTCCTTCTTATCTTACAGCTCACACATAAGAACATGATGTGCAGCTGAGAACTTGGCATTGACCAAAGAAGAGAAGAGGATTTCCAGCTGGATCCATGAAATGCTTCCTTTCATCAAGGAGCAGTGTGGTTAATGTCAAAAGAATTGTTCAAATGGCTTAGCAGAGATCTGACTTCCCCTTGTAACACACACATGAAGAGCATCCAGTGTACAGCAATACCAACTGCTTGGTAACATCTCTGGATAACAAGTTTGTGGTATAAAATATGAAGATAGGGGGAAAGGAAAAGTGTGAAAAACAACAAATAGTTTTAGAGGAAGAAAAAAAAAAAAGAAATTATGCTCCCACTCCACAGAATTTCCTACTAAAAGACCAGTTAAACCTTTTTTTTTTTTTCTGAAAAAGAAATTGTATTATGGCATCAAACATATCCCAGCAAAATGCAGTTAAAATGGCCAATCTTCAGCTGCACAAAGGTAAAAAGCTTTTGGAAGACTAATTGTAACCTACATGAGAACCTTTGAAAAAGACAGCTGGAGACTTTGGAAGTTAAAATAACTGGTGAAGTGTCAGTGTCCCAATCAAGCTCAATCATTTGAATCATAAGAAAGCTTCAGAGGGGGGAGAGATGGCCAAACTCTGCAAGCAGAGCAGGGATCGATGCCTGCACCAATGTACATGCTCCAGCTGAGTATCCATTGCTGCCTGAGGACAGTACCCACACAGAAAGAAAAAGAGAGAGGTGGGGAGGAAACATATAGAAAACTGGTCACCCACCATGTATTTGAAAGCCCTCTTAAGTTTGGCTTATCATGCTGTATCAAGAAGACTATGCTTGCTGAGGACATCAATAGAGAGACTGTAGAGACACGTATAAAATCTTTTCTTCTCATAACAGTGGAAAAAATTGAGATCTGGTGGGGGACGGGGAGATAAATGGTACAAATAACTAAGAGAATTGGCTCACATTCTTCTGAACTCTTGCCATAAATAATGTCTGGGAATGGCCAGAGGCTCCTCCAGGATAGGAGCTGTGCTCGTTCCAATGGCAGAAAACTGGAATTTCCAGCACAAGCTCTGTGTGAATTACAACAAGGTCAAGCCATCCAAATCTGCACTTGCCTGAAGATCCAAAGAGAACTGAAGTGCCCACATCTAATTTTTTTCCTTATTACTGTCCTATTTCCTCAGTAAGCTTCAGAGAACACTGACTTGGCAGATGTGACAGCTGGTCAGTTGGGTAAGGATGGCAGAGAGATAACATTTTTTTTAAGCTTTACCACACCAAGAGAAACCATTTTGTTCACCTTTGCTCAGCATAGCTCACTGTGTGCCCTGTCAGAATCAGGGATAACACCAAAGCAACATGTTGATTAGCTTTTAAATATAAGATTTGAAAATAGCAAGAATACAAGAACAGCTTAAAGACTATTTTTTCAAAAACTTCAGTGAATGTCCCCTGTAATAACAATTCAGATAATAGGAGATGGTTTTTAAAAATGTTCTGCGTTCTTTTTGTTAAAATTACAAAGTGATATAAAAAATAAAGGATATGCTTAAAACTCCAGATACACACCAGGAACACTGAGAACACTAACAGCATTTGGATTTTATAATGATGAATTAACAAGCAAACAGGAAAACATAATTTTAAAAGTCTCATGAGGCAGATAAGAATGAGAGAGTTCTGGCCCAGCATATATCTCCTCACATATTTCTTTGTATACCTAATAAATACACTTTACATAAACACATATACATTTGAGCACATACACATGTGAAAAGACTCAGATAAACTATTTCCAGATTAGTTTAAATAACAAATACAAACTGAATACAGTACTAGGGTAACACAGTTAAGCTTTCAAAATTTAAAAAGTATCCAAATAATTTTACACAGGAAACCTTACATTTTCTTCTCTGCTACATGCCAAGACAATGTTTTATTCAAGTATCATACACTTATTTTCCCCCAGAGAGTCTTTGTCTATTTAATGTGCAGGATGGACTGTTCTCAATGAAAAAGCACTTAATGAAAATAGATCAAAATACTTAAATGTTTAAATACGTAGTCTCATGGCTTATTTACATGGTATTATCAAAAATCTGTTCTGAAGGCAGAATAAGTTCTATAAGGGCTTATTTCCAAGGAGTTCATCAGAACAATATGTATTTTACAGAAAACAGTTAAACAAGAAAAAAACAAACAACCCACATAACAAATGAATAATCAGCAAAATAGAAGTGTGGATTACAACTCACAACCAAGTCACAAAAGCTATCTTTTCTCTTTCCACAATCCTCCATCCCTCAACTTTATTTACCACAAAGGAGGAAGGGATTCTGCAGGCAACAACTGTCTTTATGACACAGTCCTGTTTCACCATCTGACCACTGGACACCCTTGGAAAAAATGGAAAAAATTATGAGTGCTGCTGCACAACATACACTGCATAACTGTGCGTGTACATGCACACATGTAAATCCTCCAGGAGTTGTATAATGTATCATTGAGAGCAGGCTTTCAGCTCTCTTGTTTTCAAGTTTCTTGATCTCCTCCTGCCCAGCTGCCTCCTTGCTCCCTCACGACACCCACACCCAACTTGCCATTTTGACAAGGCTCTTTCCCCTGCAGCAGCCTGATCTCTTTCTTCTCTTTCCTATTTGCATGTTCTTGAATGAAGAGTTGCAGATTCTGCACCCAATGTGACAGCAGCTCCTGGCCATGGTGAGGACCAATGGGTCCCACACCACCTCCAGAGGGGACGTGTTCAGCCTGGCTCTGCTGATGGGATGCAAGTGCTGACAAGTGGTAGGGGCACATACAGCACACGCATTGTCATCAGAGATATTAACTGCCATCTGTCACAAGTCTTAGCATCTGCAAACAGGTTTTCAAAGGTGCAGCCTTGGGTACTTTAAAAAGGAACAACATAGGAATTACCTTCCATGATACAAACACATTCTAGTGTCCTTGCTCCCATATGGGCTAGATAAAAAATACTCATATTTTTATAAGAAAAAAAAAACTGACAAGATCTTACTGGAGTTTCAGCATTTATTTTAGTTTATCTATTTATTTTTATTACCTATTATCATTCCTTATTCTCTTCTTCCTTCCTTCCTGTCATCCCCCAGAAAAGAAGATAAACTTTGAATGTGGAGAACTACAAACAAATTAACTTTGAAGAAGTTACGAGCTACGGAAAACAGTGTTTTATAATGGAAATCATCTGGCAGCCCTTTCTATTTGAGCTGCCTGTAATAACTGTGATGAGTTGGAGTAATGAAGAGGAGCCATTTGGATCTTGTGATAGCAAGAGCAGTTGACATTGGCCACACAGCATTTGGGAAATGCATTAGTTAAGAAGTTCCAGCCTTCCAGCCCTGTGGTCTGTGGAGCACTTGCCTGTGGTCCATGAAGAGCTGCTTGGTTACATGATTCTTGATCTCCTCATTTCCAGCTGCTAAACTGCACTGTAAGGCAGATCAGGTTTCCCAATATTTGTCTCAATGTACACAGGCCACCACAGAAAGATATATTAGCATAATTGTTTGGAGGAAAGGAAAGTTGGTGTCCTCACAGATGAAAGTTAAGTATGTCTGCAAGATGATCCCTCTCAGAGGATGGAGACTGAGCTGTGAAATGGCAGAGAGCCTTGCGTTAAATTCCCTGGTATTTGTAGAATACTTGTAAACGAGGACTCCTTTCCCACACCCTCCTGCCTCCCCCAAGCCTGCAACCAGTTTTTTACTGCATCAGTGGGGAAACAGCAAAGTCATCCCCTGTGAACCCAAGGCCTTACTGATTTTTGTGGGAGTCCTCCACATGCCCTGAGAAAGCTGTTTCTGTCTTTCTCTTCTGACAGAGTTCTGTGATTCAACTGCAATAGAAATAAAAGCTCCATTAGGGTTCTGCTCTGGTTTATCTGAAAAACCTCTCCAAGGAACAAAACAGTTGCACCAAAGGAAGTGAGTCCCTCCTTCATATCCCGTAGACCATCTATTTGCAATTGAAATACAGGCATTTTCTTGTAAACAAAGACAAGAGAGAAAGGGAAACAAAAAAGCAGAACTAGCTATTATCTCAGCCACACCCATGCAAAGAAGAGAACCACACAGGGTAGAGCTGAGGCAGGGAGGTAGACAAAAAGAAGCAGTAACTCCTCAGACAGTCTCATACAGACAACTGTGCACAAACATGCCACAAAGTGAGGATTTCCCAAACCAGGATGACATGGGATGAAATTATCTGCTGTCCTTTACAACATTATCTGCTTTTGCTGTACACCTTGCAGTTTCTATACAAGCAACTCTAATCTACATGATTGTTGGTCCAGGATACAGTGGGCCTCTCTGTATTCAGAGCAACATTTTGTTTGTAAACATGGAGAAAGAGAAGGGGGACCTACGATCTTCCTCTTCGAAATGTATCTGCCAGAGAGAGTCAGAAAAAGAAAACAGGAAAATAGCCAGTGGTGCAATGTAGCCAAATGAGCCCGATTAAGGAGATTCTACTTGAATTGGGCATTGCCCAAGTGGAATAAAAGTCCCCAAACATAAATATATACACACAGAGAGAAATATAGAATATGTCTATAAATCCTTTACTATTTAAAAATACATATATACACACATTCGTCCATGAGTACGAATATATGTACCTTCATACACAGTGCAAATTTCAGTGACTACTGTATTTTTTGATACATCATTACTATCACACATTACATGTGGTACCAAAATATATCTTAAAATTATCCTTACATTTTCTTGTACCTGAATTCATACCAACACTGCAGTATTTGTCGAAAACTACTTTTAAAAATAATTATTGAACAAATTGTAGTGTATCACTAAAGAAAAAAGGATTCCCTACTGGGAGGATTAAAATATTTTTATACCAGGGAGCCTTTTGGAAAAAGATTGTGAGCAAGCAGTTGCTACTTTTCTATTCAATAATTCATGAAAAATGTTTTTAATAGCCTGCCGGTGGATAAGAACTTTATAAACATGTTCTGAATCCTAGCAAAAAATGTTAATTTCACACATGAAGAGTATAATATACAAAATCTGTTGACCCAGAAAAAAGCAGAAGATAGTCAGATGGCTAATCACAAATCAAACACCCAATATTGGTGTTTCAGACAGGGATGTGGTATCCTTTGAATTCTGGGTGAGGCTCCTCAGCAATGAAACATTTCTCATTTTCAGCTAAGAATTATCTTAAGTGGCATATGGGAATGAAAAACAGAGAGGACATGTTATTTTATTTCAATAAAATCATTATCTGCTTGCCAGCTTCAAACCAGAAATCCTACAACTTTTATTTGAGTTGCATAGGAGCTGCCTGGTTTATCTCCTCTACATGGCAGCAAAGAAATACAGTCTGGAAGCCTGAGGCATACGTCAGAGATTGTGGGTTTGGATGTTTCCAAGTCCGTCTTCAAACTGCAAATAGCTAAAGGCCAAATTGCAATTTTGATTGGATAGCCATAGGTTAAAAGCTTTATATATCAGGGGGTTTTGTTATTACGTTATTTTAAATGAGTTTTTCTGGTAGAAAATGGTGGTTGAGAGATTTCCTCTGAAACATCTTTGATGTCTCAAGGTCTTGATTCATCTTACCTAATTTCAGACACTTGCCTGAAGCACTAAGAACTCTACTTTTGGACAGTAGAGACTATCTGCCTTTTCAGTCATTCTAAGATCTTCTGTCCATGCACAGAAAGCATTGTGTGACTAGATTTATAATTCAGTTGTCCCAGTTTGGCTGGGGTGAAACCAAAGTCAAGACTGCTTGGTAGAGTTTCCAGCTTTTAGTATTCCCAATGAACTTGAGTTCTAACTGAAGGATAAAGAGGACAAGCCCAACTGTTGTTGGGGGTTTAGGGTATTCTTTTGGTTGGCTGGGTTTTTTTTAGATTTTATTCAGTTGGTTGAGTTCTCCTATTTGATGGTTTGGGGTTTTTCAATTTGTCAACATAAAATAAATGACAGGGTCTTTAACAGTTTACCTCAGACATGTGCTTCCCTCAATATCTTAAAAGTTTTAGGAATGGTCTCATATCTTTTCCCTCCAACCACATCAAGTGATGGTTACTCTACAATGTAGCCCAATAATATGTAACTAAGTGGTATATTTCCACTAGGCCATGTTCAATGCAAATAACTAATCCCAGCATTTTATTAGCCTGACTAGACCCAGCAGTTTAGAGCAGAATATGGTACCATTAGTAACATTTTATTTCAGGCCAGTTTGCATGTCTTTCTGTGATGGACCCTCTGGAAATTATAGGGCATAACTAAGAAATCACTTCATAGTCCCTGTTATTCTACAGTACTTTTGCAGTCATCATTTTTTTTGCTCTCTTCTTGCAGGACCTCTTCCTACTCCTCTCCCCTGCCTCTCCTATTAGGTCTTCTGCTCTTCCAATCCTCTGTGTTTGGTTTTCCTCTTCTTGTGACCCTATTAATGCATTCTTTTTGGATTTCCATTTTCTCCTCAACTAGACAAGACTAAACAACTAAACAAGAGTTTGTAAAACAAACCAAGAAAAGAATAAATGTAAGTGCTGTCATCAGACCGACTCTGTTTCCACGTTCCCTTCCTGTGCTATAAACTTGTGGCAAAGGAAATCTCCCATGTGGGATACAAATATATACCCTATGTAGCTATACTATGAAAAGGGGCCATTCTCAGACAAATGTTCCTTTTAGATCATCCCATAAGTTAACAGTAATGATTCAAGAGCCAACCAGCTTAAAAATATGTCCATTCAGTAGGGTTTTTTTCATAAGGTAGTTAAAAGAAATGGTGTATATTTGGTGTGTACATATATACTCTCACAATATCTTTGAAGTAGACATTTGGTGCATAACTTTAGCTTTTTGTGCTGGGTTTATGACAGCTTGTACTGGAAGATGACTAAACCAATGGCATCCTTTAAGGCCTACTAGACTAATGAGCTCTAGCCATGAGTTATACATGTCTCCCCAGTGACTGGGAATAGGATTGCCTAGAGATGTTGCAGAGTCTCCATCACAGGGTGGACACATTCACCTACCAAGACTTAGGCATAGCAAGGTACTATCCTTGGTATGGGAAAGTGGCTTTTATCAAACCTTCTCAACATTCTTTGCCTATTCCCTCAATTGACATAATTCTTCATCTCTGTACAGGTATATTCAGGTTGCATACAAAGTTGTTGCCTTCCTACTTAAGCTTTCAAAGGACCCCATCAATAGGTGCAGCAAGCAAATGCAAGGCAAGATGGTTGCTTGAGATTCTACTATTTAGAGCTATAGTAATTTTTCATAATAGTAATAACTAAACTAGAAGCTATTCCAGCCTCAGTTTCAGTACAAATCTCCTATAGCAAGCCTAATCAATGTAAGCTAATTGAAAACTTTAATCCATCCTCATGTTGTACTGAACTTCAGCTAACCAAAATTAGGCTAAAATAAAAAAAAATTCAAAGAGGTGTATGATGGGAAGGGACAAATTCCATTAAATAAATATTTTAAATAAATAATAATAGTTTTTCTTAAAATATAATAAACTACTGATACAAAGAGTGATATTTTAAACTAGTCTTTTCCAGATGTCTTTCAGTGGTTCTGTGGAAAGAAGTAAAACCCACAAAACTGGTTAGTCATCATGATCATAAAGCTATTTTAAAGCAGTTCTAGTTGTTTATTATCACTGATTTTGTGAAAAGAAGCTCAAAAATGCTCTCAGATGCCTTAGATTGGAGTGAAACTTTAAAATGCACACTGATATTTAAGGACTGCGTTTTCCATTCCCTAAGAGAGACAGACAGACAAAGACTCTGAGAAGTGGCAACTGGAAAAAGAAACCAAAATACAAAAACATGCTACTTTCTATGTGGCAAGACATAAAGGAGCTTCCGTATTTTGGTCACTTCCTTTTTTCTCATTGGCACACACACACATGCACAGTCCGCACACACCCACAGACTGCTCCTGAGCCTCTAATCCTCTGCTGAAAATCTTTCTCCTTGCTTTAATGAGCTCAATTCTCTTTGGAATGAAAGAGATTAAATACAAATTCCAGCACAACAGAGCCGGCAAGTCAAAGGCAGGAATGAATGGCTAAGGTGGGATCATGAAAAATAAATACATACATACATACAAATGCAGAAGCAGGGTCAGATCAAAACTTCCATCAAAATACAGTCCTTGCATGTCTCTACTTCCAGCTGCTCATTGAATCAATTGAGTTCTGCTTGGGCTCAGGTATGTCTTAGCTGCTGACATGTGAGGTCAGGTTTTAAAGGTTGACTAAAGAGGAAATCTCGTGAGTAAAAGCCCTATAACAGAAGGCTTTGCTTTACTCACTCACAAAAGAGGAAGAAAGAAAAGAAACAAAGTATTTCAGGAACAGACTCAAAAAGCACAGAGTACTAAAATTAGGTTAACTCTACAGCTTATTTAAGTTTTGAGTGTTTGGAAAACACTCTTGCCTAGCACCGTACAGCACAGAGGAATTTAGGAACAGTTGATTCTGCTTAATCAGGATTATATGAACTTTTCAGTCCTATGTTTTATAATTCTTTAGTTCATTTCTGGGACCATTTGCTGCTTTTACAGGGCCAGAAGTGAAGGTGCTGCAGCACAACAAATAACAATAATGAGATCATGACTCCTACTAACCTGATCTGGGCCATCAAATTCAGTCCTCTAGCACAGAATGTAACCATGTAGAAAAATTTTAGGCCTTCTAACAGCTTCACTTCACCAAAAACACACACCATCCACCCTATAATAAGCTTAAAGCCTTTCACATACAAAATAAGCAACCTCAAGAAAAGCAGTTATGTCACCAGAAAGGGGAAAGATTCCTGCAATAATCTGCAATTACTCTGGTAAAACTCCTAGAGATCAAAAGAATCCATCCATTGCAGCCCTTAGAAAGAAGGTTTGAGACTCTGCTCCTACAAGAAAAGAGGATGGGCTGGCTAGAAGCTTCCCACCAGCTGGTGCAAAGGCTCAGCACAGGAAAGTGCTCAAAACTCAAAAACTCCCAATCAAAAACTCTTGTCTATTTGAGAGAAAATCTTTTCTACCTGTTAGTTCAACATGGGCTACATGAGAAGGACACATCAGTGAATCACCTGAGATTTGAAGTGAAGAAAATATCCAAAAGAAAACATAAGCAATTAGTAAACAGGGTGGGAAGGATCGCCCATGTATATAGCTATGAGGAACTCTAACAAGTGTCAGTGTTTGCCCACAATTACAATCAGCATGAGTAAATCCAAATACACGAAGTTTTAAACAGGTTATAGGGTTGACTATGGAAAATTATGTTATCTGTTCATACAATTCCCTCCATGTGATGAACAATCATCTACTGTTACTAGTGTTTGCTATGTAATTATTATTGGTTGTGGGGAAGAAAAATGGAGTCTTTCCCCTCTCTAAATTCAGTGATCCTGCTTCTGAATCCAAATAATTCTTGGTTGGTGCAAAACACTGCTTTAACCTGTAAAAATAGCCCACAACAGAAAACATTAAAGAAATTCCTCTTGTCATTTGGAAAAGCTTTCTTTTAATTAAGAAAAAACACCACAACTTGAGGAGCATATCAACATATTCAAGAGCTAAGTCCTCACAAAGTCCTTGGTCCCACCTAAAAATAAAAAAGGCAAGACATAAAATCATTTTATCTATGACAAACTTGCAGGAAATGAATTGAAAAATATTATTTCAAACTTCGGTTTATCTCTGTGCAACAGCCATCCACATCCTTAAGATGCATCTGAAACCAAGTTTAATATTATGGGTATGTATAACCAAGAGTGCTGCCTGTGGAAATACCATTCTGCTTTATCATTACTGATAAAGATTCAGCCTAACGAGTGATGTAGCTTGGGAAGGCCCTGTTCAGGAAAAGATATGGTTTACCTGAAAGTTTCTGGAGGCAAAAAAAAGAAAAATACTCAGAAGGATAAAAGAACTTCCAACTCCAAAATGTAAGCTGCTAAACCTATGGAGAAAAGACCAGAGCGTAAACAAAGGATGAAAGGCAGCACATGACTCTAAGTAAGTAAAAAAACCCTACAACAAAGGTGGGTCTCAGTGCTTGTGGTGGACAGGATAAATGTAGCATAAATGATACATAAAACTAACATGGATTTATATATGTTGCAGTTAGACTTAGGGAAAAATTTTCTAATTACAAGAAAAGTGAAGTACTGGAATAGATTGCATACTCCAGGCCTTAAATGGTTGCATCTATAAGTGTAAACATCTGTTAACTTGTTTAAAAGCCAACTTAATTTAATTAGCACAAATCCCTATGTGGCTTTTCATTGACTTAGTTAAAGTAAAATTATGGGCTCCTTGGACTGGGAGGGATCTCAAGAGGTCACCTAGTCCATTCCCTGTACACAGGCAGGATCAGCTCATCTCACGTCATCCCTGACAGATGTTTATCCTCTTTTTAAAAGACCACCAATGGAGAGTTTATAGCCCCTTTAGACAATCATTTTAGTGTGAGAGTTTTGCTAATCTACACAGCACAATCCTAAGCAGCCATAGCAAATTAGGAGCATTCACGGTCAGATACTAAAGTGACAAAAAGCAATATATTAAGCAACTGTGATTGCTTTTAATCATGTGAACATATTTATTACCACCTCTTAACAAATCACCATGCATCATTTGGCAGATAGTAATGAACCAAGTACATACACACAACCTATCACAAATGTGAAATAAATTAAATTTGCTTAAACTTTTACCTCCATTTGCCAGGGGCTAAAACTATGCATGTGATTAATTAATTTTCCTTTATTGGCGGTTGTGTAAAGCAGGATAACTATTTTTCCTCTAAGCTCATAAGTTTCTTACATGATAGGTTGATTTACATATTGTTATTTGAGAACAACATTATTCTATTTACAGTGCTAGTGCACTTTTCTTTTTTCGCATCACGGAAGTCAAGCCTCTCTTTTTCCTTTTCCTCTCACTTTTCTGCTTACTGTCACTTCTATCCCCTCTCTTTGTCTCTCTCTCTCTATTTTCCCATTTTTCTTCCCAGCCGACACCCGAGGACCCGTCCGTGCGCCCGGACACTCCCCCCTTCAGCTGGAGTCACCAGGGAGAAGAGTTGCTGGGAGAGTCGCTGGGGGAGGAGGGAGGGGATCAGGTGTTGCACATCCCTTTACAAATATATATATATTCCCTTATCACTAATAATTAAAATCAATCTGTTTCACTTTTCAACCCAGAAAGCCTCTCTTTCTCATTTTTCTCCCTCTTTCCCTACCTTGGGGGCGGAGGGGGAGGGGAGTGAATCGAGAGTGTTCCAACTCGGTGCCAAACCATGACACACTCCTAGCCATTTTTTTAATTCCACAAATTCTTCACACATTTTTGAAACAAAAGGAGAATGCATTTACCAGTACTCTTAAAAAATCACCTGTTCTTACCTCTGCATTTAGCAGAGAAAAAAGGTGCTGAAGGATCAAAAAACTACAGACCAGCCCAGGTTGGAAGGGACCTTGAGAGATCACCTTGTCCAACCTTCCATGGGAAACGGAGCCTAGATGAGATTATCTAGCACCCTGCTCAATTGCACCTTGAAAACCTCTGTTGATGGGGCTCTAACACATCCCTGGAACACAGCTTGTTCCAGGGACTGATTCTTCTCACTGCAAAAAAATTATTTCTTAAATCAAGATGAAAGCACTCTTCTCCTCAAGCTTTCTTCCTTTTGTGGTTAAATCTAGCTCACTTTGTAGCTGCATTAGTGCAGCATAACACATATGCCTTGGATATAAAATAATGTGAAAAGCATTTTTAATATTTGTTGTGTTGTGCAGAAACTCTTGCCTCCCCACTCACATGACAGCTGTGCACACTCCTAATGCCCACACCTCTGTCTATCAACCTGTTACTTTATTTTCAGATTAGAAGACCAGCATAAAAGGCATTTTTCATTGCATTCAAGCCTACTGACAAAGACAATTTCAGAGACAATCCTGGAAACTTGAATTGTCCTGGAAAGTCTGTATCCCTTTGAATGATGTTGAGGTATTTCACAAAGTCTTTCTTTTGCCTCCCTTAAAATTGGGCTTGTGATCTAATTTTTTTCTTTACACTAAACACACACACACACACACACACACACAAGATAATGTTTTTTTACTTCTTGAAAAAAAATGGTCAGTAGTAGCAAGTCCCTTTATCCTTTGACAGAAAGATACGTGGTACATATTACATTTGTTCGTGGTGAACTTATACAACTCCAAGGATCGAGTAAAGAACTAGGCTTATTTTGCTGCATAAGACAAAGAGTTATAAAATTGGCATTTTACAAATTATTTAATTCTTTCAGGTCTTTTAGCATTCCACTTTCACCAATATATCCATTCTAAGACTTGAGACAGTAAATCTATCATGTAAAAGAACAAGGTGAAAGTTATTAAATTATTCACACTTTAAAAAATACCTAATACACAATGTTAAAAAGGCTACCTAAATATTAAAATGCAGTTCTTGAAATAAAAAAATATCATTTTTTTCCTGGAGGGCAGGATGGGGATGGTCTGGTTTCTTACAGAAACACCTTAAGCAATAGCACTATGTGCCCATCAGCGCTAACAATAACTTCCAAATAACAATAACTTCCAAGCCTGGAGAGAGGGAAGACATCCAAATTACTGCCTGAGCTAAGCATAAGGCAACAACTGTTTTGTGAAATAAGATGCTACCTTGTGCCTATGGGTTGCCATCAACAGGCACTGACCTCCATGGGTGCAACAAGATGCACTGCCCTTTGTGAAGCAAAGAGGAGGCTGTGCACACTCAGAGGACTGGAAAGTAGGCCACAAACCCATTGGACACCAGGTTTTGGTACTTCCACTGCTCTTTGACAGGTTAGAGGTTGCAGTTTTGTCTAATGTAAAATGAATGAGAACTCTCCTTACTATGATTCCTGACAAAACACTTTATTTTGTGAAATTTGCTTAGTTTTTAGTGTGTTGGTACTGCATCGCCACTGAAGTACATTCGAAATGTCGAAAAAAACCTGGACAGACTTGTTCTGACTTCTATAAAGAGATCACAGATACTACAAAAAACAGTTCTCAAATACAAACATATCCCATGTTAACTGGAGTCCCTTTCACTTTCAAAAGGCATCAACACATTAGAAGTTTATGAAAAACACTAAAAAATGTAATTGATCATGTGAGATTAATATGAAAATTTCTGCTTCGTTGTTCTGTTTATAAGGTTTTTGGGAAAAGTGTTTTAAATGAATAGCCTATATCTGGAAGAGCTTTCTCACAAAAAATCCCAATGCTTTTCTTCAAAATCTGTAATGGGGACATAGGGGGTATAAAAATAAATTATATTATTACATCCTACAATGACAAGTTACGCAGAGCAAAGTAACCAATGGCTATTTAAAACTGTGCTGGTACTTTAAGGCAGCTTGTTCTCATTTGTTCTTTTTGAAGAAATGAAAGTGTACTATGTCATGCCATTTTTTCATTCTTTAACACTGATGTTATGACACTGGATGGTTCCTCAAAACGCAATGGACAATTTCTTTCTTAAATTACTTTTTAAATTATTCATCAGACTGATTAAATATGCAATCCTTATAAAGCTGATTCAGAAAAAGTTAATTAGATCAGTTTAAAATGCATTTGGCAGAAAGAAACTAAATTAATAGGTTATTTGTTTTCTTATTGTAGGTATATATCCAAAGAATAAGTGCAATTAGCTCTGGCATACTTTAGCCACAATAAAGCTTATTTTGACAACTAAGAGTCACTGGGTTGTTTCTCTGCACACAGAAGTTGAAGCTGTCAGTCCTGATGAGGGTAAACTTAGAAGTGTGGATCACCATTATTGTATACCACCTGACAATGGGCAAATGCCTAAGGATAATCTTTTTCCTTGCTTTAAAAACAGAACACACATCAAATAAAAAATAAATCCTTTTTGTACATGGATGGTATTCAGGTTGTTTCTTTGATTCCAGTCTTGAGTTAACAATAGCCCCACAACACTCTTCAAGGGTATCATCTCCATAACACAGTTTAAGTAAAGAAATATATATTTTAAAAAAAAAGAGGTTTATTACAAAAGAGGAACACTTTAAAAGCATATCTATTAAAAAAAAGTTATTTAAATCATTGATCATAACAAAGATGTTCCTCACCCAGAATCAAGACTCTTTGGAAAATATTGTGCCATTTTTGTCATCCTTTGGATTACAATAGAGACTTTTGTCTGGGACCCCAGAGTTTGGGATATTATTTTCTTCATCTGTTAAATAATTTGAATCTGACAACAGCTGGCTAATTAACACTTGACAGAAAAAAAAAAACAAACTCCTACTAAGTTCATGAATTACATACAAAATACAAAGTTTGGCTTGACTCTCAGAACTGAAGTGGATTCGAAATTATTGGGCTCTAGAGCAAAACACATCAGCATTAATGAGCTGTGCATTTGTAGTGTGCATGAGGTAATGCACGGGTAAGACTAACGTGGTGAAATTTTAAGCTGTAGATAAGTGCTCCCAAGACACTCATAATCTGAACATCTGCATAAACATCTCAGACTCTACTGAAAATCTGTTCTAACAAATCTCTGTCACTGAGGTGAACGTTCATGGTTTGCTGTGATGACTGCAAATTATCAGACTGTATCTAATCAATAAAGCTTGGAAATCCAGAAGCCAGATGTTTCAGCAGGCCACCAGCAGGGGAAACTACCAGGTAGAAGAACAAGGGAATGCACAAAGCAAAGGATACTAAGAAATAGGACCAACTTAGATTCACATAGATGGGAGACATACTTTTAGACTTGTGACCTGATGAGCAGGCAATATACACCTTTTAATTGTCACCATCCAGTTTTAACACAGAAACATGTTTCTGGATTCTAATTCCAGAGAAACACTAAACTATACATCCCTTGTATTCATTTAAGGTACCTTATGAATGGATCCCATGCATGAGAGTTTAATGTACTTTATGTTAAATAAGTTTATTTCAGAAAATTACATTTTTCTCCTTGGGTAACATGGAAATGTGATAGCTTCCTAGCAATTCACTTTAATAGACTTAGGCAATTTAAATATCCTGTTTTATGGTTGTACGAGATCAGCAAAAGGACTACAATACTTTATAATAGGAGTTATGTATTAATTTGAGACATTTTTGCAGGTCAATGTTCACCACAGGCCTGGCCATTTTTCTGTAAGCATCTGGAGGACACAATCATTGTTTCCCAGCCCAGAGGAGATGAAACAGCCAGAGAGCTCTTGGCCAACATCGCAAACGTCACTTTGAGTCATCTCTGGGGTTGCCACGATCTTGTTTCCTCATCACATGCTAACATTGTCTTGTTTCCTCATCACATGCTAACATTGTTTGTAAGACACTTCTAACAGAAAAGAGCACTTTTAACCTCCTCTGCTTGCCATGTCGAAAGGAGCATAACATAGGACATTCACTTGATGGCTAAAAGCTTACTGCCAAAAAACTACACTGAGATTGCACAGGCCCTGGAGAAGAACCTTAAAGATTTATTGGCTGGACTACACTTTTGTGGGAGTTAACATCACCTCACTCCAAGTCTGAGCTTGATTATCTATGTATTTACTGTGGGATCACACTGGCCTCAGTCCTTGCTGATATTGACCAGAGATCCTGATTCTCTGTCTTTTATCTTCTGTCTCTCATAGTAAAAACATTCCAGAAAATCAAATTAGGTTGTGGATCTTGAAAAGCCACTAATTTGACAGATCATTATTTGAAATAAGCTGCCATCATCACAGTAAGTTGTTGCCATCTTTCAGTAGCTTTCATTGTTATGCATTCTATATCAACAAGCAGAAATAAAACCCATTTTCTACAGAACTACTCATTTTGCACTAATTTAAATACTGCAGATTTCACTTTTAGACACATCTGACTGCAAAGAAGTGCCCCAAACATCTAGAAAAATTAAAACATTTTTTCCCCTTGTTTTATTTTTAATATTTGTAACTGACATAAAGGTTACTGCATTTGCTCAGTGGAATAAAAAGAAAAATACATGTCATCTGAAGAGTTATTGATTCCTATGAGCTATTATTAGGGTAGGTTATTAATTTATTGCTCATTTGTGTGTGGATAATCAGTCATGTACCCAAATTGCATGTATTCCTGTTTTTTCCAGTTCACATAGATTTCCAGGCCACTACTTCAGTCAGTCATCTGTTGTTCCTCTTCCATATGACACTGCATAAGACAGAGGTGGGGGGAAAGAAAAGAAATAAAGAAAGAAAAAAAAAAAATAAAATTAGCCTAAACCATACTGTTTTGATGAGCATTAAGTGGGATGTTTGCACTTTCAAAGAAGCTAGCTATTGCTTCAGTCAATAGGTCACAGTTCTAATACAGATTATTAATGTGAGCTATCACTGGAAAAACAAAGAGGTTCTTCTTCATAAAGAAGTTTTATATTGCTTCACAAAGCATTTCCTTCTGTTCCATCATTTCCTTGAGTTCCCTTTGCTATCAATAGCATTTCAAACTAGTGAAACAGAAAAGAAATGTAGGAGCCCATACATCAGGTTCATAACGTTAACTTTTCACTCTATTCTCCCCATTTCCCCAAATCCTTAAAAACAAAAATAAATTAAATTTCTTGGACCTGAAAGGCCTGAATGGTCGTTAGAGTATTTTAAGAGTATTCTGGGAAATATCTGCAAAATACAGGAGAAAATAGTTGCCTTACTTTCATTTTTTACGGTTGGTTTTTTTTTAAAGAAAAACCCCCAGCATTTTATGAAGATAAAAAGACCATTTAAAAAAACCTTCTCTCCCCCCCTCTCAGCTGCTTCACTTTTCCTCTGAGACATCTGGATCTGGTGTACGTTCCGGTTGACAGACAAGAAATACATACAAATGCCTTTGGTTGTAGGAGTAAAGCACATCTTCAAAGATTTTGTTGTCCTACTATGTCACAAAGTACAGTGAAAGCTGAAAAATTGCAAATATTTAAAGAAAGAAATAAATGTTGTTCTTCATCTTTACTTGTGCAAGTGCCTTATGATTAACAAGGACAAACTGCAAATGTCTGAGAAAGACATTGAGGGGGCAGAAAGCACAGCACACTCCACCAGAACTGTCTTCCAGCCTCAAGTGCTTTCTGGCACAAAAACTTCCTGAGACAGTAGTGGTGTCCTTGAATTTAACTGCCATGATGGATTTTCTTCTGTGAGTTTACTTGTAGCATCAAAATGCTATCTACAACCTGCCATGGTAAGGAACTCTGCAGAGTTATTGCACACTGAGTGAAGTATTACCTTACTTGTCACATTTACTCAGTGTTTCCTGCCTCTAGTAAGACTGATCAGTTGTTCAGGTTCATCTTCTACATAGTGCTTACACCTCTATGGCCTTCTGTCATCCCTCTCCAGGCTGAAGACTTCCAGTCCTGGTCCATCCTTGTTTTCTTCTTTCTTTTCCAGCCATAAAAGATCTTTTTGAACTAGACAAACCAAAATGAAAAAAAAAACAAAACAACAACAAACAACCAAAAAAAAAACAACCCCAAACTTATGAAGTAGAAGAAACACTGATTTATCTAACATTTTGTACTCCAATTCCTTATTCTTCTGGCATTGATTGCTTTTCCCCCTGACCTCCCTGAGAAGCAATGAAGTAATGTTTTTGCAGACTATATTTGGCCCAAGATCCTATTCCCAGAGACCAATACAAATTGGCCCAGAGGCCAGCATAGAGTACTCAGAGTTTAGATTATTTCTCCCTCCACTTGGTTTTAAATTTAATTGGGTCAAACTTCAGTTGTCATTTTTTCCTTTGGTATTAGCAGGTGCTTCTGTGACTCTATTCACTCAGCCTTTACTATTCTAAATTATTTGGTGTCATCAGCAAATTGACACTTAACTACACTTCAAACCAGCTACTAAAATACTGAGCACAGTGGATTCCAGCACAGAATCTTTTAAGGTCCCAGTAATGCTCTGACTTTTTATATTTTCCTAGCTTTTTAACTAGAGTATCTTTAAGGTCCTTTCCAACCCAAACCATTCTGTGGTTCTATGATTCTATGAAGTTTTTATCTTTCTAAGAACATTATCACTTATATTGCAGAAATTAGATAATTTGATTTTTCAGGGATGTATTTTGTCAATTACACTGGGAAAACCAGCTATAATATATTAGCCATGTCTGCTTTGTCCATAGCTTCTGCTATAAATTCTTTAAAGGAGTCCAAGCATTTGAATGTTCTATTTACAAATACCACATTTGCCCTACATAACTCACCTGCTCACAGACTGAGATGACTTCCAGCCACATAAATGAGATCCAGACCTTTATATGCCCAAAATTCAACGATCTTTGAATTCAGCATTTTGCTCAGAGTTGTAAGAAAACAGTGGTTTCGTTGATGTGTCAAAGTGACAGGATATTGGCAGCTGATCCATATAGGCTATTTTGACTGAATGAGGAGCTCTCATGCTGCAGTCTTCTTAATTTTGTCTTTCCAGTCCCATATCAATACAAAAATACAAAAACTTATTCACAGCCTTGATTGCTGCTGATGGGTTATTGTAAGCAAATAAGCTCAATACAATATAAAATGAAGGCATGACTGATGCAGTGACAAATGAAACAGAAGGCACCACTGTCAGAATTTTTCCAAAAAGAAGAATAAATTGAAACCAGTTTTACTTGGGTTACTTGATGACAAAGGCATTTAAATACAGTCATCGGTAGGCTAAGAAAATTATAGTTTGGAAGAAAATGCTCAAACAATATAAAAGCTGAATACAAGCAAAGTGGGAATCAGAGACTGAAAAATTATGATGCAAAATGTAGGAATCCCCCTTGCTGTGTGACTGAAATTCTGAATAGACCTGAATAAGTTATTCCATATGCAATACAAACTATTTTGTTGCTGTTTTATTTAGAAGGACTGACCTGGAATTTCTTCAATTGAAAGTCTCAGGAAGAGATTATTTACATATAAAGAAAAAGAATACACCAAAAGAATTAGTCACAGTTCTAGGTAAGTCCCCAAAAAGAAACCTGAAGTGTCTTTAGGTCCCAGAATGATGTGTTTGCATCTCTACTAAGAGAGTGTTTCACTTGTCTTCTGCGCCAGTTAAAGCATGAAATGCAAACTTGGCTGACCTACTTTTGAGAAGTTACTCATACTGGGGTGTGTTCCTTAGTAACCTTTTTTCCTAATAAAACCCATTTAAATATATTAAATAGAAATCAGTGTTATGATAATTAGTCTCTATTTCCTCAGCAGACTTCTGCTTCTTGCATGCTGCAGTGGAGAGGTGGGGCACTAAAATGTTTCTGTGCAGAAGCCCCGAGATTAATAGTCTATTGCATTAACCTCTCCAGTTTTTCATCTCCAATAGAGAAATTTCTGATTAATTTTGCAAATGGGCTACTTTCTACCCTGCCTTCAACAAGTCCTTCACCAAGCTCACCAAGTCCCAGAAGAAGATCCAGAGACATCACCAAGAACTGGACATTGGTGTAGAGAGAATCCTAGAAGTGACTGTGCCTTCTCTCAAAGGTGCCAGTTCAGAATAATGGTATTTGAGAGACAAAAGCTGTTCATTTCTCCATGGATCTGGAGCCCTTTCCCTGTATGTGATACTATGCTAGGAACAAGATGAAGGATATAATAGTTAACATCTACCTTATAAAATTTATTACTTGGCTTCCTAGGTTTCCCATGTTTTGAGCAAGTGCTCTAAAATATTACAAACTGTGACCCCTCTGAGTTCAGTAAAGTCTGACTCTTCAGGTACCCTCAAAATGCAACACAGAGCCTTGGGTGAGCTGTAAGAGGACGTCAGACCACTACTGTGGTCTGCTGGGCTAATGTGTCCATGAGTAAGTAGTCTGTGACTTTCAGTTTACACTAGTTATTGCCTCTCTCCTTTGCTCTTGCAAAGTTTACCTTTTCCACCAACCCAATGTGGCGATTGCACCTCTAATGTCTGGAGTCTTTCTGCTTTGACACATCACTCATCACACAGTTCCTCTCTATGGCGCTGATCTTCCTCACCCCAAATCACTGGTTGCTTCTATTTCCTTCAAGTCTTCAAGCACTGCAGCCTAATTCTTTGGTTGTATCTCACAGAGACAAGAAATCCCAAAAGGATTCCTGGAACAGATCTTTCAATTGCCCTCATCCTTTTTTTATTATTACTATTTTTTATTTTTTTAACAGAAATAACATTATAAGTTTAAATTTCAAATTTGAAACTTCAAATAACTATGATTCCCAACAGTTGACTTCTACCCAAAATGGAAAATATTCCCCAGTGTTGAGCTAGACTCTGGACATTTTCATCTCTCCGAGATGACAGCATCAATGGAAGGGACTTTATTCAGTTCTCTCAGCCATAATAAATCCCAAAGTAATCTATTCAAACAGCAACAATTTTCTTGTAAATGGTCATTGAGGGTAACAGGTGTTGTACACCCTAGCCCCTGTTCATCATCCCCTCATGGCTTCCCAGATCCCTTTTTTCATGCTGCCACCTTTGACTTTTACTTGCTTTGCTAAGGAGTTTGGAGCTGGCTTTGCTCTTGGTGAGTTTGGGTATTGGTAGTTTAAACCTCCACGCGTTCCCCCCACCTCCATCCTGTTTATTTCTGCTTCTCTGCACATACGGGCTCTGTATAGGTTATGAGAGCTCTAACAAGGTCAAAACTCAATATAATATAATGGCAAGGAGTGATAATAGGTTTTCTGTTATTTCTATCTTCTTCCTTTATTTTCAGTCCACCTTAGGTATCATTAGTTATACATGATCTGCTTGCCATATGTACCAGAAAGGAAACATCTGGCAGCAGGTTTACTGCAGAATTTTAAACCCTATCTTAAACTGAGAAATGCCACAGAATCAGTCAGCCCACTGAATTCAAAGGACAGAAGAGTATATATTTGTCAAGAAGTGTACATATTTATCAGATGTTTGTATAGACTACTGAAAACCTATGTTCTACTTCAAACTACATGTTACTGGTACACGGGCAATGCCAGGCTCTGTAGTATATATTCAGAGGCTGAACACAACCATGAAGAGTGGTCTGCTATGGATATGAAGAAAACAAAGAAATGTACCTGCAAGAATACAGTTTCAGCAGTGCTAATTTTTAGTAAAATTGGATAATGTAGTAATTATAAACTGTCCCCTGAAGGCACCAAAGTCAGAAAATGTCATATACTCATCCGCAGCCCAGTTCATTACATTGTTATGTCAGAAATCAGCTGAAATGAAAAGCAATTATAGATAAAAAATTGCTTTGAAATGAAAGGAAGAAAAACAAAACCAATTATTCAAACCCACATTCTGTTAACATTTTTCTTGCATCAGTCAAATGCCACTAAACACCTTTTTAACAGCTTTAACTCATCAAGTGTTGAATAACAATCCTGATTTCTGTAGCTTCCGATTGTTAGATGTGAAACAGTAGGCACTATCCAAAGTGAAAGGACAATTTCCCCCTCAGCTTTTTGTCAGGAGCTCATAGCATGAAATAGTATTGCTATTATCAAGCAAAGGAAAATAAACAGTGGGAGAGTAGCAAAACAGCCTGTTGCTATTACTAGGCAGTTCCTGTGAATGGAAAATATACAGTATAGGAGACAAATACTTTCTCTTGATGGTTCAGATAAGTGTGTATCATCTGTTAGTGGCAGCCAAAAGTTAGATCACTCTTTGTATATCCCCTAAGCCTGTGGAAATTAAACTGTGAAGGGGGAGTAGGCAGAAAAAAAGAAAAAGAAAAGAAAAAACTTGCTTGTTTAAATTAATTAATTGAACACAACTCATTCCTGGTTACACTAGGTTTTGCCCATATGATCTATCTTCAGGGCCTCTGCTAAAGAGCAGTTGCAGACAGACAATAGCTTACCCTGCAGAAATAACACAGCCAGGAAAAACAAGGGGTTAAACAGCCTGAGAGGTAGAAAAGCCTGTAGGGTGCACATCTCTGCAAGAGCACCTGCCAGCAAGAATCCTTCCTCGAGCACACCTGGCAAGAAGCAAACTCCTTCAGATACACTGGCAGCAGTCCCTCAGAACTGAACCCACGTTGGCATAGCTCACTGCAGAGCCACTTCACTGTCTTGTGACAGTGTATGTCAAGGCCTTTTATTCTGCTAATGAGCTCTGTATGTCTGTTTTAGTAAATCTATCTGCTGTGCTGAAATGGAAACTTCGTTGCTCAATTACTGTTAATTTTTACTTGGAACATCTTTCCAAACGCTTTCAATCCAGGTGGAAAGAGGCAACCTCTCTAAATGGTGACCTCAATCTATCAGGAAATGGTTTTATTTTTAGACTGTGGTTGTTAGTTGTGCAAATGACATGGCAAGTTGAGCTTGCAGTTTCCCAATGAATCAATCAGGGAATCATGCACTAGCAAAGCAGCATAATGCTAAGATATCCCCTTGGCAACAGGATGACTACCAAACTAAAAGGCAAAGAAACATATGTACAGAAAAAAATCTTGGGCATGCTGTCACCCAGCCTTAAAATATATTAATAAAAGAAAAGCCCAGACATTAAGAGAAATCACCTGTAGCAAGCAAAAGCCCTGTGAGGTGAAATGCTTGGGTAATATTATAGCAGCAGTGCATCAGCAGGCTTCTTGTTTGATGGGAGGGAACTCTTGGTGACAGCGCTCAAGGCTCAGAATGGTGGGCAACTTCTTATGGTTTCTTCTTCATGAGCATGACACCTAAGCTAGGAAAGCATTATCTGTTCTCTCATTAGCCAGCTGAAGCTTACTCTTCAGGGTGCTGTTGCAGAAAGTGCCAGAGGTGAAAGCACAGCAGTGCAGTACAGAGGCCCAATTCTTCATTGGTCTGTGATAAAGTTATATTGTAACCACACCACTTTTGAGACAACACCTCTTCCTGAGGCTCTGAGATTTCTTTTCCATAGAGGGCAGAAATCCCCCACAGATGAGAAATAAATGGAAATAAACACATACCACCAGTTCTCCTAGGTCTTTTTATTTGCACATATTTCCATAACCACTGATGGACAAGAATCCCTTCAGGAGACCTGTTTCCTACCATAGGGGAGGAGCACAGCATCTCTCAGGCCAACCAAGCACTGTTCTTCTTTCAAGGAAAGTAGCTGCAGCATCATTCCCAAATCACAGCCTACTGCTAGATTAGCACAGCAAAAAACTTTTATCCTTGTTGGTTGTTTTCCCTACTTTCAGCACTGTGAACTCGATGGGGAAATCAGCTTCCCATGACAGCAGCAAACTATTCATTAAGACAATTTAAATGCAGGTTGCTGCAGCAGACAGACTGTGCAGGAGCTCTCCATCAAGTACCAGTGTTTATAGTGCCTGAGTCATGGGCTAAAATAAGCTTCAAGGAAGGAAGCTACAAATGCTTTATGATAAATACCCTGCACACTTTTTTTTTTTAAAAAGGAAATTTAAAAAAAATCCTGTTCAGCTCAGCTGAACAGCAAATTGACACCAACATGATCCTGAAGTAGAGACATTTGTTCCACAACAGGATAATGTCTCAAGGGCAAACCTTTCCTGATGTCAGTGGAAAGGGGGACAGCTGCCCAAAAGCTCACCTCTTCTCTCTCTTGCACCTTCTGAAGCACTCAAGAGCTTTTGGAAAACAACCCCCTGATTTTCATATCTGCACTACCTTAATTTACTATTTTTTTCCTCACCTGCTTTGTGGCATGATGCCAGAAATACATGGAGCCACAAATGGCCTAGGTTCACCCAGCTTCATAAATTCTGTTGCTAAGGAAAACAGATGCTAAATTCTCAAAGGGAAAAAAAAAATCACATCAGTAAGCTACAACAGCCCCCCCAAAGTCTGTGGAAAGTGTCCCTACTGACAGCACAGGTTCAGCTGCATAGGTTCTTACAGCTCACAGTTTTGAGGTCCATAGCTCACAATTTTCCCTTCTCAATTGTCCCTGCTGCTCTGAGTTCCACATTACCTGAGCTGAAGTCTATCATGAAAAAAAAAAAAGAGGATATGTCACCGTTACCCTGATAAATCACTGCATGGAACTACATGTACTCCTATAACACCATTTGCAGAATACAAAAGCACCTGTATCATCCAACAATAAGAAAATAAACAAACTAACAAAAAAGACGCAAAAGAAACAGTCAAACTAAAAGTGAATGGCAGAACCCTCTTCTGCCATACTTGACTCCTAGGCCCACCTAAGGCAGAGGAACACACTCTGCGCATGACTCAGCTCGTAATCCTTCATGGAGGTTCTGCCTCTGACAGTCTCTCCACTGACTGAGGCCATTTTCCATCAGTGAAGTCACTGATGTTCACACCCCAGCAGAACCCGAGTGCAATCTAATACTACTGTAGCACAGACTACCAGGAGAACACACTCTCCATGCAAAGTCAGTCTGTATTCATGAAAATTCTTCTCTTGAAAGGAGGATGTCCTTATGCAATTATTGCAGTAGATGAACCCACTGTTCCCATCCTCCAATTTCATGTTAAGAAGCAAGAGCACTCCATTTATTATCAGACAGATTGACAGAGAAAGGAGGGAAGAAAGTAATACCAAATAATACCAAATATCAAATACATATTCATAAATAGAGAGAGAGAGAGAGATAAAGCTGGAGTCCTATGCTTGGTCACTCTGTTTCTCTGTGTAAGCTGTTCCTTCACTAACACATGTATGAATTGTAGGCAGTTTTTAAGTTTCCTGAACTGGCATATTGTTCTGATTTTGACAGATGTCAGATCACATTGTTAGGCTCTCATAGAAATGGCTAAAAACTAGTCATATTTGTCAAGCTACATACAAAACAATTCCATTGCATGAAGTAATTGAGGTGTGAATTGGAATAGGCACAGAATTAACTTGTGCTTGAAAACTTTTCTCAAGAAAGTTCACAAAGACATCACAGCTTTGCTGTATTTCCACTGGGTTACAGAGCTATGTTCCTGTCAAAACAACAATTATTTCTGTTTGTCAAGTAGCTTATTTATAGCAAAGGAGTATTATTCAGTTACACATTTTTATTCCAATTACTGCTTCTAAAAACTGTTCCTTAATAAAACGTGCATGGGCATGGCAATATTGCATTTCATTTTTAGAAATGAAACACATTGGCTGAAGCTCCTGGAAACACTGAGAGGAGAAAACAGCAAGTCAGAGCAACAGAAGGAACATAAGAGGTTTTAAGAATGTGCATTTTTCTAATCATAACAGTGAGAGCCTTTTAAATAACAAAAAAAAAAACCAAAAAAAACCACTCTGACTGTAAACTCCCAGAGGCTATTTTTAGCCTGTCTCAATGTTTTCCCTGACTGTGCTAGCATTTTTGTAGGTAGCACAAATATCATAAAAGCACGTAGTATCCTGGACTGCAGAACTATGCATGCAGTACACTCAGCAATTAATTTCATTTTTCTTACCTGTAGATTTGCTGCTTGAACCACATCCCTGGGCTTCTGCTTTCATACTCCATGTCTAAATGCTGCTACAGCTTACTCAGAAACCAAGTGACCCATGCACATTGCTGACAAGCTGGTGCTGATTCTAGGGAATACGCAAGTCAGCTTGTGTGACCTGGCTCATGGATTTTGTCTGCACAAATTTGCTGGCCTAGGGCTCTTACGTAGACTTTTTATTGTCTCAGCAAACAAAAACAAAGAGAAAACTGCAGGGTTACTAAGGAATAAACAACAGTTTCACTACCAGCACCTTCCAGCTCAGAGAAAGCCAGAAGAACATGTAAATCCCTTGGACAAAATATTTGCCTCAGAGAATGTGGATGCTTACCCCAATTTTCAGTCGAAAAAAAACTGTCTTGAAACAAAACAAAACACACACACACACAAACACACACACACACACACACACACACCCCTGCCAAACAGCAAAGCTGTTTGTAAAAAAAAAATATATAAAAAAATATATATATTCAAACCTGATCAAGTCAACCTTTCACCATTAACAAATACAGACAGAATTAGATGTGCTTTAGACAGCACCTGCATTTTACTGGGAGCAATGACTACCAGAGGCATCATGCCAAAGTTGTCACCTTATGCAGAAGGGGCCTTCTCTGGTCACTTTTGGCTAAGTTAAACATATCCCAAGGGACAAGATTCAGACCAAATAAGACAAGTCTTTATTGCAGTACTTAACACATGGGTCCCAGGATCAATGTACTGTCTAACATTACCAAATGCCTTTAATAAGGGCATCCAGGAGGAAAATGGCAGATATTCTGACAGTGTGTGAACTCTCTGGACCCATAATGATGTCCAAATTAATTTTCAACCACCTGGGACTGGGTCATCCCATGCTGATACAGAACCATGACTAGGGGAGGTATACATGGCAACTGCATGCATACCTTTATGCATCATGGTGGTTAGAGCACTCGTCCAGGCATGAAACAGAAACACTGGCTTCAAATTCTTCCAGCCTTAAGAGATTCAAATCTGTATGACCTGTCTCCCAACAGACCTTCCTAATGACGACGCTGTTCTTGGTTGATATGTTTTCTGTCACTTTTTTTAAATGATCAGCCAGAACTCAGCCAAGAAGTGGAGGTTCACTCCCCAAAAAGGCTAAAATGCAATGCAAACTGTAGCCATTGCTGCAGGGAGGCTATGATGTTCACTGGAAAAGGACAAACTTGAATTCTACTTCCTTAAATTTTAAAGGTTTTTGGGTTTTTTTGTTGTGTGTGGTTTTTTTTTTAACCTAGCAACTTGTCTTATGGAAAATGCAGGCATAATCCTGGAAACTGAACCTGTCCCTTCCATCTGAGCTGCCTAACCAAGAGGTTTCCATGGACTTCTAGAGAAGCAAAATGCCAGAGACACCTCTGTGAATGCAGGGCTGTGAAGTACAGTCACCAGAGTTAGCGAATATCAAGCAGCATTGCAGCAGTCCTCAGTGGTCCTCCAGACCCAAGTGGTACATTCCCCATCCTCCTCAAGTAGGTGGCCTGAACCTTCTCCAAAGAACTCTGCTGAACACAGCCACTGTGGGTGTTTTTTGTGCAGTCTGTCGTTGTTAAGGTTACAGATGTTGCAACCGCTGAAAAGAAATGTGTTGATGATCATGAAAATAAATCTCACCCTAGATGCAAGCTTTGACTACTGAAGATGCACTGAACTCTAGCCCCTGCTAGCACCTACCAAAATGAGGTTATAGATATGCAGCCAGCATGAATAACAGTTCAGGAGAAGGTAATCAAATGGTTGCATTTACTATTACATCCAATTCTTAAGGGGGCAATATATAATCCTATGGAAACATAAATACTTTTGTTTACAATGTAAAGCCACTAGAAGCCACAGGACACTTAACCTCTGAAAAATCAAGCCCAATGCTAGGTATCAAAGTCTGAAAACATTAGTTTCACCTGATCAAATTTTTGGCATCACTGGAATCTGGCAGAGAGCAATTATCTTTTTTTCTCACTGTTTCAAGTGTAATTCTCTACGACTGGTATGTTCTTAATTTCCTTACTCTGAGACCACAGGTAATAGCTGTAGGTACAGTCATAATTAATAAATTTGCTCCAGTTCCCATTTCTTTATTAATATTGACAATTTCTGGCAAAACTCCTTTTTAAGGATTTAAGACTTCCAATCTGGTGAGTTTATAAGTGAAGAGATCAAGAAGTCCATGGATTTAAACAAATCCCCCAAAATCTTGCTGAATATACTATGGGATTTCCTAAAGGCTTACAGAAAGAACAACACTGGAAACTCTAAAAAACAAATTTAAAAGACATAAAAAAGGATCTATTTTGGGTTAGCATTACCAAAGGCAATTTTAGCATATTAATCAAATAGATATTTAAATTGGGCAGTGTAAATCATCTCAGAGCAGGTTTCTTGACAAAAAAATTACTCTGTAGAACGCTGGACTAGGTCAAGGAATGACAAGTAATTGCAAGTCCAGATTCTAAGAAAAACTTAGGATTAGTAATAAAAAATAAATAATAGATGAGTCCAAGCCATGAAGAAAAACAGTCTTCAAATGCAATATCAGAATCCCTTTTTGACAATGTTCATTATAATCAGGAATATTGGTTTTTTAAGGATTAAAAAAATTGGCTGTAATGCTTTGGCTCTGTAATTTATGATTAAGACACACACAGAGATATCTCTATTGCAAGAGTAACTCTAAACTAAAATCTATTGTCTTTGTACAAATTTCTGATTATCTTTAGAAGCTTTTAATATATAATGTTTAAAATTTTAAATACACTTCAGTAATAATAAGTAAACTGATAACAAACATCCCCATCTATCTGACCTTATGACTTCAAAAGAACTTCAGTAGAATTTGCCTAAGTTTTTAATAATGTTTGAAGTCCTGTAACAGGAAATGTTGACTGCCCTATTGTATGTCTTCTTTTTGCTTTGAAGTAAAAACAGTTTTACTGACTGACTATTAGTAGACTTTAAATTACATTTTGATTAAATGCCAGTTACAAGAGAATAAGAAATTTTATGTATTGTCTATCTGCCCCAACTCAAAACCCCTTTTTATACCAAGAGCTGCAAGCAGAACTCAGATTGACTGTGTATTTCATGACATTAGCCTAAACATTTGATAACAAAACCCTCTCTAAATGCTTTTTAGATTCATGTTTGCAAAAATGTTGAGACTAAAATAAACTCCAGTCAGGAATAATTTAAAAAAAAAAAAGAAAAGGAAAAAATGACTGAGTGCAGTGTACTTTCAAGGATTTCTAAGTTTAATTCCTTCTTAGCACCAGTCCCAGCATAGTCTAAACTGAACAAACATTGTCCTTTTACAATTATAAGTTCCAGAGTGAACATTTCCATGAGAAGTTCCAGCCTCAGATCACACAAGCAGCAGACATTGACATCTGCTCACATGTGACACTGTCAGACATAGACTTCTTAGTTTTGGTACTAAATTTTGGCTCTTGTGTAAGTTCTAGGGAGGTTGGGAAGGATGGGTCCTGGAAGAGGAGAACTGCTGGTCTCAGCCAACAGTGAATCAAATTAGGCAGATTTGTTCTAGGTCATCAATGCGTGAAAGCCAAGTATGACAACCAGCAATCCCTGCAGGAACCCAACTGTGGGTTCATAAGGCACATTCAGCTTGCCTACTATAACACCAAAGTTCAAGACAACAGTGAGCAGCTCAGATCTCCTGTTGAACAAATGCCAATATTTGACTTTCTCGACAATCTCAAGATGTCAGGGTCTCACTAAGCATCAAAAGGTCCAATTTAGGTACCTATGACATGTCACCTGCATATTGTCCCAGTCACCAAAACAAAAAAGCATTACAAAGCACACTAAGGCATTCTTTCCACTTTTCCCTGCAGCTTCCATGGGGGGGGGGGGGGAGGGGGGGAAAGTAAGAAAACGAACAAAAGCAAAGTGAAGCAATCTGTCCCTGAGGGAAAGCACTCCACTCCAGCGAGCAGCAAGCACAGCCCATGGCAAATGGTCCTGCTACAGTACGACCCAGTGACCCACAACGAACACCGGGAACAGCAAGGGTTTGGCAGGGCCAAACTGCTCATTGAAAATGTTTTCTTCCAAAACAGAGTTGCTTGTCTTTTTGCAAGGCATAAAATAGAAGTCGTAACACTTATTACTGAAAAAAAAAAAAAAAGGGTTATTTATATATTTTTTTCCAGAAGCAGGTGTAATGCTTAATGCTATTCAACACATTTATGAGACGTACACAAGTCCAAATTTTCCTCCCGTCTTTCTTCTGTGGTGAGCTTTTGCTGCCTCTTATGTTCAACAGACAGATTAGGTTATTTTTGCAAAGGCACTTGTTCTGTCCATGGAGGACAGAGGAAGGCAGCAGGTGGTAAATGCAGGAACCCTGTGTCAACCTTGCCTTTCGTGAAAGGTGTGGATAGACAATGAACTTGGTGTCTGCAATGGCTGGATGTTAGACAGGGCAATGGTGCAGGTAATCTTCAAGGGAAATAAACAATATATTTTGTTCTCTATTCCAGCACCTACTGCAATGTCCTCTTTCTGTGGCTTGAACGTAGTCTGTCCCTTCATGCTTCACCAAATTCTCTCAGTGACACTATTCAGCTGAAACCTCTCATGTGCTTTACATATCAGATTCTAGGACATCAAAGCACTCATCAAGACAGGAAATAAAAAGGCAGCCTGGCAATCAATGGATTATTGCTCAGGGTGATTCATGTAAGACAACACAGCTATGTTAAATAACTATTTTCAGACACTATGATTCAATTTGATTTGAATTGCTCCTTGTTGAACTTGTAACCTTTCACTCCACCCTCTCCCTCTTGGGCCTGCTCTTACTGAAGTCACTTGGATCCCTGCCATAACGTACACAGGCTGCAAGCAATGGTATAGAAAAAGCAGCACAGAAAGGTTGTGCAATGGGAGAATTTGGCATCCTTTTCAAGGAGAAATAGAATACTCACCAACTTGGCATTTGAGTTTCTAGAAGCTTTTTCCTCCCCCCTACTTCTCAGGTCTTGGATCAAATACAAAAAAGCAAAAGTAGTACTGCTTATAGAATCACAGCTTTTGCTGTAAGGAGTGTCTCAGGTCTGGAATAATAGACATGTCAAACTCAGGAATGAAGTTCACTGGCATATTTGAAAACTAATGTAGCCTCTGTCCACACTTGGTTTGCCACCTCTTAGCTGGTCTTGTGCTTGTAATCACTCAAACACTGTCACAATTTTGACTTAAACATTACAGAAATCCACCAGAGGATCTCAGAATTGTATCATGTGGGTCAAATTTCTACTTCTAATAACAATTTATTTTAAGGTAGACCTTCCCTCTGCTAGCTTCCTAGTGATAGCTTCCATTAGGACTCAATAAGGAAGCCAGGGAAAGGAAAGTAAATTGCACTGAGCTAAATCTTTACTCGCATCACTAGATGTTTGCTCTTTTTTCACCACCTTTCATTTCCAATAGCATCATCTTAAGAAATATCAAGGAATTAAAATGCACAGAGATATGATTAAGTCTCTTCCCAGAGGTGTAAGTACACAGAGGAGGAAAAATATTACACATAAAGCAGTATCTCCACGCGCGAAGCAAATGAGAATTTCCCAACCTTCTCACCAGTTCACCCATACCAATCTGGTGAGAGATGGAAATGTAGTCCATGCACAGAACTGTTTAACCATTATAGACTTGACATGGGGTAGAAAATGAATGAAAGGAACAGTGGTACTCTGTAGTTGTTTCAGTTAGATTATTTTTATGCAAAATGGAAACGAAAATTTCTTTCAGCACCTACTGTCTCTGAGCACAGAGACAGGGGTCTGGTTTGAAAGACCTCTACATAACTTCTAGGCTACTTTTGAGAGGGTAGCACTGACTCAGACTTCCCTCTGTCACTAAGTCCTCAGCACACTGCACTTGCTTGGCAAATATAAATAAACAATGTTATTTTTGAAAGACTGAAGGAAGCCAGAGAAAGTAATTATGCAGCTTGATAACTTTAAACCACAACACAAAATTTAAACAGCTAAATAGCATTAGATCACACACAGAGTGCAAAGCAGTGAAGATCTTTCACTTTAGCGCAACCAGCAACATGGTTAATTTAGAGAAACCCAGTGAGCTGGAAGACACCCACATGGGTGAAAATTACAGATTGAGAACATACACTAGGGGTGTAAAAGAAGAAAATATTATGGAACAGTTTTCACTATTGAGTATTTATAATCTCACTTTACGTAGAATAATCCCAGCTCCACATGATGCCAGCTACATAAAAGGCTTCAAGTAACTGCCAGTTGGATCACTGCACAGCTTCCAGGTGTCTTAAACTTATCCCTGCCTCAAAATATGCATGAAGCAGCAATTTTTTAAGACTCAGATGTCCCAGCAGGCTCATTTCCTTTCAGATCTTCAGCCATCCCATTGAGCTACATCTTGATGTATCCCCCAGCCAAGAGGGAAGTTTCTGATCATTTGTTTTGATACACTGGATAAGACAAGCACGTCTTACCAGCACACCCAGGAGCTGAACTGCATGCCCTGAATTCTTCACTGGGACAAATCTTCCAAAAGTCGAGTATTGCCCTGTTAACTAAAGCATGTCTGTACTGCCCATTGTTGTGCTGGAACCTGTACACCACAGAATTAATCTCATACTGTTACTAAAGTCTCTTAGGAAAATACACAAAGTTTATAAACTTGCTGATCTTTAGGTCTCCAGCACTCCTGAATTATCAAAACTTCTTGAAGAAGCACCACCAGTTATACAAGAGATGGAAACCCTGAGTCCCAAACAGAAGTCTGGTTCAACAGAAGAAGGAATGTATAACAGAAAAAAAAAAAAAAAAAAAAGGCACCAGTCAAAGCCATTGATCTAATACACTGGAGACTCTAAATGGACTCAGTGAGTGCTCTTCTCCCCAGTAGACTGTGAAGATAAGAGGACAAAGCTTTCAACCCCATGTATCAGTACAGTTTGGGGGCTGACCTTTTGGAATGCAGCTCTGGTGAAAAGGACCTCAGGGTCCTTGTGGACAACAGGCCAAACATGAGCCAACAATGTACCCTTGCAGCCAAGAAGGCCAATGCCATCTTGGGGTGCATTAAGAAGAGTGTGGCCAGCACATCAAAGGAGGTTATCCTCCCTCTGTACTCTGCCCTGGTGAGACCACATCTGGAAGATTGTGTCCAATTCTGGGCTCCCCAGTTCATGAAGGATAAGGAACTACTGGAAAGAGTCCAGTGCAGGGCCACAGAGTAGGGGAATGGAGCATCTGCCCTATGAGGAAAGGCTGAGAGAGCTGGGGCTGTTCAGCCTGGAAAAAAGGAGACTGAGGGGGGATTTCATCAATGCTTATAAATATCTAAAGGACGGGTGTCAGGAGGATGGGGCCAGAGTCTTCTCAGTGGTGTCCAGTGACAGGACAAGGGGCACAAACTGGTACACAGGAGGTTTAACCTGAATGTAAGAAAATGACAGGACAATAGGGGCAATAGGCACAAGCTGGAGCAATAAGAGGTTCAAGTTAAACATAAGGAAAAACTTCTTTACTGTGAGGCTAACAGAGCCCTGGAACAGGCTTCCCAGAAGGGTTGTGGATCCTCCTTCTCTGGAGACATTCAAAACCCCTCTGGACGTGTTCCTGTGTGATCTACTGTGGGTGATCCTGCTCTAGCAGGGGGGACTAGATGATCTTCAGAGGTCCCTTCCAACATCGACCTATGATTTAGACATCTTTCATCTTGCTGTTGGCATGTATGATAAAGTGACTCTTGACTGCAATTGTCACACTAGGAGATGTAGATTCATAAGACCTGAGAACTTGTTTATCAATATGATGTCTAAGAATATGAATTGCAGAAGTCAGCATGGAGAATTAGGAAAAACTTGAGCTCTGCCACTGGAAACTGGGAAAAATAATACATCCCTACCACAGATGTTATTATTACTTAACAATTAATGGAGAGAGCACAAAAATTTTGGGCACATTTCACTTAATTTTTTTTTTATTTTTTTTCTGAGTACTTCAGTCCAACTCCTTCATCTACTTAGGCACAAAACATCCTTGCAGATCGCAGGAACAGCCAGAATAATATTTTCCAGACATAAAATTAATGTCACTGTTTGGGTTTTGGTGTAACTGGTAGGGATGAGACAGAGAAAATGCCAGTATCTCTTAGAACAGCTTCTGTTCTAAATTAATCCCCAGGACTTCCTAGGATGCTTGATGCACCAAGAAGGTTATAAAGGTAATTCATCCTTTCCGACTGCCGCTGACTCCAAAGCTGTAGCTGCTCTCAGCAGGATGGCATTTATTTTTCATCAAACAGGAACAACCTTTTCAGTTATATTTTTCCCTACCACAAGATCACTTAGGGCCTGGTTCTGTGAAGTGATGATTAATCTCCACAACGTAAGAGACTAATCCCAAAGGAACCAAGAAGTAGCACCACTCGGCATATTAGAACTTGAAGATTCAACTGTGGTATTACAGGTATTTTACCAGGCAGATAGTCAATTTTAATGACCAAACTGCATAAAGCTTCCTCACTTCACTCAACAAGGATACGCATTCGGTCCCAGATTCCACTGCCAAAATTTCATCAGGCATACCAAAAGGTATCTGTATTACTTCGTAGACAATCTGGAGCAACAAATACATACTGCTCATTAGAGAAATTTAAGAATGCTGACTGGAAAATAAGACAGATTTTTTTCTCATTTTTTCTCATTTCTTAGCTTCTTGCCCAATCAAAGGTATTTTTTCACCATAATGCTAGTTTTCCAATCGCTGATCTGTTCAATACATTTGGAAAAGGTTTGTTCATTGTTTTCTTTTTCTTCTTGAAATGTTCACTTTGGCTGAATTTCACAATTTGGAAGTTTTTTGAGAATTTTTATTGCTTACAAAATTATTTTCTTCATGTAATTATTTCTTACTTTTCACTGCCCTCCTCAAATTGTTCAACTGCTATAGCAGGTTATATTTTCCTGTAACCTGGAAGGGCGCACACCACAAAACCTTACAGACTCTGCCTTTTGCATTTAACTGGACCTTCCCTCTATGTCTACACAAAACTTTACTAACAACTCTGCTTCAGCTAACTAATGTCTCCCGATTTCATAGACCATTTATATTTCTTTACATACAGATGAATGACATGGTCAGTTTATAGAGCTCAGTAGTCAATCTGCCTTGCAGCACCACAGGCTGAGGAAAGGCTATAATGCCCCATTAATTGCATTCAGAGTTATATAGATACTAAGCTAAATGGACATAGCACTACTGACAAATCATGCATTCTAGGATGCTATTGCAGAAAGGCTTACAAGAACAGGCTTCCTCCCCAGAGACCCAGGAAGCAGATGGAGGTGACAGTAAGACCAAGGAGAGCAGTTCCGCTGGAGGAGAGAAGAAAACTATAATTAGCTGCTTTGAGAGTGCCTGCAGGTGTTACCACCAAATTTAAAGGGCTACCACTAGAAATGCCTTGCTGAAGGAATGCTTCTGTAAGAGAGTAATTTTATATTAATAGTTAGTATGAACTGAAAATAAGGAAGAAATGGCTGTCAGAGGAGAGATGAGTCAGGAGCTATGTCTGAATGCCATTATATATTCTAAAAAAAAGTGGTAGTAACGATTCTCAAGATTTATGAAAGTGAACAGGAGATGCAGCAGTAAATTCTGTAGATTGCTTTGGTTTTGATTACCTTCACTAAGATTTTTTTTTTCTATTATTTTTATTATAGTTATGCTTAGACGCTTGAGTATTCCCTGTGGCAAAACCAATGGTGCCGCTTCCACCTCTCACTTTTTATGGGAAGCCTTTTTCTGTAGGCAGATTCTGAGAATATCTGTCAGGAGGGGGAACTGATCATCGGTAGCTGGGCAGGGACTCTCATGTCTATTTTTATAGCTCCTTTGACTTCATAGCCCCAACAGATTCCAACATGCAGAGAAAATGGTGAAACCACAGACATTTGAAATGTCTGTGCCCTTACAGCAAGGTCAAAGCTGAATGCAAGTTTTGGATAGCTACAGTTTGGACTCATGATGGCATTCTTGTTGGGGGCCTGGCTCAAAAACTATTCTGGGTCCTGAGAAACTCACAGACTAAGGCAGAGGGGAGGCTGGTATCCAGGGAGTTTTCAATTAAAAACAGCTTAATCAAATCTGCCTCTGTGGATCATGTGGTTTAACACGTGGCAGTCTCCCTCAGGTCATTCATAAAGGTGTCAAGCAGGACAGAGGCCAGATGTAGGAAAAGAACCTGGTATTCCTTCTCATTTTTGCCACTAATGAGAAAGGGGAAGGAAGCTGTGTTTTGGCACACCTGACACAATTGCTGTCCATCAGAAAAGACTGGACATATCACAGGTGGGCATTCACAGAGATTTATAGCCCCCAGGAGTGACTTTCACCAGCAGCAATGTCCCTAGAACAATGTCTCAAAATCCCTGGTGCCCACTGATCTCTGTTCTGCTCCCAGCTGCATGACAGAGACAAACTCTCCCTAGCAGGCAACTTTACTGGCAGAGCCAGTGTAGCAGTCCAAGAGTGAGTGGAGATGAAGCCTACAAGTGTGGTACAGTCAGTGTTTACTTCATCCTGCCTCCTGTTCCAACTGTAGTATCTTCCCAGACTATCCATATTCATCTGCTCTACCACGAGGGTTTTTCTGGAAGATGAAGCTTTTTTCAAAGTAGGCATAGGCCTCTCATTCTCATGATCCTCTTGTTTTTGCTGATGAACACAAGGACAGTGATTTGCAATTGAAACAGCACAGAAGAAAAAGCCACTTCTGGCCCAGACCCATTCCTCAAGCTCTGTCACCAAACATCATCTGGATATCTGGCTGAAGCAATCTAGTGCAATGAAAGGTTGTTGGTGTTATGTTTTAATTTAGTCTCCTCATATATCTTCTATGTAACCACAGTTTTAAATAAGGTAGAAAATCATCATCTTGATCCCAGTGTAAAGGATGAAGTATAAAAAATATCAGTATCTACCTAAGTAATTTTTAATGAATTGAGTCCTTTGTTCAACAACAAATGAACTTGTCCCGTTGGCAAAGAAATACAATCTAATCTGTTCTTATTTTTGGATTAATTTCAAAAACTGCCTCTCTGCATTTGAGAGCTTTCTCTTATCCTTCTATGTGCAATTTTTCTTTCTTAAAATAAGCTTCAATCCCTATTTTTATCTTCCTCTCTAATTTTCACTTGGGGGAAGATTTCTTATGAGGAGAGGCTGAGGGAGTTGGGGTTGTTCAGCCTGAAGATGAGAAGGCTCCAGGGGGACCTCATAGTGGCCTTCCAGTACCTGAAGGGGACCTACAGGAAATCTGGGGAGGGGCTTGTTACAAGGGCATGTAGTGAGAGGACAAGGGGTAATGGTTTTAAATTGAAAAGAGAGATTTAGGTTAGAGATCAGGAGGAAATCCTTCAGTGTGAGGGTAGTGAGACACTGGAACAGGCTGCCCAGAGAAGTTGTGGAAGCTCCATCCCTGGAAGCATTTAAGGCCAGGTTGGATGGGGCTCTGGGCAGCCTGATCTACTGGGAGGTGTCTCTGCCTATGCAGGGGAGTTGGAACTCGATGATCTTTACGGTCCCTTCCAACTCAAACCATTCTATGATTCTGAGCTAAACTGAGAAATACTGACTAATGTGTTATTTCATCTGCATTTACCTTGTAGAAATCTGAATGATACATTTCTTGTCCTGGCTTGAAGTACTCAGGATCTGAGGTACTCAATTCATGGGTTCTACTTTGATACATATCTTTTTATCAACTGGACCATGCCATTCTTGTACCGTGTAGACCTTCAGGAAAGCAGAAGAAAGACATTGGTGTTGCAAAATTCTTCCAAAAAATATCTAGACCATACCCTTGGTATATACAGGGTTCTAATCTGGAAAGCTTCAACTCCCTTTTTTCATTATATATAACAGCTCAAGACAGTAAACACAAGTAAATACATATTTTATTAAATTGAACAAGTCATGAAAGTCTTTTTAAGGAAAAGACAAAATATATTTTAAGTCCACCTACCCTCATGAACCTTCTTGTTTTTCCTGTCACATCGCAGTTCATGACAAATTCCTTTGTCTCTTTTTCATGATATGAAGCTATTTCTGTTTGTCTTCACCCACTGCCAGACTCTGATCTCAGTAACATTGGTGCAATTCCAGTGTAACTCCAGAGTGGCCCCCAGTGTCTGGATGAAAGTCTAATACTCTTGGTTCAGTCCAGATAAAACAGTAGTAATGCTTGCTGGCAGAAGGCAGCATTTTTTGGGATTTGACAGGCACTGTGACCAGACTTCAGACTGAGGGAAAACATGTATATCCATCTGTTGTCAAGACAATCTGCAGTCTCAGGGTCTGTTGAGTTTGGCTGTGGAGGGTCTGCTGTGGGTCCCCTGGGTGGGATTCACAGGGTATGTTCTCAGGATCCTGTGCTCTGGCTTTCATTCCCACTGCTGTCTTCTGCTGCGGGACCTGCCCCAGCCTCCTGCACTGTGCGAGAGCTCTCTGGGCCAGCTTTTTCCTCTTTGGCACAGGACATGTCCTACCCTTAGGCAATCATCCCTTCCAGATAGTGCTCGGCTGTGGGTTGAAGGGGTGGGCTGTGCCCTGCAGCAGATGGAGACTTTTTCAGGATGTTGCAACACATCATGTCATAAACTTACAAACTCCCATCCAAGCTGTTTGGTTATCTTAGTTGAACCCATGAAGACTTTAGAAAGTGTGAGAACCTTTTTTAAAAAAGTGTAACAAATTATCCTATCTCATACATTAAACAACACACACATTAACTCCAAACTATATCTTTGTGAGCTTTTGGACTCACTGATGGCACCATCCCATCAGTGTCTCTTGAGGCCAAGAGAAACAAAAACAATTGCCCTCTTGCTAAGCATCTCGCTCTTCAAGGAAGGAGCTACTGCCAGAGAAGACCATCTCATTTTTTTTCTTTAACAAGAGCTGGTAGACCATGCCTGAATCAGAGTTGATGTCAACAAGCTGGGACAAATAATGGAAATCCATTCTGTTCTATCCTGTTTTTTCAATCTCATACAACCCTTCCACCATAGCAAATTGGTATTTGCTATACCTAAAAGGCAAATGACGTTTTTCCTAGTTGACACATCAACAGACATACAGATTTGTCTCATTTACTGTGGCCTCTCCTATTCTGGTATTTCCCCTACTACACTGTGCTTCACAAAAGTCGTTGAAAACACCTTCCTTTACTGACTTATCTGCTGAGACTCACCTCTACTGAAGGTCTGTATCGGTGTCTATCAAACTAAGATTTATGTTACTGTGAGTCTTAAGCTATAGAACTTGTTTGTCACTGTACTGTTACGGTTCTTCAGATGGTTTTCATCAGGAATATGAAAGAATTATTTCCACAGCATTGTTTCCTTTCTTTATTTGGTGTATTAAGTGGTACTGAGGCAAATACAATATGGTGCTCTTGTTTCCAGTCTGAAGGATAAAACTGTTTCCTTGTGAGTTTGGCTGTATACACTAGTCTTGCCTCCAAGGTCCTTGCACAATTTGCATTTCCACCTAGATATTTATTCTCCCTGAGTTTTATCTGGAGTCTCTACCAAACTTTAATTGTTTCATTATGTTTGTTGATCAGACATTGAATTAACTCCTAACTAGTGAAGAAATGTGAGCTACTTGTGGTACTAGTATGTCTATGCCAAATAAAATCAGTATTAGAATGATTATATTACCATAATCCAAGAACTTCCTGAATCTATGGGCTGGAGAAGGAAATCCCAGGCCACTCCACTATGAGTTGTCATTTCTATTCTATGCATACCACCACAGTGAACAGCAGTAGCTGACAAGCACTGGTAGCTCTGTCAAACTTTAGAGAATGGTATTTCCTACCATGCTTAGTGGGCCCCCTCATTCACCTGGGAAGCACACCCCTTGCACATTTCAGCTGTGCAATGTAACACTGTTTTGTAAATCAGAGACCTAACACAAACCTATTCCAACAAGTCTGAAAGGGAATGGCAGACTTCACAGGGATGCCCCAAATTGCTGGTGAGGTACTGAATTCAGAATATCAGCCAGGGATTGGTCTGTAACTCTCACACTAGGAACCATCTGCGCACATGTTAAACAAAAGTTGCAGGACTATGACAGCAGCAAATGCAAAATATTATCAAGCTTGAAGACAGTCAAGCTGTGTGTGGCCTTCTGCTTACACTGATTATTGCTTGAATATCTACCAAATTACAGCATGTGATCAAAAGATATCCAATGCAACAGTTGTTATACCCACTGCTCTTCAAAAATTGTGATGGACTCCTAAAACCAAGCTTACTCACATGGCTCACTACTGGATTCCTTGCTGTTCCTCTGCAAACAGACAACACTATGGCAGTGTGTCTCTCATTTCTGCTGGCTTTGGAGCTCTTGAACTCTTTATATGGATACAGGTCTGGCTGCTGCAGCTGGCTGGATTAGGCTCTTGCAATCTGCTCCATACCTTCAATCACTCCACAGGCCAGACTGTGGTCAATAGATGACAGCCCAGTTCAGCTTCCAGTGGAAGTCACTGGTGGTACCAGTGTTCAGCATCTGCTTTGCTTGTCAGAGACAACAGAAACTGCAGTTTTGTTCTCTGAAGGCTGAACAGCTTAAACTCTGGTCACACCTTCCACTGAGGTGCTACAACTTCACTGGTTAATGTGGCCACAGTAGCTGAAGTTCCCATAGTTCAAAATAAAGTGACTTGCCACCATAATGTGATGGCCCTTGGCTTTGCAATTTATTCCACTTGTTTGAAGTGCAGTATCTTGTATCTGTTCACTTTCAAGACAAATTTCATTTACAGGAATAGCAAACGCAAGACACAGGCTGCAATTTATTCCTCACAAAGGAGGTGCTGTTTAGCTGATATAATTTCTATAGGAGGCATATGTGAAGACTTCCGGTTTACTTGTCCAGTACCATGCTTTCACTGTAGAGTACTTGGGGAAACAACAAACAAAAACCAAACAAACAAACAAAAAAACAACCTGATAGGCACTTTTTAAATGCATGTAGCAGTTACAAATCAACATAATTGATTGCAGAGAGGTGTCAGCACACACACGCTGCTGAGGGGAGCACAGCTCCTGTGTCTCCCCTGTGCCTCTTCTCCCAGAATCCGAGCAGGTGGACCCAGCTTCTCTTCTCCAGCATAAGTACATCTTCAGGCTCTCAGAGGAATCTGTCAAGGGTTGATTCAAGCAGTGTAGCAGCAAGAGGGATAACAGACACATTTGCTGCGATCTGGTAGCCTGACTCCTTATTTGCACCATTCTTCCAATTATTACATGACAGGATCAAATGCTCAGAACTTCCATTGCACCCTCCTTCTTTTCTCTGTCCCAGTCCAGGAAATCATCTCTATTTAGCATAATGCAAAGTGTGTTAAGTGTCAAGTGTCATTAGAGCTCTCTATTGTCTTCTAACTGCTTGAAAGAGTCCAGCGCAGAGCTACAAAGATGATTAAGGGAGTGGAACATCTCCCTTATGAGGAAAGGCTGAGGGAGCTGGGTCTCTTTAGCTTGGAAAAAAGGAGGCTGAGGGGTGACCTCATCAACGTTTACAAATATGTAAGGGGTGAGTGTCAGGGAGATGAAGTTAGGCTCTTCTCAGTGATGACCAGTGATAGGACAAGGGGTAATGGGTGTAAATTGGAGCATAGGAGGTTCAAGGTGAATATCAGAAAACATTTTTTTACTGTAAGAGTGACAGAGCACTGGAACAGGCTGCCCAGGGAGGTTGTGGAGTCTCCTTCACTGGAGGCATTCAAAACCCACCTGGATGCGTTCCTATGTGATGTGCTCTAGGTGACCCTGCTCTGGCAGGGGGGGTTGGACTAGATGATCTTTCGAGGTCCCTTCCAACCCCTAGGATTCTATGATTCTATGATTCTATGTAAGGCTGGAGGTGGCTATATAGGTACCCAAGTAGCTGGGAGGAGACATCATGATGATACAGAAGAGGTGGGTACTTAAATTCAATCTGAAGTGAAGGGTCAAATTATCCTAAGAATTTTAAATGGTCCTTGGAAACAGCAAATAAAAAAGTCCAACTTTACTGCCCCAAAACACTTTATTGCAGGTTAGCAACAGAGGAACCATCTGCAAAGCAGAAATAAAGATATGATTAAAAAAAAACCTGCTCATGTAAACAAGTACTACTTAGGGTTCAGTCAGTCCCAAGATAACCTATGAAAAACCTCAGAGGACTACATTAATTTCACTTTATTTTACCTACCTAAAAATTAAATGTCTAATTTTAGCTGCATAATGAGACTCTCTGTAGTCAAAGGGCAGACACACAGAAACCTCTAGCTCCATGTCCTTCCCCTGCTCTCACCTGTCTGCCTGGAAATGATTGGTTGCCTCTGTAGACATCTGTTTCTCTCCATCGATTAGAGAAAGCAAGGGGTGCCTGGATGTCAAAATTTCAGGTTGATCTGGATCAACCAGGTGAACCATGGGGTAAGGGGTGAATCAGGTAGGGTTGCAAAGTGCTGTGCTGCTGGGAGCAGGCAGCCCCAGTTGTGCCCACAACACTCCAGCACCAGCCTGGGGCATCAGCCCAGCTCCCCCCAGCCAGACAAAAGCAATGGGATACCTCCTAAACTGCTGGGCTAGCATATTTTGAGGGAACAACTTCAAGCACTGCCAAGCAGCTGCAACCAAAGCAAGTCCAGAAATACTACTGAATGGGAATGAGGACTTTTCACTGTGACCACCAGCATTGTAGCAGGAGCACATTTCCAGTTATAACTTGCTCTCTCCATGCCTGCCCACATTCAGAATATTTTTGTCCACAATGCAGTTTGATCATCACCTTCTCCCCATAAAAACAGCCAAAATCCCTTCCCATGTAACATCCAAGCTAACTTCAGCCTACCTCTGCATTCACAGGCAATCACAGAAATTCTCGTCTACTTTGCTTTCTACCTTCAACCAGATAAACATTAGCATGAGAGATGTAATGTTATTGTTAAATAGTCCACTGCTTTGCCATTGAACTGAGTGATCAGGGTAGCTTTGCCTGAAGGCTCCTTGACTTTGCACATTTTAATCAAGAACAGAGGCCAACAATGAAAAACTAAAGTTCTCATTTTTCCAGAGAATGTAATTTATCTTATAATTTAATCAAGACTAACATGCTGCTTTTTATTACACAGCATATAATTTGTCATAGAAAGGCCAAATTTCCAATAGGATTTGACTGACTGAAGACTGTAAGGCCCTCCATAGGTTTTCAAAACCATTTAATGCTTTTGAAAACACCCTCAAATATGTTCAAGCCTGTAGATATCCCTTTAAAATCAGGCCCAAACCCCTTAACAAAAAAATCAGAGGTGTAGTTAGTTACACAGTATCAAATCAGCAAAAAAGCAAATGTGAAACGCATTAATTAAATGAAGGAACAGAAAACCAGGGCTGAAGCCAAAACTGAAACCAACAGGTGGGTATAAAGAAAGGAAATCAAATGCATCACTTTGTCAGACAAAATCACACAGTTGCCTTCATTGCCTGTAATTGCCTCTGCCAATCCAGCCCTTCCTGGCTGCTCCCACACAGACAACCAGAGGTTGTCCTCTTTTCTTACACCACTTTTAGGGGGTTAAGGGACTGGAAAACTGCTGTATCTGGGTTTCTAAGGCTCTTATGTAGGTGTCTGTAAAGAAGTTGTGGCATTGGCACATCACATCCTACACATCATTGCTCAGTGGCTCTAGTCTGTGTACATTTTTGGAGTCACACCAGTCAGGAGGCCCAGGGTCAGAATTACACCTTAATTCTCATAGTAGTTATGGTACAGTTAATTGGAAGATACTTCATAGACTTCAATGAGATAATTCAAAATGCCATGATGTAGCACACTGCAGTGCCTGCTAATGTTTGAAGGGCTGGGGATTTTCCTCCAAGACCCATTTCACTGCAGTGGCAATGAGTAGTCAGTCCCATGATATGCAAGTAGTGGTAGTGGCAAGGCTTTGGCAGTATGTCAGTCAGTGTTCCCAACATGGCTCTTGCTCTCAAATACATGCTGCAGTCATGGCCTCACTGGTCCATGTGCTTCCCACTGAAGCTGGCCAGGGAACCCCCACTGCAGGTTCACAGCTGGCAAGCACACTCTGGCAGAGCATTTGGACTGATGATCTTTCAAGGTCCCTTCCAACCCCTAACACTCTGAGATTCTGTGTGTGATTCAGCAAAACAAGTAACTTGTCATCTGCATCCCTGCTCATATTCCTATTCCCTGTGGACTCATAGGGCTACAAATGAAGCATGAACGTACACAGGCACACAGTGGGAAGGCAGCATAATTGGAAGGGAGACTGCATTTCTACACTTTTGTTCTTGCTCCCAAATGAGTAGTAAGCTGATGCTGGGATCCCTTGCAAAGACTGCATGAAGCAAAATTAATCAGAAAAGTCTGCAAAAGCAGCTAGGCTCTGCTAGGGTCCATGAGCTAAGAAGCAAAACTGGGAAAGACACTGCATCGTTTATGCAGCAACAAGGCTTTTGTCAAAGAGATTTGTCTAGTAGATTCACATCTCCCAAGGTAGGTGGTGACAAGCACTGGCTGCTGTGCTAGAAGTTTACATAAGCAACTGTCTCCATCAAGCAACTGCTTATTTGGATTCTCCCACCTGTGCCTTTTATGTCACCTAGAATTCTCTTCCATGTTGAAGGAGAGGACTGTGGACTTTATTCCCAACTGTCCAGACATTTCCTTCAGTCTAGACAGATCACTGCAGTTAACACAATGTCCTGCATGTCCAGGGCATCTCGGACCCATGGCAAATACACTGGTGGTGTGCAAAGGAGCAGTAACTCAACCCCATCTCGGTGCGGTCTTCTGTACTATTCCCCCAGCCCATTGGGGTGTGCCAGACTTGCATCACCTGCACACATGAGACCTGCATAAGAAACACCCCCTTCCCTCCACAAATCACTTTATCTGAGTCCCAATCCACATGGTATGAACTTGCTGTTTCTAACTATTTTTAATACTCTACTTATCAAGGACAAGGAAAGTGCATTGAATTGCACAAGCAAAACAGGAAATCGAATGGTCACAGAATAGAATCACAGATTGGTTTGGGTTGGAAGGGACCTTGAAAGGTCATCTAGTCCAATCCCCCTGCAGCAAGCAGGGGCATCTTTATCTAGATCAGGTTGCTCAGGGCTCCACCCAACCTGACCTTGAACGCATCAGGGAGGGGGCATCTATCACCTCTCTGAGCAACTTGCTCCAATGTTTCATCACCCTCATTGTAAAACATTTCTCCTAATATCTAGTCTAAATCTACCTTCTTTCAGTTTAAAACCCTTACCGCTTGTCCTACTAAAAAGTTCGCTGATTCTTTCTCCTGCTCCCTCTTAGGAGAAGCTTCTACATCCCTTACTAAACCAGCTGACTTCCATTTCCATTGTTTATTTTAGTTATGGGGGCAGCCCAATGTTGTAAGTTGTGCCTCTTTGGAATATCCATGGCATTTTTTGTTTTCAAACATTCTATCACTTCATCAGGATCCTGCAGTTTTTCAGGAGTGAAGTTCCAGACCATTCGTGCAAAACTCTTAGTTGTTGCTATGATGCAAATGCTGATTTTTTTTGATAGCATGAGAATATCAGAACCATTTTTCTCTTGCCTGAAAAAGGCCAGGCCTGTCCCAGTCTGCGGAGGCAGCAGAGTTCAGCCAATGTAAGGCAGAAGCACTGAACACACAGAGTCTTGAGGCTGAAACACACCAACCAAAGCCCCCTGTGGCAAGTGGTAAATTAAAGGAGATGGCACAGATTCAAATGAATAATATCCAGTGTAGTTTATAAGGTAGTTCTGGAGCTTGAGAAGCCAAATGTGAATGTATTGGGAATGTAGGGCTGCCCCTACATTCAGTCTGCCATCTCAGTGGAGGTGGGGGGCATTGATCCATGCAGCAGTAAAGACATGAGGGTTAGTGATAGGTTGGTAACTGTCTGAGTGGGGTCAGGTGGGAATTAGGGCTTGTATCCCCAAAAAGGATCATTAGCCCAGCTGAAGTGCATCTATACCAATGCATGCAGCATGGGCAACAAACAAGGGGAGATGGAAGCCATGATGCAACAGGAAAACTATGACATTGTGGCTGTCACAGAAACGTGGTGGGATACCTCACATGACTGGAGTGCCACAGTTGATGGCTATCAGCTTTTCAGAAGGGATAGGCAAGGAAAGAGTGTTGGTGGGGTGGCCTTTGGAGGAAGCGGCAGGCCACTCACAACAACTACAAAAATGCTCTGAAGTTATGCAGGGAGAGAATTAGAAGGTGCAAAGCCAGCTAGAAATTAATCTGGCCTCTAAGGTAAAGGATAACAAGAAAAGCTTCTATAAATATAATACCAACAAAAGGAAGACCAGAGATACCTTCCACCATCTATTAGGTGCAGGAGGAAACGTAGTAATGAAGGATAAGGAAAAGGCTGAGGTGCTTAATGACTTCTTCTCCTCAGTCTTTAGCAACAGGTCCAGTTATATAGAGGGAATCCAACTCCCTAAGCTAGGGGACAGGGACCAGGAGCAGAATGATCCCCCCACCATCCAGGAGGAGATGATCAGTGACCTGCTCCACCATATACATATGCACAACTCTATGGGGCCAGATGGGATGCATGCAAGAGTGCTGAATAAGCTGGCAGGGGTGTTCACCAAGCCACTTTCTATCATTCATCAGCAGTCCTGGATGACTGGAGAGGTACCAGCAGATTGAAAATCAGCAAAAGTAGCCCCCATATATATGAAGGGATGGAAGGATGATCTGGGAAATTACAGGCCTATTAGTTTGACTTTGGTACCAGGGAACCAGGTTCAGGAAGGGCAGGTCCTGTTTGACTAACCTTATCTCCTTCTATGACAGCCTATTGGATGAAGGAAGGCCTGTGGATGTTGTCTACCTTGACTTTAGCAAGGCCTTTGACAAGGTTTCCCACAGCATTCTCCTAGACAAGCTGGATGCTCGTGGCTTGGATGGGTTAAAAACTGGTTGGATAGCTGGGTCCAAAAAGTTATGTTGAATGGAGTTAAATCCAGTTAGTTGGTGGCCAGTCACGAGTTCCCCAGGGCTCAGTGCTGGGGCACACCTGTTTAATGTCTTTATTGATGATTTGGATGGGGGAAAGAGTGCAGCCTTAGAAAGTTTGCAGATGACACTAGGTTGGGTGGGAGTGTTGATCTGTGTAAGGGTAGGGAGGGTCTGCAGAGGGATCTGGACAGGTTTGATTGATGGTCCAAGGCCAATTGTATGAGTTTCAATAAGGCCAAATGTCGGGTCCTGCACTTTGGCCACAACAACCCCCAGCAGCACTACAGGCTTGGGGAGGAGTGGCTGGAGAGCTGCCCAGCAGAGAGGGACCTGGGGGTGTTGATTGACAGCTGGCTGAACATGAGCCAGCAGTGTGCCCAGGTGGCCAAGAAGGCCAATCGCATCCTGGCCTGCATCAGGAATAGTGTGACCAGCAGGACCAGGGAGATAATCCTGCCCCTCTGCTTGGCCTTGGTGAGGCCGCACCTCAAGCACTGTGTGCAGTTTTGGGCACCACAGTATAGGAAGGACATTGAGGTGCTGGAGAGGGTGCAGAGAAGGGCAAGTAGGTTGATTAGGGATCTGGAGAACAGGTCTTATGAGGAGAGGCTGAGGAAGCTGGGGCTGTTCAGCCTGGAGAAGAGAAGACTGAGCAGAGACCTCATTGCTTTCTACAACTACCTGAAAGGAGGTTGTAGTGGGGTGGGTGTTGGCCTCTTCTCTCTAGTGACTAGCCATAGGACAAGAAAAAATAGAGTCAAGTTGCACCAGGAGAGGTTCATATTGGATATCAGGAAAAATTTCTTCACAGGAAGAGTGGTGAGGCATTGGAACAGGCTGCCCAGGAAGGTGGTGGAGGCACCATCCCTGGAGGTGTTCAACAAAGGGGTAGACATGGTGCTTCCAAAGATGGTTTAGTGGTGATGGGGATGTACGGCTGATGGTTGGACTTGATGATCTTGAAGGCCGTTTCCAACACAAATGATTCTATTATTCTATTATTTTAACTTGGTATTTACTTTATAATTAATCTGAACCGTATCTACAAAAATCTGGATATTTCTATACAAGGTTATGTTACCAACTCAGTTGAATTGCATGTTTGGATGTAATGTATGGTTACCTTAACCAAAGCCTATCTAAACTACCTCAGTTATCTAAATTGGCACATATTCCTGTTGGTGAGAGATGGAACAACCTCTGCAAGAGAACACAACCAATCAAAGACATCCCAGTGCCTTTCAGTTTCTGTCACTCTTAGAAGTTTAGACCCAGCCAGACTGTAGACTTGGTGTCTGCTATTGTGGCTAGTGTCAGCTCTGGAGAGGGAAAGGTAGAACCTATGTGGGGTTTTTTTTTTAGATTTGGGACAGATCACTCTGTCATTTTTTTTCTAAAATATAATCCAACCTGCATGACCAGGAGGAAAGATCTTTAACCAGTGTTTTTAAGAGTTGAAGCAGAAAAGGAAGTCAGAAGTGGAGAGTCAGCAGCATTTTAATCTTGAGGAGGAGAGACCAGTGGACACAGCAGGAAAATCACACAAGGCAGTGGAGAACAAACATACAAGTGTTTGCATCCATCCACTTTCTTCATCAGGCAGGGTTGATGTGTCTAAATTGGGGTACACCCAAGGTTTCAAACTTGCCAATGTTCTCAGCATCATGGATTTTCTCTGAGCTGTGAGAAGGAGTCAGGGCTGTTGAGTACCAAGGAACCTGCTGCTTCCTGGTCTGTTTCTCCAAATTTCCTTTGTCTGCCAAAAGGGCCAAGCTGTTCTTTGTGTGTTGGGTGTGACATCCAAGTTGTGACTAAGAGCCTTGGTCTGAAGTCTGACAGGATCAACTACCTATAACTCATACAATTTCCCCTCAAAAGATTGGAGGAGCAAACAAGTTGAGAAAGGATGTTCTACCTGCCAAGACACTGTGCAATTTATTATGTGCATGATGGGCTTTTTCACATCTCACTGCTACAAGTTTACAGGTCTTACACCAAGGTAAGCAAGTTAGAAGATAGCAAAGAAGACATCAGAACGAGAGTCAATAACTATGATGGTGCCAGAGATTTCAGGTTCATGTGTTGAATCATGGCTCCCACTGATACGAAGGCTTCTGGGAAAAAAAAAAAAAAAAAAGTATTTCCAGAGATGCAAATGCAACAAAACACTTTCAACAAAACACTCTTCCCACCCCAAGTCTTGCACCCAACAGGGTTCCTAAGAGGTCACCTAAAGAAGTAGTTTCCAAAATGTCTCTAGAAGAGCATGTGTCATCATTCTACTTTTTTATCAGACTGTTCAACATGTTCACTGTTCTCTGAGCTGGCTAATGTGGGGATGTACTTCCCTGATCTTCTAGGGACAGGTTAGATAAGATTGGCATTATTTGGACTTCCAGACCAACAGCCACAGCCTTTAGTGAGGTCTTTGCTGCACAGAGCTGCACTTCTGACTTGAATCAGTGCCAAGCTGCATAAGGAAACACTAAATCACCTGCACCTCCTCTCCAGATGCTTTGCATAAACAGAAACAGTTTTCTCTCTACACCTTCTTCCAATACATTGGTGACTGTTCTGTGAGCATGTAACCAGATCTGTGTGAAATGATTGGTAATAACAGCCTGGAGTAATGGGGGGAAAAACAGCTTTTATTTTCTTGCATGAAGTGTGAAAACATGGACTGGCTGAACATCCAGAAATTCTTTCCATCCGATTGCTGGATTTGCCAGCCATTCTAGGATGACTTCTTAAAAAAATGAAGACGATTTACAAATTTGCCTAGCTTGAGTAAAGACAGATACTGTTTGCAATAGGGGGGGAACTTTATTTTAGAGTTTTAGATTACCCATTTTTAACGTCTTATATTTAGGAATTACTTTTCATTCCAAAACAGCCAAAGATGCTCTATATCACAGCAAAAGCTACCTAAAAAGTATTGTCTTTAATTGTTTAAATGAGACATTATTTTATTCTTAGTATTTAATATAATCCTCTTGGAGTCCATTGGAATTTGTCAAAGTTGCTGATGATGTAAAATCCCAAAATATCTAAAAAGGGGCCAGAAACTGCACAAAGATTAATAAACAAAATATGACTGGTCATCTTTATGGGCAAAACAAAGTGCCCATTTAAGTATTTCTTTTTCTTACATAGGTAGAACAAGGGGGAAAAAATTTGTTATCCTTGCAGAGGGCAACTGGTGAAATCGTAACTTTCATGGTAAATGGCTTTTTTGTGCGGAAACGGAGGGGGAGAAAAATAAGTGATATAAAATCTCTATACACTTACCAAAGCCTCTCTGATCAGAAATGTAAGCTTATAGGTAATATTACTTAACAAATTTGATGTTGTGTATAACAGCTACAGATGTGGTGACAAAATTCTGTCAGGAGCTTTCTCTGCTCTGTATTCACACTCAGCAAAACTTCAGGAAAAAACCCAAAGAGCATTTGGAGAGTTTATGCTGGGTGTGCTTAGCAAATTTGAAGCTTGAACAATTAATGATGTGGTCAACGAGAACAAAAGCTGCTCTCTATATATACATGCTGTATATATATGCTGCACTGAATGAGCAAAAAATATTTACCATCTGGAGAAGTCATAGATGGAAAGTGTTTGTGTGCTGAAGCAGCCATAAAATAGGAAATCTGACATTATTTTTCCTACCTTTGGCAGTGGAATTTGTCAATGTGTCCTTTACTGGGAATGCATTTTAGTGTCAGGAAGACACCTGACCTTCAAAGCCTTCAACTTCTTAAAGTTATGGCCTCTCAGATGAAGGAAGAGCATATCTGAGAGCATCTGATCTGCTGAATGCTACCAAATAGCCCAGCTTGAACCCAGAGGAAAACTGCACTCCTCCTAAGCAGTCACCAAACACTCAGACTAGTTCTTCCAGTTAAACCAAGCCTGTTTTTCCACTTCACTGTGCCCATCACCTTTTAATACTTACCTGGATCACATCAGCACTTAAAGCCATCAGTCATCACCACACAGTATGTCTTATTCAGCAGCACCTCTGGACTGGGTCCTTCTCTGCTTAGCTTAGGAGGTGGCATGTGGGGGGCTGCCATCGTTTGGCAGAGGTGCAGTTCCCATGGTGGCAGTGTACACCCTCCTGTTTCACCCTGATGAGGGACTGGATCTCTGCAACAAGCAGCTTAGGAAATTAAATGCTTTAGGCCCGAGAATCCTGTTTCTAGGGGCAATAGCCCACTTCGTGGTGGGCTGCACCAACCAACCTCTGAAACTTGCCAGACTTCAAAGCCATGGGGACCAGATGAGCAGCCTGGCAAATGGGACAAAGCATCACTTCTTTGTCAGACTAGCCAGAGGCTTCAGGCAAGGACAGAAGGCAAGGCTGAGCTACTGTTGTGGGACAAGAGGAGCTGTGAAGAAAGATAAAAGGCAATGATGGAAGCACAGGAGAGGCCAAAAGTTCAGAATCTCATGCTTTTAGATTCACTGGAGAAGGAAGATGCCTAAGACAAAATAAGGGTATTTATTTCTGCTAGGTTACTCTTTGTGGGTTTGTAAAAAACTTTTTGAATAACAGAAATTTTAGTGGACATAATGTCCATAGTATATCATATAGGCCACGATTTTCCCTTGTCCTCTGCTTCCTCAAATGCAGTTTTGAGCCTGAGGATAAAAAGTCAACCCCGCAAATGTAGCAGTAGCTGCTTTTATTCAGTTCTTCCCAAGGAAAACAGGTGGCTGCTTCAACCAGACTATTTTTTGTCAGAAGGCAGATTTACAAAGGAAAGGTTTACCTCAGATGACCTTAGACTTAAGATGTAACCTACTCCCCTCTGGCCTTCGGCTTTTGTAGCAGCAGATTTCTACATGAGTAAACAAGCTAAGATCCAGGTGTTGACACCTATAGAGAATGTTTTCAGAGCACTACAGGACACTGCTTTATGCGTAGAGACTATCTAACCTGAGTACTTGAAATAAACTTGTGTTTCTAAGATTTAGCATTAGCAGCTTTTATAGGAAAGGTGATATTTCAACGGGTAATTTCCAATTGCAAATAAAATACTACAGCTGGAAAAATATACATACTGGAATTCACAAAATTCCCATGAAAATGAGAGAGGAAGTCTTCTAGTTTGAAGCTGTATGTGGAAAAGACATTAGATACTGTCATAATCTGAAGTGAAGCCCGATATCTTTACCCTGTGATTAATGTGGAAAAAGGGTGAGTTAACGGGTAAAAATAATGTCTATACGAGCAGTCTTCAGGTTTTTATTTCATTTTCTCAGAATGTGGAACTTTAGGTACTGTAGTGGAGCACATTGCTGGAAAATTCAGCCTAGAAATGCTACTGTTTAAAGACATTATCCGAGAGAAATACTGCTTGCTTTTTTCTCTTCCTTTCTTCATAGCAGGATTTTAAGGTGATCAAGATCACAAGGAAAGAGAGATAACACAGAATCTTTCAGGCATGGTTAAGATTCAGTTATTTAGATAAAACCTAGATAAAGATCCAGATTTTGAGATGGCAAAGCAAATTGCAACCTTCTCATATCCATCCTGTAGGCAGGTGTCTGTGAGTACCTCACACAATAAATCACCAGAAGAAAGTCCACAGAATCACATACTGCTTTGATTTTATTTCCCAGCAATCTCAGAAGAAATGCCAGACCTTCTGATCTCATGCAAAGGAGTACGTACTCTATACTGTGCAAACATTGCAAGCAAAAGCTGGGGTCCAACCAGTAATCCTGCTTAGTAACCAACAGTCAGAACTGATTGACTTCAGTAGTTTTTTGGGTCACGTGTTTGGATCCTGTGGATTCTGCTGACTCCTGGTTAGCAAGAGCAGTGAAATTAAATGCATACTACTCTGGGGGCAAGGAGAACACAAAACTGTTGTGGCAACTAAACAGAAACAATTGTGCACCAAACACGCTGAGATCTGGAAGGAAGATTTTTTTTTTTTTTTTTCTCACAAGAGAAACTGTGGGAATCTTGGAGAGGCTGAAATTACCAGAAGTCTGCAAGTAATCGTGTCCTGGAATGACAGACTGCCAGGATTGGTGGAGAGGAAGCAGAGGAAGCTGAGGGCACTGTGCTGTTGCCACAAGTGGGTTTAATCGCTTCAGTTACAGGAAAAAAAAAAACCAAACATACAAAAAAAAGTCCAGCACCCATTGAAGCCAATGGTAAATCAAGGGGTTTGGCCCTACAGTTCTACTTTTCCACTCCAGAGAGACCTTACAGCAGCTTTGCAGTACCTGAAGGGGCCTACAAGAAAGATGGGGAGAGACTTCTTTCAAGGGCATGTAGTGATAGGACAAGGGGTAATGGCTTAAAACTGGAAGGGGGCAGATTTAGGTTAGATACTAGGACAAAATTCTTTCGTATGAGGGTGGTGAGACACTGGAACAGGTTGCCCAAAGGAGTTGTGGATGTCCCCTCCCTGGAAGTGTTGAAGCCAGGTTGGATGAGTCTTGGAGCAACCTGGCCTAGTGGGAGGTGTCCCTGTCCATGGCAAGGGTTGGAAGTAGATGATCTTTAAGGTCCCTTCCAACCCAAACCATTCTATGACTATGATTCTATGCTTGTGGTTTTTCAGAAAATGGAGATGCCAATATTCTAATTTCTCATCAACATGCTATTGTTACTTGTTATTTCTAGGCAATTCTACAACCACGTACAATTTCATTTACAGAATCAAATATTGACCCCAGTGCAACTTTCTGCTTTGTGCTTATTATCTTTCAGTTTTCTGACTGCTTATATTTACAGCTCTTAGTGGTGCTCCATTTGTTTTTTAAGTTTTCCTACCAAACGCCATCCACTGCCAGTATCACTTTACCACTACAACCCCAGGATTGTATCATACTCTCCAGTATACTCAGCTAGCTAAGGAAGATTTTCAGCTCAGTTTTAACTGTGAAGAAAATAGTTTGCTGGATAGCAAGAGCAATTCCAGATGTGACAAAGTCTGGTGCTCAGACCCCCTGACACAAAGTACAGCAAAGCGTTAATAGATTTTGCCAAGTAATGAACTTGAAAAGGCACAGGGGATTTAAGCCATTCTTTATTGGTAGAAACTCCAGACAAGTGGGCAACTCCCAAAGGTTTTTTGTGAGGGTTTTTGGTGTCTTATGACCTATTGAATTTTGCATTTGTATTGCCCTGAGTGAACTTCTGTGGTTCTCATTACAATTTATGTATAACCTGCACTGTTACCAGCCAAGGCCCAAAGATGAGAACAAATCTCTGTGGAGTTAAAAGGGGCAAAAGGGTAATCTGACTCCAGAGGCTAACAGGAGGCAGGGAACAAGGCTGGTTCAGGTAAAATCTAAACTGCCACCCATTAACCAGGCTGAATGAAAGCAGACATTGGAAGACGGTCTCGGTCACATATCTTAGAAAAATGACAAGACTACACATGCCACATGCTCAGGACAGTCTCTCAAAACTAGATCCATATTGACAAGAACCTGGCTATTCCTTCATCCTGTCTTGTGCCCACTCTAGTAAAGTCAGGGTCATCTGCAAAGAATGCTCAGATCTTGAAAAGAGCTTTTCTGGGAGTCAGATGTCCCCTCAACAGTTTCCATCCTTCAGTTCTGCTCTGGTGGGTGACAGGACTCTCCAGCCCTGCTTTTTTTTTTTTTTTTTTTAAATAGATAGTTGGTTATTAGTTCTTGGAGCTAAAGACTGTGAGGGGAATGACAGATCAAATGTATTGAGCATATCAGAAGTGAACTCATTCTGTTCCAATAAATATGAGGTTTCAAACTCTGCTCAAGCATCTAAGAAGGAAGTAAACAAAATCCACAGGTTGACCAGGGCTCCCGGCATGTCCCAGATGAGTTTCTGCAGCACCTGATAAACTGCATCCGCTCCTCAGTGTAGCAATCTGAATTTGTTCTTCAAGGGGCTCCTAATAATTTTTCTTTCCTCGCAGCTTTTTTTCAGCAATAGACACCCTGAAACACAGAAGTGAAAAAAAACCAAACAACAAACCAACAACAAAAAACCCCAGAACAGCAACCCCCTCATATTCTGTTTGAGACAGCAGTGGCCCCCAAAAATAAACGGGAGAGGAATACTTAGCTGCTAGGCCCACCAAAACCAGCAGAAGACACTGTGAGGGACATGGCAATAGGGCTGAAGGACAAAGATTTTTTTTATTGAGCTGTGCCAGGCAGTGTGGGGATGACAGAAAGAGGCTAAAAATTATTTCAAGGCAGAAAAACAAAAAGGAGTGCAAGGAGTTCGAGAGAAAGGAAGAGCTGGGAATTTATCACACTATTTTTGGGAAGCTAATGGTCAGGCCTAGACTGAGGATGTAGCTGAGGATCTACTGTTTTAAGAAGAGGTCCTCAGTACAATATATGGGAAGCCATATAGGGGAGACAGCAAAGCAGTTTCAAAAGCAGGATACAGTGCAGGACACAAATCCTCCCAGTCCATCTCCAGTAACTGTACGCATGAAGCAAGCCTGCAGGATTTAGCTCCGATATGCCAATTCTCACACTGCCTGAGTTCGAAAAAGAACAAAAAACCCAGTCAAGGAATGAGCCACCTTGATGTTATCAGTCCAAGCCTCATTTCTGCAGCCTTCCTCAGACTCAGCCTCCCTTGCTCTGCTTCTGGATTTTACATCACCTCTCCCTCTTCTCCTTGGAAAGAATGACCTCAAGGCAGCAGGTGCTGCACACGTGCACGTCCTCCCTCCTCATAGTCAGATGCTAATTGCTGCAGCAATGCCAAGCAGATAGCTACACACCAAGAGTCACAAGGTAGAGGCATCAGGAAACAAAAACACAGCAATGACGTTTAATATCACTTCTCCCATTTTTTTTTCTCAGTGCCTTAAGCAAAATGCCTGTACCTTAAAGCAGCTCCATCCTGTTTCAATATCGAGCCACGTCAAAGGCTCAGAAGGACTGAAACTTCTTTGGGCAAACAGACCTGCTGTCTTGAAGAAGTCTTTGCTCTGCAGATCCTTTCTCTCCACATCTGCTGTGCACAGTTTTTAAACAGAAGTCTTTCTGCTCTTCACCTCCTGGCCAGATCCTGACAATATACAGTAAGACATACTTGCCTGTACCCATCCTCAACACAGGTTTTTTTCTGATAGTTTACAATATGAAATATTAATTATCTGTCAGCTTTGCAATATGATGGGTCTCCTTCTGCCTGGTCCAGGCCAGGTGGTGTGGGACATTTACTTGTAGCTGCCTCACCAGCCAAAGAGGGCAGAGAACTCCAGGGGCAGAGGAGCTAACACAAACCAACTTTCCCCACCCCACTTGAAGTGTTTGCTACAAGAAAATACGTTGGATATTTGTTTGCTCTGGCTATGAGTGCACGATGAGGAAGAGTTCAAGGACAGCTGATCCTGCCTTTGGGCAGGGGGATGATGCAGAATAGCCTGGCAGGCTCTTCTCTCTCCAATCTCTCTAAGGGGATTAGGAGGACTGAGTTTTAGAGTTACTAATAACACAAACAAGCACCCCCAAACCCTAGAAACAGCTTTTTTAAAGGCCCTTTGCCACCTCACCTCCTCCCCATCCCACCACACTCCAGCAGGTTCAGATATTCCCAACATTGTGCTGGGCCCCTGGAGAGGAGTGGAGATACCTGGCGCCATGCCAGGTACTCGCAGGGTTTGACATGGTCTCTGCTCGCTAACCAAACCACTTGGCTCATCAGTGGAGAAAACACTGGTCCACAGGAGGTCCACAGCATCATGCAGGAGGGGGCCAAAGCCTTCTGTACTTCCCTGGAAATTCTTTCATAGACACGATGATTTCTTGCTAGGCAGCAAAAAATCTCCAGGCAGTCTTTGTGACGGTGGGGCTCTGACAGCAGACATCCTTTTGTGGATTATTGCCAAAAATCAGATGCCTGTAAAGTAAGCTGGGAAGTGTCCACTGGGGAAAGAAATCCCCCTGCCTTTCATGAAAAGTTAATAAATGTCAGAGAAAAAATCTGAAGACATAATAATGGCTGTGAGGATTAACTTTCTCTTATGGCAGCAGTGCTAGATTATTTACTGAAGATGCATTTTTCTGATTTTTGGTTTGATTTGGTCTTTTTCCTTAAAAAACAGATAATCAAGAGGTTATGAATGAAAGGTGCACTAGGGAAAAAAAATCAATTTGACACATAAAATAAAATTTCAGTGTCAGAAAGCTTGGATTTAGCCCAGGAGGATAAAGGGTATTTCATGCAGGCATCCTGCTGCAGAAAGGAAGGCCACTGGAGATTAATGAGGAAATAAATAGGATTAATATTTGAGAAGTAAATAGGGAGGAAGTTTGGGCCATAAAAGATTAATGCTTTTGCATTGCTCTGAGACATATGAGCTGGGTTGAGTTTTTATGGCTTTCAAGGTGAATAGAAAGTGACAGAACAGCGAAGAAACTTCCCAAAGAGTTTTCACCTGTAGCTGTCTTGGGATTCTTGCCCTCAGAGAAGGAGAGGTTATATATGCTAACTCTGCAGACAATATGCTAACTCTGCAGTTTTTGATGATGAGTAGAGGAAGTCCCTACAGACAGCTTCATTGGCACAAGCTTCCTTCCTTCGAGCATGAGACAACCAGTGAGGAGGACTTAGTTTTGCAGAGAAGCCACCAAACTGCAACGGAATAGGCCTTAGCTAAATTGCCTTTTAAATCACATAATTAAAAGCAGCAAAGAAAAACCTTAAAAGGCATTATCCAGTCTTTATATGCACATAACCACATGTGCACACACATACACAGATGCATATGCTGCCAGAAAAAATTCCTATTTCAAAACTGATTTACCACACAGCTCCAGAAAAATATTTAGGCTATGAAATGTCAAAAGACTTAATAAAACTATGATTCTGGAAATCACATTTTTTTATTTCTACATTGCCTTCATTTTTTTAACAAAAGTGAAGCACATTTAAAATATTTTTTTCTGTTTCAGATGGAATAAAATACCTCAAATGAAACTAAGACAAAATGAATTGTGGAATTATCTTTAGATCCCTTATTTCAGTACCAATTTTTCCCTATCCCAAATCTTCTCTCTTCATTTTCAAGTGTGTTTAACCTAAGCCACTTCCTGTCCCCATCTCCCTTATCAAGTTTTGTACCAGAACCAAAAAATGTTTTCCTGATTGAGCTCTCAGCTCACCATCCCCACTCCTGACAGGGGCCAGCCATAACCAGGGCTGTACTCCAAGATTGTCTGAGACCTTGGCTCTGCATCATGGCATGTTTCCCTGCCTACAAGGGGATGTTCTTGTTTATTTGAAATCCCTGGCTGGGTTCCAAGGTGGGAGGAGATGTGTTTGAATTGCTCTGGTCACTCTATCCAAAGTCAGGTGATCCTAAGGGCACCATGGTCAATGGGGGCAGCTGCTGGGGCATAAAGAAAGAGTGGAGTTTCTGATACGTTCAGTATCAGAGAAGAGCCTAGGCAGGCCCCCCTGAAAACCCTGGCCACCTTAGGTCCCATCATAAGCATTGTATTAAATCACTTATCCTGTACTCCCACCAAGTAACACCTGGTTTCTTCTTACAGCTCCACCAAAATCTAGCTCTCTTTCATAAGCAAAAAGTTGGCATAATCCAGCTCTATTGTAAAAAAGATTTCATAGGTCACTCTCTCCTTGGTGCACATCCAGATTAGCTGTGCACCACAGCTACCACACAGGTGAAGGCCAACTGTGTGGTGACCCTTTGCATGGCCATCCTCATTCCAGGCTCTTCTTGCTAGTGTGGTACAAGGTCTGTAGACCCTGAGGATGGATTCTGCCCGTGAAGCTTTGGGATGACCAAAAGTAAATAACAACTACCTATTGCAAGCCTCCTTCAGACCCAAGGGGACAGGACAAGAGGCTTCCTCCAGTCCATGTGCTTTTTATTCTCACTTGTCCAAAGAAGAAAGTAGAAATTATATCAACTTTATACTATGTAGGAAGAAGTCTGAGCTATGAGCTATCACTGGTCATTGTGAGAGTCAGCTTAGACCAGTATGAGGAGGATGTTCCCTGCGGTGGACTGGCCAGGCCTCTGATTAGCAAACAGTTGCTTCCCAAGAAATCAGCAACCTTTTTTTTTCTTAGATTTGCCAATTTTTGCTTTTATTATGTCTAGGAAAAACTGGATCTAAAATTGCTGGTGCAAAAGGAATATGTTTAAGCCCAGCCTTTCTAGATAAGAATGTTTCTGTCTATTGCACAACTGAAACAAGCAGTATTTGAAACACATATTAAAAAGTTAGCATTCAGGTATTTCTTGGCATGTTATTTAAACTATACCTAACAAATGGATTCATTTAGAAATCCATATGCCTTTCAGAGAGTAAGGAAAACTCTTATTTGAGGAAGTTCCTATATTTGTTGCAAAGCTCTTAGGGAAAACGTCCAATAAAGTTTATCACAACATCAAGAGACATGAGTCAAATTTTTGCCAATGCACTACATTATACTCTGAACAGGGCAGGCACTGGTGGTGGAATTATATATTAAAGAAAGAGCTCATATTAGCCAGCAATTGCACTCTGAAGTGCTGCACGGAGAAGATCACCCCCAGGCCATCGCCTCTCCTGGTGGGCAGTTCAGCACAGTGTGACAGCCTGGCAGAGGGGCAGAACAGGGAATTCCAGCCCCAATCCTGAATTTCTTGCCTTTTGTGGGTTTAAGTTATCTACAAACTCACCTAGTTTCTGATGGGTGTTTTACAGCAAAACTATAAACCCTGAAAACAGAGAATGATTATGGAAACTCAGACTACTCCATAACCACCATACCTGGCTCTCACGGGCATGGCCATACTCACAGGCTTACAGATGAGTTTCTAATTATTCTACTGAATTATAGAAAGGGCTGCTATTAGGTTCCACCCCTCTCAACCTCATTTTATAGAGTGGTTTGCCATCATTAAACCCTCTTTGTAACAGCTTTTTTCTATATATTACTTACCATAGCAAGATTTTTCTGAACACTGCAATTCGATATATTCAGGAGGTATTACACATTCAGTGAGACTGCGTGTCCAGGATAATTATTTTCTGCTGCCAGTTTAGGGCTGGGACATTCTGGATTTATGATAAAGAGTATTCTGGGGAGGTGGAGTCACCTGGTAGAGGTAGTCCTGCAATGTGGAGTTAATATTTGCTTGTTAAGAAAATTCCAGCCTAACTTAAAAGAAGTATGGTATCACCCTCATAGAATTAAAAAGAGGTAAACCCAGTCAGGACACCCTCATAATCTGGAGAAGCTCGGTTTCAAGAGATTCAAAGTATGGGCTCAGCTTCTTCAGCATGTTTGCAACTTCTGGCCCTGCAGTCATTTAATGTTGTTGCACATGAGTCCACAGTTGTTTCATTCCACCTCTTGGAGTGACTGCAGTTCAAGATGGAAGGGAGAGAAATGCACCTGTTTCTGCATTGACTGTAAAGAAAGAAGACTGATTTCAGTTCTCAGTGACAAAAACGTATCACATCGAGCACACAGCTTTTTAAGAGAGCAAGTCAAGGCAAGCTGAGATTTTGTCTTAGCACATGAACAAATTTACAGAAGTAAATAATATTTCATGAAAATTGCCTCTCTGGGAACACTTTTTTGCAGTGTATATCACATTTCTTAGAAAAGTGAGAGCTTGCCTTAAGCAAATGAGTTGACTTACTGTGAGACACCTAAAGGAAAAGAACAAGCTCATTGAAATCCCCATTCAGAGAAGCTCTAAGTGAAGGGACTCACACAAGGGTGTTTGCACAGTGCCTGGTACAATGGGTCCTAACCTGGTCATGCCCTTTGGTTGCTATTGCAGAGCAAACATTCAAAAACAAAGAACTAGCAAGTAATGCTAGGGGTCAATCTCAGCTACCAAATCTACATTGTGTGCTCCCTGCATGCCTCCTCGAGCACTGAGGTAGCTGCTACCACCACATCCAAAGGCTGGCTAAAGCCAAAATAAAAATCTCCTATTGGTCCCACAAAACTCCAGGAAACAAACATATAATGTTCAGTGTTGAGCCAATACTGTGTATGCATTTCACAGAAATACTGATTGCCAGTTGGTCCTCACCAGCACCTAAAGTCCTTTTTGCTCTCTTCTTAGTAGATTACCTTTGGGGTGGCCACCAGCCCAGCCCTGCAGAGGCTCTGCTGCCTAATGGGTTGTCTTCATACAAGTGACAGCAATAGCCTAATCCAAGGCAGATGCTGCATTCCTCATTTGCATATAAAACACAGATACTCTTCCTGGGGTCAGAGAATGGCAGGTGACAAGCAGTGTCTGCAAGATCCTGGAGACAATCCTGGGGCTGTCTAAGTTTGGGTGAAATCTGTTTAGTTTCAAATTCTTAGGACTGCTGTGATTTTTTAATAACTTTATGAAATGTGGCATATGTAAAGACCCATGGTGGCTGGAAGAAAGCAGATGCTGCTCCCCAAGCATCTAGAACACAGCACGAATGCCTCTACGTGGCCCCACAGGCATCCATGACTTCAGCAAAACCAGGCATGAATTAGTTTGGCACGGTAGACAATCCTGCCTTAAATATTTGACATTATTGGTGACAGAGGGCTGGGAAGAAATGAAAAGCACGTCGGAAAGCTTAATCTGAAAAAAAAAAAAATGTGCAATTCAGTTTTACAGTTCCATAAAAATTACAAAAGAGCTGTTCACAGCTGGCGAGAAGGAAGGCCCAAGCTCTTGGTTTCACTTCCGCCAGTGGCTGACATTTATAGGTTTACTTATAAACAGCACTTACATAAATCAGTCAAGACACAGTTCACCCCACTAATGCAAAGCCGACAACTATCATGTACTTGTTGTTTCTCCTAAATGACAAAGTCTGAGGTGAGTAACAAGAGATGTATATGCTTCTCCAGTGAGTACTTAAGCCCAAAGCCAAATGTCTGGTTTGCAAAGAGTGTGAACAGCCTGCTCCAACCCAAATAAAAACCTTCAAGCTGAGGAACAGCTTCTCTACTAGTTTGAGTGCTTACATTTTCAGTAAGTACCTTCCAGTGCATTTTTCCCTGATTTAATCATAATTGTTATTCTGCTAAGTTTTTTATTAATATAACTGTTATTCCGCACTTACTGAGATGTCCAAATAACTGTATGTATAAGCCTGTATGTATAATGCCCCCTGCCATGAAGAACTGCTACTTTAGAACTTGGATTGAAATATTTCTGAAGAGCAACTCACAGGACACCCAGGACCTCTGTTTACACAGAGACATTCCATACTTCATGCTGAACCTCACATAACAAACATCTAGCATGGATCTGATGTCAGTGGCTCTCAAGCACCAGTGACCAGCAGGATTACTGATAGCTTGTAGAGCACATGGTGCTGGTCCCTCCACTTCTGCTGCAAGAATCAGGACAAGAAGGCAGCAGAACAAGCACCAAACAGCAATGCAGAAGTGAGAGAAATTACTCAAGAACAAAACATCTAAAAAAAACAACAAAAAATAAAAAACCACTAACCAAACTGTGGGTCTACTTTTTCCTCAAAGCATGAGTTAAATTAAGAACAGTTGCAATTACAAAAAGATTTCCTTGCAATTACTTTTCCACTTCAGAATGTGCTGCAGGAACTCTATGATGTCTTGGATTGAAGGAACGATTCAAGCAAGGGAGTCACAGTTAAAATTAAGGCCATGCAGCCATTGTGGAAACGAGAGTGGTCTTCAAGCACAACTTCTCTAAGGAACTAGTTCCCTGAGAGAAAATTGTCACAGAGCTGTGTCCATCCCTCTCAGGCAGGAACACCTGCCTTCCCACTCCAGGCGCCTCTCATCACATTCATTCAAATGGCAGAGAGGCAACCAGATACTCATGCTGACAAGGACGCGCTAGATGTCTCCAAAACTTACTCATTGTCTATTGTCTTTAACTATGATTTTAGAAATGACTGTGTTCTACACCCTCCATGAGAGAAGCTGAAGAGAAAAAAGCCTATGTGGATTAGATACATGGACTTGAATTTTTTTAAGTGCTGGCCATTCTGGATTTCTCCATTTTCAGGAAGGCAAACTTAATTATCAGGAAAGTTGCTCACCTAGAAGTGCTGTTCACCCCCAAGACCAACAGAAGGCAAAGTAACTTTAGGCATACTACCCCCTCAAAAAGCAGGAATTTATATCCTCTAAGCCATTATGGGAATCTAAGGCATGTTTTTACTGTGGAGAATATCTATGTTTTGCACACAATATTGTGTGTATTTAGAACATAGTTTTTCACCAAAAAAATGCAAAAGGAAAATTTTCTGGCACGTTCTGATGAAATAGCAGCCACTTGAAATGGTAGAATTGTGCATCCACAAAACAATAATTCTGAACAGCCTAAGGCAATGTAAGTGTGAAGGAGATGAGTCTGTTCATCATGTTTTATCAGTCTTTGAAGGCTTAGTATTTCTTCTCTGAAGTGCAGATACTGATATTGCGCTCTTGCTTCTTACATGCAGGCTAGAGCCCCACATGCAGAGCTACTTCTGACATACTTCTGTAGACATTTAGGGATTGCTGCAAAGCTACACCAGCTCTAATACAATGATGCATAGCTATAGACTGCTTTCCCTAAGTGCATATGGCCACGTACACTGAATTTTACTAAAGCATATAAATAAAAGGAAGGAGGATACTTGGTGGCAGTTTCAGGAAGGCATGACCAGATCCACACAAATATTTGGGAACAAGTTGCACACGACTGTGCCTCAAAAATCTCTGCAGAGGTTTCATAGGGGTTTCCCAAGAGCAGGTTTATGAAACTGAACTCAGCACCATTAATTTATTGCCTTTCAGATACATTTTCTAGAGAATACAGGGTTGATTTAGCTTATACTCGGCTTTGTTCCTTGGCAAAGGGGTTCCTGGGGTTTTTTAAAACTGTTTTTTAGGCAATAAAATAAAAATACACTGCTGCAGCCAAGATAAACTGGAGATTGTTACTTATCGTTAAAAGTGACAGCTTCCTTGATCAGACTCATTTTAGCGAGGCAAACACAAGTTAAGACTTGAGCCATTTCTCCACTCCTACTTTAATCTATCAGCTTGTCCTCTAGCCTTCCCTGGTGTTGTCACTCAGGCAATTCCCATTCTTCCATCCTACTTTTGCCCTCCCTCTTCCTCAGTCCTGAACGCTCCTCCCTCCTTAAAAACACCACCTACTGAAGTGCAGTGTTCAGCCGACTTCATACCCATCATACTCCTCCTCGGTTTGGGAAGGAGGATTCACAGTGCTCCAGATTCTCAACTAGCGTTTCTGTCTCAGAAAAATCCCCCAAAATCTAAGCAGAGGAACTGGAATTAACTCATTCCAAAGCATAAGAGCATCCATTTGGGCTTGGATTTTGAGAGACAAGCCAAGGCATTTGGCTACAGATGGTTTCCAATCCTCTGATTTTCATCTGTGTCTCTGGGCGTTGCAGCTACCTTTGTCAGAGCGCTTAAAATATTTCATAACTGAGCAAGTTAACAGGAGGAAACGTTAGCCCACATCCCCCTCCCTTTCCTGGCAGTAATGGGAGAGGAAAGGCAATGCTGCACGGGCAGGGATGTGGAGCGCATCCCCCTCTCTAGACCAGGCTGGCCCATGGTCCCGTCCTGTGCCCAGCAGGTTTCAAAAGAGGTACTGTGCTGAAGGCGCCTGGCATTCGGCAAGGAGGCTGCTTCTGCGCCTGGAAAAACGATCAGTCCCAGCAGCTTGTTGGTTTGTTTGTTTTTACAGGGGAATACAGGTTCACTCATCATTACAATAAGCACATTCACGCTCGCCCTTAGTGGGTGTGAGCCTTCCAAACCCAGAGCTGTGTGTATGAATGAGCCTAGTAAGAGCTACATACTGCAGAGTCTTAGTCAGTGTTTTTCAAATTTGGGTCAGTCTGACATCCTGGTTGAAGAAGTATTGCCACAAGCATTGTAAATTAATATTTTATATTCCCTTTAAGTGCCTTTTGAGGAAATTAGCCTTCGCTACAGCAGCATCTCCCCTGTAAACACAGCAAACAGAAAATACCTTTTCTGACAAGGACAGCATTGTAGGGCAGGGAAAGAGAGTAATGTTGAGTATGAGGGAAGAATTGGTCTGATTCAGTAGCTGAATCAAAGGGGCATGTGCATCCCTCCTCCCCAGCAGCGCCCCAAGCTGAAGCTCCTACAGCACCCATACACTACAAAGGGGCCTTACAGACCCCTGTACACCAGGGGAGCAGCACCCCATTGCACCCCAGACCTACCAAAACAGGTAAGGTGGAGATGCCAGCCCCTGTTGAATATGTCATAAGGGCATCAGGACCCTTGTGTTACTGCCAGCACTGGAATCTAAACTGGGAAAGCAGTAAGAGCATGAGGCTGCTGTGGTGCTGGTTTGGTTTCCAGATTTCAGACCATCTGCATGGCGTGACCAGAACTAGAGTGAGTATTTTTGGCACTGGTTGAGGAGGTTCCTCCACAGCTGAGTGCAGCCAGTCCAACTTGGCTGGCACAAGGCAGGACTTTTCAAAACGTCTTGTGCTCCAATCGGAAAGCAGCCGAATGCTGCTCTTCTCAGAAAAGTGCTGCCCTTGTCCTTTCCTCATGAAAGCAAACTTGGTATTCATTCGGAGCAGGCCAGAGCTATTTCAGACACGGAAGACAGCGGACACAAATCAATAGAAAAAAATAACTTCTTTTTATTTACAAAAAAAAATCCAAATATTGGATGCTGTAAACAAAATTCACAATCTGTTCCCTCTAGAGTCTGTTTCCCATCAGCTCTTCTTCTGTCTGTGACAAAACCTATAGTCAAAGTGTTCCAAAAGAGCAATCCAAAGAGCAGTTTGCTGCAACAGGATGCCTTGCAGAAGGCAACAGTTGTAAGGAAATCTGAGGGAAAGCAAATCTGCACAGACTCCTACAGACTGCAGGAGCCTGCAGTGCTTTAGCCAAGCTGTCTTGAAATTTGCAGGCTTTTTTTTTTTTTTTTACTATTTATTTTGTTAGCAAACCATTATTACAACAGCAAAACAGTACACTGATTTTCTTTCTTGCAAGAGAAACTCTCTGCATAAAGAAAACCATACAAAAGAATATATTGAAACAGGAGCTGAGTATGCAATTACAGTTTTTCCTTTTCTGTGCAGTTTTATCTAACACACTTGATTTTCTCATTAAAAAAAAGCTTTTTTTTTAAACTGGTAGGAGCTTCTGACATGATGCAAACCAAGAAACTAATAAGAGGTGTTTAGAAGATTTGCGTGAAGGCCTTTGTGCAAGATAAAAAATATTTTAAGTGCAATAAGAGAAACTAGAAAAATATAATCTTTTTGGTCTTTAAATTGCCCTTTTATTTTTAGAAGTGTTCTTGCATTTGAGAGGACAGCTACATCTAAGGAAAAAAATAACCTAGTTTCAAAGCTCTCAGTTGTTTCACTTTTAACCAAGTTCAGTGCCTTGATGGTTAGCAGTAAATTCAGCTGTGGCACAAACAGTTTTACTGTAATCAGGTCAATGTTTTTAATCAGTTCAGCTCTTTAAAAGGGACACTGTCTCTTGTAGCACAAGTTCTAACCTTACATCTGATTGGATGGGAAAAACAGTCTACAAAGCAAGAACGTGGTCATTAACTTTAAAAGTACTAGTGTGCTGAAGAGAAGGGGAAAAATCACTTTAAAAAAGTCAGACTTTATGGAGAGGAAGGTGTGCAAACCACAGAAATAAACCAGCTTTGAAAAGGGCTTCTTATTTTGCTCTTGGCCTGAACTCATGCCTTCTTCCCACCTCTAACACCAGGTACCTTTTAAGCTACCAGTCACAGATACAACAAAGCTCCACCAGTTCCACCACTTGATCATTAACATATGCAAAACAGATCTGGAATACCTATATAATATATATAAAAACATATTATATATGTATCAAAACGCAAACACTGAAAGGTGCGGTTTAGCTCAGAGCCCTGCTGCATGCACTATAAGGTAACTAGCTGCTGTCAATCATTAAAAAATTAAAAACACACTAAAATTTGAGCTGAGAGGAAGTAAATCAAAACTTTCTTTCAAGCAATGGAAAAAAACGGTCCTTCAAAGGAAAAAACATATTGGGTCATGTACTATCAGCGCTCTGCGGTTGTGGCACAGCTATAGATTCTCAAACCCTTTTAAAGTGGATGAGTCATTTATTTGCTGCAAATAGTTGTGGGAAGAGAAGACATACCACATTACCAGCTGATCCCATTTCCCCAGCCCCCCCCCTGTAGCTTCCGATAGCAAACCCTCCAAGGAGCTGGAAGCAAAGGAAAAGAGAGGGCCAGGAGCACCCAGCCAGGACCCTCGAGGAGCTGAAGGGGGACTTGGTGGATAAGAAGTCCAGTGAGAGGCTGCAGCCCGTGCCAGAGGAAGGGAAGGTGGGGACGAGACCTGCAAGCCAATGCCAGGAATGGCAATGAAACAGCTTTTACGTTTCCTGAAGGACTCGCAGGGAAGGTGCTTCAGTAAACAAACTGGGTTCCTGTTAAATTGCCTCCAGAGTGAAAAAGTACAAAGTGTGACAAAAATAGATGTACCTTACTAGCTCCGCAGGGAAAACATACTGCCAGGACCCGAGTCCTCTCCCTGCCCCTGCCTCCTCCAACACCAGACCTGCCTGCAACCAGGCAGGACACAGCCAGTTTCGTTCAAAAGCCTGATTTCCCTCTTTTTTTTTTTCTTTTTTCCTGTCAGTAAGAAAAAGCAAAATATTAGAGTCAAGTGTCACTTAGTCATTACGTTTTCAAAGCCCAACAAAGAATTTAACACCTTCAGAGATGGCACTGAAGTGAAAACCAAAGCAGAGGTTGCTTTTTCCCCCTGCTGGTCTTCTGGGAGAGGAAATGAAAGTGAATGGTTACTGTTCCAATGTAAAGTGATTCCATTTAAATAAAGTACAGTACTGAAATTGTAAATGCAGTGTGACAACCAGATCAAAGATGTTTAATATTTGCATAAAAATATATATATATAATATATATATATAAAATATAATTTTAAGTAATCGTGCAACACTCTTAAAAAGGGTTCATTTCACATTTGCTAAATTCTAGTGGTCCTGGAATGCTTAGAGCATTCTATTAAAAATACTCCTTTAAATATTAACAATTAGTGTTCAAATCACCAACTAATACAATATTCTTTAGCTGTCAGGGGGTTTAAATAAACCTATCTTTGATCCACGTTCCACTGAATTACACAACATGGAGGTATACAGTCACAACATTAGTGGGTTAAATGTCAAAATGGCATTACAGTACAAAATAGTTAAAAAAATCAGCTAGTCATATGTTTCTCCATCTGTGGAATTATTATGGCTCACAAGCAACCCACTGAATTACTGTAATCCTTGTTCTTGCAACCAAAGACATTATCTCATTCCCACCTTAATCCTGACTGGTTCATTTACTCTAAATTTCTCAGGTGTGGGTTACAAATTCACTGCAAGGTGCCCACTGTCCTATGACATCCTGTTGCAAACTGGAAAACATATAGTACTTTATTTAAACATTCCTTAATTGCTACATTTTCCTAGACCACATTAATATATATTGTGTGTGTATATATATAGATATACACCTATAACATGTACATATATACACACACAAACATATATACACACATACACACACGTACCTAGGATAACAGCACACTGACATAACATTAACTCTATACAAGTATTTGCCAAGAAAAAAAAAAAATAGGGCATTTCCTCCACCAGTTATTCACAAGCTTATGGGTTTTGTTTTTAATCCTTGTGTCCCTGATAAAACAAAATGCATGGTTAAACCACAAAACTATATCTTATTCTCACTTCAAATTTTATGAAGGCATCAGGCACTTTTGATTACTGTTGGTGTGTACAAATATAGCAACATCTTTTTCTTTTCTTTTATATATATATATGTATATATATACTCTACTGTATCTTCTCTGCTTGGATAACTTATTTGTGAAATCTTTGGTCCTTGAGTATATTCTGTTTGCCACAGCTGGTTTTCCTGCATTCTCACATTTTTAAAATGTGAGGCACGCACACAGCTGGAAATAATGGACTTTGTCATCGTACGTGTTTCGGTTTTCATAACTGTACCAATCCACTACTGTTCATTTGGAGCAAGCTGTTTCTGGTAAAGCATTCTAGTCAAGCAAGCTATACATTCTACACGGTCAATCCATAGACGGCACTTGCTGCAAGCCCCAAATGCAGTAATTCCAATATACATTTTTATTCAGCTTATCTCTGCTTTATGTCTCTAACTTTTAATTCCTGAATATATATAGAACTGTTTTTTGTGAATTTTTTTTTGTTGGTTTTTTTTTGTTTTGTTTCTTTCATAGTCTCCCTTTTGTAGATCCCATTCTAGAGTAAGAATAAAAATAAAAGAAAATAAGGCTTTCCCACCTTCTCTATGCCAAAGCTATGGGAGCAGATACTGCCAACCCATATTGTCATCAAGCATTCCTTCCTCACTTATTTCAGGGGAAGCTGGTTGCTTTTAATGACAGGCCTCTTGTGCTCTGGGGTAGGATCCAATTATTCTGGGGTTCTTTCTTGATCATGCTCCCATTATTTATTAGAAGAACCACAAGCTTTTCCCAAGCTTGAAAACTAGAGCAGATCATCATCATTGCACAAAACACCCCATTTCAAAGGGACGCGTTGCCCCTTCCTACGTCTTAGGAAACGTTCTTCCCACCGGATCTACTAATTTCGGTGCTTAATTACAGGGCAGCCAAGTAGAGTATGTGTGCTGCTGGCAAGGGAACACCGTCTGAACCTGGGCAATATAGTAATTGCTGAAGTTGGCATCTGCTACGTATGGGGCTGGCTGGTAATAGCAGGTGACATTGGCCACATTGGGGATGATATTTTGCTCAGCTAGGACCCGGATGGCCAGCATGGTGATCAGATTCAGAGTCTGTCTCCTCTCATGTCCCATCAGGCACACTGTACTCTCATTCACCACACCGTGAAGGGTCATGAGATAGTCATACTTGCGGTCCTCTAATCCCACAAAGTGGTTCTGCAAGTAGGACTCCAGCTTTCTCTGCTGTTCTCCAATGTCTGAGAAGTCGATGAAAAACCTTGAACACATGTATCTCTGCAGGGACTTTATCTCAGATTCGGAGGCAGCCCTAAAGCCCCTTACCAAAAGGTTGCAGTATTTCAGAAGACCACCTCCTCTGATTTCTTCTGGGTTTCTGGTGGCGATTATCTTGTTGCAGAGGTGATCAAAGGCTTCCTGGAAATCCCCATAGACACTCTCACCAATGATAGTTGGGTGAAAAGTTTCAGTCATGGGATTCTCTGAGCACTCATAAAAAAGCAAGAGGGAGTCCAGCTTGATTTGAAAAGAATCGACACTGAATTCAAACTGCCGCCTCAGAGAGTCCACAAATTTCAGCTCCACGTTTTTGCCACTGTTGTTGGACAGGGAGATGAGACTCCATCGGTCTGAATCATTGCATACTTTTACCATTTTCTGCACGTAAGCCTCCTATAATTGGAAAGACAAGAAGAGCAAATGAAGACATGGATGCAAGAAATTTCCCATTCACTGCATTTGGTCGCACCCATCCCACCCCCCCACTTCCCCCCCAAAGTCCTTGTGTTTAATAAAAGATTTCATGGAGCCTGCAGATACAAACCGGAGATGAAATCATTAATCTGAGAGCCTGGAGTGCTGTCATTGCAAGGGGATGATAGGGGAGGGTGTTCTGCTGGGGCTGTGTTGTGCAAGGGAAGCATATGGTAACACTGCTTCTTTCAATCACTTCTAAATACGTCTACACATGAAGCCCATGGCACACATGCCAAATATCCATGCACACAAAAGGTCACCGCTATGATCAAATACGAGATCTTTTTGATCGGTTCCTACTTCTCTCTCCCCTCCCCACACAAAAAACCCCACAACTTAGCAAGTGTTTACTCCCCTCAATCCTGCTCTTTCAGTGCAGGTTCTACCAGTCTGCCCCATATTCCAAAAAATCCCTCTAAAAAAAATAAATCTGAAAGGCATTTGGCATTCAGCCAAATTAAGTGGAGCGAACTGTCTCGGAGAGGAGGGAATGTGCCTCTCCGCTGGGGCATTCAGCACACGACAAAGCGTGTGGTGCCTTGCAGACGGTGTTTCCTTCTTGCAGATACTACAGCCATGTGAGCTCCCAGCAGCCAGGCCGGGAACCGGGAGGACAAACCGAGCTGCCGCAGTGCCGAGCTGGGAGATTTGCAGCGCCCTGAACACACAAACACACACACGCGCCCCAGGTAAGTCAACGCTCCCAGCAAATCAAGCGAGAGAGAGGGAGGAAAGACAAATTAATCCTGAGAAGCCCAGGCCAGGTCGCTTTATTGCAAACTCCTCCTCGGTTTTAAGAGTGAGGTGAAAAAAAATCTCTCACGGTCCCTGTGGGCCTCGGGGTGTGGGGGGAGCTGCGTCCCTCAGTGCACCCCTCCGTCCCCGGGAGTAAGGTGCCCCGCTCAACCCCGGGCAGGAGCATACACCTGCCCGCTCTGGGCGCCTGGGCACAGGGCAGGTTTACCTTGAGGGTGAGCGGCGTGATCTTCTCCTTGTTCACCCCCTCGGGCAAGAAATCCAAGAGGCAGTCCAAGACCACGTCCTTCACAGTCTGAAACTCGGCTTCCCCTTTGAGGTCGGCGCAGAAGATGAGGTCCAAGTCCTTGTAGCCCAGGCCGCTGTCCTGGTGCAGGACGTGGCTGGCGGCCGAGCCGTTGAGCCGCACGTCCCGCAGGCCGATGCCCTTCTCCTCTAGCCGGCTCCGCACCACCTTGACGATCTGGCGGGGCTGCATGGCCAGCGTGGGGAAGTTGCCGCGGCCATGGATAGGGATGGTCTCGCTGAGGATGCGGTCCAGACGCTGCACTTGCTCCCAGCTCAGCACGTTGCAGTGCGCGCTCTCGCAGCTGCCCGCGTAATTCCCGCCGGGGCTCCCGCCGGGGCTCCCACCGGCCTTCTCATCGTCTGCCATGGTGTGCGGCCGCCGCCTCCCCGGGCTGGATGGCACCGCTCCGGCTCCGGCTGCTCACTGGCCCCCCGGGGCCGCTCTTCCTCCGCGCCTGGCAAAAGAGGAGGAAAAGCGAGCAGTCAGCAGCGGCGCGCAGCCGGCGCCGGAGCTCTGCTCCCCTTGCAGCCGCCCCACACCGTCGCACGGCGCCCACCGCCCCTTCCAGCAGGAAAGAAGGGGACACACCTTTTGAGTAAATTAAAAAAAAAAAAAAAAAAAAAAGGGGGGGGGAGAGATAAAGCCCCCAGAGCCAGGCGGTGCAGCAGAGCAGGGGAAGGCGCCCGACTTGCCGAGTAGCCGCTCTCTGCGCCGCCGGAGGGGCCACCCCGCTCTCTGCCGCCGCTGGCTGCAGCTGTCTCTGGAGCTTTCGTAGTTCTGCCGGGGAAAGGTCCCCAGTAGTTTTTATACGGGGTTCTCCGCTCTTCCGGGGCTCCGAGTCACGGCTCCCGTGTCCCGCCCCCTCCATCTGCATGGCCGGCCTCGGCGGTGCCCCCGGCACGCCCACGCCCTGCGCGCCCACGGGCCGCCCTCCGACCCCGTCGCCCCGTCAGGGCCCGGCACGGCACAGTACAGCCCGCCTCTCCGCGCCTGCGGAGCGCCCAGCGCGGCCGCCCCGCCCCGCGCGGAGCCCCGCTGGAAAACCCGCGCAGCGCAGGACCCCTCCGCACGGCTTTGGCCGCTCGCCCAGGGGGGAGGCAACAAGTGTAACCCCCGCACCCGCGGAGGGCGCGGGCCCCCCGGCTCCTCCCGTGCCAAGATGCGTGCCCGGAGGCACCCAGTTCCGCGCTGCTAGTCTTTTTTTTTTTTTTTTTTTTTTTTTTTAGTTTATTTCCCACTGCCTCTTTTACCACCTCCTTCCCCGACATTCCCGGTCATTCCAGGCACAGCCAAACTTCATACCAGAGCGCCGGAATTTGGCAAGGGCCCCGCTCCGAGCAGATGCCGAGGATCCCGGCCCGTGTGGCTTGAGCCTCTCAGCTCCTGACCGAGATTTTCAAAGCCGCCTGCGGCAGCGCAAGGGCATCACGCCTCCGTGCCTGCCCGTCCCTCCCTCTGTTTTTCCCTGCCTTCCTCCTAGCCGGCGGGGGGGGGGGAACAGAAATCCTGAGGAGCCCTAAGGAGGCAGTGTCTTTCAAGGGAACATCCTGCCTCTGAAGTAGAACTTCGGTAACTGCGGAGCGGTAAAAATATGCATAATATATAGATGCTATATAAGCCTACATATATATTATTTTTAAATACATTTTAATTATTTAATAATTTATTTAATAACAATGGATTTATGTGCGCTTTTTTTCCCCAAACTGTTGAAATGCCAAACACCTATAAGTACTGTTTAAAACAGACTGAGCGCAGCCCCCCCCTACGCAGCAGCACCCGCGGCCTCCGGGACGGGTGGGCGCAGCAGCAAATGTCCCCCGCCGCCCCAGTGCGCATCCCGCGCAGCGCCGCGCAGCATACGCGCCAGTTCCGCGGGCAAAAGCGGAGGGAGGCGACGGAGGACGGACGGCGTTGCGTCACCGCTCTCAGTTTTGTGACGCGCGTCGGGAAGGGCCAATGGGGGCGCGCAGCGGAGTGACGCGCGGCCTCCCCAGCCAGGCACTTCGCCAAACGGAGGGGGGGCGGGGGTGTCCGTGTATGAAGGCGTCCGACGGCGCTTACCGCCCCTCCACCCGTTTTTAGCACTTTCCTATTACCTCCCGCCGAGGGATGGGGCTGGGGGAGTGGTGGTGGGCTCTGCCCGCCCGGCACGGGGAACCCCCTCAGCCTGGCGGGCTGGCACAATTACTCTCCCCCCCAAAAAAATAATCCCGGGGGTCCCGCCGTGCCATCAGTGTCCCCGCCGTCGGGGCGCGGAACTGTGCACGCGAGGAAGCCCCCGGGCCCCCCAACCCCCCCGCGCCGTCGCAAATCGCAGCCGTGTGGCAAGGGCGCCCCCTGCCGGGCGCCGAGCGCTCTCCCCGCGGGGGGACAGTGGCGTGCGGCGCGGGCTCGGGCAGAAGTACAGAAATACCTCGCTTGGCTGTGGCGGGTGGGTTGTGGGGTGGTTTTTTTTTTTTGGCGGGGTGGGGACGGTTAAGCTTTGAACCGTGCCTCCGGCCGGCCAGGAAAAAGGTTTGATAGGTTTGTAGCATTCTGTGCCAATGCGGTTATTAAAAAAAGAATAAAAAAATAAGCTTTTAAATTCTGCTTGTACACAAGTGAATGCTTGAAAGCAGCAGTGGACTATCATGCATCCACCAGCACACTGGATAGGGTTTGCCAGCTTATTCCTTTATTTAAAATAACTATCCAGACTAAGAGGAGCAGCAGCTGGACTGCTGGAGGGGGCTGAGCGACTGGCTGCCGCTGCTCGGCACAGGGAGCCGGGACTCTCCACCTGGATGCAGGAACAGCACCTCCTCAAACCAGCTCTGCGTCCCTGTGCCAAGCACGGCCTGCAACACTGAGGCATCCCTGCCCTCAGCACACGTTTAGGAAACTCGGGAACGTTAAAACACAACCAAGCTGAGCAACTCCCCATTCCCAGTCTGACTTCACTCAGGTGAACCACAGCTCCCTAGGGCACATGATTCAGTCTCTCAAAGGGAGTAACTACCTCATTATTTGTAAGTAAATAATCAATATCACTGCAGCTGGATAACTGATCTCTGGAACAAGGGCCTGCTGGCTCATCCCATATTAAGCTAGGCCATCTCCAACAAACTGAGAAAACCTTGGCTAAAAATAGTCAACATTTTGTTTAACTTGTATTTCTCAGTGTGTTGCAATGAAATTCTAGCAGTATTTAAAATACTTCAGAGTGTATTGGTGCATTTCCACTGGCCAGTAGGATTTAATGCTATTTTATATGCCACTTGTTTCATTTCCCCATGAAGTGTGATTTTTAACGTTTCTTGTCATTACTTGCATGCTTAAGAAGAAAAATAGTTCATTCTGGAGAGTACTCATCTGCTAAGGACAAGGTGAACACAGTTCAGAAGGAAGCCATCTGTCCTCTGGGGCTTTGGTATAGGAGCAAGGGCAGCCAAGCCTGGCCCTCACCTCACACTCCCCTTCTGAGTGTAAGCACCTGCAAATCACCTCCCCCTCACTTAAAAGAAGAGGGGAAATAATTTCCAGGCAGAATCGTTGTATTTACACTTTCTCAGTTCAGAAAGAGGATATTAGTCATCAAGCTCTTAATATAAATTAGGAATTATTTGCCCCTCCACTCTGCTCTGGTGAGACCACACCTGGAGTACTACATACAGTTCTGGTGCCCTCAGCACAAGAAAGATATGGACCTGTTGGAGAGGGTCCAGAGAAGGGCCACCAAGATGATCAAAGGCCTGGATCACCTCTGCTATGTAGACAGGCTAAGAGAATTGGGGCTGTTCAGCCCGGAGAAGAGAAAGCTCCGAGGAGATCTTATAGTGGCCTTCCAGTACTTGAAAGGGGCCTACAGGAAAGCTGGGGAGGGGCCAACCTTAGTGATTCTATGATTCTATGATTTGCATTGATGTGTAATTCTTTTCACAGAATCACAGAATCATAGAACGGTTTGGGTTGGAAGGGACCTTAAAGATCATCTAGTTCCAACCCCCCTGCATGGGCAGGGACACCTCCCACTTGACCAGATTGCTCAAAGCCCCATCCAACCTGGCACTGAACACTTCCAGGGAGGGGACATCCACAACTTCTCTGGGCAACATACTCCAATTTCTCACTACCCTAACAGTAAATAATTTCTTCCTAATGTCTAACCTAAATCTATTCTCTTCCAGCGTAAAACCATTACCCTTCATCCTATCACTGCGCACCCTTGTAAAAAGTCCCTCCCCAGCTTTCATATAGGCCCTTCAGGTACTGGAAGGCTGCTATAAGGTCTCCTTGGAGCCTTCTTTTCACTTCTCTTTCCCTAATGAATGGACACTATATGTGCATTTTTTTAATAAACTGTCTAAATATCAGGGAAATAGAACTTTATTAGCACAGTGCTTTATCTAGAGTACATGTATACTCTAAATTTTTTGCTCTTCTGCCCTACTTGAATGTTAAAGTCCAAGTTGTTTTAAATCAGTAGAAATCATTGAGAATAGTGTCAAGAAATTGAATTAGGGCAAATTACATTGTGATAAATTCAGAAATATTTGCAGGAGTTACAAAGATCATTCTAATGATTACTGATACAGGTAATGCTGCTGCTAAGAAAACCATTAATTGAGCTCATAAACATGCTGTGTCCCTTTAATGACAAATACATATTTTTGGAAGGAAAGGGGTTTTTTTTAGCTTGCCATTGTGAGCAGTAATTCTTAGACAGAATTTTGATCATATTACTCACACAGGTTGTTTGTACTGCCCAAGCAATTAATGGGAACACAAGATGTGTGGTGCAAATCATGTCTTTCTGTGTGTCCGCACAATATTGTTCAATTAGTCCCTTCACCTCACCTGGCTGATTAGCAATAAATATCTTTTGTATGCATTTGTGTATATTTGTCTAATAAAGTCTTCGGTGTGAGCTGTTCATTCAGCTTGGACGTATACCAGAGAGCACACCCTGAAGGCGAGTTCTGAATTTAAGAATTGCTGTTATTTTCTTGACTGGACTACATGTACTTTGACTGTGACATCATTCTGCCTCCCCTTTTGCCAACGACATGCTGCCTTAAAAAGGAACATGCTCTCTCTGGCTTAAAAAAGAAGCAAAAAACCCCCATGACTTTTGGGCTGTGTCTGTGTTAGGAATTGGTGCCCATTTGATGCCCAGCTGGAGCAAAACTTCCACTTTGTTGTTTGTTTTTTTTTCCAAGAGGAATGGAGTTTGTGTGTCACAGCTGCTCTGCCAACACAGCCAATGTGTAGTACCTATGGACAATCAGGGGATTCACTTCTGAGCAGCAGTGCTACTTCAGTCCTAAGGCTAGTGTTGACTCAGCCAGAGGTGTTTGTTTTGTTAAAAACATAATAGACATCAATACTGCTATCATCACTAGGTATTAAAGGCAGCAGCTTTCTGTCTTGGATTGACTTGGCAGAAACAAAGAAGTTTAGGAAGGGCCTAGGAAGTCTGAAAAACTCCCTCAGAAGAAGTTTGGAAAAAAAGATATAGCCCAATTTTATCACAACTGTGGCATGAAAAGTTTAGTAATATCATTCCTCTCCTCTTTTATTTTTTTCTAATCCTTCCATTAAGGGCAGTTATTCACAGTGCAGAGAAAAATGGCAGGTATCCCTGTGGTGGTTTTTCCTAACTCCTCTTGACAGTGTTAAAAATGAACATAGATGTTCAATATGATAAAAAAGTAACAGGCTGTAGCAAGATGGACATCAAGAGGCACCATTTCCAGGTGGCTGGATGCGTAGTGTGTTGAGCGTGGATGAAGAGGCCAGGCAGAGGGGAGCTCTGGGGCCCCCTTGGCAGCCCTGGCTGCAGTGGGAGGGAGCACTGGTGCCTGCACAGGGGTACGGCAGCCCCAAGTCCTCCCACATCTGGCACAGCAGCTCTCTCTGTCTCTGCTCAGTATTGCCTTAGCATGGCTGGCTTGGCCTGTCTTGTACAGAGTCCAATGGCAACTAAAACATTAAAAATGAGATCTTGACCTAATTTTTTGTTCTCTGCCTGCTAGAGATGGAAAGACATGGCTGGGCAGCAATCACCGGAAAACTTCTTTATGTTATTCACTCTGTTGCTAAATGATTATCTTGCTGGAAACAGCAGATATGTGACTGCAGAATATTCCTAGCTGTTCTCCACCCTGATAGCATATGAATGTATCAGGTCATCACTAGATGCAAATTTCTGGAGAATTCGGGATGTTGTGCCCTTTTCCTTCCCCCTCATCACCTCTCACACAGCTGCTGGCAGTGGCTCCGAGCAGCTTCCAGCTCCATCCTGCTCCCTCCACAGCACGGCTGGGTGACCCACTGGTGCCTGAGTTGTGCTATGACTTGTCTCTGAGGTGCTAACCCCGTCCAGAGAGTGGGGAGATGCGAGGAGGCATCAGCTGACAGGACAGAAGTTCAGAGAACCCTGGATGTGGCTGGGAAATGCTGTGAATTAATACGAAGCCTTCAGATCCAACCACAGCCCAAACTGACCTTTGCACACACACGTATACACACGCATACGCAGCCCAAAACCTGCATTTCATGAAAACATCCCATGGCAAATGGATACTCGATGGAGGTGACTTTGAGTATTAAAATGACTAGTGCTGCTATTGACAATATCACAAACCAGAGTACCTTCAAAATGAATTCTGGGACCTTGTCTATACCAGACAGACTCGCAATCCTTTCCAAGTCTTGATTCATTCATGCCTTCCCTCAGAACTAGTCTGGGCAAAGTTTGAGCTTGGGTGTGGAAGAAAAGCTCAAAGGCTCTCTCTGTTGGGGTTTTTTAGATTTATTTGTTTTGTTTTGTTTTTCTTACAAGAGTAAATAAAAAAAAATTAAGTAGCTTTTGAAAGACCTTGTCTATCTCTTGCATGCATTCACAGAGTAGTCTTCTGATAGCTTGGTATTCTATAGTTCACACTGATTTATTTCCAAAATTTATTTCCTTGCTTGACATTATATAGAATTACTACATTTTGATGAAAAAGTCTATACTAGGAATTAGTACTGGAATTAGCATTGACTGCTGGAGTAGTCAATACTAAGGTTCTTTGAATAAAAAGGAAATCAGAGATATCTAGAAAATGATCTTTCAAAGACAAATAAAATAAATCTTTTTGCTTTCAAAGTACTACTGTTCTATTTGGTTTATTTTCCTTCTGGCAGTTTTTACTGGAAAGATATTTTACTCATCCTGGGAAAAATTTCAATGTTTGGGCTGAATGCTGTGTTACTTTGAAAAGGTACAGTTTAAAGCAGGCCAAATTATCAGTATTTTCTGATGAGCCTGCCAGTAGCTTTTTGAAATTCTGCTGAGAAAGTGTGTGTTAGTAGCATCCAACATGTGCATTGCTGCAACAGCCACAGGCCAGATCAGAGATCAGAGCACCACACATCTCAAAAGACATATCCCTGCCTCATCTAGGGAGGACATAGCCTAAGCATACAAATAAATAGCAGTGTCTTTGTTTCGATAAACTCATCGACATTTGCCCCCAGAGGAAGGAGTGTTAGGGTCACCTCTTGAGCAGGATTTTTCGGAACTGGGGCTGTAGTTGGACACAGGACATGGCAGAGGCACCAGCAAGCCTCTCCTCTCCTCCATGCTAGGCAGGTGGCCATCCCACCCTCAAAGGTGTGGGGTGCTGCAGTCCTGGCACACCCCTTTTCTCAAGTTCATCATAAAAAATAGCCCTGCTCTCAGATTCAGTTGTTTTATACTCAGGTACTGTTGATTTTAGCCTTATTCATATGGCAGCCAAGAATAAGACTTTTTTTTCTTTTTTTTTTTGTTAGAGGCCACATTTTTCATTGATATCTAGCATTGATACATAGTGTACAGCTTCAGTCTTTCTATCCATATAGGAAAGACAAATCCCCCAATGCTTCATGACTTATGCATTCATGCAAACCCCATTGCTTATGACTGATAGGATTTTATGCCAATTTTACTTTTCCATGTTCTGTTTATCCTACAATGCATTAGGCTCATGTGGGAATACTCCAGTGGATTTCAGCATTCTGCCTTTTATTCAGGGGAGCTGGAGAAACTCATCATTCCAGATTTAAACAAGCTGTCCTGCTTTTGGAACAGTGAGCCACAGTGTGAAAAGACACAATGTGAACTAACAGAAATTGCATTATTGTTCACTCAAACAGAATTGGTTTAACAGTTTCAAAGCCATAATTTAGTTTCACCTATGACAAAATGAAAGTCATTTTACCAACTATTTGCACTATCAAGACTATAACTCCTGATGGAGTCAGGACACCTTTCAGTCTTGATTGACATCTATAAATGCTGGAAATTAACTGGATTGCTACAGAAATTTTGTTCCATTACCAAATTACCCTCACTGTTAAAAATGTGCACAATGTTCCTAGTCAGAGGGTATGTTTGCACAGAATGGGAATGTTTGCACTGAATTTAGTCTCTGTACGCTGAAATGAAATGTATGTTCCCAGAATACAATTCTTAGCAACGTATGTTCCCAGAATACAATTCTTAGCAATGATCAGAAAGTATGATACACGTTTGTTGCTCCTCCTGTTTAAACTGCTTGTTGAAGTAATATTTATAAATGTCTGGGCAGAGGTACAATGTGAATTCCTCAGCTGGCATCCCCTATTGCTTTGCATCTCACCCAAGACTACTGAAGGTAGTGGGTTGCTGCAAAAGGTTACCTCCCTCCCAAGGAGGCAAAATGGGTTCGTTTACAGCTGCACATACACCAACAGCCAATAGACAACCATTGTACATACTAGAGCAGGTTTTGGTCATCTAGAGTTGTATAGATGCTCTGGGTCTTTGGCCTAGAGGTGAAGAATCAAAGTGCCTTGAAGATGAAAGAATGAAACCCAGCATTTTTGGGCTGTGCAAGTGGCCACCATTTGAAAATCACAGTTTTTGTCAGACATAACTTTTAGGAAATAAAAACTTTTCTGGTGCCCACAGGATGCCACCATGCTGGGCCAATGTGCACTGCTGTCCTACCTGAATCCTGGTGTTTCCTTGGCTTATTTCCAAAATTGCAATAAGTCAACAGGAATCTGTTCTTAATTTTAATCTGCTTTGTATGTTTCTCAGTCTCCAGTGAAGCTGTCACCCAAAACAAATCAAGAGGTCACCCCTTTCTTTTTTTGTTTCCTTAATACTTTATTTTTTCCCCACCGCAGATAATTTCCAGCTGTCCATGTGCTAACTAATAATGGCAGCTGAAACAAGGACCTGGTTTGGAACCACGCTGCTGTCACAAACAAGAATGCAGTGATGTACTTCGCCAAAACGCCCACCCACAACACTCTCTTTCATGGGTCTCCTTTTCCTGCATGAGAAACCCTGCTTCTCCACACCCTGCACTGCTTTGGTATGCTAGATTCAAAGAGCAAAATACTGTCAGAGCAGAACTTTTAGTCGGAGTATGGAGAAAAAAAGAACTAGGCAATTTATCAACTACATTTCAAAGCAAAAGTAGGGTATTTCTCAAAAAAAAAAAACACACCTTTTTTTTCAAGTCAGAAAGGGGGAGCATGTCACGAGTGCAAAAAAAGCATGGCATTTTTTCCCATACAAGCACAATTCTTCCTCCAGGAACACAAAAATGATTCAGATTGGTAGCTGAAGCAGGTTATTATGTAGCAGTACACCCTGCCTGCACCTCACTGGGAAGCACAGAGAGCCGCTGCTGATGAGAAGACTCCAATCTTGTGCTGCCAGTGCTCTCACAGACCCTGCAAGATCCTGAATGGAGCCAGCTGCATCAAGGGCCATCACCTCCCACAGCTGCAAGTTACCACTGGTCTTTGTGTGAGGCAAGGCAGGGACCCTGAGGCTCCAGCTCTTCCTGAGCATCAGCCAAGCATCAGCAGGGCTGTTTACTGCTGAGAGGGATGGGCAGCTGCATGGCAGCAGCTGCAACACAGTTTTAGCTCAGAGAGGGCTACAAACTCTTGCTGTACAGGGAGCAGAATCGTGTCTTCCCTGAGAAGCAATTGCTAGGGCAGAGCAATCCTCACTGAGCACTGCCACTGAAGCATGGGTCTCACTGTTTTTGAAGACCTCAGAAGTCAGCAAGACCTAGGATCTGGGAGCCTTTTCCTGTCTGAGAAAGTGCCAGACCAGCTCCTGCTCCCACCTCCTGCTGAATTTGAAGCTCAGCTGCTGCCCCCCTTTCTCAAGAGGCAAAAGCAGCCTCTTCAGAGCAGCAGCTTCAGCTCTTTGGTCATGCTGAGCTCAGCAGTAGCACAGCTGAGCTCTGAACCATAAGCTGGCTTTGTGCAAGGATAAAAATAATAAGGCAGGAATAACAATAACACTGAAATAAAGGCAACTGTCACATTTCTTGTGGGTTTTTTTGGGGTTTTTTGGGTTTTTTTTACAGTGAAGACCTCCCAAGGCTAAAGAGGCAGAGACTAGAAGTCCAAGTGCAAAGATGGTTTCTTAGCTGCAACACTTCATGACCCTTTTGACTCTCGCTTGTTCCTGGATAGGCCCCTAGGGCATGCAAAGTTTCAGGTGGACTCTGCTAAGGAAGAAGGAGGAGGTATCCCAGAGTATAACCTGAGCCCACACCTGGGATTGTAGGAAGGAACCAAACTGGGAATGGAGCCTTCCTTTCCAGCTCTGGTGTTTAAATGTTCCCCATCGCAGTGGAAATCTTCTAAGACAGCTCATCTGAGCCAAAACACAGAGAAGAGTTTGTGAAATTTCATACTTTTGAAACAGAGCCCTGAGCTTGCCTCCTACGCATACCCAAACCTAATCTTATCATGAGCAACCGCCTCAGCTCACTCCCAGTCCAGATTTGGACACAATCTCTTCCTCAAGTTTTTCCCTGACATTGGGGAATTTCACTGTGGTTGTATTACTGTGTCTAAAAGTGAAAATGAGGGTCATAGTCCCATGATGTGACCTTGTAAATGAATTCAGAATGAATGGCACATTAATATCATTAGTCCTTTCCTGGTTTCTCTGCTGAGGACCAGTCTTGCTTTTTGAAATTTTCCTCCTGAGGCTCTTATTTATCAGCATAATATTTGTTTCATTTGCCACTGAATTCCAAATAATGCTTTGGCTAGGAGACCTGTTGTCCTAATGCAGGGCTTCAAAGAAAGATTTATATTTCACATACCAAATGCAACTATTATCCCTACTAGAATAACAGAAGAAGGATTTTGGCTCTCTATATACATGATTTTATGAAGAGACAATCTTTGCTTTTACACAGAAGGCCCCACAAACAACACTGGATTATTCCTTGAGGGGCTGCGCGGAAGTGCTCTGTTCAAGAGGGCTGATTTCCCATAAGTATCTTCCCAAAAATCCCAAGATACCCTTCTGGAAGGAGCCCTGTGTCTCTGACCACATGGTACTTCGCAGCAAGGGAGGAGTGGCACATTTTCCCTTTTTTGCTGATTACATCCCACTGTGTGCCCACTTGAGGCAGGTAATATATTTCTATCATTCTAGGATGGCAAGTATCCACTGCATAATTTACAGCACTTCATTACTCTGAAAAATTGCACTTTGATTGCTGTTAAATAGCACATGCCCAATAAATGTTTTTGTTCCGTGTGTCCTTCCAGCGTCTGTCTTAGATTATATCACCTGTATATGTAAGCCAGTAACATTTTAAAAGCAGCTGATCCCCTGCAGGCAAAGTGACTTCACTTTCCTATTAACTGAAGTGTGGGGCTTTTCATCACTTACTACCTTTCTCACCTAAATTTCAGTCTCACAGAAGCTTAGCATTTTATTATCAACCATGCTCACCCTGGATGTGCCCAGAGACCAAACAAGCCCTTAGCCCTGCTGTGCCAGCCCTGTGAAGAGGCAGGGACATAGGCATTCCCCACCACATCCCCACTGACCTCATGGCAAGGCAGAGACCCCAAAGCGAGGCAGAGAGCAGGTGAGCGGGCAGGCAGAGGAAGAACCCCTGAGGCTCAGGAGAGTGCGTTGACCAAAGAGACAGTTGCCAAGAACAGAGAAAACCCAGATCTAACTGAGGAAAATGCCAAGGCCATTTCTGCTTTGACAGCAGCTGTAACTGCTCTGCCAGCTTTGGTCTCTGGCTGCCTCCGTTTTCTCTCCCACGGGCGACATGCCTGGGACAGGGAGGGAAGTGCCAGGAGGCTTCTCACAGAGTTTCCAGCAGCTACTCTACTTAGTGAGAGTTGCCTCTGATTGCTCGTGCACTCACGTACTAAACGCACAGGATTATCACATGCCCTTCCAAACACACACCTGGTGAACACACAAAACTAGGGATGAGCAAAACTGCTCTCTGCTAACGATAGCATGGAGGTAGTGGGGCAAAAAATAGCCTGGAAATTATTTCGCCATTTTGCCTCTAATAAACTGTAATCCTGAGCTGATTTGTTTTTAACGAGTTCTGGCGTTGCTCCAAAGGTTTGCATTTTCCAGAGATGAGCTATCCATTTCCTCTGGTCTTCTTAACATGGCTGCAGCTGAATTTTTAAGACAGATCGCCCCCATTTGTGAGACATGAGATTATTGCTGATGTGCAAAAGAAGACAGAGAATTAAAAATAACTGTGCTGGTAGATGTCGGGTCAGTTGGTTTAAGGCTTAGTTAGAGGTTTATGTGTCATTTGCAAGTACCTGAGTTCCAAAATAGGCTGTTGAGTAGGTCTGTGCTGTAGGGAACCATAAAGAACAGATCCGATTCCTTCACTTTTCACAGGTCAACTTGGGATATAGAGGCATGAAAAAACACCCAGGCTCTCGTTTTAGAACTGAATAGGTCAGTGCTTTAACTGCACGTGATGAAAGCCAGTAGCATACTTGGATATACTTAGCTCAGCTTAGCTCAAAGTAATTGTATTGTGCACATGTTAGGCTGTATCATACAGTACAGCACAGCAAGCACATGGTCCACAAAGGCAGAAGTAATTGAATCCAGCCACATAGGAAAGATGCAGGTGAAATTTAAAAAAATCTCATTTCAACTTATTTTGCAAAATACATTTTTAAATGTGACCATTTTTGGCTAAATAATTAGTTAAGAAAGGAGAGATCTTTAATCAGCTACCCAAGAGGAACAAAGCAAAGTTGCAGGGTAAAAAATAATGTGTTTTCACTTTTGCTGGGCAAATGCCATACGTTTAAGCTTAGTTCATAATCCTTCAGTACCTACTAATAAGGAAGACATTTGTAGCCCTCAGACACAGGGAGACGAACTACAGTCACACAGCAAAAGAAGCTGTTCACGTATCCTAAGTGCCTCTCATTCATCATCTCTTTTTCTTGTGTATGTGCTCTTATTCCTACATAATGAAATGGGACTTACTGTGGTCTTTCAATGCAAATTTAGTGCAGAAGGAGATTTACTTCACATTATCTCTTGTGCTATTGAAAAGAGGGTCTTTAATTTTGGATACTTCAGAGTACATGGTCTAGTGGAAGGTGCCCCTGCCTATGGCAGCTGGGGTAGGGAACTAGCTGATCTTTTAAAGTGTCTTCTAACCAATACCATTCTATGATTAGCAATTGATTACAAGGCATGTGTAATATATCATTTTGCATTCAGCTATCAGTAGCTTTTCTTCACATTAAAAGAATTTCTACATTATGGTCAGCCTGTTGCCAACCTAGCTAAAGAGCTCTTCATTACCTTTGTTTTTTAATTATACATGCCTGAGGCCTGGGCCTGGCACGTGCTTGGAGCTCATGGTCACTCTCTTATCAGACAGATGTTCCTTTAGAGGGGAAATGAGGAATGTTCATCTGTTAGAAACAGTTTTTAGTGGAGTTGATGTCCTAACTTGGTCCTTCTTACTTAACGATTGCCTCTTTTGTTCCTCTTGCTGGTTAACCTACATCTTATTTTGCTGGTTGAGATGCCCAAAGTGTTAAAACTAAACTTCCTTCTCACCCCAAATGGTACAAATGCAGCAGTTGCCATTAAATATCTGGCAGTTTTGTCTCTGCTACCTCTGAAATATCCACCAAGGATTTACTACTCTGATACTAAGAAGCACCATGAACTGCAAGTGGTTGGGTTCATTATAGAGTCCGTCTCTCACAGTATCCAATAGACAAAAATGTCTCAGAGCCCCTAGGAGAGGACCTGGGATGTCATAAACTTTCTGCATATATGATTTCACTTCTAATTCTTTATATTTTAGGGGCTCCTCCCAACCCCTGTCATCCCCGCCCTAAGGAGAGTGAACATCCATCTTTGCAGCCCCTGCCTGTTCCTGCCAACATCCTGGAAGCAGCATCTTCCCAACCTTTGTTTGAAGCCAGGTGCTGCAGCTGGGATGGCCAGACATTGTCGGGGCCAGGGCACTGGCAACTCCTGGCAGAAAAGGATGCTGGGTGGGGTGACCTAGGAGTGGTAACATGGGTGGGTTATTTCAAGCAGCTCAGGTGACAATACATCAATTGTTCAACGGTCCCCAGAACAGCTAATCCTGTTCCCGCATGCCAACTGCTATCCTACTAAATGTGGACATTTCATAGACATAGCTCCACAAATTTCACATGATATCAGTAAAACTGAGGATGTTTATAAACACCTGTTCATTACTCCTCTCCCTCCCTGCTCTGCTCCCAAGATATGCCAGTTGACAGGGTGAACCCTGCCTGTTGTAGACTTTGTCCACTTCACTCCAGACAGAAGAATAAAGCAGTTAGTGAAAAGCATAATGGTGGTGAGGAGTTAGAGGCAAAAAAAAAACCAACACAAAAAACCCCAACAAAAACCCAGAGAAGCAGCCATCAAGTTATTGGTGCAAGTATAGCTCACCCAACATGGACTAGAACCTCCAAATACATTTCTGCTATCTGGTTTCCAGTTATTGAGTGCCTTACCCTTTATGTACTCACGGTTATTTTCCACAAGGTCTCACCTTCTGTTACATTTAACGAAACCCATTGATTTCAAAACTTGACACAGAAGAGGCCTCTCTGGGGCCTCACAATTCTAGCAAGCTGTGCAATCTCAATATCACCTATTTCAATAGGGGCTTCCTGCCACACAACATGTTTCAGTTCTGTCACTGCTATTCTGGAGTAAAACAGGGACCCTGTATGCAAATACACCATTGGCTTCATCTGTCTTTCCCATCTGCAGTCACACCAGCTGGAGGCTTGGGTTTCTGAAAAGACACGTGGACTCTGGCACACCAAAATGGAGTGCCTTTCTGGGCAAGAAGAACTGAAGGCTGTCTATTTTCAGATCCATCTGGGTGCTGGAATAACTCTAGTCATTCATGTCATGGGGAAACACTGAAAAAAAAGATGACATTTGTGTGCCGACCTCTTTTTCTGTTCTTCTATCTTTCTGCTTGTATACTGTATGTCAGAGTTGGATGGAGGGTTGTCATTTATAACAGTAATCTGGTGCCAATCCTGTAAAAACTTCCTTTTGACAGACATAAGATAATAAAGTCTAACAGTTCTTTAACTAAATAGGATTAATTAGCAGGAAGCTGGCTGCTTAATTCACCACTGACCTGTAAAACCTGGTAAGAATGAGGTCATTGCACATAATAGAGCTATTTAGGAGTTTAGGTCAAACCCTAATAGCAGAGAACATAATTTAAAGATCACTCTGATATAATAAAATTCTGGAGTAAGAAAATGTTGCGTATTAAGGAGAGACCTAATCTTTAAAATAGCATGCTCTGTATACTCAAAAGTATATTCCTTCCAAAACAAACAATTGCAACATCTGAGCATTCAGTAGTGGACACCAGACTTTGACATTCAAACCCATTTCCTTTCCCCCAAAATCTGTTATATAAAGCTTACTTTTCTGTGACCTTAAGATCTCACAGGAGCTTCATGTTTCAGTGCATAAGAACCAGCACTTCTCTGTGCATATCCTTAGTAATTTTCTTGATTAAATGAAGTTTGTTTAAGAATCAGAAAACAATAAATAGTGTGCATATGCTTCTATAGCTCCCTGATTTCTCTCCATCTTCTACTTACTTTTTCACTTGTTTTGGGTTTTTTTTGTTGTTGGTTTAGGGTTTTTTTGTTGTTTTTTTTCTGACAGCAGCTGTTTGCAAATGACAGTTTCTATTACTAATGCACATGTGCATCTGTATAATTTCTGCCAAAACAGTGTTCCTGTTTTCTCCCAGGAATCTCTGATTTCTTCCACAAAATTATGTCCTGCCTCTTCCCCACATTAAGTCAGGAAGATCGAGCAGGGTTTCAATTGATTTACCTATTATGGTGTACAGCATCTTCCAAAGAGCTAGGTCTAGAACCATTTACAGATCACAAATACCACCTGAAGCCGCACTTGGGAGCTAACCAGATCTATTTTAAAACCTTGTGGTCATGTAAAAAACAGATACAATATCTGAGGAACAGAACAGTAAAAAAAAAAAAAAGTATTGATTTTGATGTATCAGGTCAATTTGTGTTTATGTTTCCAAAACAGAGGGAGGAAGGGTTACCCTCTAGCTACCCATCTAGGAACAAAAAGATAGTCCTCTTTAATTTTTTTCGCCCTTTATTATTCCCTCCATCTTCAAAGACTTCATGTAGTAACTGGCTACTGTCCCATCTTTGCTTGCCAAGGAAGCTTGAACATATTCCTTCAGATGGCCAAAAAGGTCGTTCTAGTTTGAAAGAAAACATTTCTTCTACCCAGGAGCTGAGCACACCATGTCCCCATTTCTCCAGCCCGCTGCCAATACTGAGAAGTGAGATTGCTTTCCAAGCCCACAGCTCAATAACGAACAGTTTTGTGCACCTACTACAAAAGATCAGGAAGCCAGACCCACTTCTTTATTTAATACATGGAGCCAGATTCTCAGCTGGTATAAGCTGAAGCAGCTCTACTGGTGCGAAGAAAAATATACTGATTAACACCTGCCAAAGTTCTGCTTTACATATTATGTTTGCAGAGTAAATGGCATAAATCATGGAAACTGTACTCATTTTTTCCATTTTGAGACACTTTCTCCAGTACACCCTGGGAAAACGTTGCCTTTACTAAAGTGCTAAGGATTCAATTAAAAAAAAAAAAAGTAGGGTCAAAGTGCTTCCATAAAACTCAAAAATTTTTGTCGCACTGTTCATCACAATTGCCTCCACAGCCACAGAGACAATGGTATGAATAGTTCCTTGTCCAGGGTTTTTCTCTCTTGTCTAGTATTGCTTTAATATATCAAAACTGAATGTATGTGTGGACAGAGGGAAACATGGACACATACATGGTACACCCTCCCTCACGTTACGTGCCTCTCTCTTTCTCTCTGGTATATAGACCTCAGGCCACTGGAATTCCCACTAGTTCAGTCTAAATGGACAGATGATTCATCAGCAGGAAAGGAAATCTAAACTTTGCCTGTTTTTTAAGGGACCATTATTTGTAAAAAGGGTTGCACACAGAAAAAAATAAAGCCCACATGTTGCTAACCTTTTTAATTAGTCCATCTTCCAGAACAACTCCATAGAAACTACATATCTGCACCTTTAAAAAGGTAATGTTAAGGGTTAATACAGCTGAAGATTGACATTGCTTGTTAGTCTTATATTAAAGTCCATATCTTCAACAATCTGCTACTCATGCAACTTTTGGGGTATGGATGCAACTTTACACAAAATAATGCTACATGGTGGTAAATTATTAAAGCTTTGATTCGATTTTATTTTTTTTTAAAGTAGACATGCAAATCACTGCAACACTCACAGTGAGTAAACAAGTACTCCCACGCTGCAAGAGAAGATAAGGCTATGTACAAGGTGATAGCATAGATAGTTTACTTTGAACCTCAGATTAAATAAATGTTTTTACTGTTTAATAGATGTCTGAGCTGGCAAAAAGAGGTGAAAGAAGGGAAGGCAAGGCAAGGCAAGGGAAACTTTGAGAAAGACTGTGAATAGTCTTTCCAGTCCCTCTGGCCTGCTTAGGACAGGGGAAGAAGGAAGCAAAAACAGAAAAGGATTATTCTTACGTTCTTACTGTCTGCACACAAGCAGAAATCCCTTCCAAGAAACAGTCTGTGGAAAGGGATACCCTCCCAGGATTTCCAGTTCTTACACACATACTCTTGTCACACTAATAAAATATTTGAAAAAAAGACCCAAACTGCCAATGACAAGAAGTCTCACTGCTTTAGATTAAGCCTTTCCAGTATACTCCAGTTGCTCAGGTTATAGCTGGATAAGCTTTAGTAGCCTCAAAGAAAATTCAGGCTATGCCACATGCGAAACCAATCCCAGGTGAGGACCAGGAATTCAGAAGCAGCTGAAGACTGCTGACATGACTAGTTCACTCAGCACCTCATGTTCAAACTGATTTCTTGCCTAATTCCCACTGGCATCAGCAGCACTTAGTTTGGTGATTTTGTGCATCCCAGAAGGTTTGTCCATGACAATGACCTATTTGGGCTTTTCACACTGCCATTTCTGTCATCCAGGGCAGGATTATGTCATAAGCCACAGACAGGACTGGTAAACTGGATCACCTAATGGGAGACCTCCTGCTGGCATCACCCATTTCTTTTTGTACTCAAGCAGCTGTATGTTTCAAAAAAACATAGGTCCCCATCCTCCACTGGCATGGCCCTTTCAGTGGCCTGAGAAGGGATATCCTCACAGGCACTGTCAGGACATGTACATAGTAACTAAATCCTTGATGTCCAAGAGGACCTGGTGGGAAGTTTGGACTTCTGTGGCCACACAGCTCTTTCACATCTGCTCTGTTTGGGGTTTTTTTTGTCCCTGCTGCCCAAGAGACATTACATTTGTTGGCTCTGTCAGCACCAAGGTTTCATTTTGCCATTTTGTTCTTCCCCCACGTTACCCAGTTCATATGTTTTCCTCCTGCTGTTTCTGTGCCCTTGTGAACTCAGGTGCCTGGAACTAAAACTTCTTTCAAAAGTGGTGGTACAGCCATCAGCTGAAAGTATTTTTTTTTTTCCCAAGCCTTGAACATCTGTCAGCAAACATTGCGGGGGAGTGCTTGTTACCGTAACAGATTTTGTGGAAAAACACAGCAGGGCTGCTGTCCCCTCCCCACAGTCTTCCTCGGGTTTGATAAACCAGGACTGTCCTTCATCTAAGGCCTATAAAATGGATAAACAGGGCTCTTTATCAAATCAAAATAAGGGGGCACATTTTAGGGAGTCGTCTGTACAGCTAAAGGGACTGCAGGCAAAAAATACCCCAGGTCTAACTAGGTTAAAGGATGGAAATTACTGCAGCAGGCTGCTACTATCAAATCTACAAGGCATTTATTAATCATGTGGCGACTGATGAGAAAATGAATGAAGATAGTAAACAAAATCAAGTTTCAAAAGAGAAATCCTGAAAAAAAATGTGTTATGTACCCCTCCAGGCATGTGCTGCTGGCAGCTTGTGAGATCTGTTCTTGCCCAGCAGCTCGTACGTGAGAAACCCCAGTGATGAAAGTTCATCATAACATACAAACCCTTAACAACTCTGCTGACATGTCTCAGTCCTACATTAGCCTTTCCTTTAGTTGTCTTTTTTAATTAGAGATACGAGGTGCAAAGAAATAAGCTGCACAAGTTATTATACCCAGGAGAATAACAAAGACCTGATCTCATGCAGAGGAGCAGCCCTGGGTTTTAACTGTAAGGTATTTGACTAAGTATAGTTTATTTAACCTCGGGGACCTTTCATGAAGGTGCTCTGTGTTCTGCTGCAGCAATGGAAAAGTAAACATTGTCACTTTATTAAAACCATTTATTCTAGCAAGGGTGTCTCCTTAGGGTATTACTGACCCATCCCCTCCAGGCATCACTTCTTCTCACACATGCATGCTGAGTTTGCACTTGCACAGCAAGTGTTTTAAGAGAGATTTCCCCAAAATCCAGGGCCGTTGTGCTAGGTCCACAGAGTACTCTGTGCCTGCTCCTCCTCACTTAAAGATATGATCGAAAGCACACTGAAAGCAGTGTGTGACTTTCCACCCACTCCATCGGGCTTTAAACCAGGACAGCTACACCTTTGTCTCTTTGACTCCCCAATGAATTCAACACTAGTCCTACCCAGAGCTGGAAATTGCCTGATACAGGCTGACTGGAGCTTGCATGATCTTGGCTGAGAACACTCCTCTTTACCACGCCAATATTCAGCTTGCTCTCCGTGCTAAGTTTAATGGCAAAGCTTGTTGCTGCTGGCATTTTTACTGATAAATGTTTGCTGTCATGAGCAGTGTAGTTCTCAGAAACTGTCTTCCTGAGCTACAAAACATCTGCAGGGTCAGAGGAACTCTAATAGGGATTGCTGCTCCTCCAGGGTGCAACCAGAATTCAGACTATGTGGAGACAGCAATGGAGAAGGAAGGTGTCAGGGAAGGAAGGAGGGATGGCAGGAAGGGAAAGAATAATCCAAACCATGGTAATTCCCCTTCTCATTTATTGTTTTCTGGACAGCTTTCCTGTAACTGGAGTCCTGCCATACCAGCGAGGTCCACCCACTCTCACTGCTCTCTGTCCCAGTGCCAGAGAAGTGCTAGCATTAGTAGATGACCTATTTGTTTTGTATTGTGTGTGCCATAAATAATACAAAGACATGTTATCATGTTCTGGGACTGAGTCTGTCAATTTGCTGTTGTATGAGGAAGAAAATTAAAATAACAGTGAAAATGCAGAGGAAGCATGAGACCATTTTACCCGTGCTCTGTGCCTATCCACCACTTGCTCCCTTTTTCCTGAACCAGAAAGCAGCAAGGTTCAACTGGAGTTGTGGTTTAGGTGCCAGATTAGAGCTGTAGCACTACTGTAGGTGTTCAGGCTGTGCTCAGAGTTGGTAAAGCACACTTCACCCCAGCTGGAGGTTCAAGCACTTCAGCAGCCAACTTGAGGGGCAACATTAATACCTTGGTGCTCATGCCTTTAAACAGCACAGTGCTGGTAACTCTTATGCCTTTTACATCAAATTTTCTTAGCCTACACATGCAATGGAGCAGTCAAAAGCAGAATTTATTTCCAGGCCAGGTCATTAATCCATTCTTTGGCCTGGTGTCATGCATATATAATGCCATTACGTATCCATGTTTCCAAAACTGCTTTGCCTTTGGTCTCTATGGTGAGTTTCTCAACCGCTTGGTTCTACACGAGCAGTGCTTCAGCCACTTGGCAGAGCTGTCCTCGACAGGAGCAACCAGAGCCCTCTTTTACATCTGTGTTCTCTACCTTTCCTCAGCAGGAAGAACAGAAAACATGGCTTTGATTATTTTTATTTTTTCTTTACACAAAGTCTTAAATGCTACAAGAAATTCTAGAAAAAGTTGAATCTGAAAAGCTCCGAAAGATTGACAAAGCTGCTGTCTCCCACCTCATCCTTGCCTCCAGAAAGGCAAGACTTGAATTTTTACATGGGATGCCAGAACCAGTTGTATTCAGCAGAAATCCTTTGGCTGAATGAAAAATGCAAAATCAGACAGCTTTCTGCATGAGAAAAAGCGAATCATTGCTGCCTTTATTGCTCATTCCATTTATTAAAACTGCCAGGCCAAGATTTATTTTTAATGAACTCTGATCAGGCACAGCCAGTGATTTCACAATTCATGTTAGTATTGTAGGCATTTGTTGCATTGCAAACAGCTCATTTGCTTATTTTTTGGAATATTTTTTCTCATCTGACTTGAAATTGGTCACGCAGACCTCTATGGGATTTTTCAGGCTGAGTATTTTTGTTCCCATGGATAGAGGCCATATGTCAAAACCCTTTATTGTTACCAAAGGAAAAAAAAAAACCCAAACCTCTCCCTTTTATTCTGCTAAGTTCTTTCCTTTTCTTTTTTTTCTTTTTTTTTTTTTTGTTTACTGTGCCTTGACATCCTGCCTCACTAAACCATACTTCACCCTTGTGTTTTCTCTAGTATGAATATGTGTGTAAGGGAAGCAACATATTTTGCAGATGGGAAAAGATAACACCTAAGTCAAACTATGCCAAAACAGGGACAGTCATCATGAAGGTTGTAGAACCATGTGCCTGCTATATCTTTTTTTTTATTTTTTTTAAAAAGAAAAGAGGAGCTGTGCAGTAGAAATCAATGTGCTCAGACTTTAACCAAAAGCTAAAACACCTTAAAAGCTTTTCAGGGGAACTGGAACTTTTGGACTGGCTGTTAGACTTGCAAGCTATATATTACAGAGTGCCAGCAAAAAAAAAAATGAACCCCACTGTTAATTTTTTTCTTGGATTTTGCTGGTTTTTTCCCTCGTGTTTTATATTTTAGAAATGCAATAAATGGCGCATCAGCAAATACACTTCAGAGCAATTATTGCATGCTTCAGGTGGTGTAAGCAAAGCTATAATCATACACAAATATGTTGACTGTTGTGTATTTTGCTTAATGGTATGGATAATCCCTTAAAAAAAAGTCGAATGGAAGCCTTATCAGCTTGGAGAGAGAGATGAACCCTGGGGTTCGTAACTGTCAGATCTTAGGCAGGCAGACAAATTCTTCATACCCACGACTGTGGAGTCTGGCTAAGGATTTTTTCAGGCTTCTCGGTTGCAAAGCAATGCAGAAAGGGCTGCACAGCAGGGCTGGGGGCTAACGTGGGGCCAGTGCCTGGCCAGGGGCACCAGAGTCCCTGTGCTGCAGCCAGCATCTTTGCTTTTTCATTGTGTTCCCCAGGATCTAGGAGAATGCAGCCACTCACTCTGGAGGGGTGTTTACTTTGGTTTTCTGAAACAATTTTAAAGCAGCTGCTTGAAGACAACTGAACAAAGTATTACAGAAATGGCTTCAGACCAGGCAAGGATCACTCTGTGTGGTGCTGGCACCAGATGCCCATTTGGGACCTGGCTGCAGGCACTGATGAAGCAGTGGTGATAGTCCTCCAGCTCAAGATGGGTGGCCAGCTGTGGGCTTTGCTCACAGCCCAGGTAGCCCTATCTCAGTGCCTTCCTGCTCTCCCAGAAAGCTTATCAAAGGAACACCAATCTTTAAAGAAATTAATTTTACTACAAATCTGCACAAAGCACTGCTGTAAGAGGAAGCTCTTGCCAAGCCTCCCCTACTTCTTTTCCCTTGCCTCTTCCTGGTATGATGCAGCCTCCTCTTGGGAAAACATGGCAATCAGATCATTCAGTACAACAACTGCTGTGTTTTAGTCACTCTCCACACCTTTTTCCCTTGTTTACAGTCTCAGCGTCTGTGCTGAGGCTGCAGGCACAGCTGGAAGCAGTGGTGTCTAATGGTATAACAAAAGGGGGACACACGACTAGCACTTATGTTATTCATCTCTTTGTCTACTTGGAGGCTGAATTGTAGCCAAGATACAAATTTGGAGGATGTTGGAAATTTAATCTCCTCTGCCCCCACGGTTCAGCCAAATACCTGTTTGCATCCCCATAGACTTCAGCATTAATACTGTCAACCAGATCTGCAAGATAATGGGTATCCACTAGAAATATGAGTAACTCTCAAGGAATGCAACTGCAGTCCCAGCCTCCCTATGAGGAGCCTGGCTTCAGCTAAGTCTCAAGCAGTGATTTGTCCCCTCTGCGTCTGGGAAGATGGGCTAAAGTTAAATTAAGAGTGAAGTTTCCAGCTTGCTTCTGAGCTATGCTCCAGGTACAGCCACCTTGCTAGTGGGGTGGGTTGCACTCTGCCTTTGACCACTGACTATCACCCTGAGGTGCATAGAAACGTGGACATCCCAGACCAAATCCAGGTGTCTGGCATTTTTAGATCATGACTTGGGCTTTGTACTAGTTTACATTTACCTAATACTACCAGAACAGTCAGTTCCTGCTACATTACTTCAAAAAGAAAATGAAACTTACAAAAACTTTAAAATCCTTAAAATCTCATGTAACACAAATATTTTCCCAGCAGAAACTTATTAAAATGATAGATCCATCTATCTAAAGCACTAGTATTTGTTTTTACATAGTAATACTCTAGCACTTCAGAGATTTGGAAAAAAAAAAGCATGTTGGCAGCAAAATGTATGTCTGTGCTCGTACTACAAGAGAAGAATGACTTTACTTTCAGGCATCAAATCAGAGACACTCCTCTTTTTGCTTTAAAATCAATGTATAAGGAGATCTCTTGATATGGGAATACTTATACGTGACTAAAGTTCCAATTCACTCTTGCTTTGCTTTCACAAAACCTAATTACCTGTCATATACAGAATTTTCCTGCCTTTCTTTTCTAAGATACCTTGCTGACTTTTGAGGAAAAATCCACATTTTTCTCTTAATTTTTAGTCTTTCACAGAGAAAGGTTTACTTTTAAAAATATTAAAATAAACATTCTGAATTTCAGCCTGAGGAGTTGCTGTGGGTGCCAGATCTACAGCTGTAGCCACAGCGTGACCAGATGTCTGGGGACAAAAAAGAGGACAACTGCTTCTGCAGGATTCCAGGACTGACACTACCCCAGTGCTCTGACAAAGCCAAGTGATATATGACCAGAGTAAAGCCCACTGCTGTTTTAGGCACATTTTTCTCCAGGAATATCCTTTTGAGGACTAATGGTGTAGAGTGGCTGAGAAGGAGTAATGCAAACTGAATCATTCCCTATGCATGTGCAGAACATCACTGCTGACTTAAGGGATAGCCCTCCTAAACCAAGTCCCTCATCACTTGGGTAATCCCATTAAATTCCTCAAAGATCCAAATTCCCAGGCAGTTAAAGAGCTCAGTCTGTAGCTATGGTCATTTTTCAGGTTGGGAAATGGAGAAAGATTATATGGGGTTTTAGGGAATACAAGTAATCAGGTAGACAACAGCCTCCATATTGGAAATTTGGACTTTGCCACTTCTCCCAAAGCTCATGGTGGCTGACCTGAACTAAGCCATGCTTGGCAAATACTATGTCTGACTCAGTGAGAGAAAGATCAGAAATGAGGGAGCACCTTGTGCTCCGAGAGTCTCATCAGTTTTGTATTCTAGAGTCTATAGTTCTCTATTGTCTGAGATAAGTAGGTAGAGAAATAGGTAGGTAGGTAGGTAGGTAGGTAGGTAGGTAGGTAGGTAGGTAGGTGATAGATAGATAGATAGATAGATAGATAGATAGATAGATAGATAGATAGCACTTTTGGATGTGGACTCAGGCCACTTCACAAACCCCAGTTCTAACTTGGACACTCAGCTTTATGTAGAGAACAGAAGAAGCGCTCATAAACTTTTCAACAAAACCCAGCTGAATGTTAAAGGTGTAACAAACCAGCTAAGCCTTGGATGGCTTGGAAAATAAGTCTCAAATCTGAAAGCATTTTACATGAAACATGCAGATCTGTTTTAAAACAAACAATGCAATACATTCAACACCAAAGTTGTTGAGTAACTTAATAGAACCAACTTCTTCCTCTATCAAATGAACTGTTTACATGGGACAATTAGCCTGAGACTCTGCAAACAAAACAAAGCAACACAAAACAAAACAAAACAAAACAAAACATTAGTGCAAAATTGCTTTCTCCTTTCTCTGCTTTTCAGAACATTGCTTGTGAGTCTTACAGAAATCCCTAGGAACTGACACAACTGTTTTAATGCTCCCCATTGCCTTTTTGTCTTCACTTTTGCAAATTGACTTGCTGATCTATTATTTGCCTCTTAATAGCACAAGTGACATTAATTAAGGCTTTAGGCTCCCCTGCTTGCCAAGTTTAACAAACATGCATGCAGACTAGAAGATCATTTGCTCAAAGGGGCATTTTTTCCCACTCAGAGCCAAGTTTCAGGCTGATCCATTATGAAAACACTAGCATAAAAAGAGCAGTTTTGTAATGGAAATCTGAAAGCTTGTTTTTTTTTCTGTACAGTACAGTGATAATTTAGTGTCCTTTCTAAGCCTCAGTCTTTACTCTTATTTTTACAGATCAGACAACTTCCATATGACTGCAGGGCAACAAACATAATTTATTTTTGGCTTGATCCTAGAAACGTGGTTCAGTCAAACTCCTGCTTTTCCCTGGGAAATTTTGTCAAGCAAGGATTCAGAACAGTGTATTAGGATCTTCTCAAGGTACTGGACTGAGCAGTTTTCATAGGATAAGTGGTGGTCACCAGCAGAGCTAACTGAAAAAGAGCCCACTAAGGGGTGTCTTGTCAGAAGCTGCGTGCCCCAGTTTCAAATGGAAAGGAAGCTCCACGCAACATTTATGGTCAGAAAAGAGAGGACAAACCAGCTGGACCAGGGTAACAGACTGGCATGAGGAGTCCTGATCCTCAATGCTGGAGACCACAGAGGTTCCTGCTCATCACCAGGCAGAGAAAAGGCTTTGGTGTGACTTCACGGATCCTATGCAAGCCCAAAACTCCGGCTGTTGATGAGTTTGGTCTCTCAACAAGTTACTGAAGTTTATTTCATCCTAATGCAGAAAGCAGCTGTGGTGTTGACATGCACTGGAAACAGAATGCTTTCAGTCCATGGTTTAGATGCCTCTTGTATAAGCAAAGCAGCAAAGAAATTTTTAAGGTGTATCAGGGACTTCATCTTGCAATGGTCTTTTTGGTGCCTTCAAGGCCGCATCTCGGCAGCATTTTCCCCTTAGCATAAGAGTGAAGTTTGTAACAGGGGTCAGAGGGGTAGGGTGTCTGAAATTGTTTTCACTGCAGGAATATACTGACACTGCAGAAATGAGAACCGTGAGATAATGCAACCTTAGTAAAAATCCACACATTTCAGTAAATGTACAAGCATTTTGGTTGTAGTTGGCAACATTTCTTTTGGAATAGATAGGCAATGTCAGCGTGCAGCACAGCAGTGCCCCTTCTCAAGTGATTCTTTGCTGCAATAAATTAACTCCTTTTTTTTCACTCCATTAAATATATTTATCTGGGTATTTCTAAAAAGCCCAACAAATAATTCTGCCTGAAAAACAACTCTAAAAAAGCCTGACAGATCTAGACAATGTAGCCTCATTGAACGACATGGCAGTTTAGCTGCGACGTTTCTGAATCAGTATTTAAGTATTTTGATCAGAGGCAGTGCAATAGGTGGTCAAACAGAAACAGTTTCAGCAGACAGTAGACCCAAGAGGTCTTTCTGAATATTTGTTTGACACTGTCAGATAGCCAATGCTGGGAATATAAGGCACCAGCTCATCTCTGAAATAACACAACACAACAGCCGCAAGCTGGAAAGCATTTTACCATTCCCAAATGAATTTCTACACTTCAGCAGGCTGTCCACTAAACCTGCTTTGTCACCCTTTGTCAAATTAAGCAGTCATATAAAGTGTGCCACAGAAACAGCCTGGAGAAAATACAACCAGTATCTAAAATGAACCAGCTGCCTTTCCTTGTGCACATGTCCAGCGGCATTCAGGGAGGGCCTGGGGAAATGAAAGGACAGAGCAGCAGCTTCTTCCTCTTTGGCATGGGGCAGCCCTGGGCAGTTTCACTTTCCACTTCCCAGTTTCCTTGTGAAGAAGCCAGAAGGACTGGTGATCAGTGTCTTGGACAGAGAACATGGACAGAGGATGCTTTCAGTACAGCTGCCGACATGTGCAAATAGATGATGGGTGGGAAAATACTGCTCTTTGCTTAGGCTCCCTCTCAGAGAATTTATCTCTTTGTCCTGACTGCTGACTAAGCAGGGACACTTAGATCTAGACAGAGAGGCAGAAGATTATTTAACCTCTAAAAAATCATTGCAGGACCTTCCTAAATCTTAATCCCTGGCCCTGTTTTGGAAACAAATCCTCCTTTCTTTGTTCCATTTCTGTACTTAATTATAGTTTTTCTTGTCCCACCTAGGCTAATTCTGCTTAAATATTTTTTTATTAAATATTTATTTTATTGGCTTACAATGTGAAGTATGTCAGATACCTGGAAGGAGTGCTATATAAAAAAAAACCTCAGTAAAATGTTTTTTATTGATGATTAAGGGCTTTCTCTATCTGCTGAGCTTTAGCAATCAAATAAGTCCAATTCACTGTCTCTGTACTCAAAGTCTTCAAAGCAATTTTTGAATAAGTAGATTCCTCTGTCTTTACAATATAATGATGTAGGAAATTGAATTTAATGGAAATTACTCTGTAAAAGACAGATTATACCCCATGAAGTTTACTTGGCAGTTTTGTCATCACCAAGTTGTACTAGCATAACTTTGCAATTGGGTCTGAGCTCCATCACTAGCTGGAGACAGTGACAAAACCAGGGTTAAAGAGCATCAGAGCATTTAATCTATTTCCTAGCATTTTAATATAGATATAAACTTATAGTACCTGGACAGTCGATGTCTTGAAAATCCTGCAGTAATCACAGACTACTCAGAAACGTCACAATTATGTTGTCTGAACGTTATAGTCGGTACGCAAAACCCAGTTAGAATTGAGGAATATGAAAGTCCAGCAGCTTTAGGGGAAGCTACATGCTCATGGCTGGGTGCAAGTTCAGGAGCTAACTCACAAGGAGCAGTTTCGAAACAGTGAAATTATAATCAGGAGGCAGGATTTTCTGCAGTTCAAGGCAGGAATTGCCACACTCCGACACAGAGAGAGGAAACAAAGCACAGAGAAGCACCTCCTCCAAAAGAGACTGGAGGAGAGTCAGGTCAGTAGTGTCCCGAATGGGGCAAGACAGCAGATGACAGTGTCATTCACTTAACATTATAGATTAAGAAAAGAAAACAAAAAACTGTGTTTCTTCTTTCTGCTGGCAAAATATGTATCTCTAAAATGGCTGTCTGGGCTCCTGAGACCTATAATCACATCACAACTGATTAACACCAGCTAATGAACATCTGCCCAGCAGGAAGAGAAAAGCCAAGACATCTCTGACTCCTGAAGGTCCCTGCTTAATCCCAGTTTGTGGCCTGTGACAGAGCACAGAAGGACCCCGGACTGCCATGACTGTAAGAAAATCTGCCTTAGATTTTTAGAAATGGCTAATGGATCCAGATGCAAAGTCTGAGCCCCTTACTGAAGGGCTTGGTTTTTGTAGAGTGATCAGTCCTTCCTAACTATTAATAAACTATCTTCCAAGTGCCCCAAGCTCAACAAAAAACATCTTAGTCAGTTCTAAATTATAATGCAAACATGTAAAACACACTCGACATGTATGTGCACATGTGCCTTCAGACCCATACTTAGAGTGAATTTGTAGTGTGTTCATATGGAGTCAAGTCACTCGGTCATACGGGAGACTCATCATAAGACAATGGTGATTTAAATTAAGTGTGAACTACACAAATACTGTCAGCTCATTCTGAACAGCTACAGTATTGGCTAAAATAATTGTTTGTGGATTAAAAGGATTAGCTGTTGAGATTCAGTATAAAAAGATAATGCAATTGCTCAGACGGCTTTGCTCCAACACACACTCATTCTGTGGCTGCAAAATGTACACAGAGCACAAGGTCTGGAAAATACATGCAGAGGCAATGGCAACTGATGGCTGGATGCTGGATTTCTCTTCTAATGGGACACCAGTATCCCAAGTAGGCGATGTTCACCTCATTCTTTCTTAGGCTGTCATGGCAACCCTGGAGGACATCATGTCTTTCAGCCTGTACCAGATATATATTCATTCACACCTACTCCACCTAAGCCTTGTTATCTACAAGGCTTCAGACTGGACAGTGAGCAGAAGACAGCCCTGTCCAGCTGCAAAGAGCAGTGCTCAGCTCATGTTACATAAGCAACATGCAGGAATTGCCTCGGAGGTGACCCAAGGACTCCCTGGATCTGTTCACATACACGTGCTTTTTCAAAAGAAAGCTAAATCCTTGGAGTCAAAGTCCCTGTGTACAGAAGGGGTCTCTTTCTTGTTTAATCTTACAAGACATTACAGAGAACAAATGCAGACAACCCGCACCATATTTAGTGTATTTTTTGTTAGCTTTAGCCTCTCTGAAGTGGCTGGAGCCCGGATGTTTTTGGCACAGGCCTGTGGTGCAGCATCACATGGATGAAGAACCTGAGTCCAAGAGGTTTTGTAGGAATACATTTCCTCCATGAAGAGCATATACAACAAAGTACAGAGGATTGCAGCTACCCACATGCAAACTTAGTGAGCTCTGAGGAGCATCCATTTTTAATAGAATACCAATGTTTGTGCTCTCAAGTAGGCAGAAAATAATTTCATTTCTTTTTAGTACTTTATGGCAATTAAAGAAGTTTCTTGGCTTTGGATTTGCTTTTAAAAGCTAGATGATCTCCACTGTTTGCTCCTGTCCAGTTAGATTACCATTTATTGCGTAAGGGTACATAAAAATTTGAAAAACAAATGGAAATTCGTCTAATAGCACAGTTAGATAAAATAAAGCAACACAAACCCTGGATGTGTTAAGCACCTCTTTCATCAGTCCACCCTCTTGAGTTGGATTGTGACCAAGGAAATAATACAGTACATCAATCTTTTTCAAAAAACAATATAATTCTTGCAATGCCTAGATGGCTTCTGGGATTTGAGACTATTTGCTACAGTTTCTGAAATGTTAAGACAATGTTTATGTAAATGAAAATATTTATCTAGGTTACTGCTGTCAAGTACCCGCTGAGAAACATTTTGCATTTATAGATGACCTTAAGCAACAATAGCAGCAAAAATTACCAGCAGCCACCATTTGGGATAAGCATGAAACACTGCATAAATCTAAGAAAACAATAGTCCAGATTCTGCTGTTAGGGACCACCTGGTGCTTTTAGTTACACAGCTTTAATTCCCATTAGAAACACAGAGTTTTTTTCTTGGATTATAATGTTTAACCACAGAAATTAAACTATAGCAGCTTTCCTGTCAAGCAACAACACTATTTCATGTTGTCAGTGACAAGTTTTACAGAAAGTTACTGTCTATCCTTTTAGGCAGAGGTTAGGAACATTTTTTAAGTGTATCAGAGTTGTCCACTAACACAACAAAAATACTACCAGCTTACCTTCCCTGGACTGCTATGATATTGTAGGGCTGCAGGTCAGATGAAATAAAGTTGTGACTGTTTTCAGACCAAGGGATGGGGTTTCATTAGCCTTATAAAAGGATTTGCCTAGATGGAAAAATAAAGACAGTTAATCTAAGCATTTTAAGTGGACTAGCAAAACGTTTTAAAAACAGTGAGTGGACAATACCATTCAGAATTAAAGCAGTCCTTATTCAATTTAATTTGTTCCTCTTCCAACTGAGCTATCAACTGATAATAAAGGAGGATTCATTTTTTATTTTGCAAAACTTAAAGAAGAAGACAGTGTTTGAGATCAAGTTGTAGGTAGACTGTGCTTTACGGCTAGCATCCCCTTCTGGCACATCCTCTCTGGCTGAAACACTGGAAAGACATGGAGAGAAATGATGTTTACCCATTTGTTTATCAAATAGAACTAATATAATTGCCATGAGTCTTCTTGGGAAATGGTCAATAATAATGTCAATAATAAATTGTACTTTCAGGGTGGTGGTCAGGGAGCTCAAAGCAGCTCATGCACAAAGAGGAGAGAAGAAAGTATGGAAGCAGAACCTACATGCTCATCCCCATCCTTCCAGCACAGAACTAATCTCTGCAGAGCACTGTGAAAGATCCTTTTCTCCTTTCCTCAAGGCAGGTTTCCACCTTCCTCAGCAGCTGCAGAGCCAAATGTGTGTACATGTGTGTGGCTGCAGGACTGGCCTGCATAGACTTTGTCCCCTCCACTTTATGTTTCTTTGTCACGTCTGCCAGCACAACCGCTCAGGCAGTTGCCCGAACCAGCAAGGTGGGCAAACCAATCAGGTTAAACACAGCCCAAAATAAGTGTGTTTTTTCTTAGGTCAGTGTGTTCCTCAGCCCAGAATGAACGAGTCCCAAAACATGCTGCTGGCACTGTGGAGCAAGGGAGGATGAGAGAAGGAGCAGCAGTGGCAGAGAGGGGTGGGAACTGCCTAGGTGGCCATGCCTGGCATCAGGAGCCTTTTCAGCCCAGCACCATTCTGTTTTCATCCCAGTGCTCCTATTTATAATCAGTCATGCTACCGCACACTTCCAAGTTTGACATGACACCAAAGATGTCTTTATTCTCCGTACGTATTTGCTCAAAGTCACTATGCTCACACCTCTAATTATTATGTGGCTTTTCTCTGAGTATGTTCCCTCTGGCTGACAGTTTTCCTGCTAGAGTGATTCATAGCAAAAGCATCTCCCACAGCCCTCATGCCGACGTGAGAGAGAAACAGCCTCCCCCCCAGCTCTGGAGCACTGTGTTGCCCAGGCACTGCTTCATCACCTGCCTGGCAGCACCTCCTGCCCTAACCTGCAGGCAAGTGACACTGGTCACAATCTTGGTAGCCTCAGGGTCTGCCTACAGTGCCTTCACTTTACTTTTTTGAAAAAAGAAGCATTTTATTTATGTGTGTTTCCATATATACATGTACACAGATGTGTATATATATATTTTATGAGTCTATGTATGCATGTGAATATATGAATCTATAGATTTATAGGTATGCATCCATATATGTGTATATTTGTAGATTAACACATATACATATATTCACATACAGGCCAACAACCAAAGCAATTGAATTCCCAGTGATGCCAGAAATCCTTATGAGTTGCTTTTATAGTGTGTTTTACATCCCCATTTCCACCTATGGACCACTCCTCTGACATCATAAACTGTTTTCTTCCCCTAAAATAAGACTATATATACAATAAGAGTTGCATCATAAGTGTTGTAGGGTGACCAGAAAACTGGATGCCTAGAAGAAAAATGGAAGTGTAAAGCCATTTAAGATTAATGTCCAAGAGACTTCCATTGGATTAAAAATAGTTATTTTTGACTCTTTAAATAAACTGTCTTTCTGAGACTGTCATTTTCTAAGAAGATGTCACATTTGGAAAGAAGGCATTTTGCATAAAAGTTCTTTAGTTGAGAAATGCATTTTTCCAGTATTAAGCAATCCTGACAACATACTCTTTTCCATGAGGGTGGTCAGGCAATGTGGCAGGCTGCCCAGAGTGGCTGTGGAGTCTCCTTCCCTCAGGGTTTTCAAACTGGACTCAGCATGGCCCCGAGCAATCTCCTGCCTTAATGAGGAGGCTGGAGTAGCCCACCTTGCATTTTTTGTACAAGCCTGTGATTTTCAGCTAGTTACCACATGGAGGAAGCATGTAGTTTGTGCTGGCCATGTGGCAGGCTTTTAGGATTTAGAAAGTGATGAGCTCTTTCTGCAGCCCTCAGCAGTGGCGAGCATACTTTCAAGCTTTCAAAGGATCCCAAAGGATCCCTGTCCTCAGTTGTCAACTAATCCTGTCTTTAGCCATGTCTAATTTATTACTTTCTGGCTAGCAGCAGGCTGAAGGATGAGGACCTGACTGAAGTGGTCCAATCTTTTAGTAGCTCTCACAGTCTTAGTGTGGCATAAGAAATGGGAACTGGCAGTGAACCTCTCCAGCTACTTCAGCATCCTGTTCAGGAATAGAGACAGCAACACAGGCACCACTTGGCCCCTGTCCTGCTCTCATTAAGGTCTGGATGTCACCTGAGAGGCCTCATTCACCCCTCTGCAGCCTGACCTACCAAATCTGCAGCATCACAGTTAGTGAAACTCATTCACCAAAAATCCTTGAGTTGAGCCTGGAGGACAACAAGGAGAGGGAGAGTTGAAGGTTTGGTACCTCAACAGATCTATTGGAAAGATTTTTGAGGGCCAATCTGGTGCTGAAGGGCTGAAGCGTGTGTGGTACATACCTCAGCCACTCTTCACATTTTCCTTGATACTGCTCTGGGTTTTATCTCCTGCTCTCTTTTCACTTCAGTATTTCCCACTTTTCATGTTCCACTTGTGCAAATAAACAAGATATTGTATTAACACTAATTCATTTAGCAAAATTGTAGCCTTGGCAAAAAGGGCTATTTTCAAAGAGAGCTGGCAGCAAAATAAACATGGGAGAAATTAAACGGGGAGAGCTACTTTTTCCTCTGAGCTGCTGAAAGTTGTCTTTGATCTTACTGGAGATAATTTTTATCCAGAAGAAGAAAAGAAAACTCAAATGTAAAGCGACATGGCTGTTTACCTAGAAACTGTATATCTCACAGGAAGAAAATAGTCTAATTCAAAGTAGGAAAAGTCTGACATTCTTCAGACATCATGGTATTGAAGAGAGATAAATTCACACAGGAAGTAATGTGAAGGCATGAGCAGCCCATAGCCAGCTTCTAACTGCTTTTTGTTCTGTGCTTCTCCAACGAGAAATCAAATGGTTCGGTAACAGCCAAGAAAATCCTGGCTTGCACATCACCATATAAGCAGGAAATTCCAGTAATGAAAATATAATCCTGCAATAAAAAAACAGGCAGAGAAAATATTTGCAGCTCTGAGGAAAGAAGAACTACACAAAATTGCAACACCTTCCTTGCACCTGATTAATGCAGTAGCGAAATTGTGTAGTCTGTGACTTTCTTCCCCCTAGGGAACCAATATACTTTAGCTTTTTTATTGACAGTGAAATTTATAATAAACACCCTCTTTTATTTTTTTTTTCACATACTCATAATATTCTGGAAAAACAACTCACTTTGGGGACTAAAAATCCTTTAAATCTGGTCCCAGCCCAGAGTAATTTCTGGAAATTTGAACAAGATGCTGTCAAGTATTTCTGAATTATGTGTCATTGTCTGTCAAAACATACATTTCTTTAAGGTTTTCTTTCTTTTGTGTTCTCATTCACAACTTAAAATGAAGAAATTTTTTGACATAAAATTTCTCTCCTATGCCTACATACTTTCATGGACAAATAAATTAGCTCCTTTTAAGGTATATGAAAATTGATTTTTTATCTATGGCACAGTATACTAGAAACATTAAAAGGTAATGATGATTATCATTGCCACTCGATTTTAGAAGTTTTCTGTGTCAGAAATCCATTTTTCCAGATGCTCAACAATGCAGAGGCCAGAGCAAAATATGTTTTGTCATGTCTAAAGCAAAAGTAGGTGAAATAAGCCAAAAAAAATAGAACTTCACACTTCATTTTTAAAATAAATAAAAAATGTAAGCAATCACAAAATCACTTTTCAAAAACAGTGTCATGGTCAAACATACGCAGGCTTTCAGTCAGTGTCACTACTGGAAAAAAAAATTTTACTGGTAACCTAGTCACAAAATATAATGCCATTCATTGAATACAGGCTCTGGTCCATGTTACTGAAATTAAAGTTTCTTTCTTTTAAGCTCAGGAGATCCTTTCCTTCCTGCAGAACTGGAAATATTAGTGGCTACGAGCACAGGATGTACACCCAAACAGAGCAAACCTTTTGTCAATAACTGTGTGGAATTCACATGGCCCGTGCTCTGTGGAGCACCTCCAGCTTGGGGGCGGGGAGGGGAGCTGAGACTCCCTCCCCTCTGTGCTGGATCTGTAAGCCTGTAGCAACCTGGACCCCTGACCTGAAGGGATCCCCCACACAGGCCCCAAAACGCTGCTATTCCCAGCAAAACGTGTCCGCGATGCCAGAGCTGGAAACCTACTCTTATAATAATTGCCTTGTGATTTTCAGTGACCACAAGTGGTCAAGTCCTTAGTTTTAAATTTCATCCATACGCTGGGACAGGTTCACCAAGATCAAAACGAAAAGAGGGATGTGCATGTCTGGGAAAACTAGTCCTTACAGAAGAAAAGAGTTGAAATTCCCCATGGACTGTCTGGCTTTGTGTTTTGAATGTCGTGCACTTAAATTGGTTGCCTGGTGTAGTTGTATCTGCTATAATTGCAGCAGATTGCAGTTGCTGAAACATCTCCTGTATGCATACCCTTTTATTATGGTATATAAGCACAACATTTCCAGTAATTTAGGAGCAGCTAAAATCTCCCATTCCTTGGAAGCTGCCTTTCCTGTAGTAGTTTATGCAGCATCACTGGAGCAATACAAAGCAGCATGAAGTACAGTAGTTACTATGTTAGAAGTTGATGTCACTAGCTCTAAGGTCCTTAACATTTAAAAAAAAACCAGCTTGTTAAAATCTGAAAAAGAAATATGCAGAACTGTACTCAAAGGTTAGTTAAAAAAAAAAAATAACAAACCATTGTGTTTTTGTCTCTTCCACTGAACTCTAGCGTCAGTTTTATAGTTTCTGTCTAGCCCACTAAAGACTTGTGATACATGATTTTTCTTAGCATCCTTTGAAGCAATAACTTGTTTGTTTAAGAAAAAGCAGGTTCTTTTCCATCATATTCTTTCATAACAACTTAAAAGGCAGCATGTTTTAAGGGAAAAGAGGCCCAGAATGAACAGCCTGAAGCCACCAATACATGGTGATCTCAATGTCACTAATTTTTTCCGATATTCAATGTTTTTCAAGAAGCACTCACTACTGGAATTGTCTTTCATTAAAAAGAGGTAAATTTCCAGCTTTCATGGTTTTGGAAGGATACTTGAGAGTCTGAAGTGACTGCAGAAATCTTGAGGCAACTAAAAAAGAAAAAACTATTTTAATTCTCATTAAATCTTAAAGCAATCCTATGATTTCTTAGCATATACTTAATGAGCTTTTATCTCACATAGCTGATAATACTGTGTTCTTTCCCTGATTATGATGTGGCTTCTCTTTCTCATTACTTAAATGCAGTATTTTATGCTTCAATAAAGACTGAGCTCTTGGAGCTTTGTAATTTAAGAAAGATTTTTATCTCCCCCTTTCCACTTCCCCCTTCCCATCATTGCAGGCAAAATCTTGAAAACATAAAGCCTAAAAATTAAGATGTGGAGAAAAAAACCAACAAAACACATAAAAACCAAACACCAAATAATGTGCTACTTTTTTTTTTTTTTAATCTCTCAATACTTACAGACTTTTGGAGAGCCAGCTTATGTTTTTTGGGACCCATGAGGTGAGCAGTACTGCTAGTTAGCACTTGAAGGAATGATTTGGTTGGGTTTTTTCTTTTATAGTACCTTGAAAATGGAAAGCACTGTTTGCCATCAGTGCCACATATTGTATATACTTTTATGTCATTTTATTATTTCTATTACTGTAGAGTCAGGAAGCCTGCAATGATCACAAGCCTGTTCCATTAGTTACCACACAACACAAGCAAGCCTCTTCCCTAAAGATCCCACAGTCTAAACGGATTGCCCCGGTCAATTTGTTCAATTAAGGGGCTTTTTGTTTCCCTTATCTTTGCTAGTGTGGGGGCACCAATTAAGTTTCATCCAAAGATGGCCCAGGAAGTTCAGAGTTGGCATGTTTTCAGGCAGGCAAAGAAAGCTGGCACTCATCCTCCGCTGGAAGAGGCTCTCAGGGGGGCTGACCTCTTGGTCCAGATGGAGTTGCCAAGAAGCAGGGAAAGCAGAGGGCTCTGCTGACTGCAGAGGCACAGCAACATTTACAGGTGCTTTAAATATTCTCTGGCTATGCTTTTTACCTTCCTCCAGGAGTTAAGTAAACACAGGTACAGAATAATTCAGAATATAGCCAAGATATGGTGGCATCTACCAGCGACTGAGAAAGTACCTTCACATTCCTATAGCCAATGGGATCTTCTCCATTGATTGGGATAGGGCACTCAGGAGAACACACACATAGCATACAACCTTTGTGTCCCAAGCAGAACAGCCATGCCCTCTCCTCTCCTCTCCTCTCCTCTCCTCTCCTCTCCTCTCCTCTCCTCTCCTCTCCTCTCCTCTCCTCTCCTCTCCTCTCCTCTCCTCTCCTCTCCTCTCCTCTCCTCTCCTCTCCTCTCCTCTCCTCTCCTCTCCTCTCCTCTCCTCTCCTCTCCTCTCCCTCTCCCTCTCCCTCTCCCTCTCCCTCTCCCTCTCCCTCTCCCTCTCCCTCTCCCTCTCCCTCTCCCTCTCCCTCTCCCTCTCCCTCTCCCTCTCCCTCTCCCTCTCCCTCTCCCCAAGAAATACAACTCAGGAAGTGTAGATAACAGAATTTTTTTTAAAAACCCTATTGAAATAGTAACCAGAATAACAGCCAGCAATATAATAACATTATTGATTTCCAGTCTAGAAACCTTAATCAAGTTTTGCAAGACCTTGCAGCTGCCAGCCATTCACAGGCTTTTCAAAGCAGCTCCAAGCCATGCCTCGCTGAAGAGCTAAAAACTAGAGTGCTGATAACACAGGAGCTGCTGGTAAGGGCAGTCATCTGCCCAGCTAGGAAGATATTTATTTATAGAAAAGCCTTTGAACCAGACCACTACTTTAACGTAGTAATAACCAGTTATATTGAATTCAAAGAGTGGAAGGGTGTAACACAGCCATGCATTATATACCCCATTGTAAATGGTCTCTGAGGGAAAGCCTGTAATTTAGGGAGGTTTGAATGGCAAAACCTGGGTCATTGTAACAGATACTTTTTCTTAGTTATTTTTATGGAGAGGGTGAAAAAGAAAAACTGGCCTGAAGAAGTCAGGCAGTGTGTGTTTTCATTCAACCTTAGTTAGCTATGAAACCTCCTGGAGCTCAATTCCCCTTGGCCAAATATTTGTTTTAAGATTAATTGTTCACACAGGAACTAAACAGCAACTTGCTGAATGTAAAGCTTTTAAAATTTCTGTTCCTCCTCAGGATGTTTTTCTCATGTGTTGCTGGCTCTTTCATATGTTCTGTCACCTTCAGGAAGCAGAATTTGAGTAGAACCAAGGAAATGGGTTTACTGTTTGTTTGTTTGTTTTTAAAGTTTATACACATATGAGTTGTTCTTAGGATTAATAATACAGGAGAGCCTCAGAGCTCCATTCAGATGTCCCTGTTAATGTTAGATCACTTCACTGCAAGCACTCAGCAGGTAGCATAGCCCAGAGCACACCCCAGGGAGCAAAATCCAGCCAGCACTGTCCCCACAGTGCAGCATCATCTCAGGTAGGGGGCATGTTGAAAGAAAAAGGGAAGAAAAGAAAAAAATGTGAGGAGGGAAGCAGAAGCTCAGGCACAGAAGTCCTTGGTGCCTGCAAGTCAGTGACCCAGTCCCGCTTCTACAGAGCTAGTTTTTTGGCCAGGAAGGAGTGTGACATTAACATGTCACCTAACTCAGATGGAGAGCAAGGAGAAAGCTTACCCTTGCTCCTTGTACAGCTCCCAGTTTTGTCAGACCACTCCTTCAAAAGCCAACCAAACCTTAAATCTAAGCTCCTCAAGCCACATAGTCAGCTCAGGGTATTGTGCTTTGCCTTAGTAACCCACATCTGAGAACCATTTTCCAGCCAAATGTAGACATTCCCCATCTCATTCTAGTAGCCATACCTGTATCTTTTATTTCTTTTAAGCAGTACATGTTTCACTCCCTCTTTTCTCTACTCAGAGAGTATACATGTATCACAGGCAACTTCCCTCTTTTAGTCAGAGCTGTAAATACATGTACATTTATGAGTATAATCATCAAGAGGTGAAATTACTGTCCAAGGGCTCTGTTGGGGTTAGGCTTTGTTGTATGGCTCTAGTAGCACAAGAAAATTGAAGATCTCCTAATCTCCATCTGCCTACTATTTAATGAAATTCTACCCAGAATAGGTCCAAATTTTATCTGTATGATAGGTCTCAGCTCTATTATCGTCATTTTCTATTGATACAGAATAATCTGGAACTCTTGTGTGAAAAGAGCAAGATTTTTGTCTGTTTTTCATGGATTATGTTTATAGACTGAACAAATTAAAAACATAAAAGGAAATACTGACTTAACCACCACTTGTATTTATCCTTGTGCTCTATGCAAGAATTCTTCATAGCCCTTGTCTTCTGGCTTCCAAAAGACACTTGATTACCAAAACCAACATACAAAATCAGAACTAAAAAATGAGGTTTTATAACCTGTTCCCCAAAATAGTGAAAAAATCACATGCCTTTGAAATGGTGCAGAATAAGTTATTGGCATCTTTTGTTGTTTTATCACAAACAATGTGATATTTGTGGAATACTTTAAAAATGCAAAATTCCTTTTTTTATTATTATTTTCCTTTTTCTTTTGGGAGGAATGCTAAAGGGTAGAACTACATTGAATAATGGCAGAACCAAATGCTGAGGAACCCTGTAAAGTTACCTACCCATGACACCAGTTGAAAGGGGAAGTGTTATCAGTATTAGGTGTTTGAAGAAAGACGAGTATCAGGCACATGCTGTGGTGAGCCTGATTCTCATTTGGTATGAATCACTTCTTCATTACTCCACAAAGCTACCTATTTGAAAGTGAATATTAGCATTAAATGGGAATTAGGCTCTCTATTATTGAAACGGAAGTCAAACCCAGCTAAACAAACAGAATCCAGACAGCATTCAATACATAGGGCATTTTTCAGAATAATAACCAGAAAGTGATAATTAGCCACTCTTCCTATAATACATAATTAAACTTCTATGGTGTAGCTTATTGGTACTAGCAATCTCTTTTATGGCAAAAAGACTACTTATATTTATTTACTGAGGTAAAGGAACAAACCCCCGATTCAGTTTCACGTTCACTAACACATGAGAACTATGACAAAGCACTGCTACAACTTGCATTGCAGCAAAGGGGTCAGAAAGGAAAAGCAAACTCTAAGACAGTGTCCCTGTGGGGGACGAATTGTAATGTGAGATATGTGTTCAGGACCAAAGGCCAGAGTTATCCAGGTCTGCTACATTGCATGGTTTTATCTAGTTCAGAGCATGCTTCAGTTTTTTTAGGTTCTAGACTAGTAATATTACCATCATGCAGTAATGTCTGGAGTTTTTCTAACATTCACATTGAAGTACAGCACAGTTTGTGCTCAGCATGAGTTAAAGACCTTTGCAAATGCAGACTCTGGCTGAGTTTCACATACAGAACTCTGCTAATGTCTACCCTACCTCAGCAGTCCAGTTTAACACTATGCCAAACACACTATTCATACAGTGCTAGTACAACAATTCACTTTGCACTAACAGTCATTCAGCAACCCTTTTTTTTACCTAATCTCATGTTAATATTGACATTACATAAATACCTTATGTGATCAGAAAGAAATTGCTAACAACCAGAGCCATATGGATAATAATACTAGTTATTAATTAGAAAAATTCCAAATACATTTCTTTTCCCCTACAGCCTTCTGAGATAAAAAACAGACAAAAAATTGTGCATGCAAAGTGACTTGAATTCGGCATAGCTAGAGACAGATTTTCTGTGTTAAATTAGGGTTTATTTAAAACAAGTAATTAGTGCAGCTGTTGAGAGTGTTTAAATAAATCTAATTGCTGCTAAGCTATGTTTTCAGAAAATACTGTTTTGTGGGTATCATTTGGTCAGAGATTTGTAACACAGAGATAAATATTATTTAAAATATTTATTTTACACTCCAGAGGCTCAAAAAATGTGTCAAAATCAGACACGGTCCCTGGCCAAGATCATGACTGGAATTGACCCAAATACAAAAACAAGTGCAGCTAAAACCATGCAGCTATTTCCTGGATTTGTGAGTGAATGTGCCAGCCTTTGGCTTTCATATGTTCCTAACAGTCAAGGGTTTTTCCATGCTTCCTTGCCTTGCCTAGCCTCCGTTTTTGCAGACAAAGCATGCAAAGAGCATAAAGTGTCAATAGAAACAGCAGCTCCAGCCCTGGTATCAGGGGGAGGCTGGCTCAGGCACAGGAGGGCACTTTGAACAGCACGATAAGCAAGGTTAATCATGCCTAATCAGCTGCACTCACCCACCTCCCTGCAGCACAGAAATCCTGGAAAACCAGGTGCTCCCAAGGACAACACAGGGCAGGGAAGCTTGTGCCTGTAATTGAATCAGGAATTGAAACCTGTGGTGTTTTGTTTCTCTTCATTATCTACTCAGAGAGACCTGCATGACTATGTTGGATCTAGACAGTTAATTTTTAACTTCTGAAGTTAGGTGTGACGTAGCCAATCTGAAATCAGCAGAGGACACAAAAAAATGCAGATTACATCTTCTAGTCTTGGGCTGGTAAGGGTGTAGCACCAACAGCAACACTCACCAGGAGTATCTAACTGCGCCATTGATTTCCACACGTGACCTCTGTGTCATCGTTCTGTTTTTGCTTCAAGGTACATGGTTTTACATAAGTTTTGGCCCTACTCAAGAATTAGAAAATGTTAGGCTTCTACAAGTCTCAGACTGTACTACCATAGTCCTCTATGTAGCACACTAACAACCACCCAAACCACACTTCCACCTCTGCATATGCTCAGTGAGTATGGGGAAATCACACAGATTTTTTTTTTCTTAGGTTAAAAAAGGCCAAAAAGGAACCAATACCACACCTTCAAGCTTCTGAGTAAATTTCTTCCAGCAACCCCAGCATCTTTTGCAATGACTTGTGATTGAAATGGAGCATATCTTTTAAAAAGGTTTGACATAATGTAGGTGTTAGTTTATTTGCAGATTGTAACAGCTGTTAATGGCCCGTATGTAAAATACCATGTCTGATACCAACTTTGATTCTAGATTTTGTGGCTGTGACTCCAAATTTAAAGAACATTTTCCTTTTGAACATGTGACTATATGTGATTATACACATATAAACGCATACACATTAATCAAGATCAAATTCAATCTCATTTATATTCAGCTCTAAAGATTGAATTGGGAACAGAACATCGCTGCTGCAAATGGCTTTAACTGAAAATACAAGTTTTTCTAGGCACTTTTCAACAGCTTCCAAATTTTGAGTGTTTAGGAATACCCACAAGTATCTGTTTCAGAGTGAAGGAGTATCCCTTCACACAAAAAATATTTGAGATGGCTGGGCAGAGAGCAGAGAGAATAGATCTGCTGATTTGGGGAATCCACATATTGTCTTGACCACATCTTCAGCATTTTTAGGTCCTTGGACAATTTATTGCAACTAATCTGATTGATGGCCAGCTATAGATTACATCTGAGAGCTCTGAATTCCCAGTGTGCAAAGTCAAGTATTCATTGCTTCAGAGTACTTCTTTACTAGCTCTCCCATCCCCAGTAACACACAGAGGCAGAAAAAGACACATAATGCAGGGCACACTGTTCTTTAAATGATGGCCATTAAACCTGAGGTAAAACTACAAGACTGAAATGGTGCAGGTTTTGGGGGGAGGAGTGAGGTTTTTTAATTTGTTTTGGGTTCTTTTAAGCTCTCTTATAAATTATATTCAAGTAGCACTGGAAAATCTTAAACTGATCTATCCTGTTAGAGAAAATTCCAGACATTTCATTGATGGGAGACTATAAAGACATTGTTAATTCTCCAGTGAGACCTGTTATTCTGTAACAAGTTGATTAGTCATCTGGCAGCCACTGGGTTTGATCTAATCACCCACAGAATGCAACTGGCAGAAGAGCCAAAATACATCTCCCGTGCATGGCAGTCTTTCAAGTCTGAAAGCTGTGAAAAGAAAAAGAAAAAGAAAGAAAAAGAAAAAGAAAAAGAAAAAGAAAAAGAGAAAAAGAAAAAGAAAAAGAAAAAGAAAAAGAAAAAGAAAAAGAAAAAGAAAAAGAAAAAGAAAAAGAAAAAGAAAAAGAAAAAGAAAAAGAAAAAGAAAAAGAAAAAGAAAAAGAAAAAGAGAAGAGAAGAGAAGAGAAGAGAAGAAAAGAAAAGAAAAGAAAAGAAAAGAAAAGAAAAGAAAAGAAAAGAAAAGAAAAGAAAAGAAAAGAAAAGAAAAGAAAAGAAAAGAAAAGAAAAGAAAAGAAAAGAAAAGAAAAGAAAAGAAAAGAAAAGAAAAGAAAAGAAAAGAAAATTAGAGTTACTTAGTACCAGCACCAAGATGAAGCAGGGCAGGGAGGGGAAAGCGTGGCTGAAGATTCACTGAACATGATTTTTGCAAATCTTTTCATTTCTGGGTCCTGATGGAAAGGTGAGTGCAAGAAAGCCGTAGCTACCTGCATTTTTATCGTTAGTACAACTCTCAGCTGAGTAAAATCTGCCAATAAAATGCAAGTTAAGCCCTCAGAGCAGGAGCCAGGGGAGAAGACTGTAGTGCAGTAGCTATATAAGGAGAATCAGGCATAGGAACAGGGCATTCCACTGCACTGCATATGCTTTACTGCTTTCCTGACAACTAAAAATAGGATGTCATGCATGGGCATCAGTGAAGCTAGTTTTTAGTAAGGAGAATTTTTATATATTTTTTTTACCTTGTTATCTTTCTCTACTTAACTGTATTAAAAGATGGCTCGATTTTCAGTTCAATTTAAAAATACAGATATTTCTCCTATTATACTTCATTAAGTTCATGCATAAATTTTCTGTAAGCCTATTTGATGCTATTTATTATATCATACTGTATCCTAGCTTGATTCCAATATTTCAATTTTAACAGCTTAAAAAAATACTGTAAAATGCCAAATTGCATTAACAGAAAAATATATCCAGTCCTGAAATAAGATCTTTAGCCTAATCTCCAGATTCAAAATATACTGTTACCCAGAAAACCATTTCTTGGGAAAGAGTAGATCTGCTTTGGACCTAATTTAGTGGGAACTGCTTACAAACAAAAGAAACAGCTTCAAAATTTTTTTTAAAAAAATCCACTATGTATGACCTACATACATGCAGGAAATCATCTGACAATGTTTTCACCAAAATGAGCGTAACAGTTCAGTGTAGCCTCATCAAATAAAACTGCTCGTTCTTAGTCACTTTTGCAGCAAGATATGAGAGACAGTACTGTTTTAAACTTTGACAGACAGGTACTATACTATACATGTATACTATACATGAATATATACACAAAAAATAGTACATATGTATCTAATATCTACTGTAAAACTGAAATAGAAGAAGTCTATTTTGGGGAAAAGCATTTAGGCAGTACTGTGTCATCACTGTAGTATGAAGGAAATTCTGCTTGCTAGATAAGTTTCAAACTTTGTCTTTATGGGCATCTAATAATGTACTTTTACCTTTCCAGCTATCCTATTTTATCACCAGTATCAGTAGTTACAGCCAAACATCACTTCCTTCTAGGATCCTTGGAAGACTAATGAATGTTTTTTTTTCTGGTGCTAATCCAAGGTGATAAAAAGCCAGTCGTTTGCTAATAAGTGAATCTCATGATTGGCCAGGCTGAGACCTGGTACAAGCAATTGCCAGAATGTTGAAAACCTAGGGATTAAGTTCAAGCGGGAAATAAACTGGTTTATCTTTTTGGTTTTCCATAAAAGAAACATAAATGGATCATCAGCACAACTCTTGCACAAATGCAGCCCAACTCAGCATGCTCCACTTAGTATATATAGTGACATAGACACCCAAATCAGGTCCTCCTCTGTGTCTGCAAGTCCTAAGACATTACATGTAGACAACATGGCAGCAAATGACCCTTTTGCTGTCAGTAGCACTATATGCCGTAGTAAAATTACAGTTTATGGAAGTGTTTGTAACGTTTAGCTGCAATTTATTCAGAGCTGGGAATGTGTTTTTGATACATGTGCATATAGCATCTTGCACAGAAGTGCCCTGATCACCCATGAGGGCTATGAGGCTTCTTCTATATTCCATTTATCACACAGAAATGCTAATCCATAGGATAATGGTACAAGAGAATCTGCTCATGCATAAAGACACAAGGCAGATTCTGAAGGACAGTCTCTAAAAAAAATCACATTGAAATTAGTTAGGATTCCCTCCCACCCTGGTTTATTATTAATTTATGTGTGAAAACTTGATTGAGGTGTACAAAAAAGACAAGACAATGGCTGTAGAAAACAACTTTATTTAAAAATTAAATGTACTCATCTAAATGTAATGGCCATGACCCTGATTAACATTTTCTCTGTTGCTATGCTCTCACAACTCTCACAAAGAATTTTGAGTTATGATTAAAAAACATTCTTGTATAAAGCCTTTTCATGTGGAAAAATGCTAATAATCAATTAAAGGCTTTCACAGTGAGCACCAAAAACATGCAGCAAAATGCTGTACATTACTCCTGTAAGCAGTTAGTTGCTAGCTTGTCAATCTAGTTTTACAGGCTAATGGTCCACAGGATCCTCTAGCAGCAGTTACAGCATTTTGTTGAATTATTTAGTGTCAGAAGTAGAGGAATACATTTTCATACTTTTCTATTTAAGACTTGTAGTGCAGGAAAAGAAGAGATAAAACAGTTTGCCTGAGATTAGACCACTGATGGGTATTTCTTAAACAAAAGTAATTTCACATTTGTTTTTTACAAAAATGTGATTCTTTTTTTGTTTCAGAAATGGATAAATTGTGGCAGGTTATCTATTTTATTGCTCATGCTTACTGTATGTGATACTTGCTCTCATGACATTTCACACGTCAGATATAATGTTGCTTTTCTTATTTCTCATGTTCTCCCTGCCATCATTCAAGGCAAGAGGAGGAGCTGCTTATCATCCCTTAACTGACTCACACCCTCAGATTCTGGATTTCAAGCACTTAAGCTCTCTCAGCTAAATGTTACACAGTGTTTTAAATTCCCCTTCTTCATTGTCCTATAGATCTTCACAGACACTGAAACCCACAGAACGTTCTCAGCCAATTTCACTAGGCTTTTAGTCAAACCCAAATTACTTTCAATATCAAAACAGAAGAGGTACATCAGTCATTCTCAGTTAAACAATCCAGCTCCAAAAGCCAGTGTGCTCCTACATTAACATTGCAGATTAATCTCGGCTATTCATCATGCTGCAATTTTGCATGTAGCACACGCAACTAGCAACTACTGCATGAGAGCTGAAGTGTCAGAGTAGACACATGCCTTATTTAGGATCCCAGAAAACCTCACCAGAAGCCCCTGAAGAAAAGCAGGGTAGGTCACAGCAAGAGCGTAACTCTGCATTGAGTCAGCCGAGGAAGCAGAGTCACTGGGTTGGCTGTTCTGCTTAAATGCCTGGATAAAGTACGAATAACCTGGTATGACCTCTCTTTCTGCAAAACCTATGCTGCCTTATATGATCACTATACTTATGTAAGGTATCCTGCAGCTGAAGGATGGGTGTGAGCTGACAGATTTTTTTCTGGCTTTCTTTGGCTCATCAGAACTGTGCTACTGAACTGCTGCGAGATGGGGACAAACCTATGGATACTGCTATCCCTCTGCATCCCTCAGATCTGCTTTTTGGGGGCAAGAGGTGTGCAGGTCCACAGGTCCCAGTGAAGCCTCTCCCAGCACAGCTATCATTAGCAGGCTTCTGATGATTAGAGACTTGCAAATGTTTTCCTTGCCTCTCTGGTGCTCCAGTTTCCCACTCTAAGCCCTATCTCATGAGTATATAGCAGGGCTTATAAAGGATTTCCAGATCCAGAAATCTGAATGTTAAAAATATTAAGTTTCTGAACTTTCAGAATTAAATTCAAGCATACCACAAAAATGAGAAAGTGCATCCTAAGGAAACAAGAACTGGTTGAGACGAGTATTTAAAGCATCAGTAGAAATTCCCACAAAATCCTTAGTAATTGAAATACTGATTAAAGACTTGCATGATACCTACAACTAACATAACCATGCATGAAGCTGCAACGAGGCTAAATTTTCCACAGGAATGCCAACTCAATTCCTTCTACCAACTCGTTCTATGAAGAGGTGTGATTTGGCAGATCTCCTGAGGAAAAGAGGCCAAGCAACTCCTTAGCCTCATTGCCATGGAAATACAAATACAAACAGAGCATCTCTTGCTTGCACAGGCTCCAGTTGTTCACAGCTCAAAGGCACCGTGGAGCACGAGGTTTAACAGACCCAGGAGATCAGGTAACAGTACAATTCAGTTGCTGAAATGTTTCCTGAAGTTCAGATCATTTCTGTGAGATTCAGCAAGCTCTTGCTGTAGTGCTCTCATTATTTTTCATTTGTGTGTAACTCTGCCCTTTTCTGTTCCAGCTGGGAATAAAAGCAGGAATACTGAAATGCCATATGAAAAGTTGTTGTTGTTTTTGTTTGTTTGTTTGTTGTTTTTTTTTAATGTGAAATAGAAAAGTCCAGAAACATCTGGAGAGAGCCTGCTTTTATAAGGTTCTTACACCTTTTTTTTTTATAACCAAGCAAGTCTTTTCTCCATTAAACAATAAAGTCTTTTGAGGGGCAGGCAACTGTCCATAACACTCAACCTTCAAATGTTCTTTTCCCCCTGTATTTTCCTCTGCAATATGGTTAGGGTGGAACTATTCCAGCCTGCTTCAGTAGGCACCCTAATGCCTTCTTAATTTCTGTATGCTATGGAAGAAGAACTGAACAAAGTGCTACATGGAAAAGTTATCAGTGAGATCAAAGAGGCAAGCGGGCAGAGTCATAATCCTACATACTTATTGGATTGGGATGTGTAAGAAGGTATTTGAATAAATGAGAATAAAAGGAAACTAGTGCTTTGTTCAATGCCTTCAGTAAAACTACCTGCTGCCTTTTATCAGGGACAAAAGGTGTAAACTGCCTATAAATACTCTTCTCTATCTACGGTTTTATTTTTGCAGTAGGGGGAGGAGCTGTAGTGTCACCCTGCACATATGCAGCTTGCATCCTTTTCTATACGATTTTTGATCTAAATTGAACTACTGGGCTTGTTCAAGCTTCACATGTGTCAGATGCTTCAGACTGGTTGGACTCTTCCCCAGAAGAGGAGCACAGGTGTTCACTGTGAAAATATTAAAGTATTTTACATACAAAATCTCTCCCAGCTACAATCAACGGCCTGTGCCCTTTTAAGAGGCTTTCCCAGGCTTGGCACCACCTTTTTTAAACAGGCAGTTTATCTTCTGATAAGAAGCAGAAAGACTTCATTTACAGTTGTTTAATGCTATTAGAGCCTATGCACGTAGTTTCTATAACAAGATAGGAAAAACAAGCCAAGTCTTCTGCGTAGGATTTTTCTGATCTCCAGGATATAGGAACACACCTATGGTATCTTAGTGTTTGAGTCACTGGGCTGCTGATGTCACATAGTATGTGCTGTTAGGCTCAGCAAGTGATAGAGAGAGTTCACTAGAAGACCATAACTTCTGGTACACTGACGTAGCACCTGCCCATTAAAAAACAGTAACCAGGAAGAAAGTTATTTTAAAACATATAAAAAAATTACAGTTAGAGACAGAAAAAACACCCATTCTATTTTCCATTCATATCTTGGTGCTGTTTAGCCTGCAGGAAGCATGTGACTATAGTGCTGAGCATGGAAAATCAAAATCAGCACTGCCCTTTGCCCCCCAAGTCTGCCTCAGCCACTGGGCTCCCCAGGCACCCTGTGAGGCAGTGAGGCTGTGGCACCCACAGTGTGCTGCAGGTGAGGAGCACTGCAGGATGGGCTGCCAATTTTAGCCATTCCTCAAGGTCTTGGAAAGTTTGTTCTTAAATTTGGCTCAGCAAACAAAGCAAATGCCACAGTCCTGAACACTTTGTAACGTTTAAATAAGAGTCTCAGCTGCTGCCGAGACTAGCATTTACTATCCAAACAAGTGGTTGTGTGGGTGCTATCACAGTGTGCACTCACACATCCCAGACATCCTGACACACACAGGGTGAGGAGCAAAAGCAGTTTGTTTCAAGAGAAAAAGCATTAATAAATGCTTGAGCCCTTAGCCAAATGAAGATGAGTTTGACCAGGGATCCCCATCACAGGGGAGAACATACAGTGCCCCCATGGTTTGCAAGGATGGCTGTGACTGCACCAACAGAAGTAAATAGAAGTGCAGCTGGCTGCTGCAGGGAACAGGAATTGGTTGCCTACAAAAGTATTGAACATGCTTGAACATCCATCAGCCAGCTGTGCTCTGTGAACCTCTCACACAAGGCTAATAGATTAAATGTGTTTAATTAAATGGGTGGTCATTTTGCTCACCTGTACTCATACATGCAACTAGTCTGAATACTAGTCTGAATAGAAAAAAAAATGTTAGTTCTGTCAAGCAGCCAGTAAACCTAACTGCTCCCAGTTAGGAAGGAATCCAGGTATTTTTCCCCTTTTTGTTACTTGGATCTTTGTGTATAGCATGATACATTGCTTTTTTTCTATGGAAAAGAGAAAAGAATGTGTTTGAAGTGAGAAGAAAGTCTTCTCATCATTCTCTCCTTAAAATGTTTCCACATTTTATTTCAGTGGAACAACCTATACAATTAGCAACCAAGGCACTTGCCCAGTTTTACAGAGTTTGACATCTAATGAAGATAACACAGCTTGTCAAAGCTGGACTGTGCTGCAGCCAACTCCACATGAGGCTTCACCTTCTCCTCACCATACTCCCCACTCGACCAGTGCTACTAGGTGTCGCGGACCGAGACAGGTAAAGCCGCGACTCACACCCCCACCCCAGGGGATCGAGGGCTGAAGACCACTCCCTGTCACACCCACAAACAACGCTTAGGAATCAATAGATTTATTAAAGGCACTGAGGGTTTGGCAAGTCTGATATCAACTAACACACAGGGTCTATCTCTATATCTATATCCACACCTATATATCCATATACCAACAGCTATACAACACTACATCTATATACTAATAACAACACACACAGAAAACTAGAGAGAACCTCTCCCCTTCCCCCCCTGTTCCCGTTCCCGGACAGGGATAAGAGGGAAAGCCTGGAGAGAGCCTTTGGGAAATAGAAGAATATTGGAAAAGAGAAGTGAGTGTCTGGTATGTGTCCTCTCCCCACGAGTGCCGGGGGGCACATCACCAGGAATGGTCCGTGAATGTCGCTGGATTAAAGGCCATTATAGAGTCCATCTCTCACACTAGGATTTCCACATACCATGACATACCTTTTGAGACCTGGACTACTAAAATACAATAACAGCTCAGTGTTAAAGTCAGTTTTTTTCCCCTTATATCCAACGTTCCCTCTTAATCTCTCAACTGCAGCATCGTGGTCCTGCTCCTTGGGATTTCAAAAGGTATCTTTCTCTTAAAACTCCGCTTATCTTTTACCCTATGGAAAGAGCAACTCCAGCCACTCTCTTCCTTCTGACTGGTAAGGTGAGTCCATTCCCACATCTTCTAAGATCCCATTTTTTCTGCATATAACTTTCTTTCCCTGCTCTTTCTCTGTGCCTTCACACTCCAAAGAATCTCCACCACATGACACAATCCATAAGAAGAAAACTCTCATCTATTCAACCCACTCTTTCCTTGAAATTTGAATTATTAGAAAACAGTCATATTTTGTCACTTGTGTGAACTCTGAAGCAGAAGGAAGATGAGTTCATATGAGAAACCAAAACAAGAAAAAATTTATTCCTGTATATCAGTCATATCTGGTTTTTCTATTCAAACTATCAACCATTTGAAGCAATGCTGTTAGCAGAATTTAGAATTTAGTATTTTGAAATAAACCATGCACTCGGTCACATGTTAACCTTCTCTCAGAAAAAGCAAATCTGCACCAGTCAGAAAATTATCATTCTTTTTGGGATATTTTGCAAAGGGAAAATGGCTAAGCATGACAAATGTTAACTATGCATCGTTTACCTGAGTATCTGATAGATGGGTGGTTAGATGGATGAGCAGAATATGTTCTTTAGAGCATCTCTAGACAACTCCCTTGAATACAAAGAACAACTTTCCCTCTCATTACTAAACTACATAGAAATATAGTAAAAATACTCTTGCAAAACATTCACAGATCTAATTCACAGATTAGTTTATGAATAATTATGTAAACACTGGAAAAACATATTTTGCTTACGGTACAGAGATTGAGGGATGACAAAGAAGACATTAGCTTGCTGCCTAGTCAGTAATTGAGGAACCCAGGCTGTGCAGCTGGGGTAAACCTCTCTCTCAGAGGCTCCAAGAAGTACACTGCTTGCTGCATTTGTGCAGAAGATGTCATTAAGAACTGGAACATACGAAAGAATTTCTGGGGTAAAGGTTATCAAGTTCCTTCAAGGAAAGCAATCATCTTCAACCATCATACTTGCCTTTCTGCTTGCTCATAAACAGTCTTCAATCAAGTGAGGGAGGTAATTTCCTTGGCCATGGCCAAGGATCATTTGACTTGTTTTCACTAGTCAACAACCAGTTTCGTTTTGAGTAAATATCTTTACTGTTGTTGTTGTTGTGCTCAAATATGGGGGGTGTAATCTGTGATCACAAGGCTTAGGCAAGCTGACAAGCATATCTGACAGAGCCAGTAATGCTGCCTGTATTTCATTGATATTCTACAGCTTTGCAAAAAAACACCTTTCTTGGCTTCCCTCAGCCTCCCTGACTTTATAATGGGGGTCATTCTGATGCTGAATGAAAGCATTAAATCTTTACAGTCCATTCCAACTCAAAACTATTCTATGATTCTATGATGATTAATATCAATATCCTGCCTAGTAATTTTAACAGATTCTAGAATAGTTGCTTATGACTCAGACATCAGTGGTACCCATAGAACACCATCACTGAAAGTAATGCAAATGTGGAGTGTCATTTATTTAGCATTTGCTGGCCAGGCACTTAAGTATGTATTCCTCTTGCCTAATGAATACCAGAATGCAGAGGCAGCTCTGTGAGCTTATTTATTTATTACTCAGAAATAATGTATTTTGGGACTAGTCTTCACCAGCAGTTGCACTGGTGAGCTAGCTCAAGGTATATGGTAATGCAATTTACAAATTACACAAATGGGGGATGCATTGTCAGGAAAGGATCTCAACAGATTCCCTGCAGAAGGAATTAGATTTCTTTTTTTGAAAAGGAGATTGAAGTAAATAGGAAGAAATAAAGTGCAAATTATGCCCTAAAATGGAGACTGAGAAAGAATACATTGTTTGATCTCAAGATATCTTTTAATATTAATGTAAGGCAACCATGGCAAAAAAAACAACACCAAAACCCAAACCAAAACCAAATACAATCCCAGAATGCAGTCAAAGGAGTGTTTCGGTTACTGAATGGTTCATAAGCTGCATTAAGATCTCATCTGAAGTATCTAGATCATGAAAAGAATACCAAGAACAGGTGCAAAGATAGCTACTAAGATGTCTGAAAAATGAAGAGTCAGTCAAGTGTGATAAAGCCATAGAAACTATTTTACCCATTTGCAGGAGGATAACTAGCAAGACAAGGACTGCTGTCAGGCAGTGCCAGAAAGTAAACAGGGAATCACAGGAGTAATCTCAGCTCATCCACAACACATGCATGAAAACCACTGGGCATAAATTGGCTGTGATGGATTTAATGTAGGGAATTACAGAACAATAATTACAGTCAGACTGATACTCTATAGAAATAACAAGTGCAGAAAACCAGTGTGTTTTCAAGCTTGAGCCAATAATTAGTGAAACACAAAGGTGATTACTGTGATAGCAGAAAACAGGACTTGAAAATGCAGTTCTTCTCTAATCGTCCTACTTAATATTTTTTGAACTGTAATTGCAAGGCCTGCAAAGAGCAACTGCAGGATATGAATAAAATAAAGGAACCACTCTAACACAGTTTGTATGAATCAGGTAAGTACTTAAATATGACCAGAATCCATATGATTCTACTGGAAGCCAACTATTGCTGTCAGATCTGTGTAATACTTCTGAAATACTGAAATACTTCTTTGATCCTCATGGATGCCCACTGGTTCTGCTGAGCAGGGTGACACAAAGCTGGATGTTTGCTGATGGGCACCACTCTTCTGATTTCAGCATGCTCCACCACCAGCCTGGTCATGACCCGAGGCTGCTAACTCATGCGGCTTCCCAGCAATCACAAATGCCCTCCAGCAACCACAAGGTATCCAACCCTTTCAAACTGAGAATGAATGTAGGGATTTGGTAATATTGATTTATGGTTGAGAGCAAAGAGTCCATCAGGTTGGCAAGGACACCTATGTTCACTCAGTTAGCAAAGATGGCCAGAGCCCTGAAAGGCTACATGATTGGAAGTGCTTAAAACAAATGAAGACCACTAGTTTTCAAGTGTAAGCAAAAGGCAGAATTTTAGCCATGCACCTTCTATTAATTCTTTCATAAGCAATTTTCTTCAGCTAATGCTGAAATATCTATTCATGCACATTTCTGAGTCACACTGACATTCATACATAACCAGATAAATTAATATCTGAACATAGTCAAGAATCTTACCAAATCAACTGCTAAAGACCCAAAAAGCACATGGCAATTGTTGATAACAACTTTCCAATAGTTATTCATCATGCTGTTTTTACACTACTGCCAGGACCCTAGCAGAGATCAAATACTGAAGCCAGATCCTATGGTAATCTATAAACCACTCAACTAGTGAATGAAAAAAACAGAGTGGAGTGCAAGCCAGTAAAAAAAAATGACAGTGAAATACATAATGAATACTTAGTATTAGTGGGTCATGCATTATGAGTGGAGAATCTGCAGTTATGGGAGCCTTGGAGAAAGATGACAGAAAATAACCACCAAAATAGAAAAAACTCTTGAAACTGGAACAACTACAAAGCTTGGAACTATATGCTTTATGTCTCTAAAGCTTCAGAGAAGTTATGTTTCTAATCTCTGTCACATGAAGAGAAAAAAGACATTCACCTGTATCAGGAAGTAGCAGGTATAAATCTTATTATGCAATTTGATCTTGGAATGTGTTGCTCCAGGATGTCAGTAAGGCAAAAAATCTAGATAAACTGAAATAATAATCGTATTTTCAGAAAGAACAAAGACATACAATATTGTGGCAATTAGTATTAATATTAGAAAAGTATAGTAAAAGGTATGAAATGATTTCTTAGAATGTATCCCTATCTTCAACATTTCAGAGGAACACCCATCTATAAGATGAGGTTCTCAGATTTTTTAATTATTAATATTTCCTTTAATTACTTGGTTCTAGCCAACTTCAGAATAGACACAAAAAGCTATGCTTTTATATTGGCAATTCCAACATGAAAACTTACACAGAGAGTAGGAGGAGGCATTGGGAAAACATATTAGCAGAAGAGAAGATGAATAGTGGTTTCAAAGCTTATTAATTCTTCTTGCTCCACTGAAGGCAAGAAGATCCTTAAGATGTCCTCTGCCCTCTGCTGAGGAATATTCCCAAACCTTTACTATCTTCCAGCACTATGGATTAATGAGGATTTGACACAGTTAGCTAAGAACTTCTTCCTATTAACCTTACAGGTTAACCAGGACAGTTAATACATCAGCCTTGATGGCATTACTTGGTGATTGTAGGTCAGGCTTTTTGCCATCACGTTCCTGCTAAGTGCACTTATAAAGAGTAAGAAAAAGAAGAGAAATGGCTGACAGGTAGAAATGGATACAACTTGGAAGGACAGGTGGCTTTAATTACAATATCGCTGCAAGAACTGTCCCCAAAGATTCTCTGGAAAACAGGTATTTTAACCTGTTCATTCCTTCTCTACAATTTCAGAAAGCTATAAATTAAGCTCTCAGGAAGCAGGGCTGGCATCTTAACTGTCCATAAGTGTGTAGTGCCAGCTGAGATGCCTTTTGAGCTGGCAGATTCAACACAGGACCTATGGGAGGGAGGCAGGTACCCCTGTAGAAGGGCAGTCAGAGGCCAGGCGAGCTGCTTGACGGTACCTCACATGTGTAGGTGACTGAATCTGGCTCCTGGGACATGCAGCTTCACCAATTTTAATGGAGCAACATTAATTTATGATGTCTGAGAGCATAGATGAAAGTATTAGTTAGAACTATAGCATAGCATAATTAAAACTTGTCTGTTACTCAAATCAAAAACAGCGAGCAAAGAGTGAACAGCAGTCTCATATGTTTTTCTAATGCTCTTCAGAGATCAGACTTTTAAACTCTAGCCTTAGTTCTGAATGAATATGACAAGTTGTTATTCAACAATTGGGATACTTCCAGCTCTCTGAAGTCTTACAGAAGAGGAAAGGAAAAACAAGCATTAAGGATTATGTTATTACCCTTATGGAACCTATATAAAGGATATTTGCATTAATTTCTTGCTAGATAAATCTAAAAAATCCTGGTTAAAACCAAACAATAGTCTAACACTGATGTTTTTTAAAATAAAGGGTAATTAGACAAATCTGTTATGTCAAAAGAATCTTTTTTTTAATGTGTTTTATAATAGTCTTCTTCACATCTAACTGGATTCATGACCAGAATTACTATCTGATCTGGGAACGAACAGCAATGTGGAACTGCACCAATATACCTCCTAGATTTCAGTACCTATAATCTAGGAAAATATAAGTCTGGGAAAGAAATGACATAACCTTCCACTGACAAGATTTTGCATATTGTTTTTCTCCTGTAACAAGAACTGAAATCACATTGTTTCAAACTCAAAAAACACGAAATGTTACTGAGCTCTAGTTTAGGGCTGAACAATGTAATGCACAACACCTCTGCCTGTATCATTCTTGGTAGTGCTTGTGGCATAGTAGTAATATTCTCACATCTCCATTATGAAAGATATTTTCTTCCCGTTGGTATGTGAAAGAACAACACAAACAAGGAATTGAATGTCCAGGGAAAACAGTAGAGCAACCGTATGAAGTACTGTGGTGTTAAGAAGTAAAAACAAAAGAGAGAGCAAAAAGTGGGGAATATATTCATTGCTGCTTCATAAGTATGTGTCGTTAATTGAACTTAAGAAGGCAAATTTTTTTTACAGAATTGAAGGCTATTTTTAGAAAGGAAAACATCTCACAATTCTGAGATAAGGAATTCCAACAGCCTTCAACATGAAGTTTCTTCTTGTAAAGTGAGATATAGTTTTAGGAATTTATTAGAAGAAGCCACATCTGCTCCATCATTCCTACCAACTGTCAGTAATGTATAGGAAATTGGTGTATAAGGACAGATTGATAGATAGATAAATTGATAAAGAGTAGACATGGGGGTGCGGGGGTGCACACATGTTGACAACACTGAAGCAATTATGAGGACTCCTGATGGCAAAATTGAATAAAAGCTCACACAAGATACTGGTAACAGATGTTATCTCCTGTGATCATCCTGGTAGTTTACCATTTTCCTCACTTGACATTATAATTTGCAAAAGCAAAATGCAAAGCTCTGCAAATTCTAAACATATGTATGCAAGAAGCTTAAGCAGCCAAGAACTGACTCCCTATCAATGAGTAAACTTTGAGCAGAAAAGCATACTTCTCCTTGTTTTCAACCTTTCAACATGCTTATCTGGAAATGGACTTTTTGCCCTCCCTGTTTTCAAGTCTCCCCCTTCCTCCCCACCCAGGAGCCAGAGGAGGAGCCTTGCTGACTCCTGGGTTCTGCTCTTGTTCAGTGCCTGTGAAGCTGATCTCCCATCCTGAAACAAGTCAGCTGCATAGCAAGGAAATGAAAAAGGCCCAATTAACCCAGCTTCATAGGGAGTATAACAAAGCACCTTTAGCAGACTACAGTGTGGCTCCTGCAGGTCTCTGTTGTGTCTCCTCTCAGGCAAGGGTGGGTTTGACTGCTTTCATCAGCCAGGATATGGCTACACTGCTGCCCTGAGGACAGGGTAAGAGGATGTTAGCCCTCAGGATGCTGGCTCTGTACCAAAGAGTATTACTAACTTCCCTCTCTTACTTCTGTAATTCCTAATAGAACAAGTCAAATTATGAAATGTTTTTTCTTTTCATTATTTCCCCACTGTGATGTTTTGCCAAGATGTGAGGATACAGACTGGGGGGTGGCAGAGGGTGATGGGGAAGGATGGACAAGTGCTGTTCTCGGCACTGGGCTCCCATCTGCCTTGCAAAGCAATGCTGCAGGAGCTCAGAGCTTGCTGAAAAGCTGCAGCTTAGCTCTAAAGCTTCTGGCCCTACCTTAGTAGCAGCACACTTAATAGCACACCTTTGAGAGAACTGGACAACCTACACATAAATTAATCCACTTGGGGATATCAGAAGCATCAGGAGAAACTTTGAGATCAGGTTGTTATTCTTTTTAAGGTAGTTGGATTTACCAATCATTGTGTCACTATCAAAAAGCTAGATAGCCCCACAGCCAATATACTAGTGCCTCACGCTAGAAGATTAAATCTTACTTGTATACAATGAAGCTATATTTATGCTTTTCTTTGCCAAAAAAGCATGTGTTCACAAAACTTAAATCTTAATCACTTTAATAATAATCACTGAAAGTATGATTGGAATGACAGGCATTTGGGAATAGCTAAGCATGCAACCAACATCCAACAAGACGTCTTCCCTTGCCAAACACACGCACAGGCCTGGGATTAAAGACTCAAGGTTTCCAGCCCCACCTTTTCAACGGCGTATGTGACTCCTCTGGAACAAGTCCCACGTCGACTCATTTCCTTCCATAGCTTGAAATAGATAAACTCGATCCCCATCTTCACAAAGTTTTAAGGAGCTTTTGTTAGCCCTTTCTGTAGCAGTGCTTTGCAGTGCTGGTGTAAGACCTTTATGTAAGTGTATAACATGCATTCAGGAGAGAAGGGATGGGAAAACTAGCTCAGCTCCTTGCCAAGTTGAACTAGACCTCTTTGCTTCATCACACCTGGGCAATAAAATTGTTGACTTCTCCTCCCACTCGGCACAATGATGTAGCATAGCAGTTCTTTAGTCAATGCAGCTTGAGATTACCTTGTCTAGTGGGTAATATTGTTACTTTTATCCTCCCACTTATCAACCAAATTTCTAAACTTCAAACAGCCTACCATTTCTAGTTAAGTAACAAAATAAACAACATAATTCTACCAAGGCAATTAAACAAACATTGCACAATATCACCAACTGAGGTTGTCAGCCTACTGGGTACCTCTCATTGTTCCAGCTAACCTAACTGAAACTTGAAATACTTAGGAAATGGAACAATATTGGCTCCTGAGCTGTAGATAGAAACAAGCAGGACAAAAGATGGATGTTGACTGTGGTTGCTGTGGGTCCATGAGGTTAAAGAAGTTGGGAAGGGATGCACCCACAGACAGGTAGCTGTTGCCATTGGTGCTAAGTCTTCCTGTGACTCTTACTAGGGATATATTTTGGGTTGGGTTTTCTCATTTAAAAAATTGCCTGGAGGAAAAGGAGAACAATATCCATTTGTCTTTTGACCTTCCTATGCTCCACAGTTATGCAGGTAAAAATTCGGAGCCTTGAACTAAAAAGGAATCAAATTGTACATTATTGTATCTTTAGAAGTAAAATGTTTAGGAAGATAGTTGAGGAAACTAAGCTCAACCTAAATAAATAGGCTGGATCGATGGGCCAAGGCCAATGGCATGAAATTCAACAAAACCAAGTGCAGGGTCCTGCATTTTGGCCACAATAACCCCAGGCAGTGCTACAGGCTGGGGGAAGAGTGGCTGGAGAGCAGCCAGGCAGAGAGGGACCTGGGAGTGCTGGTGGACAGCCGGTTGAACATGAGCCAGCAGTGTGCCCAGGTGGCCTGGAAGGCCAATGGCATCCTGGCTTGTATCAGGAATAGTGTGGCCAGCAGGAGTAGGGATGTAATTCTCCCCCTGTACACGGCACTGGTGAGGCCTCACCTTGAGTACTGTGTCCAGTTCTGGGCCCCTCACTTCAAGAAGGACGTTGAGGTGCTGGAGCAGGTCCAGAGGAGAGCAACAAGGCTGGTGAAAGGACTAGAGGGAAAGTCTTATAGGGAGAGGTTGAGGATGCTGGGGTTGTTTAGCCTGGAGAAGAAGAGACGCAGGGGGGACCTTATCACTCTCTTCAACTACCTGAAGGGAGGTTGTAGTCAGGTGGGGGCTGGTCTCTTCTCCCAGGCAACTAGTGACAGGACAAGAGGGCACAGCCTGGAGTTGCTCCAAGGGAGGTTTAGGTTGGATATTAGGAAGCACTTCCTCACAGAGAGGGTGATTAGACATTGGAATAGACTTCCCAGGGAAGTGGTGGAGGCACCGTCCCTGGATGTGTTCAAGGCAAGGCTGGATGTGGCACTTAGTGCCATGGTCTAGATGGTGTGGTGGTGTTGGTCATAGGCTGGACTTGATGATCTTAAAGGTCTTTTCCAGCCTTGGTGATTCTGTGTGCGATTCATAGTTTTATGTCAGTCAGAGCTAGGTTGTTACAAAGCACTGAGAAGCAGCTGAAGTACAAGGGTGATGAGACTATGGAAAAGGCAGGATGAAAAACCAAGAAAATTTTCATAAATGAAGGACAGTGGAAAAAGGTGCTTATTCATCAGAGGAAGAGAAGGAAGATTTTCTCCCAACAAGAACTGAGTTTGTATAGGATAAAATGACAGAAATACTCAACCAAAAGGAGTGATGTACACATCTGAGAGTCAGGTACTACCTAAGGCTAAATCTAAACCTGGACATTCAAAAAAAAAAAAAGCAAAAAAAAAAGCTGACTATCCAATCCAGCAGATTTAAGTGGACAGATATCTAGAATTTATTAAATGAATGCACAGAAACCTAGACAATTTCTATTGAAATATGAATATTGAGCACCTTTTTTTTCTTTTTTTCATTACTCCTACATTCTATTTTTCAGTTTTGCTGAGTCTCCCTTTGAAGGCAACAGAGAGTGAGGAGTTTGCCATTCTTTTGTATATAATGTCTTGTGGTCTCATTGGAACAGACCTTCTCTTCATCAGCCAGCCTAAATATCCCCCTTTCTTACATCTGTCCTTGCCAACAGAACAGGTCAAAATAGAATGATTTTTCTCTTCTCCATTTCCCCTTATTGAAATTTTGAAAATATTCAGGCAGTTCCCATTCTTGATTATCTCCTTTTATCTCCTTAGATTACTCATTTGTGACTCCTTGCAATCAATTTCCTGAAAATGCTACAAGTAATTAGGTCATTTACCTATCATTTTTATCACTTTTAATGAACCATGCTCAGTACAACTGCATTGCTCTTCCCAGGTCTCCTACAAATTTTTTTGCTAAAGAAATGTCTGGAAGTACCATTCCAGGAGCAATTAAGTGTGAGTTGGTATAGTATCACCTGACTTTTCTAGGTCCCATCCAGCTATCTGAGCATTTCTCAGGACAAAAGACTTGTTCAGTGTAACTCTAAGGGGTGCATCTCCATGTGCCTCTCCATTGCACCTCCTCTGCCAATGCTCTTCAGCTCTGGAATAGTAGAAATTTAGAACAGAATAGACCACTTGATATAATTTAAACAAACCCTTTTCAGTGGGCTTTGTGTCAAAGTGGTGATTGTTTTACATTTGCTGCAGCAACTCCCAGCATGCTGTTTCTTCCCCAGAAATTTATCCCTGACGGGTGCCAAGACCGAGGCTCTGAGGTGGATAGATGTTGCTCTTCCTCCCCAGCTGGTGTCAGGTCCTCACAGCAGGAGTTGCCCCCACACTTCCAGGTGTACACTGGGTGTAACAATCCAACTGTCTCCCTGATATGTCCAAATACTTAGCTTATCTCCATCTGTCCTCCTGGGGTCCCCCAGTTCCCTCCTGCTGACTCCAACAGCCCCCAGCTGCAGGTCACTCCATGCTGCCTTTTCTGGAAGGCATTCACTGTCTTCTGCCCATCTGGGATTGCCTCTTTGTTCACATATTTTAATCAATATGGACAAACATTTTCAGTGTTACTACTGCTCACAGCCTCTAAGACTTTCAATGTGTACCATGTGTTCTTGAAACATGGCTGGCTCACTCTGAATTAGCACAAAAAAGACACACTGCAAACCCATCCGACTGCTTTTCAAATCAAAAGGAATCTTTCCGCTGAGTTTTATAAGAGCTGAATTGAGGCCTTGTGATCCTGCTACAGCAATTTACACACATGCCAAGGTATGTGAAGAAGCCCCATTAACTCAATAGGCTTCTCAGATGCTTAAGCACTTCAGTCAAGGCCTTAACGTTTTTTCTAGGTTGCTGTAACAGTGCCTCTGTTGTACAAAATAAAATCCATGTGAGAATTCCCTTTGCTCCTATGAAAGAAGGAATAGGCCTTTATATTATGTATAGATGCATATATGTAATGTGCCTGTTTGCATACATATGCACACACATGTACATAGATATATTAACATCTCTTCTGCTATTTTTATTGCTGGAAGTAAAGCCTTTATCTCATCTATATGATTAACTGTGAAATCCAGCATTTGAGTCCACATCCTTTACATGGGAAAAAAAACTTCCTTTTGAATGCTCTTGTCCCAGTGCTAATGGATGCTCTCCAAGTTAGAACACTCTCACACAATAGACAAATAAAAAAACCCTGAAGAACCTGAGAGGTAGAAATATTGGCCTTGGTAAGATAAAATAAGAAATGAAGACAGTTGGGGAACATACTGAAAGATTTACCTCCAAGACCATCAAAAGGAATAATCATTTCCTTTCCTGCTTTAGGGCAGAGTTTATTTAGATTAAAATGTAAAAGATGCAGTGGATATAAATGTCCTCTTTGTTGTCTATAGAATCTTCAAACAGACCTGCATCTTATCATCTTATAATGGTCTTCAGGGGAAGTTTTAGGTCTTCTCCCTCTGTTCCCCTTCCCTCTTTTATCTCTCTCTTTTTTCTGTTTTTTGTTTGTTTGGTTGGTTTTTTATTTGTTGGCTTGTTGTTTTTTTTCTTTTCCAACTATAACATGCAGGCATTAGCCTAAAAATTCCCTACTGAAATTAAGTTAATTCATGCATATATAGGCTGAGCAGCTGCAGGCACATGTGACTCAGAAAGGGGCAATGCAGCATTTCAGCTGCAAAGTCTCCAAAACTGAAATGAGAACAATGAGAGTTTACCTTGGGGTAAGGGCTGAGGGATTAACATCAGAAGAGATACTGAAACAGTCTGTTCCCAATTCTCTGACTCTGATGGAAAAGACTGCATTGCTGCATTGCCTCACTGAGAAACAGATTCCTCCAGATTCATTGCAAGTCGTTTACAGCAGTATAGAAACAGATGGTTAGGTAGATACAATTTTCTGTTTAACTGGGAAGTTGTTTCTGCTCTATTTTTATTTGATTCTCCACAATCCCTAAATAAAACAAAATCAACAACATCTGTGAACATTGCTGCCCTTCCTCTCCTTTGAAATACCCCATAACCTTCCAGAAATTTCTTCATTGCTATTAAGCCTCATGTCAGACTATCTTAAAACTTCTAGCCCAACAGGAAATAAAGTCTGGATTACAAACACTTGGGTTTTTTTTTACTGCAGCAGTCAGGCAGGCAGAGGAGCAAACACTCAAATTCAGGGTTATTAAAGGGATTATGACAACTGTTGGACTTTGAGGAGCTTCTTTGGAGTCTTTTCACTCCTTCAAGTGCAAAACACCCAGAAAGGCATCCAGCCAGCTTAGACAGACTCTGGAAACTTAAAATCAGCTGAGAAGAGCACCAACGTATCCTGTCAGAACCTCTGTTAAAAGTCCCCAGAAGGGCTTACTTCCCATGCAAGTGGTCTGTGGATAATGCTGATGTTGTGATGAGCAGCTGCAACTTGTGTCAGGACCTGAGAGCCTTTCATCAGTGACAGAGCCACTTCTATACCCTCAGCAGCTGGAAAGGTAATCACCACAATAGCCCAAGAGCTAGGCCAAGTATGTAATCTATGCTGTGCCATTTCTCATCAGGGACTAGAGAAACACAAGGATGTTTCCAGAAGGCATCTGGCAGAGACTGGTAGGGGGAGACTCCTGTGGCTGGTGAGGTCTTGTGGTATGGCTTGATGGGCATGTTACATGACAGCAGCTCTCGTAGCTCTGCTGGGACTATGAAATATGGGAGGCAGAGTGCTGGAGTATGACAATTATATTTTTTTTCTGTTTTCTCCATTTAAAGTCTCTGAAATGAGAGGGCTGTGGTCACTGTTTTGCATGCCCTGACTCTGGCAAGAGGGCATGTTTGATGGTGATGAGCTTTCAGGATGGAAGTGGAGGACAGAATAGGCTTGAGGAAGGTAAATTTGTTGCAGTTTCACTCATACTGACCACTGGGAACAGTGCCTATGATGTAATGTCACCTCTAACATGTTTGGGTGCTGTCTAAGAGAGAGGTTGTTGAAGCAGAGCCAGAAAGGAAGTTAACAGCTATCTGTATGCAATGACCTGGGGTCTAGTTCTTGAGCTCATTCCTTGGCTATTTCTGGATATGCCTTCTATTTTCCCTCTCTCCACTGAAGGAAAAAGCTATTTTCCTTAGTGCTGTTAATTCCCATGCCTGTACATGCCAGACATTTATAGATCAAACTTCATTTATGGAGCAGATGTGATAATGGACTGGATCTACAGTCTGCATTCTGGATGAGGTAAAAATTTGTATTGTTAATGGCCCCATTTCCTCCCAAAATATGTTAATCCCTCCATGAAAGATCACAGGGAGCTTTATATGAACCCATTTGCACATATAAACTTTTTTCTCTGTCACTGCCTTCTTAATTTTCACTTAGGTATAGGAGAATCGACAGCCACAAATCAAGCCCATCCTGCACAGTTGCACACATCCACCTTCAAACCTGAACAGGGTCATCTGCAGTTCAATTTGGGTGCAAGCTTGAGAGGTAGTTGGAACTGTGCAAGCTCCCCAGGCCTGTGTCTGAACCTCGTGTGGTTGCAGTACATTGGACATAAGTGTGCATGAGAAGCAAAGAGCAGAGAGTTATCACTAAGAGGTCATTAGATTATGCTCTCCACTGTAGCTTCTGAGCAAGATGGTATCAGCTGATGGATAAGCACAGGCAGTGTATACCAGGGTAAAAGCAAACCAAGCACTGAGAGCAATTTAGGCTAACCTGCACTTCTTTGTCCTCAGCTCACTTGAAGTGCAGACATGTTCAGTTCTAGTTGATGTGAGACTGATGAAGTAGCTCCCCCACAGCTTCAGTTCTCACCTTCCAGCTGAAAAGCAGTATCTGTGACACCTACATTAGCCTGGCTTTGTGAATGGCAACACAGGAAAGGTGGGTACATTCCAGGCATTTGTCTTGTCACTAATGACACCAGGATCCAGTGCTCTGTGTGTAACTCTGCACCATATCCCAGTTTTCAGCAGATTTTTCAAAACCCACCAGTTACCATTTGTCCCTACAAAAGCATTTGAGCTTTGCATATCAGCTGCCTCATGCACTCTAAGAAACGTTGAATACTTGATTACATTAATCTAATTTGATTAAAAGGTTGTTACAAATACTGTCATTTCTAACTGTATAATTCCTGTTTATCTAATCATTTTCAGCATGTGTTTCTAAGTGACTCAGGGGTGTACAGTCAGGATCCAAAAAACCTGATCCTGAAATCTAGTCCATTTTCAGCAAGCTTTAACAAGTTATGCAGAGATTCACTAGAGATTTCTAGTGGTTAGCAAATGAAAGAAGTTGAAAGAAGTTATTTTCTGTGTCAAAATTACTCATTTCACTTGCTAATTATTATGGGCTGATGCTATATTTAACCATCTATGTTCAGAACCATGTTAATCTTTGTTTTTCTAGACTTTTTTAATGCCAAACACCTACAAGTTCTTTCTGCCATTCAGGCTGAAACAATAAAAGAGTTCACACCTCTAAAGTGTCACATTTTGGCTAGCAATTTTGGAAACAGATCAAAAACCTGAAGCCATGGATTTATTTTTTTCAAAACAAAAGATTATCACAGAATGTCAAGATTGTTTTTCATGCCCCTCTTCTTTCTGACTAGCGGACTACCTCCCACACCCACCTCCTGGCAAGTCAACAAGCTCTGAGAGCAGTCAGTCCCCACTTCCGTGACTCAATCACAGAGCATTAAAGACTTAAGCTTGGCAGGTGTCCAGGATGGAGAAATTTTAACGAATCCCCCACAAAGAGCACTCTAATCATAGCAAGCACTGAAGCCTTGAACATAATACTTCCTCCATATATAAGATTCCCAATTTGCTTAATGGACTCCTCTCAAACTTTGCAGTATGATATTGCAAATGTTCTTTTAAAAATCCCAAGTCCTCCCCCAACACACAAATACTATGTACAGCACATTAAGAAATACCATTTACTACTCACTTCTGGCTTCTGCTGAGAAGTCTTCTTCCAAGACATCATTTTTTGGAAAATAAAAAAGAAATACCATGTTCAAGTTATCTTTCAGAGGTGCCTCATCTTGTAATTCCCATTGCAACAACAGAGGCACATACTTGCATAAAACATCCTTGTTTATCTCTTTTTGGGTGACCTCATTGAAGGTTATTTGGAAGAAGATGGAAATGCAGACTGATTTATTGGTAGCTGGAGTCTGTGAATTTCATGCAGAAATTCAAATGGTGGCTTTTATAACGACAGCTAAATAGCCTCCACTCTGCAAGTTGTGATTTCCACAGGTACATGTTCAATTGTCCATGGCACCATGCACTCAGCCCTCCTGCTTTCTTTTACAGTACGAGCTGACACTGCTTCCTGACTGCTACATTCAGAGCAAGGATATTTACAAATAAATGTGATTGCAGCCATTTTGTTTTCATATCTAAAAGGTGTGAACAACGCTCAGCTAAATCCAATTGTACTGCATATATATATGTATGCGCTATAGTAGAACTGTAGAAAAGACACTGGCTATTGTTTATCTCAGGCCTATAAATCAATCTCTATGAATAATTACTATTTCGTTATCCAGGGAAAGATATATTATAAAAGCTATTCTCCTTATTCACTGCTGTAGTTACGCCTGCCACTTTACAGACAAACTGTTTGTAAATGTAGAGCTACATTAAACAGCAAGTTCAGATGACTCCAACATGTAAAAGTAATCCTTTTTTCCTAAAGGGTTTTCTGTCTACACTACTGAAACTCATACATTTTTCTCTGATCATTTTGAGCATTATTTGTTCTTTGAACTTTGTTCTTTATCAGAAACAAATCATACACTAAAAGAAAGCTGCGAACAAGCATTTTGTGACAGAGTGTGGTTAGTCCTCTGGAAAAGGCAGATGACTGAAGGCAGGAGTCAGAAGAAATACAAACGTCCAAGAAGAAAGCAAGGCCTTACAAACTCTGTAATTTATGCAGTTTACTGACACCATACAAATCACTGCAACTGAGTACAGTTCTCCCTCTCATAAGGCTGCATGCTAATCACAAAGCACATAACCCTATATAGTTTCTTGAAGGACACAAGGACTATGGGCCAGATCTGGAGGAGGATGAGGGAATTCCAACCCTTTCAGTAAGGAGGACTAAACATCTGCTCATCCAAAGCATAAGAAGCAAGGAGCACCTGCAATGCCAGTCAGTATTAATGGGGAGAAAAAACTATGCCTCAGTTACTTGTCTGCTGTAAAATGTCATAGTTGCATTTATTTCAGCTGCTTATTGACATTAACAGGTCTTTTCCACGTTCCCCAGCTGAGGCAAACATATCCACCCCACAGCAATCCCTTGCTACAGCTAATGGACTGCAGTCCCAGGCTGAACATGAGCTACTGCAACTCACCTTTGAGCTGGCTAAGCTTTAGAGTGAAGCTAGTCAATACAGCTCTTTATCTTATATTACTCTTTGCATCTCTACTATTTGCTGATGTTAAATATCTGCCTTTCTTGTACTAATATTTTACATCAGTGGACAAAAATGCATTCTTAAATTTTTACCTTTTTTAAGCATGGAAAAAGTAGTGTCTAGAACACTTCATGCAGACATCTCACTGAAATCTGGCACAGTCATTAAAAAAGGATACAATGCACAATTCAGTAAATGTGGGAAGAAAAAATTTTCCTCAGTCTTGAGTCATCACTCACAAAATTAATGAATGAGATCTCCAAAACCTACCATTTCCAAGTTCAAAACTGATGAGCAAATCCTTCCATTAAATGGTTGTGACTGGTTGCCAGTGGCCAGTTCCCCACATCCTAGACAACAGACATAACTTCAAGACACAAACAGCCTACTTGGTAGAATTGGCATACATACTTTTAGTGGGGGAACAAAGTTTGACCATGACCACCTAGGAATTAATTTCTTCCTTTCATTTAAGAATGAATGGTGTTCAAGTTCAAAAACAAAATCACTGGGTTTTAAAATGTCTCCTCCAGCTTAAAACTAAGTATTTTTTGAAAAACACATGCTCTTAGGAAGTAATGGATGAGGCTGAGAAATATGAAGGAACAATTAAACAGCTAAGGAAAACTGGGCCCCTTGGTTATACTAATAAAAGAGTGATAGTGAACGTCTCCTCCACCCAGTCTTAATTGCAATCTTTCATGAATTTTCCATGAATATCAAATGAAACATTGAGCATTGCCATTTTAATGAAATTTTTGCAGCTGCATTTCTCTCAGCCCAGTGATAGTACTAGACATTTAGTGAGTTTCTTTTAGAAGTTAATTTGATAGTGCTTGCTATAATACAGCTACTATCTCATTTCCAGTTAACCACGGAGACATTATGATCTTCCAGAATGAGGCTGTTTCAAAAGCTATAAAGATTATTTGCTAAAGTTTAATACTACTCACTTGGCCATGAGCATTACTTTCAGTGAATAGTCAATACTTTCTACGTTGCAATATCCTGACATTAAGTAGCCAGCTATTACTTTGCAAGGCACTTTAATCTTTTTATTAAGCAGCTTTTGCTGTTTTATATCCCCCTTTCAAAGTAACATAATTTATGAGCATCTAAGTATGATCTATTCATAGCATTTAAAATAAAACATTTTTCAAAATTGGTCGGATCATTGTTGAAGTACATGCCTTCTGGAAATAATTTGACTAGCTCAAGAAAGTGTTGAAAGAGTGAAAAACAAAAACAAAAACAAAACAAAACAAAAACCAAAAAAACCCTCACTGCTTGATTTAAGACACTTTTGTGGCAATTATATTCAGAAATGTTGCAAGATCAACTTTTCTTTTAAGCAGTTCCTTCCAACAATATCTGTGTGAATGCAGAATTAGGTTTCTTTTTGTCTTCTGGCTACATACCTGGATTTTTAGATGTTTTCCTTTATCCAATAAGTTAACAGAGCACATATAGAAACATATAGCTTTTTCATTGTTTTTTTTTTGTTGGGTTTTTTTTCTGTTAGCCATCCTTATTCAGCCTCCCAGAAGCAAATAATTCTCATCTCAGTTATGTGAGGTGAATCTTGCTCTCATTTCACAACATCTCACTTTTGGGAGCCTGGTTCTTGTCATGGAAAAGAATCATAAACTTGTTTAGGACTCATAGGGACTTCTGGAGGTCATGTGGTCACATCTACAGATTATCAAGGTCCTGCTACATGCTAGTCTTGTCTTGCAGCCTTCTAGTCACTATCCCCAGTTTGGCATCATCTGTGAACTTTCTGAGCTTGAACTCCCATTGCTCAGGTAATTGATGAGGAATGCTAAGCCCTATCAGCCTTAGGGTCAACCCCTCGAGAGAGTCACTAGTTCCCAGCAAGGAGCTGGATTTCAAACCACTAATCAGAACCCTTTGAGTGCAGGGATACTATGGTGACTGCGTTGACTGTGTTTCTAAAATCAACAGAAATTACATCCACTGGTCTCCCCTCATCTCATCAAACAAGACAATTAGGTCAACTTGTCAGTTTTCCCTTGATGTGTCTGTGCTAGCTGTCCCCTCTCACGATCTTGTCCTTCGTGTAGCTGGATGTGACTTCTGGGAGGGTTTGCTCCACAATCTCCCAGAGACTGAGGTGAGGCTTGTTGTTCCCTGGGTTTTCTTTTTTGCCCTATTTTTTTTAAAGATAAGTGTGATACTTAACTTTTTTAATCTCCCTCAATTGCTATGACCTTTCAAAGACAACAGTTAGCTACCTCAGTCTAGTTCCCTTGTTTGGTCTTGAATTTGATTGTTACTGTAGAAAACACCTCTTTCCTATTAACTTTGCACAGAGATGTTGGAGGCCTGAAAACAGACCTTGCCAGGAAAGAGCAAGGGAAAAGCAACACCGAGTACATCAGCATTTTTCAAGTCTTTTTTCATTAAATTGTCTTCTCATTCAATAGGGAAACCACGTTTTGTCACTCTTTCATATTGCTGCCAAAGTACCTATAGAAGTAATCCTTGTTTCATGTTACATCTATTTCCATTTTCAATGCCAGATGAGCATGAGCTTTCACAAACATCCATTCTACCCAAACTTTTCCTCTCCACTGGCAGGACTGAGACCTTCACCTTGAATCCCAAACCCTTCATCCTAGCTCTCAGTGTTTGTATATAGATATGCAAGAGGACTGGGACCCAAGAAAGACAGAACATCTATGGAAGGCCACCTTAGCCTGGGAAAAATGATGTCTTAAATCCTTCCCAAACCTGAGACTTGAGAGCTTAGGCTTCTTTTAAAGCATGACAGAACCGCCATTTGAGTTTTGGGGTTTTTTTAACCAACAGCTCCATGACTAACACACTTACACAGGACATGTAAACCCTTGGTTCTGGGATGTGTGTAGCGAAGAGTTCAAGCCCTCCTTCACAGTCTGGGACAGTGCTCTAGCAGCAGATGCATGGACTGTTTGAGGTAGAAGAAAATGTCATGGTTTTAGTTCTTTCTACTGGAGCCGTTCCACCTTCATAAAAGAATTCAAGATTTAGTGGGCCAGGAATGTTACTTTCCAGCCAAACCATTTAGAGCACTCTCTGGAAAATAGGAAAACCTGGGTTCCAATCCCTTCTCCAAGAGACTGTTTATTTTTTTACATTAAGCAGTCATTTGATAAAACACATGAAAACTCCAAGGCAAAGTACAACATATGTGTCTCTCTGCTGGAGCACACACAGCAGTCAAACTGAAAACATCAGCCTTCAGGCAGAATGGCTCCAGAGAGAGACACTCAGATGCTTTCTTCAGCAGATTTTTTTATTTTAAATCTAATTTGAATATTATGCTCCCCTTCAAATACCCAGATTCCCCTGCACGGCTAACCATTCACTCACTGAGTTCTGTTCAGCCTGCTCTTTTTAGCAGCAATGCTAACTAGGGAATCAATAGGTTTTCTGGCAGGAGATGTGGAATTTACCTGTTCTCTTCAAATCACAGAATGTCTAGACTCATGTCCAAGCAAACTCTTTGCTACTAAAACAAGAAGCAAAGCATTTTTGGAAAAATAAATGAAAGAAAAAAAAAAAGAGAGGACTAAATTTCTTTTTAGAGTTGTGAATTGCATAGGATGTGGTAAATTGTCTAGTCAGTGTTTGTCTACATGTGGTCTGAACATTTTTTATGAAGATTCTGTGTTTAAATACATATAGTTTTTGAATAAAGATTAAAATCCTAAGAGTTGCTATGCCAATAGCAAATTACAGGGCGTTTTCTTCATCTACAAGATCACTAGTTTTTGCCATGGGTTTTGGGTACTGATTTACCCATAAAAATGAAATGGAACAGTCACTCTACCAGAAACATACATTGTGTTTTCAGAACAGCTGAGGGCATAGTTCAAAGAAAAACACACATAGGCACACTTTCTCTTTTCCCACTGCAGTAAGTGTAAATAACTTTGAAAGTATAGGGTACTTTGTCCAAGGGCGTTTCAGGAATTAAGCACTTTTCTATAGTAACAGAAGCTTCAGAACCATTTAGCATTCTTTCATTTTGATTTTGACATTTAGCCTACTTTTTTTTTTTTTTCTGAAATGATATACTGAATTTTACCATTTCACACTCTTCTAGGAAAAAGAAATAACCATTTACAAGCAAGATGCTCTTCTTCATGTATTATTAGTCTCCCAAAAACTGTTTCTAGTAAGTTGCATAGATACTCCTGATGCCCTATTACCTGAAGTCAGGAAAGGTCATTTTTGTACGTCTGAAGAAATAAAGTCTTCCCAGAAAAGCATAGCAAACCCAGAGTTTAAACTCTTCCTGGTGTGAGTGAGGTTGTTCAGGCAGCTTTAGACAGATGCACAAAATTCACAACATTCTTAGGGAATTCCTACACTATAAGCATCACTCTTCAAACAGAATCTATCCTAAGACTATTCTTAGTATTACATCTTGCTTTACTGTCCTGTAAACTTTAAGATTTTTGTAGATACAAAGGCAGTAAAAGCTAGGGACATCAAAGTCAAAACAAGCCTAGTGAGTATACTAGAAACAGCTCAGCCATTTTAGCAAGCAGGCTAATTCCCCCTGCTTTCAAACAACTGGACTTAACTACAGTTTATGCTTTTAAAAATTGTACTCAATGTGGAATCTTATACAGCAACTTATTCAAACCTGAAAGGGTGAATATCATGCGTGCAATAGAATTTAAATTCATATAAATACCATGTAGAAAACTAACTGATACATCATTCTTACCCTGAATTTGTTTTGTATTAACCTCACAATTAACCTGCTTCAACAGTAGATCTTCCTCTGGCTTAAAGACTGCTGCTTTAGAACAGATTAACCTGAGTGACTTGATTAGTCAAACGCCAACCCGCTGCCACCTCTGCTGCTCTCAGTCCCACACATTGATTTGCATATGTAGTGCATTCAGTTTAGAAGTAGGATTTCTTTCCTTTTTTCTTGCATCACTATAATTGTTTTTTGAGTGGAGAAAATGCTCCAGTTTACAGAATAATACTAGCAACCACCACAGGGACACAAACTCCCACTAATCCTAGTGTTAACGCAGTCTCAGCTTGCTCAGCAAGGTACTTCTGTATGTGATTCGCTCTCTCATGCTGCAAATCGTTTTCATAGATAAGCAACAAAAGCAAAGCATTGCCTGACTTTCTCTCCAAACAAGGAGTGAAATTTCTCTTTCAGGCCTTCTCCATCCAACTTTTCAGATGTTCTTTGGGAAGCTTTTATGATTTGGCTAAGAGTAAACGGATTTGCTCGGGACACCCAGCAGTCCCACAAAAGGCAGTGGCTGACATTACCATGACTCAGAATAGCCCTACCCCACCACTTTCAGTCCACCCCTCTGCTGCACACATGCACTAGCTTATGCTTAGGAAAAGCACAGGAGAACAAAATGCACTTAGATGCAAACAGCAGCCAAGCTGAGGCAACAGAGGAAATTTCTTGGAAGACAAATACAAAACCCTCACAGGCTGCAGGCACTGGGGGTGCTGTGTCAGATGCAGGAGTTGTGGAGAGCACTCTCTCTCTTCAAAGGATCAAAGGAAAGCCTGGGCATCCATAGGAAGCCAGCGCCAGACCACCTGGGAGGCAAACTGGAGGGCTTGTGCTGTGAAGAGTGTAGACTAACTACCACTGAATTAAAATGGCAGCTCCCAGAAACAGGAGGTTGGAAGTAGGGCTCTTTTACAATCTTTAGGTGCCCTAGTATAGACCTTGCTCCCTCTCCTTGGGTAGGTTCACTTGGTTCACTTTCATGTCCCAAATCTCTCCACACATTAGAACATAAATATTTAAAGTGAATGGATAATGAACCCAAGTGGATGATAAACTCAGACCAGCTACAAAGCTGAAGTTAAAAATCAGTCCAAGGAAGACAGCATAGTAGATCATGAGGGAATAGTTCTCTCTGCCTGCTACCAAGACCTAAGTATTAGCAAAGAAAATAATATGATATTTGAAAATAAATAACTTTGAGATAAACACAAGTAACACTGCACAGTGAATTCCTAACACTTAGCTGCATGTATCTCTGAATTCCTGAATTACACCAGAATATGTGCCCAAGCATTATACCCTGTTGTTATAGACCAGTTGCAGGATACAGGAAGAGAAATACAGAACTAAGGATGACTAATGGGAAGTTTACCCTTGAGGAATATATTAACATATTTCAGTGCCAAATAACCCATAGCAATTTCTACCATGCTCAACACAGTCAATTGCAAGAAAGGTGTCATCACCTTCCAATGATAAGTATTTGTCCCTTTTTACCTAACCACATAACCCTAAAAAATGGTTACTATTGACCATAGTGCCATGATAGGTGCTGTGCATGGAGTCAGGGAGCTGTGCTTGAACAGAGCTCAGCCCTCTTAGGGTGAGCATTGCAGGCAGACTTGCTGATAGTCTTTTCAACCTGTTAAAGTATGCATTTTTTTATGGTTTCATTTCGTTTCTACTTTTACAAACAAAACATAGATAGCAAATGAAAATTTATAGATAGAGATATATGGAATTTGTAAACTGAAAAGGTGCAATTACAACAAGCAAGGATATTCCAACTATTAGTAAACATTTATTAAAATGGAGGAAAGCAAAAGCACAGACAGAATTAAACATACAAAGTAGAGGACATTCAGTTCTGTGTTGCTGCTGCTGCTTCCCCATTGCTACCATGACTCATTCTGCAGTGTCCTTGTTCTGCAAGGACCACAGTTCAGAATGAGCTGTTATGTTCCATGTCCTTGTGCTAAACCCATGCACAGCAAGACTAATACACAGGAAACATAGCTATCCTTGAGTTTATTTTTGATGAGTTGTTATTTCATGCCAGTTTTTTTCTGCTGATATATCATCTTAGTGGGAATTTCATTATTTTAAAGTGAAACTAAGAATATTATTTTATTGTGCACATGAGACACACCCAATCCCATAAATTATGGCTGTTGCAATGTGTCAGGCTTAGCCCTACTGACACTTTTTAAGGCTGGATGGACTATTTACAAAATTAGTTTATTCTCTGTTGTAGTTCACTGGACAAATATGTACTTTAAAGACATTTAAGACAAGAATTGATTAAGGGTTGGACCAGAACAGATTCTTCTGAATAATTGATAATGCCAACAATTACACTTTGCTTGCCTGATTGCTGAAACACTAAAGTACCCTCTTGCTGCTAATAGACCCAGTTATATCAAAGTGTATTTGCTTGCTTCATTGCTGCCCACTGTTCCAACTAAACAGGACAAAAGAAGGACTTCTTCATAGGAGAGAATGCTGAACATTACCCCCATTTTCAAAAGGGGAAAAAAAAGAAGACCCAGGGAGCTACAGGCCAGTCTGTCTTACCTCTGTCCATGGCAAGATCATGGAGCAGATCCTCCTGAAGTCTCTGCTAAGGCACATGGAAAACAAAGGGGTGATTGGTGACAGCCAACATGGCTTCAACAAAGGCAAATCCTGCCTGACTGGTTTGGTGGCCTTTTATGATGGGGTCACAGCATTGGTGGACAATGGGAAAGCAACTGACATCATCTACTTTCACTGTGCAAAGCGTTCAACACCATCCCTGCATGATGTCCTGGTATCTAAACTGGAATGATACAGATGCCATGGATGGACCACTCATTGGGTGAGGACCTGGCCGGATGGTCGCACTCAAAGAGCGGTGATCAATGGCTCGATGTCCAGATGGAGACCTGTGATGATTTGTGCTCCCCGAGGGTTGGTACTGGGACTGATGCTGCTTAACATCTTTGTTGGTGACATGGACAGTGGCATTGAGTGCACCCTCAGCAAGTTTGCTGAGGAAACCAAAGTGTGTGGTGAGGTCAACACGCTGGAGGGAAGGGATGCCATCCAGAGGGACCTTGACAGGCTTGAGGAGTGGGCTCATGCATACTGCATGAAGTTCAAATGCAAGGTTCTGCACCTGGCTCAGGGCAATCCAAAGCACAAATACAGGCTGGGCGGAGAATGGATCAAAATCAGCCTCAAGGAGAAGGATTTGGGGGTGTTGGTTGATGAGAAGCTCAACATGAGCCAGCAATGTGCACTTGCAGCCCAGAAAGCCAACCGTGTCCTGGGCTACATCAAAAGAACTGTGGGCAGCAGGTCAAGGGAAGTGGTTCTCCCGCTCTACTCAAGTCTTATGAGACCCCACCTGGAATAGTGTGTCCAATTCTGGAGCCCCCAATATAAGAAGGACATGGAGCTCCTGGACAAAGTCCAGAGGAGGGCCATGAAGATAATCCAAGGGCTAGATCACCTCTGCTACAAAGACAGGCTGAGAGACTTGGGCTTGTTCAGCCTGGAGAAGGGAAAGATCCGGGAAGACCTCCTAGCAGCCTTCCAGTATCTGAAGGGGCCTACAGAAAAGCTGGGGAGGGACTTTTTGTCCCATTGTAGTGAGAAGATAAGGGGTAATAGATTAAAACTGGAAGAGGGGACATTTAGGTTAGACATTAGGAGGAAATTTGTGACAGAGCACTGGAACAGGCTGCCCAGAGAGGTTGTGGAGTCTCCTTCGCTGGAGACATTCAAAACCCGCCTGGACAAGTTCCTGTGTGATGTGCTCTAGGTGACCCTGCTCTGGCAGGGGTGGTTGGACTAGATGATCTTTAAGGTCCCTTCCCAACCCGAGTCATTCTATGATTCTGTGATGCCAAGATTCCATGATCCTATGATTCTATGATAAGTAGCAAGGCGAGAGGTTCATCTTCTGACATAATATAGCCTTTTGCATGTTTAGGTAAAAACACGTGTCAGGGTAACAAAACAAACAGACTTTAGCTATTTATTCTAATCTAGCCCAAGCAGAGATACAGGATGAGTCATACTTGGAGCATTCCTTAGAGACATTCATCCAAACTGATGCTCAGAAACTCTCCAGAACAACAGTTCACCTGCATAGCAGTTAAAAAAAGTACTTCCTATTATCCAACTTAAAACCTCGTTGCAAATTAGGTCAAATGTCTTCTTATCCTTCCCTCTGTGGAAATCAAACCATCTCTCTTAAATTGCAACATCAAGAGCTGCTTCCTAACAGAAAGTCCATGGCGGTCCCCTAAAGAAACCTGATTAATTCATTTTTCTTCATAGAACATTCCCTAAATTGTGTTTTTCATTTTTGCTGTTATCTAAATTGTCTTCATTTCTAAGAACTTACTGGGCAAATGTCTTCCAGATGAGACACTGTCACTTCCAAGTGGAATGGAATAATATTCTCCTTGGGCTGACACTAAAGTAATGGTTACCGTTTTGTTGTTGCTATTCTGCATTTTTACATCACATTCTTTTATGCAGAGAATAGTATAGTACACATCTCATATTTAAACTTCTTTATCTTTCTGATTTCTCATTACCATCCCAATTGGTTGCATCTTCCAGTAGAGGTGTGGCATAACATAGAGGTGCTGTGTACCATCACTGATTACAATATAACTGTACCAATACCAGTACTTTTTCTTTCCTTGGATTTCTAGCAAAGTCAGCACCTTCAGTTTTAAGAGAGGGGAGGGGAGGGAGGGGAGGGGAGGGGAGGGGAGGGAAGGGCAGGGCAGGGCAGGGCAGGGCAGGGCAGGGCAGGGCAGGGCAGGGCAGGGAAGGGAAGGGGAAGGGAAGGGGAAGGGAAGGGGAAGGGCAGGGGAAGGGCAGGGGAAGGGAGAAGGAAATAATTTGAAAACATATTAAAACAATATACAAATTACCCCACCATCAGGAAACAAAGTAAGAGTCATCTCTGCATTTCAGGGAAAACCAGCCCCCAGAGGTCAAGGAGGTTGCTAAATGGGTGGGGAAGTGAGAAAACATTTTACAAAATCATCCTCTAATTTAGAGCCAAGGTCAATGATTTAAACTTTAATGCTCATCTTGAAACCGAACACAGAATGAGTATAGGTGGAACCATCCCAACTAGCAATTACCCAGAGCCAGGCAAACAAGAACTGCTGAAGTAACTATTGCTGTGAGTGAATTAATGTTTTCAAAATATGACACCAGCCCTGCCAGTTTGCTGGCCACTCTTCACTTCTGATGGTGATAACTTGTTAAGCCACAATCCTTGGCCACATGTCTATCATCTAGCTATATCGGGACACTGCAGTTGCCACAAGTTGTCATACCAACTAGGCAGTCTCAGCTGCAGCCAAGACATTAACACTCAGCACTCCATCACTTCAGAACCCAATCACCCATGACACGGTCAAAAACAAATAAAAGTCCCTACGTAGACAGAGTTTAGTGCATCTTTACCAATTAACGCTCCTGACCTCAGCCTTGCAAATATGTCAGTGAAGAATTTTCTTTGTAGGGCTAAATTGTTTTGTACGAAAAAAAAAGGAGAGAGAAAAAACCCAAAACATTAATGATGACTGCATTTCAGGAGATCTAATCAAACCTTCCCCACCGTACAGTGAATTCCATTTCTATGTAATTACATGGTTCACTGTTCACTCTTTTTTTAGCCCAAATTCAATGCAGCCCACTCAAAATTGGTGTCATCTTAGTGCTTATTAATATAAATAGTTGACCTCAACATGCTGAATCTTAAAGCAGAGTTGCTAGGAAAGTTTACAGGGTGCTGTATGTAAAAGAATCCCACACCCAGTCAAGTTTCCACTATAGACATTTAGTTTCACATTTGCAGGGAAACTGAGGGCTATATTCCATTGTACAGAACTTACTTAGATCTTTCCTATGCAAAGGAAGCAGTTGATGCCAAATATAGTGGGATTTTATCTATCTAGGCAGAAACTTGGCACAGCATTAAAAATACACTTGCTGGAGGATGGCAAAAAGCATAATATTTTTACAGTGAAATCCCTCAATGATCAACTTGCAATGAAAAACATAAAGAGACAGAAGTGAGACTGTGTAGTTTGGAACTAGTAGGTTCCTAAATGGGCATATTAGAAGTGTATCACAGAACAGCTGAGGCTGGGAAGGACCTCTGGAGATCATCTCCATTTTGACTAAATACACAGTGATTTTTCAGGATGGCATTTTTATAAAAAACATGCCTTGGGAGGGAGAAAAAATTGCAGCACTGTTGCTATAAAATCATGCTGAAACTATGGCAACAGCTGAAAAAAGCCCCACTTCCTTCTTTCACTGCACCTCCCTATATTCTCCCCACATGAAGAGAAAGTCTGAGACTGCATTTCACACTTCCAAGAGTTGAAGAAGAAGAAAGAGGTGTCTGCTGCTGGTTCCAGCCAGAAGAAATATTCCTATCACCCTTCGCTTGGCATCTCAGTTTGCTTTCCATCACAAGGTAGCAGTATGTATTTGTCCTCTGCTGTGGCACAGTCCTTCCAAGATTCATCCACATAAAAGAATTCTGCAGACAGTTTTATCTCTCAGAATAAAAATACCAATGCAGACATGATAGTACTCAGGTGCCATTAACATATTCTCTAAACTGGATTTAGAAGGAATCTGATGTGAACATACCATGATGTTTCCTAGAAAAAAAGACTTCTACTCTTCACACCATTATTAATCATGGATTGAAATTTGCAACCTAAGTTATTGTTGGTTGCCATCATGGCTGCATGCAAGTAGAAGCAACCATCCTTTCAGTCTGCAGTTAATCTCCAAACCACTCAAATCCCAAAGCTGGAAATGCTCTGAGTCAGCAGAAGAAGATGAAGACTATGTGATGTTTAAAAATGCCCAAATCCAAGGGAAAAAAAAAAAGGAAGATGCATCAGCTGGCTCTTAACCTGACGATATTGCTTCCAGCCTATAACATTTTCTCACTTTATCTTTCACAGAGTTCACTCTTCCTTTTTAGAAAACAGCCTGCATTTTAAAGATATACAAATTGCCTGGGTTGGGTGAGGCCATGGCTCATCTTCTGTGTGTGGCCAGAACAAATGAATTCCCTGATCCTGTTCAGCCTCAGAAATCATGATTGGACCTCTGCTAAATGAAGAACCAACATCCTTCAGTTCTTAGTGACAGACGTGATCACTCTAAAGTAATGGTTTCTGAAAAAAATTATAAAGCAGTCCATCCTGTGGCCTATTTCCTAAAGGGAATCTTCTCCTCCTTTGGTGTGAACTCTCTGTTCTCTATGTTACACATATTCTACTGACTTTTTAGGAGTATATGAACAAGGACTACTGCAAACACCAATAAAGCATGAAGTTTGAAAGAAAAAAATAGACACTGCAGGTCTTTAAGATTTCTGCTGTCCTCTCCACAAGTCCTACTTGTAGCTGTTCTCCATCTTTGTTCTAACACTAAGCAGCAGGAGCTGGTCAGACCCACAACAAAAAGAAACCCATTCTCACAAAAAATTGTACAAAGACAGTCACTTTGTAGATAACAGGCTGGCTATGGAGTGGTCTGATGAACAGAGCAGAGATTTGAAAAAGATCCTGATAGAATGACCATGGTCATGTCGCTTGATCTGCACCATGTCTCAGTTCTTCATTCTTAAGTGAAGAGAGGATTGGCAGAAAGAAGTCTAGTAGTGATGATGAGGAGCTCTGGTGTCTCCCTGAGAAAGCCCAGATAACTATCTTCTCTGTGGGTTCTAGGCTGATTTTTCAGACCATTATAATGACTCTTTCTCTTTAGGAAAGGGTGCTACACATAACAATCTCTGGTAGGGATGAAGACTGAAGTTGATCAAAATTGCAAGATTGCTGCAGAGCCTTTTACCTCCATATGCATGGGCTTGGCCTGTATCATACTCTGGAAATCTGTGGATTTGTGTGCTTGAGCCCCTTCTGTTCCAAGGAGATGCCCTATCTTATACACAAATGTTGATAATTAAACATCTAGACAAAAAAACATTTTCTCCCTCACATACTTACTTTATATAAAATTATAATATAAAACTAGCAATGATGTGACACTACATTCATCATAGATGGCACTCTCATGACTGAATGAATGCTTTTAACAGGAGAAGATGTTCACAAGTCTGGAAAATGTTAACTAAATATTATGTTCTTCATAGGCTTAGCTTCTGAGCAATTATTGCACCAATGATTATAGACACTAGGCTCTGAAGTATGAGGTTGGATTTTCCTTCCCTTTCCAACCCTTCTGTTAAGTACAAGAGGTCTACTTTTGGAAGGATTTATTTTTTTTTCATCACCAGAAGAATAAATAAAAATTTACCTGTTGAATTGGTACAACTGTAGCAAGAACTTAGACCTCTTAAATTCCAATTATTTTTTTTTTAATTAACTGTTACTAGTAATAGTTTATCTGAAGTTCAAGTGATGGGTTTTTTTTAGTTTTAAATGCTTTGAAAATTATCCAGGCTTTTGATGGCTGTTTGCTCTTTCAAAGCTGAATCAGGATATTATTCGTGATTCCTTTGAAAAGGTCAACAAGAGGTTTAGTATATACTATGTAAGAATATGTAGGAATGCCAGCTTATATAGAGAGTCCTGCCTCTGAGACTTTTGGAGGATGCTGAAGTAACTATCCCAGCCTCAGGTAGCAGGTATGTAAATAGTTTATTTCTCTAAAATAATTCTCTGAAAGATAGCAAGTTACCTTTCCAGCCCCTCATTTGCCATAACCACACAAGTACCTCATGTGCCAAAGGCAATTCTACACTGACAGTGCTTTTTGGAACATCACCAAGACAAAGCTCCTGTTGTTGGGTGGGTTTTTTTTCATATGTTAAAGCATAAGGTATTATCAAAGGGCAATAAAAAACACAGTTTATTAGTCTTACTGACATTGATACTGAGAGACCCTCAAGCCACCTCTTGCCTCCCCAATATGCTCCAATTAAGTATATTTAAACATTGACCGTGTTACAGACCATGCTAATTGTAATTTTCGGAAGTAAGACAGCCAGTCCATCAGAGCAGTTAATGGAACTAAGCATGCCAGAAGGCATTGTCATGTTCTTCAGTTATAAGGATGCCTTTAGCTCTTTACCATATAAGAAAAAAAATTGTACTGCCAGCCTCCCCCCTCCCCCCTGGAAACCTAGGCACTCTTTGCATGACACTCAGAATTCATCATAGGCTTAGCAGAAACTATCTAATAGACCCTGCTGAAATGTGAGAACACCACCAACCCTGTGACAGTAGCAGTAGACTAATTTCACTGAGCAAGTAGAGAAAATCAAAGCTGCCTGTGAAAAGGAAGAGACAGTACTGTTCACTGACAGCAGCCAGCACATGGGAATGCTGAGAGCTTCACCACAGTATTTTTAAACAGGCAGCTTTAATCAATGTTAATAAAAATTGTATATTTTAGTGAAACCAAGCTAATACTCTAAGAGGCAATGGGAGATCAAGAATGAAAGCTGAGCTATAACATCCATATGAAAGGAAGAGCCATCTTTGTGGTACACTCACTTTTCCAGCATAATACCCAAGGCTGTGACACTGTGTGTAGTGAACTGATTCAATGGGTCTGATTCAAGGAGGTACATTCAGGGAGAAGTTTAAAGCAGAGAACCGACGCACTCCTCAGGACAAGTGCAAACCTAATCAAACATGGATCTGATAGTTTACCACTCATATACACTATGTGAGAAAGGAAACCTATGATTAATTAATTAATAAGATTTCTACCTTTCAAAAAACAGCAGTGAGGGAACTCACAGACATTTTTCACAAGGTTTTCTAAAATATAGAGGAAATTCTCAACCCCACTGACTATACTGGGCATCCTTTTCTAATACATTATGCCAGTAGAAGGCAGTTAAGATTTCTCTAGTGTCTAAATGAGCATATTTTTGTCAAATTAATTGTCAATTTACAGTACAAATCCTGATTTTCCTATGTCATGTGAAAGCTGTAATTTCACAGAGTCACAAAGTCACAGAGTGGTTGAGATCAGAAGAGATCTCGAAAGATCATCTAGTCCAAACCGCCTTCCAGAGCAGGATCACCTAGAGTAGGTCACATGGGAACATGTCCAGGTGGGTTTTGAATGTCTCCAGAGAAGGAGACCCCTCAACTTCTCTGGACAGCCTGTTCCAGGCCTCCACCACCCTCACAGTGAAAAAGGTTTTCCTTATGTTTACAGGGAACCTCCCATGCTCCAGCTTGCACCCGTTGCCCCTTGTCCTATCATTGGACATCACTGAGAAGAGCCTGGCTCTGTCCTCCTGACACTTGCCCTTTACATATTTATAAACATTAATGAGGTTGTGCCTCAGTCTCCTCCAAGCTAGAGAGACCCAGCTCCCTCAGCCTTTCCTCATAAGGGAGATGTTCCACTCCCTTAATCATCTTTGTGGCTCTGTGCTGGACTCCTTCAAGCAGTTCCCTGTCCTTCTTGAACTGACGGGCCCAAAACTGGACACAATATTCCAGATGTGGCCTCAGCAGGGTTTCATTTAACTTTTTTACAAAAAAATTAAAGCAATATAGAAATTATTATGGAATATTTGTTGCCTCTACACGTATGAATATAACAAATAGTAGAGATCCAGTTCATTGGAACATACAGATGTACTGAACTGGAAGTTGTTAAAGATTTTAGTAGGTATCGCACATTGACCCAGGCGACTGTTGATTTCAACAAGGGAATCAATATGGAATGGAGGAGGCCAAAGTTGAAGGTTTCATGGCTATCAGCAAAGCAAACAAATGGCAGTCAGCCCACACAAAAGGGTACTAGATATTCAGATCTGACTGTAGGTATAACAAGTTATATTACTTTTGAAGCTATAAATCTTATTTTCTGGTCTAGGGTCATGGAAATGACTTAGAAAATACTGCTGCTTGCTCCAGAAGGTCAGTGAAGGAAGAACAAAATGAAACTAATTGTGACCAAAAGTCACAGCCCTGAGTGCCCTGCCAGCCCTGCCTGTCACTGCCCACCCCAGGGCTCCCTCCACCCTGCCCATGGCACAGGACCTCATTTAAGGCCCCCAGCACCATTAGTTCCTACCCCATTAGTGCTACAGTATTATTAAATAGGCTGCTTTAAAATAATGTGAATGTAAATTGCATATTTTACTGAATCCAACGTAACTAGGCCTGGCCGCAGCCTGGGCCTGGCTCAGAGAGGTGCCCAAAGCTGGGGTTGTCACAGTGCTCCCCTGGCTGCCAGGGTCTGCTGCCCTAGCAGCCACTGCCACTCCCAGCCCTGCTGTACCCTGACATCCCCACGACAGAGCCATGCACTATTCAGATAGAGGTACAAATCTTGCAGGTGCTGGGAGAGCACTGAGGCAGCTGATTCCCTCTTCACCTCAAAGGATGCAAAGCCATTATCCTTCTTACATTGCTCTTTTTCTCCAGTTGGCATTTGGGGTATTTAAAGCTAAACAGGTCTGAGCTGCAGACTTCTAGCCCAGCAAAGTCAGGGGCTGAAATAACTGGTGATTGGGAGAGCATGCAGGGAACACTACTTATGTTTGTTTTCATTCTTTATGTCCTTACTCTTTTCTGGACATCCCACTATCAATCCACTTAAGGCCAAGGATTATACCAATCTATACTGGTTCACAATGAGTAACAAGAAGCAAAAAAATCTCAGCAATATTTCTAGGTTTTCAAACATCCCTGTGTTTAAAAAAATTCTCACCCTTCATTTCATCTCTGAGGCCCTGCATAAACTGATAAACTGAACAGCGCTGGCACTTAAGCAGTGGATCCAGGTCATCCATATAGTTTAATTGCTACCATGCTCTCTGACTATTTTGACACAGGCCAACCAAAGCTGTTGTCTCACCAGTATTTTACATTGGACCTGAGACTGTTCCCATCAGGGTAATATGGATGTTGCCACATTATTTTGTACGGGACAAGCATTTAGTTGCATTGACTGGAGCTCTGCTGTAACCTGTGGTCTTCAGGATCAAATAATGGTTTGTGGTCTGTTTTGTTTCCTAGCACAGATGTAGCCTCAGTGTCTAACTGTAGAGTCAGGCTCAGACTGTGCAAGTAGATAAAATGGGCCTGGAGTATTTTTCTGACCCTGAGGCCAGGCGTATCCATGGCACTAAACTTCATTTCTCTTCCTTTCCCTTCCCTAACCTGGATGGCTGCATCCCAACCATTTCCTGGGATTGCTTGTGCCCATTTAGACATTGTCTGGAGGTTTGCCTAAGTTGTGCAGTATTTGTGCAGTATTTGTGCTAGCAGTTTGATAGTATGGATAACGATAGGCCATTGCCATACATTTCCATATACTTTACAACAATCCATTAATTTCTCCTCCATGAGTTTATCTGATAATCTTTTGGATCCATTTAAGCTTTCACAACCAAAACATCCTTTGGCAAGGAGTGTCACAAATCTGTTCTGTAAGAACCATTTCATTTTGTTTGCTTTGAATGTGGTTCCTCTACCTTCAGTCAATGTTGGCAGAAACAGTGAATGGTGGATCTGTGTCCACTCTCCACAACAACTGTGATCTTGGAGGCCTCTGTCTTTCCTCATCTCTGCCCAAGTTGTTTGTTTTATATATTTAGCTAGTCCACATTTCTTACTCCTAAGTGTCTTTACTGTCTTTCTTCAAGTCTTTTCCAACCATATCATCCCTTCCATAAGTGAGAACCAGAACCGCATGACTTAAAAAACAGGCAGGCAAACCATGGATATGTACAGCAGTGTTATGATTTTTTGTATTTTCATCTGTAATTCTCTTTTTGAGGACACTTAACATATACTTTGTCTTTTTTTTTTTGGACCACTCGTGATCAATTGACTGACATATTCATGGATGCTATAGTGCAATACAGGTGAGAGAAGGGGAGAAGACAAAGTGGAAGGAGGAAAATAAGGTAAACAATTTAACTGCAGCCAGAAGGAACACAATTTTTTCAGTTCCAAGTGTTCCTTAATAGGAAGAAGTTTGTTATTACCAGCCAGGGAGATGTGACTTTAACCTGCTTAGGCGGAAATCAGAAAACCTGCTGGAGCAGAACAGATAGAAAGGGGAGAATTCAATTATACCTGTGTAGACTGAAGGAATGTGATATTGAGAAATTATAGAGAGATACTAGTTTTAAATATCATGAATGACCACTTGTTATACTTGCTAGTCAAGAAACCCACAAGTGAAGAAGAAACTTACCATAGTCCTGAGTAGACAAGATGTAGTTTGCAAACTTACTTTTGAAGAGTTGCTCTGTAATTATGAATACTATATATTTAAATTTAGCATTTGCAAGAATGAAGTAGATTTCATTAAAAAAAAAAAAAAGAGAGAGAGAAAAAACCCATAAAAATAAAGAAGCTTGTTAAAAGACATTAAAGGAACACATAGGAGAATAAAATTCTGGCAGGCAGATTGATATTACTTAAATACAACTAAACTGGAGCCTTACTGTAAAGAATACCTTTTAATCAATAAGAAACAACAAAAATCACCCATCAAAGTGAGAAACACTGAGTAACAATAAAGGAAGGCATTTAAAGTTAGAAAGACAGCCCTCAAAAAACAAGTGTCTTATCTAGCGAAGGGAAACAACAACAACAAAAAGTATAAATACAGATAAATGTAAAACTATAACAGGCAGATGAAAAAACAAGATTTTGAAGATTAACTTGGCTAAATAAGATTATCTGTGCTACCTGGCAGAAAATCTGTAGTCTGCAGATCTAATAGAACAAAGAAAATTTAAAGTCATAACAAAAATGTTAAATGAATTCTCTTTATGCATGTCCACTTAAGAAGAGTGTAGAGAGAGATTCCCAGCCACTTTCTTTATAAGGGACAAGTTTGAGGAACCATCAAAACATCAGTAGGGGACATTTATGAACAGACTGATAAAATAAATGCTAAGGAGTCACTTAGGCTCCATGGTATTTTACGCCAAGTGGTACAGTAACCAACTGGTGAGACTACTGAGTTGTTGCTGTAGTACTAATCTACTGACTAACTCTTCCTCAGGAATGGAAAGTAGCATTTTTACAAGGGGATTGAGAGAAGGTGCAAGAAACCTACACCAGAAAGTCTGACTTCTATCCAGGATAGTAAAAATCAAAGTAGTCTTCACATAAGAGTCACATGATATGACAGAACTTTTTATAGTCTTTTTAAGCATCTATTTCTAGCCACTGAGAGAGAAATCTGGAATAAACACATCTTTGCTCTTCGTGTTCTAAGGACTGCACTGATGTCCCAAAAAGGCTGACAAAAAGACAAAAAATCACAGGCAGATGAGCTAAAGCATCTACCAACATTTCGTGCAGGGAATGATGAGAAGAGCTGGTCCTTCCTTCTCCAACATGTCTGCTCAACCAGCTTTTATGCAGAATTTATTGTCATGAATTCAAATAATTTCTTTTAGAATCTGCTATATTGAGCACACATGACATTTACAGAACATGTTTTCACTTTAACAGTTTGCCCCTCTGAGACCAAGATCTGTATAGAAACATTTTTAAATTATGGAAATTTAATACATTCAGTCTCCATTTTCCAGCCTCTGAATTACTAGCAACTGCCAAGTTTTGACACAAGGCCGGGACTTTTAGATATTCAGCCTTCCCAGACCCTTCACCCCAGAGCAGCGCTAAAAGCAGCTTTTGAAATAGTAATTAAGTGATTAAAAAAAAAATCAGGCTGTATTCTCCCAAAACTTGATAGCTCATTATTATTGAAGATACTGAAAATCTCCCATGACAGTCAGACAGTCAAAATAAGGTGCAAGAAGTTTGTTTATTGTAAAGATACGTATATCTTTCCTTTTAGTTTTGCAATTTCTACCTCAGCAGCAGTTGACCAATACTCATAATTTCTCACTAAAAGTGTAAAAGAGATTCAAGATTAAGTCAGTGCTCTATAAATACTCAAGACAATGACATTTCCGTTTTCATGGTAAGCAAACCAAAAGGTCAAGGCTGAATGCTCATTTTTATCTCTCAGAAATGTCTGTTCTTGTCAGTGGTATTTCCCAGCAGCTGTTTCCGCCTGTAATGTGCATTGCTTTGTAGCAACAGCTACATAGTGGAACATAGGTCCGGATTTAGGACTTTGCAGGGGGAATTTATTTCACATCAGCCTTGCTGTCTACTGGAATTCACATCATGCAACCAAACGTTATAAAGAGTACGAAGGAAATAAGGAAAACATGCAATGTCAGAGCTATAGTTGAAAAGATTTGCATAAGTGCTACACAGAGTAATCAAACAGAAGTCTTCTGCTGTCGCCAATAACAGTGTCTTCAGCCCATTAAATTTTGCAGGATCATAATGAAGTGGTCCCCTTGACAATGCTTTCTCCTGCTGTCCTCCTCACAGAGGTCCCAAGAAGCAAAATAACTGTGCAGAGGGGAAAGGGCAAGAAGCTGAAAATGTGTATAACTGCCTACTGTTCTTTCACCTTTGCATTGTGTGTACAGTCTTCAAAACCACTAATGAGAGCAGCACCATCCAGGTGACAAGCAGAGAAGAGGGAAATATTCAGTGTTATGTGTGGCTGTGGCATTTCTTCTCTGTATGAAGAAATTACCATGATCAGATCTTTTCAATAGACAAAGTGCCCTGAAAGTACTTCCAGGCCCATATTTCAATTCCAATGAAATATAGTTGGGTTGTCATTCATAGCAAATAAGAATTGCTGGCTAAAATTCACCTCCACTCACAGTTAAGAAGATATCTTTATCCCATGGCCCGCATCCAAATACCCAATATTAAATCTCCAGTTCTCAATTTAACTGATACCCTACAATTAGTGTTTGATGGCCCATCAATGTATTATGCAGTTTCTCCCTCTGAAAGAGTTTTCTTTTTCTTTAAATTGCCAGGATTGAAAGAATTATGTTCTAATCCCCTGACTTCATCCAGTTCATTTTGAAACTTAATGTTTTTCAATTAAATCTCCTATTGGGAACTCATTCACTTCCATCACACAAGCACAGTCAGGTTGCCTTGATTAATTACTAGCACTTACTCTTCTACTTCAGTAAGTCTCAGTGTGATATCTAATAACTGGAAAGCTTTAAATCAATGCTTTATGTCATTCCAAATCTGAAGCTCCAAAGAATTCTACAAAATCGAAGAAAAAAGGCAGAGGACTCCTGGCAGCCTATGTTTAAGAACTGAGAGTGTCTAAGCTTCAGAGCTGATTCTGTGCCCAAGCTAATAAATCCAATTCATACTGGAAAGCCAGCTCACATAGGTAATACAATTCATCAAACAGAGAGCATGGGTTTTAGGAATAAAATTTCACTTTCAGACCTGGAAGGGCAATGCAGCTGTCAGATTTACAATTCCTAATACACAGGAGCTGAATCTTAAATGGAAGATCTATAAAATCTATGAATCTACAAAATACCTACAGGCTAACATAAGAGAGGAAGCTCACTCATGTGGCAGAGGTTAAACTCAGTGTTTTTCATTCTTGTGAAGCCTACAGTAGTGACTACATGGAGAAAAGTGTTTATTCTAAGTCCAATTTTGGAGACAGACCTTCACAGAAGGACCAAAAATTTTCAAAGAAAACCACACCAAAACAAGCTGAAAAAAACTGTTTCCAATTGAAATTCAGCTTGATTTTCATTCATCTACACGATAACCTGTGTGCAAAGTTTAAGGTTATTGAAAGGAAACAATCTAAAAACTGGCAGTTTCATAAGAAAAAAGTAGATATTCTTTTCCCAGAGTTTACCCTCATTTTTTGTGTGCTGCTTAGCTGTGGCTGAGTAGACAAAGGCCCCTTGCCAGGAGTGAGTTGAAAGCTTCCTTCTATTGGTTTAGATAGAGATGGGCAGGGAGTCTTTTACACAGTCCTCAGATTAAAACTGCATTTTTGCTTATGTTGGTTAGGGCAGCAAAAATTTAAGCTATGAAAATATCTCACACTTACAATCAAATGGTGAACTGTTTTTTGATTAGTCTGACTTCCAGAAACAACTTCTGCAGATGAACTGACTCACTGGAGGTTTATCTCCAGCAATCTCTCTGTTTACTTATCTTTGTTAACTGCTCTGCCTCAAACACGTGCCTTTCCCTTCATAGGATCACAGCAGAAATACAGTCACAAACAGAAAATAGACATTCACAGGAAAATCCAAAGCAGAGAGTAGGTACTGGTATGTTCAAAGCAGCCCATCCATGAGCAGCTTTACTTGCAGCAGCACCCAGAAAAGCCTCCATGTCCTTTCCAGTTCAATCTCCCACAAAGCACCCCAGAGCTCAGATAAATAGCCATAACAGTGCTTACCTTGACTCAGTTGGCAAGCAGTAACTATCGAAGTATATACCTTTAACCAGCAGCAGCACAAGTTAATTCAAATTCTCATGGCTTCAGTGAAACCAGATGAAGCCAATGGAAACTGTTCAATTTATCATGAGTGGATGCATCACCCATTGCCATCACTTAACCCATGAGCAGAAGCTGTGAAAGCGTGGCTCCTCAAACCAGAACTGTACAACCCAACTGATGGGATGAATCTTGAGGGGCTTCAGAGAAACGTGAGTCCTCTCCATCCACCCTGGACATCCCACCCAATTTCTGTCTCTTTTTTCCCCCAGATGCCCCCACATCCACCTTTTTTCCACCTCTTCCCCCCTCCATTCTCACTACTATTCATCCCCTACAGGACATCTATAAATCCTTGTTTTTCTGGATCCTTGGGACTCAGAAATAGTATGTGCCACTTGACCATAAGGTGTAAAAGGAGATAACACAGAGAATGAGTAAGTCTGACCACCACAGTATAACAAGTCTCACAGACAGCTGTACTGTACCTTTGGTTTGGACAGCAGGCAGTTGTGAGATGTCATTGCCACCACCTCGGATGCTCTCAGCAATGGCTCACATAAATGACCTTGTGGCCAGTGAGTCCAAAGACAGGTTTGCCTTAACTAATCTATTCTGGACATTTAAAATGTATATGTAATTGCAATCAGAGCTTGATAAACAGTTTTGCATATGCCAATTATAATTACAGTGATTCCAGGCTCAGATACTTCCTGAGTGGGAGCCTTCTTGGAGGGAAGAGATAAAATTTGCAGTCTAATTTAGTAAATGCTTGTTTAAATTATGTATAGTTGCAGCTACATACAAAAAGCAAATAAAATTTAATTCCCTGTTCAAAAAATTGAAAATGATCCATTTGTTTTTCTTACATGTCCTTGTTAGTCAGATGCTGTGTTATATTTTACCAGAGCCAACCTTTTCAAAAAAGCCATAATTATCCTGAAATACATTTTCTGATTTATGATAAGGAGTGGATTATATTGAAAATGGGGTGATGACTTCATTTACGTCCCCAGTCTGATTCACCTTTAAAACTGCCTTTGGTTTTGCTTTCTGGATGCTTAGTAAGATGGAGTATTTTCCTCTTTCTAAGGACATGATTTAATGATTTATGAAGAGCCTTTAACTCCCACTGAGGTCAAAACTATCACACAAGGCCAGGCCCCAGCAATACCTTAAAAGGAGCTGGAAAATTTCTGTCAAGGCATCACTGCATTAGAAACAGGATTAGAGGAAAAGTGGTTTCCAAAGTGGCTTTCCTTTCCCTTTCTAAGCAGACTTGCACCTTTCTCAGAGTGTATTTCTCTTTGGTCAGTTTTTCAGTCAACTTCTGCTGCTTGGTCTTTTTAAGATTTATGTTCACCTCTGTAAAACTTGAAGTTGGCAGGGCATATCTTTCAGGAAATGCATGAGAGAGAGAGAGGCAGGCAGGGGTGGGTTTGTAGTGGTGTGCTACCCTGAAGAGCAAGGGAAGGTTTTCAGCTTTCATGAAAGCCACAGCAGAGCTGACGGTGACACTAACACAGCAAAATCATACACTGATATGCTACCACAAAAGTCAGGTAGATCACTGGCCCTGAATTGCATATATATCAGGAGAACAGGGCAGCTCGCTTCTGCCTTGTGATAGCAGAGGGGTAATACTGCCAAATAAACAGCTACTCTCTGTCTCACATTACCCACAAGTAACCCTGCTTTCAAGGGATGTAATTCTCCTGTTTCTTTCTGATGGACTGAAAAACAGGCCTGGTTTTGAACTGCATGGGAATGAGGTGGTAGTGCTGGATGAACAAACTCTCCCATAAAGATTATGAAAGGTACTGAGCCATGATTCTTCATAAAACATTTGCATTAGTTCTAGCAGATGTTTATTCTGTACCTCTGGTTTGTGCCATAGCAAACCCATGGGTGTCTGCTGTGCTCTCCTCATTCCAGTGATAACTGCCATGTACTGACAGGCAACTATTCACAGCACCTTTTTTTTTGGCTCCAAGAGCAAGTTTCAGACCAGCATCTTCATTCCCAGTTTAAATACAGAAGATTATTTCCAACCAGCTAGCTCAGCTACATTAAAAAAAATGTATTTTGGTTAGACTATTTTTAATTCTAATATTCAGACTAGCAGCTACATAAGTGACAAGTACTATGGACTGTGGGATCGGTTATAGACACTTTGTCACACCTTAATTGAGTCTAAATGTCTGCTAGTGAATAGGAACCTCACTTTGATAAGGGATAATACTGTTAATGGACACAATCCCAGAAAGGTAGCGAGGGCGTAACAACTAAATCTGAGCTTAGCAAGAATGCCAGCTGGTATACCTGGTCTTTCTAATAATTTAATAAAAGAACCCTGAGGGTTCCCTGATATCACTTAAACTGTTAATGATAATGCAGTCAGTGAGTTTGTATGTGTCAAAAATCTATGAAGTACCCATTCACATCCATTTCACTACTCCAGAAATGTTGTCCATAACAAAGTCCAGTGTTGACTTCTTACAGCCTAAGGGGGCTTGATGCTATTTTTGGAAGTCTTTCCAGTTCTAACACCTGAGCAAGTCAGGGCTAGATTGTGCCCCTAAAATCACATCCCTCCTGCAGAGGGATAAAGGACAGTTTCCAGCTACAGAGATACTGGGAGCCAAACAGGTACTTGCATAACAGTGGGCACCTTCCCACCCCCCAGAGGCACGGCCTGCCCACCCCACACAAATGACCTGTAGGAAATCCTAAAATTACCACCCTGGGCCAGGGGCTGCTCGAGCTCCACCAGCAATGAAGGCAAAAGCATGCAGCAATAAAGCAAGGGAGGGACAAGTCTAGGGCTGAGCCTAGCAGGGAAGGCAGGTGCTTGCTCAGGATCCTGATGGGTGCATTATCTATCTCTTTCTACAGTCCCAGACCTGGTCAGCACTTGCCGGGCACCAACCACAGCCCGTTAAAGACACCGGAGCATTCCTATGACAATTAATATGACAAGACTGTTCACAATTCAGGAATGCATTTGACAAAAAAGCTTGTGAGAGGCTGGGGTGCAGTGAGGAAGCAGTGAAGACTCTTTGTCCCACATCTGCATGCTCACAAGTTGTCATGACTAAGAGATTATGTTCAGGTCTGAGTTTTCTCTCCTCGGCCGTGAGAACTGATGGCATGAAAGCAGCCTCACACACACCTATGGGCACAAGAGAGAGAAAACCAGGCAAGCTTCAGCCCAACCACAGCAAACTGGCCCCAGTTGCAGAGCTTGTTGCAATGGCTCTAACACGCAGAGGGGACCCAGATTGCCTCACAGCAATGTATGATGAAAAAAACATAACTCTGGAAGCTTGGAGGTTAGCCACAGGTTGTGCAGAGCTGTAACAAATAACGTTACAGGGAACGGTCACACTTTGGTTTGCTGGATGGGAGGCCCGTGTCTGCACACAAAGGGTGAGTTTGTGCACAGCTTTTCCTCAGAGTGAGTTAAAGGAGATCAGCTGAGTCTAACTCACTGCTTCTCACCTTTCTGCACTGTGCCAGAGGTGCCAGCAAACAGCTAGGGGTGACAGATGTTGCCATCCTCTTTTATGCCAGCCTGGAAAGCTGTGTGCAACTCCAGACTGAGAAAGCCATAGCTGTGTTGAAAGGTGAGATACTGCCAAAATGGCAGTATTCCTGCCTTCTGCCCACCCGGCCCATAGCTCCAGCTCTTTCAGTTCAAGATAAGAGGTGGAGGAGGCTGTTTGATATATACATAAATCTGTACTTTAGGTAGCACTCTAGATAATATAGCAACCAGTACAATGTAAAACTCTGGAGCTAGCAGTAGCTTTAGGAGGAGGAAGCTTTATCAGCCTTGTGCAAGAACCCTTTAGTTTGAGTGCAAATCAAACAGTGAAAACAGCAGCAAGAAAAGGAGATAGAATTGGGCACTGAGACTGTATAGAATAGCAAAATTGTCTGGGGAAGTGCTAGGCCAAATTCACAACCTCCTGACACTGACAGCTTATGAAACTACACCTGTCTCAATCAAGAATCATTCTGGTTGGAAAAGACCTTTAAGATCATCAAATCCAACCATCAACCTAACTCTGCCAAGTCCAGTGCTAAACCATGTCCTTAAGCACTACATCTACATGCCTATGAAATACCTCCAGGAATGGAGACACAACCACCTCCCAGGGCAGCCTGTTCCAATGCTAGACAACCCACTCAGTGAAAAGTTTGTTCTGATATCCAATCTAAACCTCCCTTGGCACAACTTGAGGCCAATTCCTCTTTTCCTATAACTTGTTACTAGGGAGAAGAGACCAACCCCACCTTGCTACACACTCCTTTCAGGTAGTTTTAGAGAGTGATAAGGTCCCCCCCTCAGCCTCTTTTTCTCCAGACTAAACAACAATTGCCTCAGACGTGCGTCAGAAGACTTGTGCTCAAGACCTTTCACCACCTTTGTTGCTCTTTTCTGGACTTGCTCCAGCACCTTGATGTCTTCCTTGCAGTGAGGAAACAAAACTGAACACAGTATTTGAGGTGTGGCCTCACCGGTGCAGAGTACAGGGGGACAATCACTGCCTCACTCCTGCTGGCCACACTATTTCCTACACAAACCAGGATGCCGTTGGTCTGCTTGGCCACCTGTGCACACTGCTGGCTCATATTCAGGTGGCTGTTGATCAACAACTCCAGGTCTTTCTCTCCAGGGCAATTTTCCAGCCACCCTTCTCCAAGCCTGTAGTGCTTCATGGGGTCATTGTGGCCAAAGTGCAGGACCCAGCACTTGGTCTTGTTGAATCTCATAAAATTGGCCTCAGCCCATCAATCTAGCCTGTCCAGATCTCTCTGCAGAGCCTTCCTACCCTTAGGCAGATCAACACTCCCTCCCAATTTAGTGTCGTTTGCAAATTTACAGAGGGTGCACTCGATCCCCTCATCCACATCATTGATAAAGATACTTTAAGAGAACTGGCCCCAAAACTGAGCCCCGGGGAGGACCACTTTTGAATGGCCGCCAGCAGTATATAACTCCATTAACCATAAGTCTTTGGGCTTGGCCATCCAGCCAGTTTTTTACCCGGGAAAGAGTACACTGGTCTAAGCCATAAGTAGCCATTTTCTCCAGGAGAATGCTGTGGGAAATAATGTTGAAAGTTTTACTAAAGTCCAGGTGAACAACATCAACAGCCTTTCCCTCATCCACTAAATGGGTCACCTTGTCATAGATGGAGATCAGCTGGTCAAGCAGGACCTGCCTTTCATAAGCCCATGCTTACTGGGCTTGATCACCCGGTTGTCCTCCACATGCTGCATAATGGCCCTCAAGATGATCCGGTTCATAACCTTCTCTGGCATCAAGGTCAGACTAAGAGGTCTGTAGTTCCCCAGATCCTCCTTCCAGGAGGGGGATCACATTTGCCAATCTCCAGGCTACAGGCACCACACCAGTTAGCCAGGAATGCTGGTAAATGATGGAAAGTGGCTTGGTGAGCACTTCCACTAGCTCTGTCTGTACCCTTGGGTGTATTTCATCTGGCCTCATAGACTTTCTAAGTGGTGCAGCAGGTCGCTAACCATCTCCTCTTGGATTACAGGGGTTTCAGTCTTCTTCCCATCCCTGTCTTCCAGCTTGGGGGACTGGATACCCAGCAAACAACTGGTCCTACTACTAAAGACTGAGGCAAAGAAGGTGTTAAGTACCTCAGCCTTCTCCTCATCCCTGATCACTATGTTTCCCTCTGCATTTAATAAAGTATAGAGATTCTTCTTAGTCCTCCTTTTGTTGCTTATGTATTTGTAGAAACATTTCTTCTTTATGTCCCTTTAATTCCCCCGCTCCTCCATTTGTTTTAGTCATCTGCCTAAGCATCATTCAGACTTTATACCAAGACATTTGTGGCAAAAGCCTTATAACTCACTCCCTTTTGGTTACCTCACAGCACTCAATATGCAGAAACTCTGGTCAGAGCTGTTATGCTCATTCTTCCATCAACAGCTTTTCAGCCAGTACTTCAGAACAAGTCAAGCCCATTCCCCAGTTTCCTGGTCAAAAAAAACCCCAGGTAATAATTACTTCTTCTGGAGGAAAAGGGTAGCCGGGTCAGAGTACAAAAGGGTCTTTTTAGTGACTGAAACAAGTCTTATGCTTACCACTATGGACACCTGATTGTGTATTACTGAACACCTTTCACTTGCATCCATGTAGGATTGCCTGCTACCATCTTAGCCATAACCAGCATTTTAAAGCGATATGTCAAGTATCAGGAGTTTTCTACAAGAACCTCTGTTTTTTTTTTCTACCACCTCTTGTTTTTCTTCTTGGTGAGAAAAGTAAGCTGCAAGTCCTCCCACTGCGTTTGGTTTCACACTGGGTATCATGACTAGAGCTTTTACAGTACTCAAAGCACAGGAAGTGAGGTGTAGTGTCTGTGCATGTCAAAGTGTGGAACATGACAGCTAAAAAATTATGTGCATGAAGCCTAGCTAAGGTTATGAAAATATGCTCTTCTACCCTTCTCTACTTGTGTATGGTTCCTCCTACACATACTAGTTTCAGGCATAACAAGTCTTTGGAAAGCTGCAGTCCGAAAAAGCTTCTTTCATGCTTTCTATTTGTATATGGAGAACCGTAAAGACAGTTTCTCTTTACTATTTTTTCCCATTCTCTGCAATGCTAATGACTGAAGTGGGTTTACATTATAAACCCAGGCATTTGTTTTTTCTGTCATCTGTCACTCTATAATATCACTGTCCAAATTTATCCTCTTTATTCAGAGAAAAAATAATTCGGATTATCTTAGAAAAGTGAAGGGAAAGGCTTTTTAAAAAAAAAAAAAAAGAAAGATCCTTTTAAAGATACAAAGATCTGAATTTTGTAAACATAAAAAAGTGTTAAAAGTTGAAGGCAAACCCAATGCAAATACTAAGAAAAATAAATTCTAATTTGAGATAGAAATGTAATTATATTTTTTTTAATTTGTGTAATATCTTTTAGTCAAAACATTGCAAATAAAAGCCATGGCAAGTGACAGTTAGGTTGCTCTTTCCCAATAGCACTGTTGTATGCACCAAGATAAAAACTGAGACTGTCCACAAAGCTTAACCACTTGATTTCCTAAGTAACTGCCTTCTCTTTAAAGACTTCAATTTGTTGGACAAGGAGGAAGTGGTAAGCCAAAGAACGATTGAAATCTATGACCTGTCACCACAGAGGGAGCTGGTGCATGGCCATCATAAAAACAGAGAGTAGTAAAACAGAAGATGAGATAAACCGGATAGTTGAAGTACAAGATGGTTGCTCTTATTTGTCAGTGAATCATCATAAAGTGGTGACTTCATTGTGCATGAAGCCCTATAAAATGATAATACTTATACATGTAGCTTTCACATGTCCAAAGGAGCGTGCAGGCTGTGCTCTTGAAATTACCTCTTTGTGTCCTTAGGAAATAATGTGATTACATCTCAATTGCCCACATGGAGCAGTTATTTCTGGTGGCCATGGATTGCAGGCATTTAGAGGGTAAAATATGCATCCGAAACAGAACCTACACCATGCTCAGTGGGAAAGCTAGTGCCTTCTCTTCCTACAGCAGTGCTTACTTCAACTGCTCAGCCAGGGGGTTATCCATGGAGCACACCAGTGATTACTTACTTCTATATGCCTACAGTATGTGGTTCCCACATTAGACACACCTTATACAAAGTACCTTCTGTACTCACTACACATCTCATAAAGTTGTTCCATGAAAAAAGAAGCAAACCCTCTCTAGGGGGTGACAAAGGTTATTTTTCTCTTTATTTTATACAGAAAAAAAGCAGTATATAAGAAGGAGTCTTATGACAGGTTAGGCATATTTAGGTCATTAAGCCATTTCTTTTGTCCAGTAGCTCTAGAAATTACTGTATTTTGGCATTTACAGATGACAGTGACTATGAACAGCCTGTCAAAGTGTTATGCTGTGTTATTGCTGATCAGTGACAGAAATTTAAAACAAGCAGTTCCAGGACATTTACAAGTACTGCTAGCACTTCTGCAGCAAAAGTGGTGGAAATCTGGCAAATACCTTATATGACATAGAAGAGGTATGCACTCTTTCCTCCACTAAATAGTTGCCTTGAAATGGTGTGAACCTTCTTCAGTTAAATAAATATGGTTTAATATGGCAGTTTTTCATTTCTGGTGTCTCCAGGACTGTACAACTTCCTCTGAACTGAAAATCCAGTCTCCTCACAAAGTAGTCAGCACTTTTCTGCCTCACTAAAAAGGATCCTCTTTGATCTTCTGGCATTGCTCTTCACAATCTCTATGAAGCAAGATCAAGTTGAATAGTACACACAAGGCAAACTGAAATGTTTGGAAAAAACCCACCACTTCTGTTATCAGAAGAAGTATCAATTTTATTTTCTTGCTAACAGGTAACCCCAGCCCAAACAAGCATCTGAACTTTACCTCATATTATCAATATATCCCCTTCTGAAATAAATATTAACTGTGTTTTTCTCTTTGACCAAGTCTGTCCTGCTGACATTGGTTGGCCTTGTCATCTCAGTTTCAGCGGCTTTGCAACAGTTGATAAAAAGCATATGGCTGAAGAAGTCAGCATCTCCAGCCACCTGTTTTTCCCCCCAATCAGTGGAGAAGTCTACTTCATATATTAGCTCCTGAACTACAGCAGTATTAAACTAGCAATAATAAACTAGCAGTATTAAACTAGCACATTAAGATCAACATAAAGAAACAGACCAAATATTGTAGCAGCAAATGATTTGCCCATTTCCAATGATGACTTCAATACTGATTTAATGCTAATCATAGTAATAATGAGCGTAACTTTTTGTCATCCAGATCATGTTTTAACTTCATTTCCCTTAATAAGTTTTTCTTAAATTGTTCTTTATTTAACGCTAACATACTCTAGCTAAAGTTTTCTTTTTCCACATTGGTTTATAATTTTGAGAGCAAAATCACAAAGGAGAAGTCACTTTATACTTAATCCAAAATTTTAACAATGGGAGAAGAGTTTGAACATAAAAGCCTTTCTGGATCACTGCCTGATCTAAAGACTATGGGGCTAAAACCACTCTCAGCTGAGTTTAGAATCATAGAATCATTTAGATTGGAAAAGACCCTTAAGATCATCAAGCCCAACCTTTAAAGTTTATTGCCCTTCCCCATTGGAACTGGGATGGTTATAAACCAACAGGAACACTTACATGCCTTGACACCCCTGTATGATCAGCAGGCTTAGTTTCTTCAACATTTAATAATAATTTTTAATTACTTGAGCCCTGCTAACTGGTAATCAGAGGAAACAACCATTGAATTCAGCGCAGAGATATTCTCTCATCCTACTGTCAGAGTTTTTGCCCCAATTAGAAGAAAGTAATTTAGCTCACAGATTTTACAGATAACCTAAAATCTGCAAGGATTTTTCAAGGGATTAGGGTCTTGTGCCCATGGACACAACATCTTGAGGTATGACTTGTCTTCCTAGTAAGAGATGGCCAGTGTGGGAACGACACGCACTGGACCTTTGATCATTATCATTGCGAAGTCACTCCTCACTTCTGTTTTTGGAGCACTTCAACAAGCACTCTGTGAGGCAGTGCCTGAACATAACAGGAGCTGCTCCCAGTTCATAACGGACAATGGTACATTTGTTTTGGCTCTCTCCCATCCACACAGCCTGGTAACAACATCCCAGTAGATGCTGCATCTGTGAACGCATGCCACCTAAAGCATGCAACAAATATCTTCTAATTTTTATGCTAAAAACACCCATCTGGTGGATTGTAACACAGCCCCTGTATTATTCCAGGCAAAGAAATATAGATATGTCTTCAGACCAGAAGGGATCCAGGGTAGATTAAAACCAATTTCTACTTAGGGTCCATTTGAGTTTGTGGCTTGGACATTTGGTCCAAGGGTTTGATCTGTGATGGCTGTCATTTCTTCAGCAACACAGGCATTTCCAGTTGTCCACTCTGTCTTCCTGCATGCCATGAAGTCCTAGTTTGAGATTGTCCTTCATAAAATTGAGTCCTTCAGGTAACAGCTTGTTAACATGGAGACGCTCACGTACCCATATGCTAAGATATCATTTTACAGCACAAGAGATCTGCACTAGCACATGGCATAGGCACTCAGGCTGTTTATTCCCTCTGGCTCTGAGGCCATCTGGCACTAGTGAAGTCTATTATCATCCAAAAAAGGGTGCCCGCATCCAAACTACATGTTGGGCATGGTGCCTGGCCTGTGCTAATTCTCAAAACATGCCCAGGAATTGTTTGGAAGAGGCCTGGGCCGACTGCCCAGGCAAAAACCATTCCAGAGACTGCTCAAACAATTTAACAGTGTAGACAATGAAGCTAGTGCCTGGGCCTGTCTTCTGGCACTGTGTAATTTCTAGTATAAGCAGAGCCTGCAACTACAAAAAAAAAGCAGGCAATTTCTTTCAGGAAGAATACTTTTCTCTCAGAGCAGCATAAAGCACTTCACATCTACTTGCATCCTAAGAGTGTCTTCAGAGATCAAAAAGCTTCTGTAAGTAAAGCTACACACAATTTACTGTATCCCTGGAACACTGCAAACTAGGTACTTGAAAATATACTAATTAACTGATGAAGGAAAGACCCATATGTAACATTTGGCACTGCATGTTCAGTACATGGAGATCTTTGCAGTGGGCAGAGCTCTAGCAGAGCTCAGGCAAGCCCAGGGAGCAAGGGGTATGCAGAGGAACACAGAAAGCATTCAGCTGAGTAATCTAAAGCCAAACAGCTTTCAGGATGCTGGGGCATCATATGCATGGTTGTGAGCTTGGTTTTCAACCCTTCGGTTTTCTCTGATTTGTGAGGCCACTTACAAACACAACCACACACACACACACAAAAGTTAGACTCTACAAAATAAAATCAACAGGGAGGCTTTAAGGGTTCCTGATGCAAACTATGAACTCTGTGGTCATTTTAAACAAATCAAGGAGAGCAAAAAGAAAAAGAAAAAAAACTTCTTCCATTTATCCTGGCTTAAATGGTAAGAAACTGGAATAAAGGTTTCTATACACATTTTTTTTTCTTTGGATTCCAGCAGCCATGGAGATACCACAATACAATATGCCTTCAAAACCCCATTTCTTCTAATTCTATGAGGTTTTTTTCAGTTGGTGCTAGGAAACTGCATAGTATATTTCTTCTATAATAACTACAGACATTTTCTAAAATAACTGGCAGCACAGCTGGCTTTAACAACTTCACTTATCAGCACACACACATGTTCACCCACAGGGTAAAGGCATCTTACATGACAATAGTCAGTACACAGAAACTCAGAAGTGGAAGCCTGGACCACTGACTTCTTTTGCCTGCAACTGCAGCTGACCATGCCATATGGTTCCAGATATTTATCAAGCCTCATCTTCATAACTAGGTTATTTTACTCCAAGACAGAAATGGTTTAAAATTTTTACTTTCTGACAGTCAGAAAACTTATTCTAATTTTCAGACTGAAGTTATTCTCAGTGAATGAACACCATCATTCCTCAAACCATCATTATCATTGCTGAAATCTCTCTGCTCCCCCTCTGCTATTTTCAGAGAAAAGGCCGACCCCACCCTCAGCATTGGGACAAACAACCTCTTCACAATATATTGAAACTGTTCATTATCAAGCTCTTTGCACTATTAATGGCAAATCTCCAATAACTAGCACATACTTTTTGACATAAAGTTATCTCATCAAGATATCAGATTAGTTTGGCATAGTCTCCCTTTGGTAAACAGGTTGCACTTTTTGTTTTTCTTTCACTGTGATAGATTTTGTTCTTTAATACTCTGCAAACCACTCAAGTCAGGCTAATGAACCTGAAGAGGCATTTTTCCTTTTCATAGATACAGGTATTACAACAAAGGTTAATATAAGAATAATCTTATGAGTTCACAAAGACAATGTTAATGAAAAATCATAGAAGTTCTTTATCCTTTCTATTTTCTTGTTTCTTATTTTCAGATTTATTTGTGGGGAGTTTTTGTTTAGTTGCTTGTGATTCTTTAAGTATAATGTGCATAACTAAAAAGTCAGCAAATAAAAATAGTCCATGACTGGAGAGAAACATTTAAATTTTCATTTTTTAGCCTTCAGCTTTCACTAACTTAAATTACGGAATTTATTAAAAGAACAATTTGTGTCACTGATTTTTCTGTTAAAAAAACACAAAAATCCAGATTTTTTTCCTTGAGAATTAGCAAATACCACTGAATTAAAATCTCAGAGTACTATTGTAGCACAGATATCAGTCAACTGCTTTCATAAGTTGACTTTCTAATATTCAATTCACTTGCAAGTCACCATGGGTACGTGTTCTTCTGCCCATAAAGGTGAAGTGGTCTTAGCAGATAGTAAAGGAAAAGACATTTTTTTCCCCATAATTCAAAAATTCTTAAGTAGACTGATGGATTTAATGTAAGAATCTGGAAAAATGAACACTGAATTGAGAAAGCTTCAGCTGCAATCTATTTGTGAATGCTATAAGTAATAATCATAATTAAAAACAATTACTGGAAGTTATACTCTAACCATAACTCTACCAACCACACATCCAATCAGATTTGCTAGAAAATTTTCAAAGTAGAGCTGCAAGTACCTTTGATCTGTGTATGCTTAAAACTACATTGTGCACCACGTGTATGAGTACCACATGAGTGAGACACATCATGGGTCAGTGTCACAGGTTGGCTCCGGGTTGACAGTCAAACCAATAACAATAATGCTCTCGATCCCACCCCCCTCCCCCAAGGTAGGGAAACAGGGAGAAAAAATGAGAAAGAGAGGCTTTCTGGGTTGAAAAGTGAAACAGATTGATAAGGGAGTATATATATATATTTGTAAAGGGATGTGCAACACCCGACCCCCTCCCTCCTCCCCCAGCGACTCTCCCAGGAACTCTTCTCCCTGGTGACTCCAGCTGAAGGGGGGAGTGTCCGGGTGCACGGACGGGGCCTCGGGTGTCGGCTGGGAAGAAAAATGGGAAAAAGAGAGAGAGAGCCAAAGAGAGGGTGATAGAAGTGACAGTAAGCAGAAAGAGAGAGAAAAAGGAAACCAAAGGCTTGACTTCCTGTGATGTCTTAACCTATACCAAAAGCCAAATAGAGACAATATAATGAGAAGGGAATATTCTGATTTGCTGCTTCTGCCTTCAGTCTAATCTGCTTCCCCATGGTGGGGAGGCTGCAGACACTCAGAAGTGACCTTGGTTATTATCAGTCTAAAAAAGTTCACTGAAAGAAAAAAACCTCAGCAAAGAGAAAGTTCACTTCACCCTGGCTCAAACCAGGACAGTCAGTCATCTGAGATTTTGACTCTGAGTGCTGCATTCTAGTTAAAGCACAGGCAGAAATATTGTTACAGTTATGTCAGTGCTTAACCTCATTTCAATTCTTTTATATTTATGTTTTGCTGTCTTTCCAGAGTTGTGCATCTATTATGACAGCTTCTGTATTTAGGTTAAGTTTAAGCTTTCCTTCTAATTTTGCATAAATCACAAGCCATGGCTGCCTCGTATTCAAATTAACTTTTTGTCATAAGCAGCTTTCACAACTCTCATTAAATATAGACCCTTTCTTACTTCTACCACCTATACATCTGCAAATGATTTCTTCTCTCAATTCTTAGATTCTTCTGATTTTCCCTAAATTTTCCTTAATCTATATATGTCTGCCTTTTCGCTTCCTGTCAGCATCTATTTTCTGAGACTACTAGACACAGTCCTCAAACCTTCCTTTCTTCCAGTGTCCCTTCTTAATATTGTAATCTTACATTATTGATAAAAATAGACAAATATAAATACTAAGCTGCTCATACACCCAGGTATTTACACCGATTTCCAGTGTAACTACATTATCTATCTTAACCATTTCGTTCATGCTTTCCTGCTCATTTGGTTTCTGTCCCCTACCTCTTCAAGGAGTGCTCAGATTTACTCAGAAACATATTCAATAGTCTTGTGAAACCTAAGAGGTAAACTCTTCAGGATATGAACTATTTGCTTCTCTCACAATTGTCTTTATTTGCTTTTGTAGAGAGCTAGGCATGCCTAAGTTTGAAATAGTAAGTATAAGAGCCAATGCCATTAACTCTTCAATCCCCAGAGTCACATGTCAGTTGGATTTCCAGGCTGTATGATATGCCTAAGGTATGTTTCCCACAGTCCAGAGAACAGGTTGCATCTAGGGTCTGCATTCATGCCTCTCACTTAATTTAAGCATAGTGAGGTATTAAATGTCTGGAGGAATGTGACATGTTATAGGCATAAATTGTTACCTTGAGCTACTTGGGAGATGCCAAACAAGAACTTTTGTGATCTTCATTGCTGTGGAGACATGGTGTCCAAGCTCACATTCCCCACGCACCCAAAACTCACAGTGGTCTCTGGAGATGCTGCATAAACTTGATGAGAGCTTGCAGAGAAAAACTGCTCTTGGAAAACTCTCTTGGAGTATGATTCTGTCATCAGCAGAATCACACAAGTTCTTCTGAATGTTTACAGTAATTCCTTTTAGTGAACATTCAGTAGCTCACCCCACAGAAACACTTTATGTTACTGACATCATATTATCTCCTGGTAATTTGAAAATAAAAATATGTCACAACAGCAGAATATCTACAGTAACATATGTTACACATATTTCTAATCCATGAAGACATCCTGTATAATTAAACTACTGTTCAGTATCTTAAACATTCATCTATTTTAGTAAATCAAACTTTATTTCCAATTCCCTTTCATAGAAAAGCTATACATATCAAAAAAAAAGAGGACTTAACACTACTGCAAGATAAAATAAAGATTAATCAACAGATTAGACAGAGACCAGAGCATACTTATGAGCTGTACACAAGGGAGATTCTTCTTCCCATTTTGGAGGTGTACTCTGTAAAAATGTCGAGTCCCTGTCTCAAAGTACTCACTTTTATTCAGGCCTTCCTGCCTTGACAGCAGTTTATGTGCCTGTGGTTTGGAAGCTACAGCCCTTATCCTGTAAGCTAACGTGAGACTTGACATTCATTTAGAAACAGCTCTCAGAAGGAGCTGTTGGGGAATCTGACATGCCAGGACCTCCTTGCCAAACTCTATGGAAGCTCTGGCATCTCTCGGTCCCGTCAGTTACAGATTGAGGCACCGCTTCCCTCACCACAGTTTTCTTCTGGTCTGACCTATGTTGCACAGATGTCCATTCACTCATCACTGACAAAACTACAAATCACATTTTCCTTGCTTTCCTTGCCCCTCTCTCTTCAGTCCCTTCCCCACTTGCATATCATCCTTTTTTCTTTTTTATTGTTATGCTTTTTCACTTATAAATAGAAGTCTTTTTGTATCTGACATCCGCCCTATGGCTCAGGAGAGGCCATTTTGGTCTTTCTGGTTTTGTAGTTCTCCCAAGAATGTAATTTCCTTGGGAAAAGGAAAAAGAAAATGAAAAAAAAAAAGAAAGAAAATCTTCCCCTTCATATCAAAATCCATTCATCCACTTCTAATTTTAGTTTCCCTTAGTGAACATTACCCTGTAATTAAAACATTGGCAGATGAGAATATTATAGAGCTTTCCAGTTCAAGTGAACATTTTTGTTAAACGTGATAATTTTGTGTCTGACAGTCAAGTAAACTGACCAACTGAAAACATGTAGGACCATCCAGATTAAGGCTTGCAGGGACCACTTGCATCATTCAGACAGACTCCATTTCCACAGGTAATATCTGCAACAGAACCAAAGCCAACAAACAGCTGATCGAGGCCAACATACCAGGACCATGCTGGTATCTACCAGCAGGTGATTTAACTTCTATCATACAGAGATGCTGGACACTTTCTTGGAAACCCTTCATTCACGTATGTGCTGAATGTCAAGTAGCAGGACCAATACAGAACCAAGCCACCAGAATTATTCCCTTCCTATGACTTCTTAGTTTTCCTAATCCAGGAACAAGGATTCCAGCTAATATGTGCCATGCATAGCAAAACAAATGCCAGTGTCCACAGGCATGGTCAGACATGCAATTTTGCTGGTAGCTCCACTTGCATGAGAACTCCTGTGACCACTCATTCCTATCCTCACCCACCTTCCATTTCACTAGCCATTCCTTCCATCCCAAACCCTATTTCTATCCCAACCCTAAATGCAGCTGCACCAGCAAAACTGAGGCAGCTGTGAATAGCGTTACAGAGGTAGGAACAAATGCCTGGGGAAGTGCAGCACCTCTTAAACAGGCTTATGCCAGATCAGACAGTTTTAAAAAGGAACTATCCCAGGACTATCCCCATCCCTGGAAGCGTTCAAGGCCAGGTTGGATGGGGCTTGGAGCAACCTGATCTAGTGGGAGGTGTCTCTGCCCATGCAGGGGTATTGGAACTAGGTGATCTTTAAGGTCCCTTCCAACCCAAACCATTCTATGATTCTATGATTCTATGGTTCTATGATTCTGTGATTCTATGATTCTATGACATAGAAACAACCTGAACTTTTTACAGTTGAGATACACCTGTGACAGAAATAAAAAAGTATTTTGCCTTTTTTATGTCAGTAAAATGCAAGGGTGTAAATTCTAGTTAGTTTTCAACCCACCTGTTTTAGAGATTTTAGCCTGACAATCTAAATAATACTTCTGTAAAGTAGAAGGAAATGGGCAAGCTTAGGGACACAAATAAACTCCAAAGACCAGAGCCCAAGAGGGCATTAATATTTTTATCAGTCCCTATAAAATCAGCAAGGATGTGTCAAGGAAAATGCACAGCATGGCACATTCTAGGAGATAGGAATGTAGGGCTGTGTTTTCCTCTAAAAGGAGGGTTATTGTAAGGCACTGGCTGCTTCATGTTCAGATTTGTGCAGATGAGCAATTTTGTGCTTTGCTTTCCATGCAAGGGAAACATATTTTTAGATAAAGAAATAAAACACGCTTATTTACATAGAAAAGAAGGTTGTGGTTTTAAATTTTTGCAAACCAGATGTCCTGTATTTCAAAAAACTCTAGCTTTACACTCCTAGACCCCTAGCTTCCATTAATGTTTTACTGATGCAATACACGAAAGTAAAACATGAACAGAAGTATTTGAATTGAGCTGTTTCACTTTTAAGCTGATTTCTGTGTTAACACCTTACTACTTCTTCCTCTGGGGGTTCTGTTGTCAGCAAGCTCCTGTAAGAGTTTGCTGGTAAAGTTGCTTGGCCTCCCAGTCCCTGTACAGATGATGCATTGTCCTGCATGTTTTGATGTTAGTTACCCAAAAGTCATGGTGGGTTAGCTGATGATGGACATACCTTTAAACCTTCAAATATAGTCATTTCACTTAAAATGTTGCAGGACTAGCCTGCTTAAAGGCTCCTGAGTAGTAAAAGTAGGAGATTTTCGCCTGTGGTGAGTGGATCAGGGCTACGACTGAGAGGCATCCAGTATTTTGTGTGTCTGTAGTGATCCACAGAGCAGAACCTAGGTGGAAGCTCCCAGAAGGAAAGCAGGCTCTTTGCCCCTAAGAGTGTCTTTCTCATGCTCTGATCTGTATGCTTTACAGCACACTGGAAGGAGGCCTGCTCTCTCACTCATTCCTCCTGCCTGCATGACTCACGTGCCTTGGGAGCCTTCAGTGCCTTTTAGAAACTCACTCTGCGTGCCTCAGAATAAAGGTTTAGCCTCCCACATTCCAGCAGTAATAATGCATTGATCAGGTTTTGAAATCCAGCATCTTTTTTGCATGTTCCCTCCTCCTGAGAACAAGTTCACTATCTTAATCCCAAGAGATTTTAATGTGTAGATTGCATGTCAGAGGAGAACATTACACACCCAGCCAATGCACACAGAAAGCAGGGTAAATTCACTAACGGATACGTTGCTGCTTAACATGAACTTGCTGCTTCTTGCCAATATTGGAGTATTTCCAGTGAAAGTATTCAAGGTCATCTTGCACAGGAAAGAGAGGTATCACACATGCATGTATGATAGCTCCTTGAACTACAGCTAACTCTACAGAAAGCTGAATTAATAATGGTCACGTTAAAATACAATATTCCAGAGAGTAAAATTACTGTGCAGGAGAGCTACAGAACTGTCCAAGCAGTTAATTAACAGTGCAAGTAATGGAGGACAAAATGTTAGTCGTGGAGTACAGCCTAGGCAGTCAATTAGAGACATGCATTTCACTGTTCTCTGTTACTTCAAACGCAGGCATTTATAGTACCAGCCTGCTGCACATGGATCTCCTTTTTTTTTTTTTTTTTGCCCTGAATGGTCTTCCCCAGCTCATCTAGATGATCCTTTTCTTACTTTAAGGTTAAGTCTAAATTAAGTTCAGATGTGTATGTGGGTATTCTTGTCAGTCATATGTCTATAATTGGTTACAGAAAAAGGAAAGTGAGGCTGCATGATTAGAAGTGTATAAACCATATTAAACTGAATAGGTGCTTCTGTTCAGGGTTGATCTACACACTAGTTACATGGCAATAATGCATTGTTAAAAATGGTAGGACAGATCTTATATCTTATTGTCTAGCATAAACATCATTACAGCTCACAATCCTTTCCTCAAAAGCTATATTTCCAATTGTTACTGTCATTCAGATGTCCTGACTTGGTGCTAGATAGAGGTTCAATAGCATTAATGTAACCTCCTGGCACATAAATGCTTTCAGACAGTGACAGCTCTTCACATAAAATGTCACTCATGTTTGACAACTAGGTAGAAGACAGTAATCCCTGTGCAAGGGCATCCATCCCATTGCCCAGTCTTGATTCCTATACATTTTTCAGGCACTGATTTGCTAGATTAGTAACATGTAAAACATGGTCAATACTACTTTAAAAAAAAAAAAAAAAAAGAAGAAGAATAAAAAGAAAAATTGTTCTTATTTTTCCTTACTCTCTACAGCAGTGTTTGGTCAGTGCTCTTCAATGTGCAGATCTGTTCAAAGCTATCCAATGAAGTTTTAGCTCCCTGTATAGCAAATCTGGACTTGTTCTTCCATTAGCTACATTTTGGAAATTCCCTAGAAGTAGTCATCAAAGAGTGGTTTGAAAAGCATCTGTCATTCTTAGCCTGTTTTGTGGAGCCCTCTCCCTTTCCCCTGTCCACAAGGGAGATTTAAAGGTCCAGCAGGCCTGCATGCCATATAAAATAACAACCTAATAACCCTTAACTTAAAAAAAAAAAACAACAAAAAAAAACCAAAAAACACCCAACACACTTTAGCCCTCAAATGAAAAGACTGATAATTACAGTGGTCACTAAAAGGGTCAGTCTATGAAAAGAAGTGTATCCCACCTAATGGGTGCTTGTTTCTTTCACTCAGCTTTCTCACCCCAAAAAGTTGTTCTTTTCCCTTTCACACAGAATGCCAGTCATTCCTACTCATTTCCAAAGGAACCTCATGCATAAAGCAGAGACCCATCCCACAGAAGAATGAGAGGGAATTTCAGATGAGAGCAACATACATCATTAAAGGGCTAGAGAGACTGACTTACAGTAAAAAGAAAGGTTTTATAAGATGAATACAACACACTTGTCTGACTAAGTATGGATTAAATTATGAAAAAGGGAAGATCATAAGCTCCCCTGTAAATATTTGAAGGGTATAAAATGGAGTAAGGATATGAATTATAATAGTTTTATTTCTAACATAAGATACAATATCTCTAGTCATGAGTGACTGCAGCCAGTGAGGAAAGATTCCCATTTCTGGCTGGACAAATCTTTGACCAGTTGCCCAAGTAGCTGTGTGCACACTATGTAACCATGTCAGCCTAAACCCCAGTCTAACATGGGGGCAGCTCTTAGGGAGCTGCTTGTGAAGTCTGCAGAGGTACCAATCACTTTTCTGGGTATGTGCATGAAATTTCAGGTGGAGCCAACCAGGATAAGAAGCACTGCCAGGGCAGGAAGTGTAGTCAGGCTGTATTGTTCTGGGTGCATTCAGTAACTCAAACCATGCATTGAAAAGCAGCTTATCTCCAACCAACAAGACTTTGTCAAAGGAATTAAATCCCTTTGGTTTTTAATATTAATATTGTTAAATTATAATATATTTCAGTACACTGGCATGTCAGCACAGAAAGGTATTCAGTGAGCACAAGGTTATTTGACTGCAGTGTGTCTTCCCTGTATTTTCTCCACACTAGTCTTCTGGCCTTGACTGCCCCCTTTGCACACAGGTGAGTACCATTGAACTATATCACTAAATAATATGACAGCTAGTTTTCCTCACATGTCAGACATCAGCAGGGCAATATATGAGATGAGGATGCTGGCTTTGAGTCAGGAAATGGATTCCACACGTGGCAAGGCAGCATGAGAGAAGCAAGATTTTTGTGGAGCCCCTCTAGCATAGGTGAGAGAGTCGGCGTACCGGCAGCAGCGGCGGCGGTGACTGAGGTGAGCCCGAGGTGGGGGTTCAGTCGTGCAGTACAGGGGGGTTTCTGAGCTCAGGGACCCCATTGCCTGCCCGAGCCCCAGCGGGACCAGGAAGTCCACAGCAGCCAATCAGGTGTGGAACAGGCATGGCCAGGAGCCACGCGGGAGATTTAAGCACCCCCAGGGAGCACAGGATGGCAGGGAGCATGGGCACGGGATGGCCAGGAGAATCAATTGGGCAGTTAGGAGCAGTGTATATATATATATCATGGTGACCACAGGGTCAAAAGCTGTTGCTAGGAAGACAGTGGGGACCAAAACGGCACTCCCTCCCAGGCATGCAGCTGTCCAAGTGTCCGGCTGCAGAGAATGCTAGAGCCTGGCACTGGTGCCAGAGGACAGCAGGGAGGAGGCTTGTGTACGGTGTGAGCAGGTGAATGATTAGCTCAGTCGAGTGGCAGAACTGGAAGAGAAATTGGAAAGGTGGAGGACCATCAGGGACTGTGAGAGAGAGAGAGACTTGTAGAGACACACTCTGGAACAAAGGCAGAAGACAGAAGCTCCTTGGGAAGCTGAAGATCCCCATCAGGCAGTAGGAGGAGAGCTAAGAGACAGGGGGGAGTGGAAGCAAGTCCCTGCTCGGGAAGGCAGGTGAACCCCCTCCCGGCTTCCCTCACCCTACCAGTTGCCTTTGAACAACAGGTATGAGGCTCTGGAACTGGAGGGCCAGGCAAAGGAGGAAGTAGATGAAGGTCCACCCAGGGAGTTGCCTGGGGTGACTCAGCCAGCCTCACACATTAAGACTACTAGTGTCGGGAAAAAAAGGAGAGTGATTGTTGTAGGTGATTCCTTTTGAGAGGAAAAGAAGGCCCCATATTCCGACCAGACCCATCCCACAGGGAGGTCTGCTGCCTCCCTGGCGCCTGGGTCAGAGACATTACCAAGAAACTCCCCAGTCTGGTACAGCCGTCTGATTACTATCCGTTATTGGTCATACAGGCTGGAAGAGATGAGGTTGAGGACAGAAATACCAAAACCATGAAAACGACTTCAAGGCACTGGGGCAATTGGTGGAAGGATCAGGAGCACGGGTAGTGTCTTCCTCAATCCCTTCAGTGGCAGGGGAAACTACACTGATCACTGAGAGGAATAGGAACAGTTGCTTAACATGTGGCTCATAGGCTGGTGCCATAAGTGGAACTTTGGCTTCTTCAATCATGGCAACATTCATGTGGCACCAGGCCTACTGGGGACAGACAGAGTTCAGCTGTCTCAAAAGGAGAGAAGGATTCTTGCAAGGGAGTTGGTGGGGGTCATTAATAGGGCTTTAAACTAGGTTGGAAGGAGGAGGAGGGGGAGGGAGATAAAACCAGGTTCACTAGAGATGAGTCTGAGGGTGGTGTGCCCCTGTCAGGGATGAAATTGGTAGCCCAGCTCAAGTGCATTTACACCAATGCACACAGCATGGGTAACAAACAGGAGGAGCTGGAAGCCCTTATGCAGCAAGATAACTATGACCTAGTTGCCATCACAGAAACATGGTGGGATGGGACTCAGGACTGGAATGCTTCAATAGGTGGCTACAAGTTCTTTAGAAGGGATAGGCAAGGAAAGAGAGGAGGTGGGGTGGCTCTATACATTAAGGAGTGCTTTGATTGTATAGCGCTCAATGACAGAGATGACGATGTGGAGTGTTTATGGGTAAGGATGAGAGGGAAGGCAAATAAGGCAGATATCCTGTTGGGAGTCTGTTACAGGCCACCCAACCAGGAAGAGGAAGCAGATGAAACATTTTTCAGGTGGTTGGTGGAAGTCTCAAAATAGCCAGCCCTAGTTCTGGTGGGGGACTTCAACCTACCGTACATCTGCTGGAACAGCAACTCTGCTGCAAGAAAGCAGGCTACAAGGTTACTCAAGTGTATGGAAGATAACTTCCTAACACAGCTGGTAAGTGAGCCTACCAGGGGAGCTGTCTTGCTGGACCTGCTGTTCACTAACAGGGAAGGAGTGGTAGGAGATGTGGAGGTCAGAGGCCATCTTGGGCTTAGTTACCATTAAATGGTTAAATTCTCGATTCTTAGGGAAATAAGGAGAGGGGTCACCAAAACCTCCACTATGGACTTCCGGAGGGCAGACTTTGGCCTGTTTAGATCACTGGTGAAGAGAGTCCCTTGGGAGTCAGTTCTGAGGGGCAAAGGGGTCCAGGAAGGCTGGATGCTCTTCAAGAAAGAAGTCTTAAAAGCACAGGAGCAGCTGTCCCCGTGCGTCACAAAACAAAATGTCGGGGAATGTGACTGGTCTGGCTGAACAGGGAGCTTGTGCTGGGACTCAGGGAGAAAAAGAGAGTCTATCACCTTTGGAAGGAAGGGCAGGCAACTCAAAATGAGTACAGGGAGCTTGTGAAGACATACAGGGAGAAAATTAGAAGGGCAAAAGCCCAGCTGGAGCTCAATCTGGCCACTGCTATAAAGAACAATAAAAAAGGTTTTACCAATACATAAACAGTAAAAAGAGAAACAGGGACAATCTCCATCTCTTATTGGATGAGGGGGGGAACATGGCAACCAAGGATGAAGAAAAGGCTGAAATACTTAATGCCTCCTTTGCCTCCATCTTTAATAGTCAGACTGGCTGCCCTCAGGATACTCGGCCTCCTGAGCCAGAATATAAGGATGCAGAGCAGAACAACCCCCCCCCATAATCCAGGAGGATGCAGTTAGAGACCTCATGCAGCACCTAGACACTCAAAAGTCTATGGGGCCAGATGGGATTCATCCAAGGGTGCTGAGGGAGCAGGCAGAGATTTCCAAGTCTCTTTCCATCATCTACCAACAGTCCTGGATAACAGGGGAGGTCCCAGATGACCAGAGGCTTGCCAACGTGACACCTATCTACGAGAAGGGCCCAAAGGAGGATTCTGGGAACTACAGGCCTGTCAGCCTGACCTCAGTACCAGGGAAAATCATGGAGAGGCTTGTCTTGAGTGCGCTCACATGGCAAATGCAGAACAGCCAAGGGATCAGGCCCAGCCAACACGAGTTCAGGAAAGGCAGGTCCTGCTTGACTAACCTGATCTCCTTCTATGATCAGGTGACCTGCCTGGTGGATGAGGGAAGAGCTGTTGATGTTGTCTATCTGGACTTTGGTAAAGCCTTTGAAACCATCTCCCACAGCATTCTCCTGGAGAAGCTGAGGGTACACTCTCTGCTGGGTAAAAAACTGGCCAGCTGGCCAAGCCCAGAGAGCTGTAGTGAACGGGGTTGGATCCAGTTGGTGGCCAGTCACCAGTGGTGTCCCCCAGGGCTCAGTTTTGGGTCCAGTCCTGTTCAATATCTTTATTAATGATCTCGATGAGGGAATCGAGTCCTTCCTAAGTAAGTTTGCAGATGACACTAAACTGGGTGGAAGTGTCGATTTGCTTGAGGGTAGGAAAGCTCTGCAGAGAGACCTGGACAGGCTGGATTGATGGGCCAAGGCCAATTGTATGAGGTTTAACAAGGCCAAGTGCTGGGTCCTGCACTTCGGTCACAATAACCCCATGCAGAGCTACAGGCTTGGGGATGAGTGGTTGGAAAGCTGCATGGTGGAGAAGGACCTGGGGGTGCTGGTTGACAGTTGACTTAACATGAGCCAGCAGTGTGCCCAGGCAGCCAAGAAGGCCAACAGCATCCTGGCCTGCATCAGGAATAGTGTGACCAGCCGGAGTAGAAAGGTGATCATGCCCCTGTACTTGGCATTGGTGAGGCCACACCTTGAGTACTGTGTTCAGTTCTGGGCCACCCACCACTAGAAGGGTGTTGAGTTGCTGGAGTATGTCCAGAGAAGAGCTACCAGGCTGGTGAAAGGCCTGGAGGATAAGTCCTACGAGGAGAGGCTGGGGGAACTGGGGTTGTTTAGTTTGAAGGAGAGGAGGCTGAGGGGTGACCTCATTGCTCTTTACAACTACCTGAAAGGAGGTTGTAGGGAGGTGGGAGTTGATCTCTTCTTTCCAGTGAATAATGACAGGACAAGAGGGAATGGCCTGAAGTTGTACCAGGGGAGGTTTAGGCTGGATGTTAGGAAGAACTTCTTTACTGGAAGAGTGGTTGGACAATGGAACAGGCTGCCCAGGGAGGTGGTGAAGTCACCATCCCTGGAAGTGTTTAAAAGAAATATAGATGTGGTGCTTAGGGACATGATTTAAGCATTAATGGGTAGATAAAGGTTATGGTGGGTGGATTTAGGTTATGGTTGGACGTGATGATCTTCAAGGTCTTTTCCAACCAGGTTGATTCTGTGATTCTGTGATCCACTAATTACCTCAGGAAAGCTCAGACCAGAAGAAAGTTACAGCTTTATTTGTATGGATGAGGCACATTTTAACCAGGACTGTAGTTGCTGCAAGTTGTTTATGTCTAGCTGCTAAGCATTTCAGATGTTTCAGCTCATTTTTAATGGTAATTTTTTTAGGTTTCTTAGAGCTAGAGCCATTTCCTAGAGAGAACAACAGAAACATCGCTGCCCAAAGCAGTTAAGACAAATGTGCACAATATTTTCTGTCAAAGGCAGCACAGCCTTAGCAGTGGGGAGCAGACATAAGAGATCTCCCCATAACTAATTTAAATGCTTTATCAGAAAGAGATTTCCTTTGGTTTTGCTACACTATTTTTAAGCTCATGCTCCTTTGTTCCAGTGTCTAATGTAAATTCAGAGACCAATACATGTCTCTTCGCATGCAATTTTGCCCTTTATGGTCCCTTTTTGCCAGACTAGTTTTTAAAGCCTTTTGAAGCATTACAGACTCGACTGAATCCACCAGATGACATCTCATAGGCACAAATAGTAGAAATAGAAAAAGGAAGAGCAGAATTTTATATCTGAAGTGCAGTTCCACTCCATGCAAACAGCATCTCAATTTCAGCTACCTTCAGTTTTATTACAATAATCTCATTTTTATGCACTCATTTTTATTTCTTGTCCTTGCAGCAACAAGTGCAAAAAAAATGTGTTAGTAGCTGTTTCACACACCTCTCTCTGATAGCAGACCATTAGACAGCCACTAGACTGGAAGAATGCCTTAGCTGTGGTTGACTGAATACCTGCTCTCTTCTCTATCAGATTCCTCTTTGAAATGCCTTTTTTTCAATAACAGTTTATTAATGAGTTTTGCACACCCTGTACAGGTCCATTGACTCTTGGTTTTTTTCCTTGTCTGTGTAATACTGCACTTCATGTCTTCAGAAAAAGAGCAAAAAAGATGCCAGTCAGCCCTCACCTGAACAGTTCATTATCTACTTCAGGGCATTTCTGGGGTCAGAAGTGCTGCATGCCCAGACCAGAAGAGGCCACACTTGAAATAGAGAGGGAGCATGTGGCTCTCCTAGGACTAACAGGGTTGCTCAGATAAGGGAAAAAGGAAAGCTCTGGAAAAAGGTAGCACCCGAATAGACATGAGCAGGACCAGGCGGGGGCCAAGCACCCCACGGGTACCCATAGGCCTCTCAGCAGAGCAGCAAGAGTCTTTCTGGATGAGTCCCTATCCTGGACAGAGCAGTAGTCACAGATCATTACAATGGATCAACTGGGGACATAAGGGCTGGATCCAATTTGCAAAATTGATTCACTCCAACCTCCTTGCCTTTTCCACAAGGTCTTGCCACCTCTTAGCAGCTCTGCTCCGTCACAGGAGGTCAGTCCTTGCCCTCATGGGAGAAAATAGCTCATGGTGTATGACTCAAAAAATGAATTGAAGAAGAACCCCAAACTTCTACCCCACAGGCTCTGGGATATCTGACTTGAACAGATGGACAGCTTAGGTTTCACTCAGCAAACCCCTCAACTGCATGCTTATCTCCCCTGATCACAATCCAGTTGAAGAGAAAAATTAATTTCAAAATTATTCCCAACAAAGTGTTTCATTTATTCTGAGTAAAGAGAACAGCTTTTTTTCTGATGGGGAGAGGGAGAAAAGCTACTTCCACTTTCTACTTTTCTACTTTTTTTTTCTTGACTTGATTTCTCTATTTGTAGGTGAGAAGAAAGCAGAAGACAGATACGGTGATGGAAGCTGGAAAAGAACTGAAAAGGATTGTATTAGCACTGTGCATCCAGCCCAAACTATGGCCACTGCCATGAGCTCTTACAGACTGAACTACGGCAGCTGTGAACAGTACATGCACTTACACAAGCAGAAGAACCCTTTCGCTTGATTTTTCTTTCCTTTTTTTTTCCTATCAGTACCAAAAACATGAGTTTTGCCTCTTCTTAGAGGCCTGGACTCCTGTTCTGGTGAGCGTTCTGCAGTATGATTCAGAAAAAGTTCTTTTTTTGTCACTGGCCCCATTACCTAATGTTTTGCAGCCCTGCCCAATAAAGATTTATTCATCTCATATGTTCGTGGTTGTGACCTTATGTTCAGCCGCAGTTGGACTGCTTTGTGCTCCAAGGCTCTCGTCTCGGCATTCCAAACCCAGGAACTGCTGCGCCTGGGAAGGCCAGCCTGCAGAGCCTCACTGGACAGTAAATCAGGCCCTGAAGGCCCAACCTTTATAAATCAAGCACTCAGCTTCATCTGTTTTGTTATTGCACTGATACACCCCGAGGAAAATCACAAATAAGAGTCAAATATATTTCAAATATGTTATCTAACTTAAGCATGTTTTGCTTAGAGTCAGTTTGAATATTGCATGGCTTAGCTTTTCTTTGCATACTGGTTATCTCTGTCCTTTTTATGATGACTGTCTCTGAGTCAGCTTTTGTACTGAAAGCAGGAGCCCACCGTGAGTGCTTACATTACTGAAGTGTGCACTGAGCTCAACTCTCCAGCCCCCAAAACCAGACTTATTTCACCCATAACTTTTCTGCAGTTAAATTTTATCCTTCCACAAGCTACACATGGCTGTGCAGTTCAGAAATGTGGCTCAAAAGTTTTTTCAGAGTATTACCCTCCTTTGCTACCCCTTTCTGGCCAGAAGTGCATCATCCTCACTCCCAAAACACGCTTCTTCAGTATTCAGTCCCTCGATCCAGCCAAACCCCACTATGTTTCTCTGCTGGGGGAAACTCCATGGCAATTCTTGTGCTGAAAACTAGCAGCAGTGTTACTGTCTCTGGTCAGGGGAACTCTCTGAATAACACAGGAGGGGCTCAATTTATCCCATTAGACAGGTATAAAAATTCAGTGCTGGCACATCTCATAAAAGCAGTTGTTTCCATATCATGAGAACAGTTTAGAACTACACACCTTCTAATAGGTATTTGACAGTGATCAAAAGATCTTTTATATTAATTACTAACTTACCCTACTCACTGTGCTGAATGTGAAGGTCAAACTATGCCAGATTAATGGCCCTTTGCTACTTTTTTATAGCTAATTTGTCACCATCCATCAAGCTTTGTTAATGCCTTTACTCAACAAAATGAACAGGGCTTTCACCAGGGAAGGTGAGATATTTAGTTAATAAAAAATCATGAACATATTTCTGAGACACTCTGATGAACTCAGTACTTGAACCTTTCAACTTGCATTTGCCCAGGAGAGCATTTGATGAGATCTTCCAATTTTCTTTAATCATTTCACTCAGTGTGTTGTTTTTCATGTATTTAACTATCTTTAACAAGAATTAGGACACCAAGCAAATAAGGAAAATAAGCTGTCAGTATGGTGGGTTTGCTGGAGGGGCTAATAAAAAAGTCATCTTATCTGCACAGAATTCACTGTGGACTTTTCAAAGGACCTATCTTTTTCTCTTTACTTAAGTAGCAGAAAGTTGTGGTTGATGTGCTGCTGGTATCTGAAAAGTACTTTTCATTGATTTGAGAAGGAACACATGTGAGACTGGAGTCACTGTGTGTTTCTTCAAGAAGCAAAAGTTCACCATAGTATCAAGCCTTTCCTCAGCTTTTCTCTGTGAGAGACAAATCAACTGCATTTGACCTAAAAACCTCAGACCTAATTTTGAATAACTAGAGAAAAACAATTTTTAACAGGATTGTATTTCACTGTTTCAAACAAATGTGAATTCCTTTCCCTTTGCGTGGATTTCTCTAAACAGGGAAATCCAATTCCCTTTGGATTCTTCCCCTCTGAGTGAGGATGAGCCTGAGTCATCCTCCATTTGTTTATCTTTGATGACAAATATTACTCTGAACTTCCAAACAATGTCAGCAATGAAAACAGGGCATCTGGAGCCTGGTTCAGCTGTGCTTGCATCCCTCCACAATACTTCATAGAAGTGTGCATATGCTTAATTTTAAACACCTGAATAATTCCACTAGCTTTAGCTGGGATATATCTAACATTAAATTTGCTGGTTTAAGACCATCTTAGTCATTAAACCCATGCCCCATTTGCAATAGCAATTTGGCATTGGTACAAGTGTAGCATTCCTGGCAGCAAAACAGGCTTAACAGTATGTAAGTTTAGACATACTCTTCTGGGACCACCATGACATTTATGATTTAACACACCTACTTACCTTGCGGATGCCACCTACAGCCAGGTTGGTAGGTCTTTGGACAGACCACACTTCATGGTTCCCCTCCAGAGAGCACTGCTAAACTGACTGCTTGTCAGAGTTGTCTTTGAAAACTGCTAATTCCAATTGTTCACCTGTGAGTGCAAAATGCAAGGTGTTTGATGGAAACCATTCAAAAACACAGCCTGCTCTGCAGCAAGCAACAGATCTAGTATGGAAATTTATGTCTTTTTTCTTTAGTGATTCAAGGATGATTTAATCTGAAACAGTGATAAAAGCAGAGCCCTGGAAATTCTTTTCAGCTGTCTAAATTAAAGGTAAGTAATTCTGTAGCAGACGACAGAAAGCCACACAGAGAAAATATGAATATTAATGTATTGCAGTTTCAGTTGTCAGAGTCTTTTCTCCTTGCCATTGTTTGCTCTGCTGAGCAAGGATAGAGACGTTCTGTTGAGCCAGGCTCTTCTCACAAGAGACAGGATGAAATTGTTTCCTTGGTTAGACAGCTCACCCTTGAGGTACGCTCAAAGAATATCCTTCTTTGCACATCTATACTGCAGCTTCCAATTAGGGAGGCAATATAAGAAGCAAGAAGCAGCAGAGAAGAGAATAAGATGTTCTTTCTCTCCAGAGAGAAAATTCCATGCTGACAAAAGGGTTAGGATTCAGCAACTCAAAAAGTTTCTTTGCTTTTATCGAGCATTCATGTGTGAGAATTCCCACAGATGTGCACGACTGACTCCTTTCCTGGAGGTTGCTGGAACTGCAGCTCTCAGAACTCGAACTGCTCAGAAAGTGTAAATATTTGTCTGATCCTTTGCAGTAACACTTTTATGAAGAAAAGCTCTTTTCTCCCAATAATATTCTCATCTGCAAATGCAACAAAGCCTTTTCTCCATCTGACAGGGGTTTTCCACTAAATTCCATCTGGGCAAATAACTAAGCAAATGCTGCTGTTATTTCTACTTGCTGCTGAGTGCTGATCTTTTGTAGTCATTCCTAATGCAGTATGAGATGAGAAAAAGTTTGGTTTTTTTTTTAAACAGAGGACAACACAAAGATTATTTCCAATGTGCTGTTTGTCATCAACCAAGTTTGAGATGGCCTGACAGGGATAAGGCAAAACCAAGCAATGAACAACTCAGGTTAAATATCCAGGAAAGTTGTATTATGTCAGCTGGGATTCTAAACAAAGCCTTTGAGAAAATGTTTGGGAAAATCGCCAGTAACACTCCTATCCCCACAGTCCATGCCTTTTTTTTTAGAATACAAAACTGACTTGATTATGTTCAGGCTTATAGTTCTACCCTGTGTGTGTTCATACTTGCAATAGAATGTGATGCTTCAATAATATGCTTGTTATTTACTTGGAAGCAGAGAGGCTAAGCAGCACCTAGCCCAATCCAGCATGAACCTTGAAGCAGATTTGTGTGATTTGAGCTCTTCATGTCACCTTTGCAGTTTCTGAGGTTTTCTTTAACTTTTGGCTTTGTAGCCTTAAAGTAACTTCAGTCAAAATAGCCAAGTATTGTCAGGTTTCAGGTCAAAAGTATGTCAAAAGTAGAATTTTACATTATTTCCCCTCAACAGTAAATCCCTCCCTGCATCTGATATTCAGCCTAAGCTCACTTGAAAAGTTTTAGGTTTGCGGTTAGTGTTTCACACAGCTCTAGTTTGAAGAAAGCTGGAATGTTATAGTCCTCCTAGCAGGTTTCTTCCAAACCCCAGCTATTTTGATAGGCATCTTTGTGACTAGGAGGAGAAGTGGATCAAGACAAAGATCTTCCTGGTGTAGAGAGTCAGATTCTCAAATGATATGCACAGGACAGTGCCAAACAGAAGAAAACAAGATAGAAGATAACAATGGTTTTAGTTTTTGTTTGTTTTTTTTTTCACTTACTAGTTTCAAGTAGCAAATATTGAGGGCAAAGTTCCTTGGAAACACCTGGTGAAACACATTTACTCTTTTAGACTCATTACTACAGTAAAGATCATTTTAGAGTCACAGCAACTAACATTTTCTGCAATATTGAATAGGCAATTTCACACCCTCAGAAACAGTCAATTCCAAAACAAGGATGACACCCCCAGGTAGATGTTGCTCAACTCTTGGTGGGTATTCTGGCATAGCCTGGAAAGTTAGCAGCACACAGCTTGCCTCACCAGTGCATCATTACACTTTCCTAATACCCCAAGAACACAAGCTCTCTGTTGAGCAGCCAGCTATGAGTGACACAGGCAAGAATAGTTCTGGAGTGTCCTGCTTAAAGTCACAAGGGTGTAATCTACAAAGAGACTTAGATGCCTAAGAGTCTCAACACCTCAGCTCAGCTGCTACCTATCTTAAAGCATAATCAACGCCCCTTCTTGCCTCTGTTTATCCCAAGAAAGTCCCCTGGGCAGCTACATTTGTGCTGCTAAGCATCAGTAGAACCTTCTTTGTCCCATCTACACAGCGCAGCACCCCAGGGAAGTTCTGCACTAGAGAGATCTGAGAGGACAGATGCACTGTCTTTCAGTCTCAAACACTCAGAGCCCACCCAACAAAAGCCCTGAGGTGACCAGAGAAGATTTTTGTCAGAGGTCTGGTACAACCATGTACAACCTAAGTCTGTGCAAGGGGGGTCTGCTGGGTCTATTACATAAATGCAGCTGTCATGACACTAGCTTTAGGAGGCAAATAGGGTCCACACCTCAGGAAGGAGATGATGTCCCATCCCACTGCCAAACTGTTGCCTGCTCAAGGCTCAGGAAGCAGTTTTCAGTGTTGGCATGAGCCTTGAATGCTTGGAGAGGTGATTTTAGGAAACACATGCTCCCTGAACATGAATGGCCTCACACATAGGAATGTACCTCTTTAGTTTTGTCTCTCATTGTAAAGAATAAGAAAAAATTATTTTAAAACACATTTAGGGAAAAGGAAATCAGTTTATTTCCTATCTTTTTCCTTGCCTTTATGTCCTTGTCTGTTTCTTCATACCCATTATCCAAAGGCCATGTAAACAAAAGTAGCTAAACATCAGTTCTTTTCCCCCACTTGAAAATTTGAATTACTAACTCTTACCTGTAGTGAAATACTTTTTGCAACACCTTTTTTAACTTATCATGCAGAGCATATGTCATGCTTTGCTCAACCCAGGACAGCATATTAAAAAGAAATCTGAAGGAATTACATGGAAAATATTGCCAACTAAAAAAAAAAATATCTTTGCAACAGTCCTTGTTTAAATTATTTCAAGCATAACACCTCATATTGCAAGTTCCCTGGCATCTTACCTGTATGTTTGATCACCAGAGGCAAAGATTCTCCTTCAAGAAAGAGGATGTCCAAGGTTTCCCATCATTCAGAGTGTCCTACAGGAAGAATGATAGACCTGATGGTAAGCTGATGGTAACTTCTGGGCAGGCACGTGGTCTGTTAAGCTGAAGTCAGAGGACAATGTCCTGATCCTTGTAGGTTTATCAAACAATGCAGACTGTTACACCAACTGAAAATAAGGCCCTGTGGGTCAATGCTGCAAAACCACAAGCGTACCATCAACCAGAAAGCAGTATTAACCTCTAATCAAACAGGGCTCTCTTGGCAGGTTGTGTTATGCAACTTTTCTGAAAGCATGCTAGATATTGGCAGACTCTGAGAAATATTGTCCAAGTCCTTCTCTCTCTTGCTCACTCTTTTTCTTCTTTTTTAATAGTCAATTTGGTGTCCTGGAGAGAGAAAAAATGTCCTATGAAGAAATCACGTTGAAGCTTGATTTTTCACTGCCAAAGTACTTGGGACACTCATTTTTTCCAGCCTTTCTATAACTCGTTATCACTACTGCTGATTCATCTGATGCTGAGGGAAAAACAGTTTTATGGGAACATGAAGAGGTCACAACTGAATTGTTTTGGCTGTTATAAATGGCTCTGCAAACCATTCTCTGCATTGCTGTGAAACAGATTTTCATAATTTCTGAATCAAAGCTGGTGCTCCGGGGCAGAAGGATGTCCAGAGCAGTTGAGAAGCATATAGCCTTACCACTCGGGCAGAACGCACACCTCTCACCCAGCTGTGGTGAACTTCACTCTCCTGCATACTGCTGAAGCATTGCTCCACAGCAATCCCATTCAGCTTTCTCCAGTGGGATAAAAATGTCTGTAACCTCCCCTGTAAATCCTCATGAGGTGCAGTAAATCAGGACTTTTACCTCAAGATGCCTCTGGAGAACATAAAAGCTTTGCTTTTTTTTCCCCCTACCTCCAAAACTTGCACAGGTATTTTGTTGGTATGGAAACAAATAAACCATTTAATTGTTTCTCCATTCCTTCATAAAATCCCGTGTGTTCTCCACACATATGTGCACATAAATATATTTGAAATCAAGTTCATTAATTGCAATGAATAACTATTTCAGTGAATTCCAACTGCAATTGCTGTCTGCAAATCTTTCACGGAGAAGTCATGAAAGAAACATTTTTAGCAGAAGTTATCTATAAATTGCTTTAACAAAAAATGCTTGAATATTTTGCTGCTTGTGAATAGCTCATTGTAAATAACTATAACAACACTATGTGTAACTGCATCCCATTAATCAATCAGATGGTTTTATGTCTGTTCCCTTTTCAGAGGCAGAACACCAAGTGATGAGAATATAGAGTATGCAGCTGAACGTAGCATTGACCTGTGGTGAATCTTTAAGCCTTTTGGCTTTTCTCAAGATTTTTTGAGATTATTAATCAAATAAATGTGTGCGTGTGTGTTCATGTTAAGATGCCAGAGATAGGTCAGCAAGAAGCATAAAACTGATAAATCACTTCAGACTTTCAAGAACCACTCCTAGATATTTTCCTTACCATGACCTGCACTGTACAAAACATATGACATATGTGACCTAAGAGGCTGTTGAGCTAATCTTCACCTGGTGAAATTAAAGAGCATTTTACAGCCCACACACTAAAATGAGTCTTAAATTATTTTTAGGCAAAGTGACATAGTAAGAGAGGGTAAACTTGCTCCCATCCTGAAACAGGTTTGCCTTGCAGTTCTCCCACTCTCCAGAATAAATATCCCACAAGCAGGCTGAACAGTGAGTTCATTGGACTGCTGCATTAAAGGGGAATGGTGCCAGCATGAGGACAAAGGCCATTGCTGCTACCTGTTCTGCATGAGACTATCCTGAACCAGGCATGCCATTTTCCCACCACTTACTGCATTAACACCTTCAAGCAAAGCAGAGAGAGGAAGGCTGCTTGTGTTTGGCCTCCTCTTAGGTTTCAGGCATGGGGTGGTTGCTGCATGATTATCATCACCACAAAGAAGGTTGTTCTGGACAGAGCAGAAGTCAAACTTCAGCTGCTCAGAAAGCAGGCTAGGGTGCCAACACATTTTAAGCACATCCAGCATTAGGCTGCAGCTGAGAGAAAGTCTTGGGATTCTAGTGTGGGAGGCAAGCACCTACATCTCTCCTAAATCCTATCTCAGATGCCTTATTCCTCAAATAAAGTTCTTGGTGCACTTTGTTCCATCTCAGTCAGTTACTTAATCACTGAAATTTTGAATAGTTTTCATTAAGGTCTTCTGTGGGAAGGTTGGAATAAGCATAATGAAAAAAAAGCAAGAATAAATCTTCTCAGGACATGTTCAACTGAGGGCTGATGGTTCAGATTACTGTTGGCATCAGCTGCTTCCGAGCATTTCCAGTCCTGGCATTTATGAGAGTAGTGATAACATATAGCTAACATCTGTCAATCCCTATTTCAACTGCAGAACTCACAGTTGAAAAAACATACTTCTAAGCACTGCAGTTTGATTTTCTTTTTAAGCACGTAGCTTCTTTATCCCTTCACATAGGAATGGATTTCATAGGAAATTTAAGATAAACAGAAGAGAAAGTTCTGTATAGACATGTGGTGTTCATCAAGGAGAACTTCCAAATCAGCAGGAGTTTACCTTCACAGAGCTGGAAACCATCATGATACCATCATCATCTGCTCATTTAGATCCCACTAACCATTAGCTCCCTTGTCTGCCAGTTTGACCGACAGAACTTTCAGGACGTTAGTCTCTGGAGATTCATAGAATGGGGGGAAAAAATAACCTGTCATGATGGGTACTTGCCTGTTTGTATTCCTAGGCATAGGTCTTGAGCCAGTTACTCCTTCAGTTACTACTATATGCCAGATCACCATAGCAATCAGAGCAGAAAAGTTTGCTTGCTATGATACTAAGGATTAGGAAGAAATTCTTTAGTGTGAGGGTGGTGAGACACTGGAAGAGGTTGCCCAGGGAAGTTGTGGAAGCCCCAACCCTGGAAGTGTTCAAGACCAGGTTGGATGGGGCTTTGAACAACCTGACCTAGTGAAAGGTGTCCCTGCCAATGCAGGGGGGTTGGAACCTGATGACTTTAAAGTCCCTTCCGAATCAAAACATTCTATGATTCAGTGATGATGATGATGATGATTGCTCTTGGCCATACATCATACAGAAGCACAGGGCACACTTATGTCCTCCCATCAGATGGATACACGTGCAGCCACTTAAAATTTCCAGTGATTAACAGTATCTTCCTTTAAGCGTCAATGGTTTGTTTTGAATCTAGTCGCTGACTAGATTATGTCATGTATTTTTTTTTCCCTGATATTTCCATTTAATTTGCTTGTTATTTCTTTTTTCATGACTGTATTAGCTTCTGATAATTTTCAATTAGTTTCTTTCAGTGTTCATACTCCTCAAAAGTTGTTACTGTTTTGTTTCTCATTACATTCCTTTCCCAGTTTGGACACTCCATGTACTCACAGTAATTCAGTAGAGGCTTTGTAAGTTGCAGTCCTCCATGTGATGCAGCCTGAGACACAGGATGTCTCATAGACCACTACACAGGGGAGATATACTACAGAAGGTAATTTCTCTTGTCAGCATAAGAGATCCCATCCATGGCCCTGTTGGATGAAACAGGTCTGGGTGTACCAGGTGAAATCCTTTCTCTGTCAGGAGAGCATCTGTCACAGAGCTACAATTTCTCCATTTTTATGGAGAAATCTATTTCACCCCAACTAAACTTTGAATTTTACAGAATTAGCTCATCCATTCTCCAAAACTCCACATGTTCTAAAGTAATCTCAGGGTGTGATGAACCCCTTGCTGTCGGAGGCCACAGGATGACTTCTCTTCCTGCATACACCAAGCCAACCTTTGCCCTTTAAGCATGGGACATTTTTTCCTCTGTGGACCACAACAGGGAGTCTGCATCCAAAGCTCTTTCCAAGGTAAGTCACTATATGCACCCTGCATAGCATCCTGACCACTAATCCAGAGCTCCCTGTCACAGAAACAAGGTGATCTCTAAAGACCACTCACAAAGAAGGTGACTGAGAGACAGCTTCTTCCAAACATCTACAAATATAAGCAGATTTTCTCTCCACCTTTGAGTTATTTTCCCAGGAAACATGTTGAAGTTTGTCCTCAGCACAGTTGACCTTTGACCTAAAGCAGATTCAAGAATTCCAAGTGTCACAATCCAATATTCAGATACGTGGCCATTTTTTATGATCTCGCCAGGACAAAACAAAGGTGCACAAACAGACACTGGGGCTGGTGTGCAGTCTCACGAGAGATCGGGCAGAGCCCCCTTGCTTTCTAATACATCTCACCAGAGTGGGAGGCTGGTGTGGCTGGACTCTGCCTTCCCTCTCCTGGTATAAGCCACACAGCAGCTGCACCCATCTGTCCAGCAGGACCTGTGAAAAGGTTTAAAAGTAATCACAAATAGTGAAATTAAGATGCAGATGAGGTCAGACATCACGTGCACACCAAGCTTTATTGGAGTTACACAGCAAAATCCCTAGAGTGGATAAGACAGAGAGGAAAACAGAGACAGAAAATAAAGGAGAAAGCAGAAATATGGAGGTTAGCAAGTGAGGATAGCTACCACCATGGTCCAGCGATGTCGTTGGTGGGGAAGCACTTCGGTGAGAAAGAGGTTCACTACACCCATAGTGTGCCAGATTTTTGTACAGTTCTTGCCCACTCCCCCCCTTTCTCCCTGTCCTCTGTCTTCTCGTGCTTCAGAGATAGGAAGGGGGGTATGGTGCCAGCACTAGGTCCTACAGATAGTCTTTGTTTGGCTAATTAACAAGATAAGCCACTGATCAACAGTAAACAGGAGGTTGAGACAACTCGGCACCACAGGATTAGTTTATTGCAGTAGACATTGGGCCCTAGGAGGCAACTTGAGACTGGCACTCTCTATCTTTTCCTGCTAAGTCAGTGGTTTTCATGAAATCTCAAGGCCTGGTTATCACTGGATATTTTGCTCCAGCACCAGCTGTAGAGCTGCTTTGTCTTCAGTCTCACCATGTCCCACACCAAACTCCCCAGTTCTCAGGTGCCTGCAGCATTTGTACACATCACCGGGGAGTAAAAGGATTTGGTGGGTTGCTGAGACATCTCTTTAGTCCAGCAACAAGCCCTGTTTAGCTCTTAGATGTCTCAAGACAAACACCAGACATCCTGAGTGCCAAAGTACACTGCTTATCTCTTGGATTCTTTGAGACAAGCACTATGCATCCTGAATATCACACCAAGAAAGTGAATTTGTAAGTATAATAATGGCTCCATCACTGCAGGGGATTTCACTGGATACCCACAGAAGATGCTGCTAAAGTTTTCTAGTCTGATTCTTCCGTAGTTATTTTCCCAGTTTCCATTTCACTCATTCTGATAAGCTATTCGTTGAGCAAGAATTATAATTGTGATAGTATTTTAAAATTAATTTTATGGTCTAATTTGATAATGTGTAGTTGTAAGGAAAGACTTGATTCAAAAAAAATCTGTAAAATTGCCTGCTACTTTTGGCAACAATATAATATTCTTCTGCTGGTTTTATAACACACAGTCAGCCATACCTGATCCTTGTGGAAATTAGGCTTGAAAGAAGCTTTGATATTGATATTGATATATTACAAACCCTTTGAGTATTTCAAAGCCCATGACATTATGGTAGTGACTTACAATATGTCTTGATGAAGATCTTAGCCCAGGGTGTCAATACCAGAGAAAATCTCTAGGTTAAATAACACTGCACATAATGCTGAACAAAAGCCACTGTCTCTTTCCCATTTGAGTTTCGATAGCTAAAGGATACAACCAAATTAACTGTGGCACAGCCCCAGGCATATACAATTCCCTTGCCTAGCTACCTTGCTAATGAGCTGGATGAAAAATGTCAAAGAACCATCAGTCCAAACTTCGCTTTTTGTTCAAGCAATGTTCACTCCCGCAGAGGCAGCAGTTATTCCCCATGTCAGTAGTCACCAGCACAATTCTTTAGAACAAAACTCAAAACCTTTTTTCAGCATCTGAAATGAATTAGTTCTGTGATTGGGCTGTGGCAGGATGTAATGAATAATTTCTCTGCAGTTGCTCATTTGTACTTGCAATAATCTTCACTACTTGAGTATGCTTTTACTTGTCAGTAGGGCACCCAAGCACTGTTCACTGAAAAGTAATTACCATTTATAGTCCAGCAGTGCAACAGATAACCCTACAATGAAATAATTTCTGCTCCTGTGGATCCCAGCTCATTCTTTCTTCACGTTGCAAGGCAGAAAACTCAAACCTGAACATTTCTGGGATATGAACTTGGGGCTACAATTCACAGAATCACAGAATCCTAGGGGTTGGAAGGGACCTCGAAAGATCATCTAGTCCAACCCCCTGCCAGGCAAGGTCACCTAGAGCACATCACACAGGAACTTGTCCAGGCGGGTTCTGAATGTCTCCAGTGAAGGAGACTCCACAACCTCTCTGGGCAGCCTGTTCCAGTGCTCTGTCACTCTCACAGTAAAGAAGTTTTTCTGATATTTACATGGAACCTCCTATGCTCCAGTTTGCACCCATTGCCCCTTATCCTATCACTGGACGTCACTGAAAAAAGCCTGGCTCCATCATCCTGACACTCCCCCTTAACATATTTGTAAACTTTGATGAGGTTGCCCCTCAGTCTCCTCTTCTCCAAGCTAAAGAGACCCAGCTCCCTCAGTCTTTCCTCATAAGGCAGATGTTCCACTCCCTTAATCATCTTTGTGGCTCTGCTCTGGACTCTTTCAAGCAGTTCCCTGTCCTTCTTGAACTGGGGGGCCCAGAACTGGACACAATACTCCACATTCAGCCTCACCAAGGCAGAATAGATGGGGAGGAGAACCTCTTTTGACCTACTAACCACACCCTTTCTAATGCACCCCAGAAGGCCATTGGCCTTCTTGGCCACAAGGGCACATTGCTGGCTCATGGTCATCTTGCTGTCCACCAGGACCCCCAGGTCCCTTTCTCCTACCCTGCTCTCCAGCAGGTCAGCCCCCAACCTGTACTGGTACATGGGGTTGTTCTTCCCCAGATGCAAGACTCTACACTTGCCCTTGTTGGATTTCATCAAGTTTCTCCCCACCCAACTCTCCAGCCTGTCCAGGTCTCGCTGAATGGCAGCACAGCCTTCTGGTGTGTCAGCCACTCCTCCCAGCTTAGTGTCATCAGCAAACTTGCTGAAGGTACACTCTGTTCCCTCATCCAAGTCGTTGATGAAAATATTGAACAGTACCGGTCCCAGTACCGACTCCACTAGTCACAGACCTCCAACTAGATTCTGTCCCATTGACCACAACTCTCTGACTTTTTCCTTTCAACCAATTCACGATCCATCTCACTACCTGATCATTCATTTTAAATATCCAGCAAGTCTGCAAACCTTTTATATTCCTTCTCTCTAAGAGAGGGTAGTGGGGTCACAGTGCAGTCAGTTGTTGCAGATTAGGACTTGATTTCAGATTTTGCTACAGTGTTTGTGATTTTGAGCACAACACTTAAGTTTTTTATGTTTTTGTTCTCTTGCTCAAACCTAAGCATTCAGATTGCCCACTTCATATCATTTATAGTAAGATTAATTTATTACTTCTACCATGTTTAGCTACTGCAGTGAAAAAAAACATCAGGGGGACTTTAAAAAAATGGAGTATCTGTTGTCTTTCAGCTGCAAGTGAAATAAAAAATCAAGCCCATTTATCCCCCTTATGAACGAGTTGACTACAGCACCCATACTTATAAAGGAGTAGCATCTTCATCAACAGACTATGTTAGAACTTCATTCATAAGAAGTTTCTTCACTTACATTAAGGATATTAATGGTCTCTTTCAGAAGGAACAACATCCTACAGTGCAGGTTTTGCACAGACATACCTCCATGAAAACTCTGATAACGATATGCACAGAACACCAAGAAAAATACACACCAAAAGAGCAAGTACTGGATTATTCCTTTCAGATGATGAATGGCGATGCCACCATTTATTGAAAAAATGCTTTCACTTGGATGGTTTCCATTTTCCCTTTTCAGGGCTAGTCATGTTATTTCTCCAGGATCTGTGAGGTCTTTTTTCAATTATCAGTCAGGAAAATGTTGTTAAACTTTTTGTTCTCTCTCATTTTTACTCCTGATCAAGAAATTACCTATGGGTCCAAGCCCAGGATCAATATTGTCACCTTTGCTGTGACATGATGTGACATTTTCAGCTTGGCAGAAAACAGTTGCCAGGGCCAGAGACACAACTTCCACCTTGGACAGGAAATAAGCCTCTTAACTGATGTTTCACATCTGAAAGTAACTTCTAGTGGACTTATATTTACTGCATACTCACACTGAAATAGAAGAATATAAAAGAAGACCTGAAAACACACAAAGGCAGGTATCTCATATAATGTGGGAAATTAGAAAATAAAAAAAACAACAACCAATTATAAGATCTGGAAGACACTCTGGTGCTGTAGGTGATGCAAAGCCACGCAGATTTTGGGTTACAATGACCTTCAGATTCCTTGGTTAGAGATCCCTCCTCCTGCTCCCTCCTTCCCCATTATGTGAAAAGGTTGAAGTACAAAGTAAACCCAAATCTAAGCAGCTATGTTGCAGCATGCTGATTAACACTTGTATTTACTGTGAACCAAACCAAACCAAACTTATCTGGGAAAGGAATTTCCAGTGCAGTAACATGAGCTCTGAAGTATGTTTTTTCAAACATTTTAATTTTAAAAATTAATTTTCTAAATTAATGTTTACTCTTGCATTAAGTCATTTGAATTTCAGGAAGTAATAGGATCCCTGAGTTGGCTTTACATTCTTGTTGTACTCTTAGCACAAACTTAAGCCTGTCATAGTGATCCTGCAGAAAAGTCTGCAGCTCAATTACTCTTCTCCTTTGCTTCCCACCTTCATGTAAGTTCTAGTGATGTTTTATTATCTTGTGGTTCAGTCCTAACTAAACTTTGGTTTTGAAAGAATCAGTTGCTATTACAAGGTTTTAGATTTATTGCTGCTACCAATCTGGTAGACATCTGGATTTAATGTGAAGACATCTGATTCAAGGAGTCTTGGTTGGGACCCTTCTCTGGCTCTATCTCCTATGGTAAAGCCTGACAGAATTTAGTGCAGCTGAACCTCTACTCCAGCATTTAAAATCCAGACATAAAATCTACACCTTCTGCTACAGAACAAGACTGCTAAAAAAGAGTGGTTTCATTTCCTATGAAGAAAAGCTGAGAGAACTGGGGCTGCTTAGTTTTCAGAAGAAAAGGCTGAGAGGGGATCTTAATAATGTCTATAAATATCTGAAGGGTGGGTGTCAAGATGAAGGGGCTGGTCTCTTTTCAGTTGTACCCAGTAATAGGACAAGGAACAATGGGTATTAGCTAGAACATAGGAAGTTCCACCTCAACATGAGGAAAAACTTCTTTACTGTGAGAGTGACAGAGCATTGAAACAGGCTGCCCAGAGAGGTTGTGGAGTCTCCTTCTCTGGAGACATTCAAAACCCACTCTGATGCATTCTTGTGTGGCCTGCCCTAGGAGATCCTCCTTTACAGGGGGTTGGGCCAGATGATCTCTAGAAGTCCCTTCCAACCCCTAACATTCTATGATTCTATGATTTGGAGAGCATGAAATACGGAACACTTCTGAAAAGCTACTGTAAGAGCATGGGCATGCAATGGCCATGCTTGAAAAGGTTGGTCTTAATTTTTGTTAGCAGCTATAGCCTTTTCAAATCTATTCTTCCAGCTGCTGAAAACACAGTATATAAACCAAACTTGGGCACTTAATAACTGCATTAAAAGATAGCAGATCTGCCCTGCCTCAACCCTGGTCTTCACTGCCTGGCAAACTGCAGATACATCTCACTGGAGGCTGGGAGAAGACGTCCCTCTACTGAACAAGACAAAGTGAGAGCTGAACTCTGGTCTTTTTGACCTCCACTTGTTGCCACTTTTGAAGAAATGTATACTCCAGAAGTATTAAGAAAGATAACAAGTGTATTTGTATATCTCCAGGAAGCTCAGGAGATGTTTTGGGTATAGATGGCAAGGTGTTGGCAGCAGGGGCTGCAGGGTGGCCTCTGTGAGGAGAGGCTGAGGCTGCCCCCGGCCGGACACAGCCAGTTCCAGCTGGATCCAACCAACCCCCCACAGGGCACAACTGAGCCCTGCAGCTGAGGTGGTGGCACCTCGGGGAAAGTGTGTGTAAGGAAAGACAGTAAATGCCAAGAAATAATAATAATTAAAAAAAGGACCTCCAAGGCCAGAGCAGTAGGAAGTGCTCCATGGCAGAACTAAAGACACCCTCAAAAGGATTTTAGCCCAGGGACAACACCCTGGAGCAGGGGAAATGAATTAAGAAGGAAGGAACAGAGACAGAAAGGAGCAAGGGGTTGCAGAAAGAAACCACAACCTCCTGACCTCCACATCCTGTGTCACTTGTCACTTTGAACTGAGCGTAAAGCTCCAGTGACACAAAGGAGAGTGAGACAGCAGCTGTATGGGGGCTTGGCTGCTGGCTGGGGCAAACCCATCAGAGCAGGTTATTTACTTTAAAACACGTTACCATTTTTGAAAGCAATGACTATTTATCACAGATACCTTTCTAAAAGACAAAAGGACATGTCATGATCTTGCGAAGAGCCCATTAAGTAAAGGAAATAATCCTGAAAATCAGCTAAGTCTTCTAAGTTCCAAATTTTTGCCCACTATCTTCATAATGAAAAGTAATTGAACTAATTGGACAAAGAGATCCTCAGTTCAGGTTTCAGGTAGGAGTTCCTGATATGCAGCTGAAGGCTGCAGTTTCATCCTCAGGCTGTAAGATACAGATCTCCAAACCTTAGTGATAATTTGAAAGACAAATTTAAAAAAAAAAACAACAGGCAACAGAAACAAGTGGGTCTGCTATTAGAAAGTTTCAAAGTGGCTGAGGAAAATACATAACCCAAAAGGATTTTAACTGTGTCTTTTACTTTAAATATACCACTTTCAACACACTTGTGGCTGGTAATTTTTCATTTTATCCAGGTTTATGCAGATGTCATTGTTGAAGACAGAGGAATCCTGATTCATCACTACCATTCAGCACCATTTGATGCATCCAAGCTCCAAGAAGTTATCAAAACAGGTGACAGCTGTTCTCAATAACACAGAGACAAAACCAACACACAATCCTCAGCCTACTGATAGAGTGCACTCCTGTTTGCTGGGCACCCGACTGCACGTGCTCAGTATCTCATAGGATCAGATCAAACTAACAGAAGTAGAAAAAATTAGGGAGTCCAAATGCTATTTCTGTGCACTGTGCAGCCAGAAATTTACTCCACATACTTCAATTAATGAAGCCAAACAGCCTTTGGCAGATAAACATGAGTATGATTTCTGTCTGAGCAAGTATCACTTGCAATTCATTCTTGATTATAAATCCGAACTGAGGTTCCCAAACCTGTTTTCTTACAATTCATGGGAAAAGCATAGTCTTCAGTGAGCACTAAACTCTACAGTCCTCATTTGCACCTGTCAGCTTACATTTCTTAGGAATAATAGTGCCTGGGAGTTTGTTCCCACATCCAAAGTAGAAGAGGGAGATGCATGAGCAATACTTCATCTTTGGTGCTCAATGCAATTTTTCTAAACCAAACACTGCTTTACTTGCTTTAGCATGTAAAAAACAAGCAAATTCTCTAGAGGAGAAATAATGTATTTTATTTGACTCACTGTAGTGACTGGATGATAGGTAAGGTCAGGCTGTGGGAGTTGGAGTTGTTCCACCTGAAGAAGAGAAGATTCTGAAGGGACCTTATAGAGACCTTCCAATACCTGAAAGGGACCTTTAAGAAGGCTGGGGAAGAACTGTTCACAAGAGCATGTAACAATAGGACAAGGAGTAATAGTTTTAAGCTAGAGAAGGGTAGATTTAGGTTGGACATTAGGAAAACGTTCTTTACTATGAGGGTGGTGGGTCACTGAAACAGGTTGCCTAGAAAGGTGGTGAAGGCCCCATCCCTGGAGACATTCAAGGTCAGGCCTGATGGGGCTCTAAGCAATCTGGTCTAGTTGGAGATGCCCCTGCTTATTGTAGGGGGGTTGAACTAGATGACCTTTATAGGTTCCTTGCAGCCCAATACATTCTATGATAAGTTTTCAAGCACAAAACCACTTTTCTGAGTACACCCTAAAAGTTCATCCATTTTCCTCAAATCTATGAGTAGTGACAGAAAGAGATAAGGTGATAACTCTCCCTAAAAACTTGCCCTCACTTTTACTCTGAGATTTCATCAGCCAGCCTCCATGAACAGTACCATTTCTTCAGACGTTATGGCACACGGAGTAGCACCTCAGCTATAAATCTCAGTAGACTTCTCAACTCAGGAGGCCACCCCACTGAAGCCCATGATTTTTCCAAGCTGTGTTGAAAAGTAATTTTAAACACTCTTGTCTCAACCAGGTTGGTGTCTGAAGCAATTTGACCTGGCAGTGTTGCAATGGCTGAAACTGATTGTAGCTGACTCGCAAGAAGCCTGCTGGCAGCTCTCATGCACTCATCTAAATGTTGAAAGCCATTTAATTACAATTGTATGTGTTCTTCAGGGTTTTGTTGTTAAAATGAAAATAGGATGAGTGCTAATAGAATACTTTATGGAAAGGTGCTGTTTAGTTTTAAACTATCTCATGATGAAAAGGCACACACACAGGAGGAATTTCTGTTCAGGTGAAACAGAAGAGGATTTCTATCCCAAAGACACAACAACGTAAGTAAGTCCAACATAAGCTACAAGCTAAGAAAAAAAATTCAACCTTGGAAAATTTGCAAAGTATTTCTAAAGACCAAGAATTCAGCATCTAAAAGGAATTTACTTATTTACACCAGAGGTTACAGACAAAATGCAGACTTGCAAGAGGAGATGGATGCTCTCCAACTGTTCATACGTCAATGCTTTTTGAGGTGTGAGTAGAGTGTGATAATCACAAAAATCTGCCATCTTTTCCTGGACTTCTAGATCATAAACTTTAAAAATTGGATGAATGCTTTACATTTAGAAGTGTCTTGCTTTACATTCAGAAGTGTCTGCAAACAGCAAGCTGAACCCCAAAACTTAACCAATGCCACCCATCTTTACCATGTTAAGAAATATTTCTATTAACATTAAACTATACATGTGAGCAGGGAGTGCAAAATATAAATAAAAGACACTTCAAACCCCTGTAGTCTGAGACACCGTGTACTGAGTCATTGTAGGCATGATTCTGCAGCTTGCTTTAGTTTGCCACAAATGGCATTAGTCCGGAGCATTTTAAAATGGAAGATAAGCCACAGCACAGAAAAATCTCTGCTCAACATGAGCCCCTCTCAGCTAATAGCACTGGTGCATAGACCCTTCATCAGAAAGAGCTGTTGTCCTAAAATTAGAGCTACAAAGGATAAAGGGTAGGTAATGAAAAATTTCTCTTTTCCTGATCTTATTTTATCTCCTTCAGCTGTCTGGAGTGGAACTGAGTTGTCTTAAAGTGTAAAATCCTCTCTGTGTTGATTATTGCAGGCAATGAATGGATACACATGTAGCCAGTATTCTGTATTCTCCTCTGACAGCTCAAACCAGAAACAATTCAGGCATAAACTTCATTTAGTAGCTGCTGAGACTATGCTTTCCTCCCCTAGCTTTGTAAGCAAATGCAAAATTTAACTTTAATCTCTGCCCTTTAAGCCACATGAGTTTGGTAAAGGTGTGGGGCCTGATTCAGTTCTGCTGGGCCTCATGAGTTTTTCAACTAAATTGCTTTAACATGAATTGGACAGAAAATTCACCGGACCTCAGCTTAACTATCACTTTTTAAATTGATTAATTAGGACTATGACACACACATACAGAGCTCCAAAATTACACTGGGTACAAAAGAAAAAAAATCCTGAAAGGGCATTTATTGTAAAATTTCGGGTAGCTACATGTTGTGTTCACTGAGCTGTTGCCTTGGAGGAGTCTAAACACAAAAGCCTGCAAAGAGATTTAATGGACTGATCTGTATGGACAGAAGGCAAAAATCACACTAACAAAGAAAGAAGATAACGAAGCTTTTGTGAAGCCCTCTGTCTTTGAGTTAAGTTGCAGTCTGCTGAATGTCAGAAAAGGTAATACGATTTTTCACTGAAAAGAAAAACAGAAGGTCTTCATTTGCCATTAAAACAAGCACAAGATGGTGAAACTGAACTGACTGTAATTTGTTATACGGTCACTAGGCTAATATCTGAGCCTCAGCAATCTGCTGACTGCTCATAAAAATATTCTGTTTAGCAACAGTTCTGCTGATCCTGTATAACAGATTTGCTGTATTTTCTCTTCCTTTCACTTTATTGCAAAGGATATTTATACAGAAATAGAAAGCTTGCTTCTGAGGAGTTCATCTATTCCTTCTGGCATTTCCACCCCTGTTATCACAAACAGATGATCAAGACCTGACATGGAGTATCAGCTGAGAGAGCTGGCCAAACCCTGCCAAAGCAGAGGACCCTGCTGCTGACTCAGAGTGGAATGCTCTCTCAGGAGGACTCACAGACTGAGGCTTCTGCATACTGGCCTATGTTTGTCATAAACTTGCTAAGTAAACTGTCACTTTGACCTGTGTATACGTGTTTGTGCTCACACACACACACATTCTCTAGTTCATATGCGCCCCACATATCACCATTTCTTTTTAGCATTACCACTAATAACAAAAAGAACAAGGAACGGTTTAGTTTATTGTGATTGTCATTAATCCTGCCACAGCAGGGGGGGAAGGCTACTCAGACCTAGTTCAAATTCTCTGCCATGGATCTTCCCATGTACTGTGCATGGGGGACGTATCCCACCACGCATCTTCCAGTCAGACACCTTCAACAGCCTCATTTGTGTTCTTTTGATTTTACTTGGTACTGCTTAACAGAGGCCTGGCAACAAAATGGATTCCCACTGGTTACAAATACACGCCAGTAACAATCTCCATAGGATGTCTCACTATCCTCTTACTGGTTGCCAGTTGTAGGGGTGGGAGTTGTAGTTCCTTAAATGATTATTACATTGACATAAATTATCATTGTATACAAATGTTTATCTGGTTTTAAAAGCTGCTGAAGTTACTATTAAAGTAGCTGGATACTCTTCAAGCAAATTCAGAGACATATTTTAAAATACAAGAAATCTACTCAACTTTGTCACTGGGAAGTTGAATTAAGGTAAAAAAGTTAAGATACAGTCAACATAAAAGCATGCTCAGTAGAAATTCTGCTGTTACACTAATTGCAGTTGCAAAATTGCCTCATGTCATAGGTTTTTGGAAGAGCTTTTGCTATAAAAAACTCAGTCCAGGTTCTCGGATAGCAGGGACTGCTGCACAGAACATCCCAGAGCAGTTAGGTTAAGTGTAACAGCTGGGTTGCTGATGAAAAGAATAAATAAATTCATTTTTCAAACTTGCCAAAATCAAAAGCTCCCACTGATATCTCATTTTCTAAAGACTGTAGTGATTCATCATGGATATTTGACCCACATCCTTTTTTTTGCCCTTCTAAGTTTGAAAACTGTCTGCTGCAGCTACTGCCATAGGAGAAGAGCCTGGTTGCTTTAAGCTTGAAGGAAAGGATTCAGTCCTTCATAGATCTCCAGACAGACAGAATGCCAGCAGGTGAAGAGCACTCTTAAAGGCAAGGAAAGCAGACTGGCAAAGACCAAACTAAATGTGTTTGTCTTATATCTATGTTTGGCAAAGCTCAGTGTTAAAAATCAGCTTTTCTGTTAAAATCAGCTACATTTACCAATGAGGGAGGTGTGAAGTTAATAAAAATACAAGACAACCACTACAAAACTAAACACACCACATGCCCAAAGGGTAAATGCCAACTCAGTTAATGTTATGATAAAGAAATTGTCTTGAGCAGAGGTTCCCCAAACCTCACTTTCTTTTTTTTTTTTTTTGCAAAGGAAAGAAAAAACTTGTTTAGGATTAATCCTTTCTATGACAGACTCTGCTTTATAGAGTCATAGAATGGTTTGGGTTCAAAGTGACCTTAAAGATCATCTAGTTCCAACCCTCCTGCCATTGGCAGGGACACCTCCCACTAGATCAGGTTGCTTAGGGCCCCATCCAACCTGGTCTTGAACACTTCCAGGCAGGGGGCTTCCATAACTTCTTTGGACAACCTGTCCCAGTGTCTCACCACCCTCATAATGAGGGACTTACTCCTAATGTCTAGCCTACATCTACTCCTTCCAGTTTAAAGCCATTACCCCTCATCCCAGATAAAGAGTCCCTCCCCAGCTTTCCTGTAGCCCCTTCAGGTAGTGGAAGGCTGCTATAAGGTCTTCCCAAGGCCTTCTCTTCTCCAGGCTGAACAACACCAACTGTCTCAGGCTGTCTTCATAGGAGAGGTGCTCCAGCCCTCTGCTTATCTTCATGGCCCTGAAGATAGCATTTGTTATTCTAGCTCATTCAAAGCAGCTGAAACCTACTAAAGACCACTGCAGTCTGAGGGCCAGCACAGCCCAGTAGCAGCTCCAGCTAGCTGTCATGGCTAGAAAAGACCTGTGAAAACAAGAGTAGTACCTCCCATTCAACTACAGTTCAACAATAACTCACAGGGGCCTCCATCCCCCAGTGGAAAGCAATTACTCCTTCTCTCCAGAGGGAGATGTAGAGGCTCCAGAAAGCCCCATCCCTTCTTACCTATTAAAATCCTCTGAGGCAGCCAACAGACTCCAACTGGGGCTCATTTGGGCAGGAAGAGTAGTAAGTAACTACTGCAATGGAGCCCCACAGCCCTCAGAGGAGGACAGCACACTCTGGCTGAGGGGAAAGGGATAGTGTGCAGGTTATTCAGGCTTTCCACATTGCACTGTAGCTTTTCTGCTTTTTTCCTCCTTCAGTAAAACTCTGTTCTATTATAGTCTTTTATTTAACACAGTGCTGGCACAGGGGGAAATGCTGCTCCTGGGAAGCTGAGGCTGTTTGATTTTATAGCACAGGCTTTGGAAAGAAGTGAGTGAGCCATGGTAGTTCATGTTTTTTAATTAAACTGGCTGGAAAAGCAGAGTTCTGCTGTTGATCCTGCTGCTCAGTGCCTGGGAGAGGGTTACAGCGTGTTTTTGTCTTTGCATTTTAACAGTTTTCACCAATTGCCTCAGCTGCATGTCTCAGTAAAGCTGATGGAAGTTTACACAACTAAAACAGAAAACAACATTTCAACTACATAATACGTAGAATCTCATGCCTTTTTCCTGCTATATCTGTGGGAAAATAATGGAAATCAGCAGGAGATCTAAAGCTACAGAAATATGTTATGAAGGCCTGACTGCCAGGATTCAAAAAGGGATGTGACACTGAGCGAGACCATCAGAAGCCTGTTCTGAGAAGTGAGGCACATTGTGGTAGAGCTCTGACACATCTGATGACAAATTTCAGAGCCATCAGAGAATCTGACTCAGTTCTCACCACAACTGTTGTGCTTGGATGGGATCCAGCAAAACAGACTAGCACTTGAAGACTAGTTGTTAGAGATGTAGGTGGGCAGCAGAGAGCAGCTCCCACCTCAGAAGAAACTTCATCTTTGGAAGAGAATTTGTAATTTTATAACTATCCCAAACTTACATCTGCATAGTGCCCCAAGTGTAAACAGTATTGGGTACTGGAGCTGACATATAAAAAATGTGCAACTGCACTGCTAGAACTGTGTCATGAATGCATCACTACAGTCTAGAATTAAGCAACACCAGCAGTAGATGATGAGTATACTAAACAGCCAGTCGCTGGGTTCCATCATTTGAAGATGTGATCTGCTCTCAGAAGATATGATAGTTCAGATCTCCAAGGAAAATATAATAAGAGGTGTGGGTGACTTAATAAGTGTGACTTTTGCTTCTGAGTAATGATCTAGATTCAGTGGTTCTTTCAAAAAGAAGAATCTTTCCACTGACGTCAACTGAAATTGACCATCACACCCTGAGGCAGAGATGGTGAAACTTGGTTTCTGTGGCTATATTTGTTTTAAGAAACAGTTTCCTTGTTGGCAACTCTAGACCAATACACTGTCACTGTTGTTAACAGTTTGCTAAGGCTTTTGAGAAGGAAATCGGCCCATACTGTCAGTCCGATATATCTTTGAAGGTCCTTACAAATTTTGCAAACCAGCTTATTGCTGTTTAGGGATGCAGTTACAGTCAAGGACAAGAAGGTATATGCTGCACAGCAATTCAAGATAAGGAAGTTATGGAAAGAAACTAGAGCTCTAGAAAAGTAGAAGAAAGTAAAGGGAAGTGGTTGTAGATAGTGAGTTGCTTCATGAAGCTTCTTTAAGCAAAGATGCAACTAAGAGTCTGACATGTCCCTCACTAAAGGCAACAAGATGTTTTCAGATAAACTTGGTGCTCAAAGGCTACAACAACACAAGCAAAGAGAGCAGAATGGCATTTTCTAGCTCAGATTTTACACCGTGGTTTGCATTCCTCTCCCACAGCCCATCTGCCTCTCTTTTCTCCCACAAAAGAGTATCCCTGTCCAAATTGCTTAACAGGAATAAACCTGGGCCATGCTGCACCTGAACCATGTCAAAGCACTACCCAGGCACGTGCTAGTTGCCATTGACCAAATCCATGTCTGGGAGCATGCTAGCAATTAAATGACCAAAGGACAGTGCTCTAGCCTGTGCCCAAGCCCTCACCTCACCTGATCTTACAGACATAAGCAGAAAAAATGGGACAAAAGCCTCATGAAGACCAGCCATAATACTCCTTACTTCTCATCATTAGGTGTCAAAGTGTATCACTGTCTGCTGTTCAGGAGGCTCCAGGTTTCCTTCTCAGCTTTGGCTTGAGGATCCAGTTGATTCATTCAGAAGCTGTTTTAATGTGGAATGAGATTATGAAAACAAAACTGTGTGTTCACACCTTAAAAATTTCAATAATAAATAAAATCCTACTCAGCACATACCCCAAAAGGAAAAAAACCTGTCAAAAAGGTGCACTTGGCCTAAAGACCCTTTGAGGACATAGATTAAGCTTGGGCTCCCTCTTGTAAGAAACTGTGCAACCTGGAACACTGTGTTTACATCCACAAGTCCAAGCTTACTGGCCAGCATCTCTAGCCAGCTGCTTGAGATATTTGAGGAAAAACACAGAAAGCATACTTCTAGAAGTTAAATACATTATCTTACAACAATAAGCTCTGTTTTGAATGTTAAGCTTTTAGTATATCTGTGGGAATAAAGAGGAAAGACAAGCATTGTGAAGACAAAAGAGCACTGGAGTTACCATTTCCATGACACTTTATAAATGCTGCCATTCCATATGGTGACTTTTGCAAACTGCTGTGAAAGGAAAAGAAAGTTTTCAAAGCAAAGGTAGCATCTCTGTTCCAGGCAGAGGAAGCAAGGCATTTTCAAGGTATATTTGAGATTTACTGCTCTACGATGAAATTTCGGCACAGCTCACCACTGCTTTTTTAATGGAACAATCAGTTTAGAGGTTGTTGGTTTGATTTTTCCTTCATGTGATTCTAGAGCTCATTCACGACACAGTAATTTTACCTTTCTGTTCCTTTGAAAACAGCCCTGAAAATCATATGTTTGTTATAGAAAATGACAGACCTTAAACATTACAATTTTGGGAAAAGATTTAAAGAATAGTGTCAAGATCAAGTAATTTTTTTAGGACAGAAGGAGTCTCTGCTACTGTACATGATTTACCATGACCTGCTGCTTCCACACTGTTTCAAAGTTTGCATTTGTTCAGCTGTGTTTGATCTCTTATCAAAGCTGGCTATCAGCCTGCTGCAGCTGCTCCTTCTTGACCTTTTGCTTGAAGTCTATTTGCTCCCCAAAGCCTGCTAGGACACATGGGGCTGGGCTGCACTTCCTTGGGTATGACAAATAACGTTGGCAAGGCCTTCAGTACCTGCAAGGAAGCTTGTTCCCACTGTGATGTGAGGAACACAGTTACATGCAGCAGAACAACAGGAGTGCAGAGGAAAAGAGGAACGATTTCTTCCACTCTACAGTTTCTTGCAGCAAACTGGTGAAACTGAGGAATTCTATTAGACTAAATATGTATATATTACTACCTTAAAATATTTGTCTATATTAGAACTATATTTATGGTTATCCTGTGGAAGAGGAGAAGCACAGCTATCATAAACTTACCTACAGTCAATGGATCTCCAACCCTTGGATGCAATAACAAAAAACTTTGCAAGAGGATCAATTTTCTCTTCTGCACATAAATTATGCTTTCCAGTTCCTAGTTTTCTACTGACTCAGAGCTTGCAACGAGTCACAACAAAGCATCAGAAATAAAGCAGACTAAATATCCAGTTCTCTGGATTTCATCTACCTACACTGGTGGGACTGTAAGGGGTCACTTGCGTTACTTTGGTGCTGCCTGCACAGCAATGGAGGAAACAACAGAGGTCACCAGGAAAAGACTCTCACTTCTGACAGAGCTACAACCATTCTTTTGCTCAGGCTCCTCCTGAGCCACTTCAGATCCTGAGGGTGAGTGAGAACACACCACCCCTTTCACTGTATCCTTGGTCTCTCCCAGAGGGAGCAGAGATCGAGGAAAGAAGTTGTAGTTGAATGCCTTATTATTTTTTTAAAATAAGGTTAAATGTACAATTTAAGCTTCTAGTCCCTGCCTATGCAAAGAAAATAATTTGCATGAGGTCAGGCTGGGGATCCCTCTAGCCAATGGATCTGCAAATCTGAATCCCAGATTCCCTAGCATTTCCCAGTCAGGCAGGGAATAGAAAAGCCCTGAGCTCAGCATGTTTGTAGAGCTGAACTAACAGGTACAAAGCAAGTTCAAGTTACACCACTTCAGCCCATAACCTGAATGCCCAGATGTGTGTGTTTGTGGGGGAGAGAGCAGGCAAGCAGTAAAGTATCTCTACTCCATCATGGAGGAGCAACACAAAAGACAGCAGAACTGCCAGCCACTGACTCTGGGATTTCTGAGAATAACTTTATTTATGTATTCAGCTAACAGGCTTCCACATTCAGGACTTTTTCCAGGGCTGTACTTGGTGTTGAACAAAATTTTTCTCTAGAGACACACTGGGAAAGCCCTATACTGCCTCTCTGGCACATGTCCCCTCAGGGCCATTTGAGTAGCTTCTGTATAATGACTTTCCCATGCAGCTGCAGGGATGAGGGTTCTGGGCACTGATCTCTGCCAAACTTCCCAAAGTCTGCACGTCACCAGGTCCTTCAGTTTCCTTTAGGGTGAGATTTGATGTCCCACAAACCACATGTTCAGGTTGCAGCTTTCTCATCTATAAAACTGAGGGCAACCAACAACTGTCAGGAGAAACCTAGAAAGTAGCTACTAGAAAACAAGGGACAAGGATGACACTGACACAAGGCCTATGGGAATGCAGCGTTACCCAACAGATAATTATTTAACAATAGCCTGGTCGGATGGAGAGGAGAGGATTTGGGACTGCAATACTACTGAGAAGTTCTCCTTTTCCTTCTTCTCTTGCTGGCTGTCTCTTCACTTTCTTCCTGCCAAGGTGGGTCTTCTCTCCCTGGTGATTGCAAGGCAGCTGCAGCTGATGCCTTTGGAATGGTGGGTTTTTTTTGCTCATGAAGTGCAGATTATCCCTATGCTTTTTGTTATACCTGGATTCCCCCCAATGACACAGCACAACCAATGGAAACGTTATGACTTCTCTCTTGGGGAGGGGGAGTAGTAATCTACTCTGAAAACACAGCACAGTCACTCATTTGAGCCTTACCAGTAACCAGAAATCAAGTCCATCTGCTGAGGGCGCTGCAATATTTCCCATTTTGTCCTCTGTAGAGGAATGAAAGCAAATCAATACAGGCCTGTCAGGTCTCAGGCTCCTTGGTTTCAAAAGCTCCTAAGGTGACTCAGTGGCTGGTTTAGACACAAGTCCATAACTCGTACACCACACCAAGGATTTTGGCATGAACACCAGAGAACACACTTACATGCACACATCTGTATTTTGTAACAGTCTCTGTTAAATGTTAAATAATCCCCCAATATCAAAAGCAGAAATTTCCAGGACTAGTGGCAGCCTCTTCTACCAGAATAACCACATGTTGAAGAGCTTCTGTCAACTTAGACACATGTCACAAGACTGCTCACTCAAGGAAGAAGCTGTAAATCCCAGCCACATCCCCATTAGGAGGTCCAAGAGCAGAGCCAATACGTGCCTGTGTGGCCAGCATGAGGCTATAATGGGCTCAGCCCAGAATCTGCTGCCACCAGGACAGTCCATAGCCATGGGGCAATCCATGGTCAGGCCAAGAAATCCCATCAGCATGACAGGGTCAGCCAGGGACATGGGGGACGTGGACATAGCCATGGAGCAGCACAGGCAAAGATGAGGTGGATAGTCCCAGCAGAAAGGCAGCTGTTTGAGGAAGAAGTGGGAGCTGCTGAGGCAACCTCAGCTCTCATCGACCTCCAGCTCTTTAATGGTGCCCACACAAGGCTTTCACAGCCTTAGGGGAACAGTTCTGAATGTTCTCTGTTTGGCTGCATTTTTCACTGTTTTACGTACTAAATACGCCTCATATCTTTTGAGAAACTGACACACTGTCTAGCCCAGGTCACCAGACAGCAAGAGCAGATGATGCTCAGCTTTGAACTCACATTAGTGGCATGCCCCTTCAGCTCATAGCTGGGAAGACGGACTGTCATATACATGTGCACAGGCTGCTTCTGCAGAAAACTGAAATGCAAGCATCACACTTTGTGCTTTTCCATTACTTCACTTTTCCAAGCACAGTCAGCTACCACACTGGGGGAAACAAATTACTTAATTTCATAAAAAATGTATGGGTTGCAAGGAAGCAAGTGACCAGTGAATCCAGGCAGCAACCTACATGTATTTCACTTCTGTTGACCCAATCATCAGTATCCTGTTCTTGCTGTTTAAACATTCCCTGAAATATTAGGTGGCTAATGAATTTGTACCTCTTGGCTGACATCAAAACATTGATTAATCGGATATTGGATGTCACTGTCTTTTTGCATTTCTCATATAGTTTCCACAATTTGCTCAAGAATACTCAAAAATATACACTGAGAGAAGTGCGCCAAGTTTTGGGGGCAAGATGATGTTGGGGAGGGTTACATATATTTAAGAGTTTATTTCTGAGCATTCTGATTGTAATTCAGCAAGACAGCTAAGGGCATTGGAACGTATCAAGATGAGGCTACATATATGCTCAAAATTAGATGTGGTCATAAAGAGCTTCCAAAACTGGAACACAGAGCACTAAAACTCCACTAGACAATGAAATGCAGGAAGTGAAAATGCATTTTATAGTTTGTTTGTTTTTTTTCCTGTTAGCATCTCAGGAGCAAAAGGAAAGAATAAAGAGTGGGGGAAAGATGAAGTGCTAAAAGCCTCTTCAGAAAGGGTGTTTTGTCCTTAAAGAAAAAAAAATCCATCTCAAAAAAAAACCCAACACACTCCATCACTCCAACATTTCACAGTAAGCATTTCTTGATCATTTACATTAAATGTAATGTTCTGAAAAGCACAGAGATTCATAGGCTGGGAGAAAAAGGCTTTTATATGGTTACACAACAAATTTGCAATTTACTGTTACCTTGGGACCATGTCCTTGGCAAAATCCCTTCCCAGGCCTTTTAAGTTCTCTTATTGATTTGATGGAGGCACAGTGCATGGAACAATGACAGATATGGCTTATCAAAATCCATATATTTTCACAAGCTGAGCATAGGCCTTCAACATGTAGGAGAAGCATAGTTCAGAGTAAAGAAAACAGCTGCAAATATGCTGTTCTGAAATTAATCACTTTTTGTATCATTTGTAGTTATATAGGAGCGTATTTTAATAGGAATACTAACAAAATAACTCCACCTTAGGAACAGCAAAGGAAAGGGTTTTATTTCTCTTTAATCGCCTGTTTTAAGATATCCAACCTGTACACAAAGTTAAATTTTCAGACCAGTAACTCACAGGGAGGGTTTTTTAAAAGACCTTCTACAGGAAATTCAAAGCAAGATCTTTTTGCCTCTAAGAACATTACAGGTTTCCTGGCATTCACTTGGCTGGCATAGGAAGCCATAGGAAGCATAGGAATGCCATTATTTCAAGAGAACTGAATGGAGAGCAACTCATTTTTCCAAGGCAGTAAATCCACTCCAGCATAACAGATAAGAGGCAGACCTGTATGTTGTTCTTGTCCAAGTGGTGGCTTGGCAATCTCAAGCCATCAGTTTATTTCAGTCCAAGAGCCCATAAAATTCTGAGAAATCTCTTTGGAGCTCACTTCAGAAACAGAATCCCCAAGCAGAATAGAGAGGATAATTAGGAACTTCCTTTGCCAACACATACAGAATCTCTTTATCCTGTGGCTAACACAGCCTCCTTTCCTATTGGCAATACGTACCGAGTTAGACAATATGAAGGATTAAAGACAAACTTGTTTTCCCCCTCTTTGATTAAACAATGCTTGACATGCTTCCTTTTCTGGAGCCAGACAAATAAGAGCTAGTGGTGATGACCATGGTGGAGCTCTGTTGAATACCCAGACACCTTCTTTTTTTTTTTTTTTTTTAAAAAAAGAGGTGCTGAATGCATAAGAGAATAAAATCACAAAAAAAAACAAACTCTTAAGCAAGCTGGAATAAAATTCAAACATTCCTGTTATGAAGATGACCTATATCCTGTCTCCTTTAATTTGCCCACATTTAATCATTTCTTCCCTTATTTCTTCTTCAAATTTCCTAGTGCAATTTAGATTTTATTCAGACCATTAGCAATAACTGGCTGGTAAAGATTCTGCTCTTTCTTACAGAAAGATGCCCAACAGGTTTCCAAACAAAAACTTCCTTCAACTTCGGTCTGAGTCTTGAATTTTCTGTAAGCCCACCATCGCACTCAAACAATTCATCCAGCATGGACTGATTTGTGCATAGACAGATGACTAGGATTGCAAGAACTCACAAGTGTAAGAGGTGAAAGACCTCTTACTCTGACAGACAGTTAAAAATCTGGACAGTTTTGCCCCCCAAAGGGGACAGATGGAAAGAAAGGGCAATGGTAAACACAGGCCTTCTTATTAACTCTTCCTTTCTTGTTATGCAGCAAGTTGGTCCACCTGAGTTAAATTCACAGATTTAACTGTCTTCAAAGCTTACATGGTGATTGTTTTTTTACAATGTCTGGACTGCTTGCTTCTGGTAATGAATGTGTCCTTGCAACAGCCCTGTGAGCTAGGAGGTGCTCTTATCCCTATTCTGCAAATATAGGCATAAGCACCAACAATTCTGAGGGTAAAGGGAGCTTGCTTCTAGCTCGAGTAGCCACAGCATTGCAATCCTCAGCTTGAAGCATACCTCCAAATTCCTATAGGAAGCCTGAAAGTAGAGCAGGGAATTTAATTCAGTGCCTTCAGGTCTCAGGGTAGTTCCCCAACAATCAGGCCAGCCTGTCTTGTTTCCTTGCATTTAAAAACTGCTTTGATTATACTACAAAATCTGCCATGAAAGCCTTTCATTTTCTTTGCAGTATCCACACAGGAGGTGGAAGACATTTGATTAAAGAAACTTTCTCAATAATATAAACCAGGACAATTCTGTCATGAAGATAAGACTGTCTTCAGAGTCCATCCCAATAAACTCTTGTGGCACTGTTCATACTATTTGCAGTAATAACTCATTCTGGCTCCAGATGAAGTTATTGCATCTGAACATCTCCACTGGAATTCAGGAGCCTGTGAACAAGACGACTGCAATTTGGTAGGGCACAGTGCTGCACAGCAGGTGCTGCAGGAGAGGCAATCACAGCTCAACATGCACACATGGATAGAGCTGCTGAAGTTAGTGTGTGCATTTGAGTGTTTATCTTTTAACTTTCAAGCAGGTGTGGGCCAGAGCAAGAACAAACAGTGAAATCTTGAAGTGTTGCAATCATCAAAGGTCCCTCTGAAGTCAGTGCTGTAAGGATGCCACCTGTGTTAGCAAGAGTTATACCTGGTAATACCTGCAGATTTGGAATATTGTCCTTCACACTGCCATTCCAATTTGTGCCAATAATACTGAGTACACACTTTTGTTTCATTGCTTACCTTCTTCTTTCCCTCATCCCTCCAATGGCATGACACAGCTGAGACACACAGTTTACATTATTGCATGCCCAGGGATTTTCTGTAGTAGTAGAGAAAGTCGTGCAAGTTATATTAAAAAACCCCTCTTCTATTTGCCATGAGTTTATAATATCCATGTAAATAGCTACAGCCACTCAGATGCTCAATGTTACCTTGCCATGCCAGTGCACCTGCAGAGGGTAGATCTCCCAAAATGTATATGGTGGTGCCACCCATCTCCCTGCCCATCACATACCTGCTGATTACTGACAAAAACCTTAGATGCAACATCCATTTTAATACGTAGGGAGCAGAGGACTTTTTAGAAAAGAGTCACACAGCATGACAGGAACAGCCAGGGAGCACACCAGCTTCATCAACTCCAACAGACACCCTCCAGCATGTGTTTTTTCAGTCACAGTTTTTGTCATTCTTTTCTTATTTACTCCATGTAGAGAGATTCGTTAACATCACAAATCTATTTTCAGAATATAGTGAGGCTCCAACATTTGTATCTGCTGGGCAAGGCACTTTTGAATCTTAAGACTCAACAGTCTCAAAAACCAAGTAATGTTCCACTTGCTAATTAACCACAATTCTCCAATTCAATTAGCCATTATTGTGCAAAAAAAACGTGCATCTGGCTTGTCCACAGCCTTATGAACAGACACCACAAGGGCCCGTGTCCTCATAGCCCATATTTTTCATTCAGGGACATCCCTACAAATATTTGGCTTAAACTGCATTCCAGACATTGATTGAGTAGCCAAGGAAAACACAGCTTCACAGAGATGACGTTCCTTATCACCTGAATTCTTTCAAAACACACATACATGTGTACAAAACTCAGCAGATAACTACAATCATATACCTTTTGATCCATGATCAAACAAGAAGACAAGATCCCTATTGTGCAGAAGGCATAGGCATGAAGTTTATCCACTGGAGCAACCATCATCATCCACTACAAGCAACAAATCCATTCAAAATTACACTGCTGAAAGCATCAAACAGGTGCAACTTTCCAAACAGCCCAACACTGCATAAATAATTATCTCCTAAGCTTACTAATTTTCTATTAAGGAAGAAATAATTATTCCATTGTCAGATTGACTCATTGATTTTAAGAGAAAATAGTTGACCAGGAAAGGAAATTCTCATCAGCAATTAATGCTTCTCAGTAACCAACCTATCTAAATCTAAACCCCTGGTTTTGGGTACTTGCAACTTTCTGCCAATTCCCACTTTTGAGTCAAAAAATATTTTTCCATGGTGTGCAGGACACGTACCGTGTCAAGTCCCAGATACATACATCTCACACTCATTCCTGTCACATGGCTTTGTTAAACATTTCAACAGTCATTTAATCTCTGTTTCCTTCTGCAGAGGAATGGGGGTCCTCAGAGCCACACAAGCAGCCTTAGGCTTTCATAGGACCACGAGATGTGTGCAAGCATAAACGCAAGATGAGCTAGCACAAATGGTGATACCAGTGCTAGGCACATTAAAGCAACTAATCTATAACTCATGTGGAAATGTTATCCCAATGTAGCCTGAGTTGTCCTCTTTGCTTCCGTCTCTTCCCAGTGGGAGGTGGGGATCTGAGGGAGCACACAGCAGAGTCTCGCAGACTCGAGGGATGATTGCTTGACCCATATCTCTCTCTGGATTTCCTCCCTCTTTAATCTTCTGATTCCTGTTTAGACACAGAGTAGTGGTTCACTTCAAACCCCATCTCAGTGCTTCAGTCACCAAAGCGTGGTGATATATCAACATAAATCGACAGACTTGATGATCTTAAAGGTCTTTTCCAGCCTTGGTGATTCTGTAATAAACTGATAGTTGTTATGTGCTACAACCGGCATCTTTATTCACAATAATTCAACAACCCACATATAAACAACAGCTACATTTCCTAGTTTTATGTTTTCTTAAGTTCATGAAGTGAGATAAGTTTCCCCTGAGAGGTGCTGAAGTTCCACAAAGCATTATTTACCCTTCTTTCAAAAGCATAATTTTCGCCAACAGAAATTAGTCAGAATGCAATAAAGCTTGTTTTTGTAACAAAACGAAGTCCAAATCCTGCTTCCTGGATCAACATGAACTTTCCAGTTGAGGACAATAAAGCTACCTCTTAGAGCAGGGAAAACATTATTAGGGCCCTCCTTTGAACCATACAACAGTGGTAAGTAAATATAAAGACACATTTCACCTCATTATGCTTTGGTTTACAGGTAACATAAATATTCTTTAATGATCTCAGTTTGATCCTGCCTGGTACGTGTTCTCTGGTCCACTAATCCAAATCAAGTAATGGCTGTCCCAAATACCTTTTCAACAAAAACATTCACATCTTTGTCAGTGCTTTCAAAGAGATAGCTATAGATCAAACTAGTTTAGATATAGCTTAAAAAAAATAAAATCAGGAGGCCTTTTTTCTTGCCCGTATGTTTTTAAAGTTGTTTAAAGGTTTTTTGTGGCTCATACAGGCAAAAGAATATTTTTATTACTAATTTATCTGCTTCTATACCTTGGAACTCTTTTTCTTTAACTGTATCATCCCAGGTCTGCTCGAGCAATTTTTACTAGTTGTAGTGCAGGGTGGGGGTGACATGATCTATTTCTTTTTTAAGTGACAAAACCATAATGGCTTTTCAGTTCTATCATGAGGGGGAAAGTACTTCAGCTATTTATTATTTAGTGTAAACTTGCAACACCATGAATTTCTGCCAGCAAAATTGTTCCTTTGTCATCATAATTTATGTTTACATTAGATGGGTTCAGCATTCTGGTTACAGACAAAGCTTTTCTGAGACTATGAGGCCATTAAAATTTTTCTTATGAATGAATGGCTGTACTGTATTTAAACAGAAATTTATTTCTGTTCATATGAGCTCTTCATAAAGCATTTGCCCTTATTATGATCTTAGATATTTGATCCCAACAAGCAATAGAATAATAAGTATATTTAGTTCTTATGTATCTTCACAAAGACACACAAACTTTTAAGTTACTTAGTTTTCAAAGTTCAAAATCCTAACAAACTAACAAACTTATAGGCAGTCCCTAGCAGTAGTGAGGAAAACTACAGAGGACCAGAGACTACTTTTTTTTTTTCCCTGCACAAATATTACCTATCTTGATTAAAAGTCCAAGAATATTAGCCAGATATGGTTGCTGGCTATTTAATCGACAAATATTACAGTTCTTCAGAAAAAAAAAAAAAAAAGAAAAAACCCAAAACATAATAAACAGATACATCTCAATAGGAAGTGTGTCACATTAACATAATTGCCTGATGTCCCAGACTGGCAGGCACCAAAGACCTTTTCTACCAGTGGAACTGGGAAAGGCAAAATAAACAGAGTTTTTGCACCAAAATAAAAAGGGATTATTAAACCAAAATGGTGTGTGATCTTTCACAGGCCAAATTAAGTATTTCACACAGATGTCAACTTTGATTTGGATTTCTATCCCCTGAATTGTTTGACTTGTGTCTTAAAAATATGCACTAGATGCAGATGGATGCAACAGGAGGACAGGTGGCTCACCCTAAATAAATACCCACAAGCATTTCTAAAATTTCAAGCCATTTCTGAAACATTTGAACACTCCAGAAAAATATCTGATTCTCCAAAATTTATGGCCTCTACTAGACTCACAGTTTCGTTAAGTCTGTTCCACCACCAATCATGGTGACAAACCAAGTCTTGCCCTTTGCAGGCACTTGCAGTGACTCCTGATGTTCTTTTGTTAGCACCAGACATTTTTGGCACAGTGGGTAAAGTTCTCCGAGCATCAACAAGAAGGTCATGGGTGCTCTGTGTGCAAGTTTTCAGAGGATTTTTTGCTGAATATGGACTGAGATGGGGGCCCACACTGTAAGCGATGTAGAGGCCTCTAGCCACGAGCGAATGACCTCAAGTACTGTGTCCAGTTCTGGGCCCCTCTCTTCAAGAAGGACATTGAGGTGCTAGAGCAGGTCCAGAGGAGAGCAACAAGGCTGGTGAAAGGACTAGAGGGAAAGTCTTCAAGGGAGAGGTTGAGGGTGCTGGGGTTGTTTAGCCTGGAGAAGAGGAGACTCAGGGGGGATCTTATCACTCTCTTCAACTACCTGAAGGGAGGTTGTAGTCAGGTGGGGGCTGGGCTCTTCTCCCAGGCAACCAGTGACAGGACAAGAGGGAACAGCCTGAAGCTGCTCCAAGGGAGGTTTAGGTTGGATATTAGGAAGTACTTCCTCATGGAGAGGGTGATTAGACATTGGAATAGACTTCCCAGGGAAGTGGTGGAGGCACCGTCCCTGGATGTGTTAAAGGAAAGGCTGGATGTGGCACTTAGTGCCACAGTCTAGAGAGTGTGCTGGTGTTGGTCATAGGCTGGACTTGATGATCTTAAAGGTCTTTTCCAGCCTTGGTAGTTCTATGATTCTGTGAATGCTTAAGGGTAGCACCAAGGCCCTGACAGAATCCCAGCTACACTTCCAAGGCTCAAAGCCTAACATAGTCCTGACGGCTTTCATAAGCAGTCCAGCTGCTCTTCCTTTGCCAGGAAACCTTTTGGAGTTCAGAAATCAAAATAATTAAAAAATAATAATAATAATTGTAAAAACATTACTTACCTTGTAGTAACTCTGTAACTTTACGGTGAATTGTTAACTTGGATTCTAGCTGTTGGGACTTAGTCAGCTCAGCTAAATAACACCCGGCTGTTCTGGCATTGCCCAAAGGAGTGCTCTGCCCCATATGAATACTTTATCTACCCCTATTCCTTCAGGATTCAAGGAGACCAGAAGCATAAGGATTTAACACCAGGAAAAAGTGTTATTAATCTATGCAAATAAAGCTTCTCAAAAAGCCTTCTTGCTGTAGGTCAAGTGGCCCTTCTGTATTCTTTCAGCAGTTACTCACATTGATCCCACCTACCAGTTGTTGTAATGCATAACTCCAAGTGCATGAATATTTCCTTAAACATGATCTTCTGAAATGGGCATCCAATCTAGAAGACCAAGCCACATGAGAAGCATTCAGAATATAGAACAAGACCCACATGGGTGCTTTGGAAACTTTGTACAAGTTTTTCAAAACAGGCAACTGATGCTCTACAAAGGATACAGCCATTTTTTAATGTGTTTGTTCTGCCTGAGAAGTTTGATTTGTCAAGAGGTTCTGAAGACCAAGAAAACACCAGTTTCAGAGCCATGCAGCCTCCAAAATGGAGCTTCTCTCCATCTTTGATGTGATATCTTCCTGTGCCATTGCTTCTCAGTGCTGGTACATCTTCAGATAAACAGTCACTTACTAGGCAGACAGGTTTTAGGTCTTGGATGCTGGCAGGAAGACTAGGTGGTTGAAAAAAGTCTATCTTCTTATATGAAAAACATTTTAAAGGATTCCCCATTCGTTACAGGGATTTTTTAGAAGAGTGAGAGATCTAGGTTAAAGTTTTAAAAGATATGACGTATAGAATATTGAAATAATCTTGAAAACATCATGATCAGAAGAAAGTTAACATAAATGAGAAGGAATGAACTGATCAGCTAACATAACTGAGCTGTAAGCTCTGTGAGATCCTGCATACCACTGTTGCATTGAATGGCAGCATGATCTCATTTAAGAAAAAAACTAGGGTCAGTCTTTCAGGTTTGGAGTGTCAGGTGAGAGGTTCAATACCTTCTATGACAAATACCTTTTAACATCTCTATTAATGCTGTTTAAATAATTTTCTAATAATAAGATAAGTTTTTTAAATATATTCTATTTTGCTGCAAAGAATTGCTAAACATGTTCATCTACTTGAAAGAGAATTTTATTGTCTCATTGACAGTAACCTCTTTGATGCTCAGTTAGCCCTTAGTTCATCAAAATGACAAGGAGAAGAATTACTGCTGTGCTCAGGCTGTCTTCAGATCTCCCAGTATTTTTTCATTCATGTTAATATGCCATTAGAACATTCTAGACCCGAGTTAGTGACTCACGCTATTTAGATAGAGCCCAAAGGCAATCATAAGGGTCACAGACATCTCATGGCACACTTCAGCAACAATGTCCTGCAAAACATCCTTTGCATCAGAAATTCATCACTTCTTAGCAACCTCATAAAAATGATAACTTCAGAGATGCCTGCAGCAATGCAGGCTGGACCCAAGCCCCTGTTCACAAGTCAGTTCACAGCACTGCTATTAGCATTCATGAGTGGCAGAGCTGGCTGGTAGGGAGCAGAGCACTGACTTGTCATCTTGTCACGTTGAATCAGTCACTGCTGATGGGAGCTAGTGAATAATGTAGTATAAAGCGAGCACTTCTGCAGATAATGGCAAGATATCAGAACGACAGTAAGGTCATTATTGAGTGTAAAGCATGATATTCATTCCACAGTGTGTTTTACTTAATAATACTGACAGTTAATAGGACCTTTCAGATGCAATAAAAATAACCGTTATTTAATGGCATCTGAATATGAGGCATTAGAGAATTCCAGCCTTATGAAAAAGGATTCAAACAACCAAGTTTAAGACATCTCTGATGGGAGAAGAACAACATAAAGATACCTTTGGTTGGGGAAGAGGAATGTAAAGATACTTCCAGTTCCATGAGACGCTACCAAGTGTTGAACACGATGATCAATCTGGAAAGGAGATTAGCAGATGTGATCTATACATGCCTCTCAAGTGCACGCTTTCCCCCACGCTCTACTAGCTTTTATTTATATGTAAATATTATTTTTCATTTACTACTCATTCCACTAGAAGTATCAGCAGCAGTGTTGGTCTGTAATTTATCATTGCAGGCTTTCATCCAGCTGGAAAGCACCTGCTCCTTGCAGGAGCAGAGACTTTCCCACGACGTACCAAATCTGATATGGAAATAAATGAGATTTTTAAATTTTGTGACAGAGACCTAGGAAGACAGCTCAAAGTTATCTAGGAGCTGTGGGTTGTGCAGTAAAAGTAGAACAGATTAATATCTCTAATTACAAAATGGGGATTATCTTTACATGTTTCCATTTGGATGGGTAATTAACTGAGATAACGGTTGCAAATACATGGCCTGAAGTGTTCTTACATGTTAAAGGAAGGTCAATATCCATAAGGAAGAAATGTTATCAAAGCATACTTACCACATTAATCAAGCCTTTCCATGTGGGAGGACAAATTCTCTCCCATAAATTCTGAAGCTCTTCTTCTGGCTTCTCTCTTTAAGCAGTAGAAATCCTACAGTGATTTCATGTAGAGAGCTTGATGGCTTGCTAGTGCATGAGCTTCAGCAAGATTAATCTGACTTCAAAGCAGGCAATGCTGTTTCAGTACTCATTTGCATGGAATATTGTAAGGAGGAAAGAAACTTATGCTGCATAGCTTACTTGAACATTAATCTTTCATCAGTTAATTGATAAGGAACTGAAAACAAACTTTGGTTAATTAAAAAATGCAGTTTATGAACACAACCACTATAGGTGGGTATGTCTAGGTATTTTTATTTTTCCAGAAATGCACATTTTAATAAAAGCCCATATAAGTATCTGAAAGAATATTTCCTTGTCTATGTAAATAGGATAGCTGGATGGGAAACCAGCTGACAGATCCTTAGGTGGTAAAGGTAACAGATAAACTCAGAGCTGCACATCTTATCTTGGCAGCCCAGGAGAATCAACCAGAACTTCACACCTGCTCATTATGAGATTAATATTTTCTTATTCTGTAGTTTTTGGATTCACAGTTTGGTTTGGCTTAAGTCAACACATGACAGAGAGCATTCCAGAAACCTGGCTTTATCTTCAGACCCAAACTTGGCCGCTCCTGCCTAGTTAGTGATGAGGATACTAAGCACATCATGCCAGGGATGTACCACAGACAAGTCCATCCTTCCCTGGGACCTTCCCTGCCCAGTCCACACTTCTGATAAACACAGTCATCAGCAGATGCAGAGAGGCTACTGCTCACCTTGAGTTCACAGCTGAGGACAAATTGGCAGAAACATAATCAGAAGATGTCACTCCATTTGGCCATAAAAGCTAAAGGAGGAACATTCCTCCCCCAGACATTCAAACTGCTCCATATGCTCTTCATGGTAAGCTGAGTGGCTGCAAACACCCACCTATTCACCAGTCAGAGAGTAGCTGAGCAGGGAAAGAGACATAACATGTTACAGCTTCCAGCTGTTACCCTATGCCCTGACATTTCTGGAGTAGGTGTACATTTTGTGAAATAATACCCTCAGGCACTCTGACAAGAACAAGGCTGTTTTCTGGAGCAATTACCATCCATCTCTGTACACACCACAAGATTGCTGTAATTCTCATTGTTCTAAATGACTGCCTCAGACTTAGTAAAAACACTTTGGTTATATCAAATAAACATAAGATCTTAAACATACCTGCTGAGATGCGAGATATGAAACCCAGAAAAGCAGCAAGGGAGAAGCAAAGAGGGACCTTCAAAAATTACAAGATATTTTGTCTCTAAAACACACTTCTGTAAACAAAACAAGGAAGAAGCATTTCATGCAATGATGAGATGACAAGAAATGGTAAGAGGAAAGACATCATACAGGAAGGAGACAGGAAAAAAAAAAATAGCGGGAAGAAAAAGGGGGGAATACAGTCATAACTCAGATTGCAAGCAACTGCGAGAGGTTTAAATTCCAGAGGCAATGTTCGTGGTCAGGCTAAAACTGAAATAGATGCAAAATATATTCAGACCCTGTTAATTCACAGCAATCAAAACTATACCAGCTTTCTTTCTAGCAGTTTCTAATAGCAGTACACAGTCTTACCTCTGTACAAGACCTGTATGGCTACACACATCTTTGCTACCAGACTGTCTGGGATCTTTCCTTTGCTGATTTAGTGAGCATTGCTATGAAATAAGCCCTGCACTTTTTACCAATGGTTAACTACAGTGGTGACTTTTGAAGTGTGTGTATGTGTGTGGTGGGGAGGAGTAACAAGGGGAAGCATAGCAACAAGCTCTTGTTCTGGGCTGGCTTGTCTGAACCAGTTTCTATTCCAGTTTCCAGACCAAGGACACACAGCTTGTTTGTAATCTCTGGCGACCAAATTTGTTAAAGGCTTTCCACTTGCTAAATTGCCTAAAAAGCAGTTCTGTTATGGCAGGGATTTTCACTTTTGGCATTTCTGAAATGTCTAGTCTTAAGCCTTCTTGTTTTTCATATTACTTCCCTGTGACAGCAAGTGGTGTAGCTTCAATGGGCATCATGGGAAACCACATCTCGTACCTGCTCTTCACAAAAATCTTAATCAGATAAAACAGGAAATAAATAAATCTTTCCAGAGTTGGCAATGGGTATAACTCTCACAATAAAGGAAAAAAACAAGCAAACAAAAACAAAACAACAAAACATCACAACCCCCTCCAAAAAAAACAATCCAAACCAACACAGGTCTACAAAGTGCAGCCAGGCTACAGTTACTTTGACTGAGCTAACCAAAACTTCTAACAAGTACAAAAACCTCTGCGAATCCATCACCAAAATAGATGTACTTAAACTGAAAATATCCCAATACAGTTTGACTGGGACTTGATCACTGTGTTTTAAACAAAAGGTTTAATTTCATTGTTTGTTTACTTGCAAAAGCCACTATAAAGTCAACTGTTAAATTCTGTGAGACTAAGCTCTGAAAGATCTTTCAGCTTTGTACCAAGACAGTCTTACATCCTCTGTTTTACTTGGGGGGGAGATCAATTTAACCTGAAACCCACAGTTACTATCCCTAATTTAAGAGGTTTAGCACTCCAGGGTACCTTTCATAGACTGGCTTAATTTCTGCTTCTGTAGATTATTTGATACACAAGAAGGTGCTAAGAAGTTTTCCAATAATTACTGTTCAGTAACTGAGGGGGTTGGGCACAGCATATGAAGAAGATCAGGGCTCAAGAGATCATGCAGTTACTATAAACTATGTAAAACAGAGCAGATGCAATCAGGTATTTGCGTCAACCTGCTTACTCACACACACTTGCATATGCATCCTGCCATTACACATACCCACTAAAAGCCAGGCACGTACGTGCTGCACTTACCCTTCTGACTGCCAAGATAAAAGCACCTGTTTCTCTCTTCAGTTACCAGAATTTCCAAATCACAGCCACCCGCTTTTAAGAACATAATGTGTTTTAAAAAATGTAAAATTTGAAACATTTACATAAATTCACACAGGCATAGTAGTGTTAGTACATTATTTTCATTGAGACGACATCAAGCTCTAGCTGCTTTGGATGGCACTTCAAGTACATCATGCATATTAAAAGCCACTTGCTGAAATAAACTGAAATAATAAAAATAATTCTTTTCATGCTTAAAGAAAATTCATTTCAGAGCAGTAAAAATTGATAGTTAGTCAAATCTTGTTATTCAGCCATGGCACATGAGATCTATGTTTTGATGTCTATTAGTTCTTTAATTGTTTTCCCTTCAAGCATTGATTTGTTCAAATTTGATAGCTCTCTGGGGTTGTTATCAATTACTCTAAAATAATTTGTCCTGAAATAATTGTCAGTGCTCTTAATAAGTGGTGAGTCTGAGTGCTTAGCTGCACGATTCATGAATATCAACCATTAATAAGAGCTCCTCACTAAAAATACTAAAAGTTCATTGCAGTAATAACAGCCTTTAATGCAGAACCTTTTCTCATAATAACTACCTTTATACAAAGGTCTCTGGTTTCATACAGATGTCAGCAGTAGCACAAAGTGCTTCCTTTTTGGGATTATGCTAGTCATGATTTCAGAACTGCTAAGCAGGAGGGTATGACCAGTAGAAGAAAATACTTGGATTGGTACCTAGTTCACCTTATGCCGAGTTGGAATTAGTTACACCTGCCTTAATCCAGCCTATTCTTAAAGACTTCAGTGATGCCAGTCTCTTTTCAGTGGTGCTCTGTGATAGGACAAGGGGAAACAGCACCAAGTTACAACACAGGAAGTTCCACCTCAGCATGAGGAAAAACTTTGTTACTGTGAGGGTGACAGAGCACCAGAACAGGCTGCCCAGAGAGGTTGTGGAGTCTCCTTCTCTGGAGACTTTCAAGACCCGTCTGGATGTGTTCCAGTGTGATCTGGCCTAGGTGTTCCTGCTGCAGCAGGGGGCTTGGACTCGATAATCTTCAGAGTCCCCTTCCAACCCCTATGACTCCATTATTCTATGATTCTACGATTAAGACTGCCTAGCAAGTCATGGCAAGGCTTCACCACACTTACTATTATTTCTTTTTGAGGTTTTTAAGCTGAGTTCTTCATGGTCCAGCTTATTTCTCCTTTCTTCAACGCAGTCATCAACAAGTGGTGATTCTTCTTCCCCTGTGCAGTATATTCCTACTGCTTCTGCTATTCTTTCCTTGAGGCTAAACAACTTTATTCTTCTCAGTCCTTCCTCAGTAGTGAAATTTTCAACACCTGAAACGATTGTTGGTAGGAAACATCTCCTGCACAGGAAAGAAAGTCCAGCCAACTTTCATGGGTGTCATTTACTGCAGAGACCTAGCAAGAGGTGCTCCAACAGCCCACCATGACAATGCAACAGGCGCCCTGTGTGTAAGCACCTAATATGTGACTCTATACATTTATGTAAAATCATACATAGAGAGTTAAAAATTAAAACCACATATCAGCATGTGAGCTTAGACAGGAAAATAGTGAGGACAGAAAAAGTAAGGATAATGAAATGAACATAAGCACTCAGTATCTAACAAGGTTGAAGGATGCCTGGGATTTTTGTGCACATCAACAAGACAGATGGGAAAAGCAGGGAAATTTTCTGTATCTCAGCATTTGGTTCTGTTATTTCAGTGGAGTGCTGTATCAGATTGTGGCACTCAAATATTAGCATTTAAAAGGTCTTTAAGAAGATTGTACTTTTAAGGATTATAAATACTTGGAGGTCCTGCAGACAAAGCAGATCGTGGCCAATTATTGGAAGCTGAAGCCAAGGAAACAAGATTCAAAGTCAATTCAGCCCAGTAGTGTAGGAGACGACACTGCACAGAGTATTTCACTGGACCTATAAATCTATCACCAGTTGACTTTTGGATAGTAAATTGTGTGCATTAAATGTCAAGGAGCTACAATTACATCAAGACTTGATTAGGTTAATGTACCAATTTCCAAACTTGCTGAAAATTTTGAAATCCTTAATTCACTGGGTTGTTTTCAGTCTATGTACAGCATTTTTCTTTGTTATGAGCAACAAAGGAAGGTAAGAATATTGTTTTATATTGGATGAGCCACTGATATTTTCAAGTTTTGAAGCTCAATTCTAGTCTTTATCGTCACAAGAAAAGTAGGAATTATTTTTTTTTAGGAATTATTTTTTTTATGCAAAAATACTGAAAAGGTGGAGAACAGTTGAAAAAACAGGGATGAGAGGAAACAAAAGGAATATAGGATTTGACTCCAGACTCCAGCATTTGCTCACAAAGACCTGCATCCCTTTCTCCAAAACTGTGTCAGTTTGTACAAGAGTAAAGATGCAGGAATTGGGCTTGGTACTGGCAATTTGCTGCTAGAAGTGGCTGAAAGATTATTTTATTTCCCTGGGCTGGCAGAGTTCCTTTACTTTTTACCTTATCTTACTCAACTCTCATTGACTTCTCTTAATTTGATTTCACAGATATTTAATTAAGCTACTTAAGATACAAGCACTAACTACTGAAAACTTACGTATGAGACAGTGTATCAAAGTCTATCAGGTAAGGTGGGTATGAAATGGCTTTGACTGTCCAATGTGCTGGTTAACAATTAGCAAAAGACTATGGGAACAGAAAACAGTTTCCAGAGAAGTGTCAGATTTACAGACTTCTGCAGAAGCACAGAATAGATAGAAAACTTCAATCCAGTTTCTGGATTCATGGAATCACAGAATTGTCAGAATTGGAAGGGACCTCTCGAGACCATCTAGTTCAACTCCCCCACTAAAGCAGGATCACCTAGAGCACTAGATTGTATTAAAATAAACCAACAACTTAATATGGGCTAAAAAGGAAAAACCAATTGGTTGCATCCAGCTGTAACAAAAAGGCTAGGAAAAAAAAATGGAGGGTGATTCTGGCTTCATGATGAAGCAAAGCTATAAACAGGTCCAGATACAACATGGTGGATGTCCCAGAAATAGGCACGAAATCAGACAATATGAATATTGCAAAATAAAATATAGCCAATAAGAACCTCCTGGTAGATCAGATTCTTGTTTCCAAGCAGATGAGCTGCAAAGGGAAGATATTTAATAAGTAAGGTTTCCCTGGATAATGAAAGATGCTATGAAACTGCAGTAAGATGAGAGAGAAAGGTGGGGGGAGCCAAGCGCAGCAGAACAAGGAGTCGCAATTAAAAAAAGCTGCTATGTAATTCCAGAACATTTAAATAAAACAGGAGATTCCACGTGGTGTTGGAGGAAAATCCTGGGAATTCTCCAGAAATAGTCTAAACCCACCAAAAAATGACATGCATGAAACATATTTTTGAACCGTGTAATGAAGAAGTTGAAGGAACCATACAGTCATATTTCACCAAGCTACAAAAAACAACAGGCTCTTGTAATTATTCAGCTTTCAGAGATGAATGGATGGCACTAGTAACAGAAATGGAAAAGGCAATAGCTGAAATGAAAGCACAGAAAGTTGACACTCTACCAAACAGTGGAGACCTGCACAAACCTGATAAACAAGCTTGTAGGCAAACACAAGTCACAAATTAAACAGGGGCACGGACAATACACTGAGGAGACAGGGGCGAGCAAGTGACATGGAAAAATCAACCAGCACTCAGTCAATAGCAAATGTACAAGATGCAAAGAGAATACAAGGAGAAAAACAGTGATGTTGGGTAAACTTAACAGAAAAACCTTATACATAGAATCATTTATGTCAAGGGTTTCAGAAACAAAGTCCTGTGTCAGTGACTTTGAGATTTCTCATACAAGACATTAATGAAATGCAAACATAAACATTAAAGGTTTGTTAGCCCCAAGTATAAAAAACAAGACAGCAAAAAATGATCAGGAGATTAGAAATCAAAGAAAGAAAATCAACACTTTTTTTCCCATGGTAAAGTCTGTGCTAATAGTGCAAATTAAAAATTAACAATAAGGTGAGATTGAGTTCTGTATTATAAGGAACAGTTAGACACATGAAAAGGAATAAAGGCTGAACTTTCACAGAGGGTGGAAAATGCACAGCTTCCAACCAAAAGAAAGTGCATATATTCACTGACTTCCACTAAACTTAAGATGTACAACAACTACATGTAAAATTGAATAGAAAAAGGATGGTTATGAGTCTGTCACAAGTTCAGAGGTGAGACATTTGTTTATCACTGACCCTGAAGAAGTAAAAAAGCTACTTCAGATACCCATCCTTGGCATTATTCATGTAATAACTATTAGGATTTTAAACTATCTGACATTTTCTCAAAGACCTCCAAGTACATTCACCACCTGAGACAACAAACAGAGTAAGCTTCCCCAGCACACTATAACTTAAATGTTGATAGGAGCTGGAAGCCAGCTACCACATCCTGAAAAACACAGTTGTGAATGAAAAGGCAATCAGCATCCAGCATGAGATCAGCAAGAAAGAGCACAACTACCACCCCAGCAAAAGGCAGTGAGCTGCTGGATTGCACATCAGCTTCATTATCAACAAATGGGCAAGAAATACATGGAAAGAACATCTTAAAACAAATGTCTGCTTGACAAAAATCTAACCAGAATTGTTAAGAGGGGGAAAAAGTCAGAGCTACCATCAGAGAGAAGGCTGTTTCTGAAAAGCCAGAATACCCAAATTCAGCCAAGGATACTGGGGTAAGTGGTCATCACACTTGCAGAAGTCAAGCTAAGTGGCAAAGAGAAAAGGACAGCTCACAGCACTAGCAGCAGGTCATGGAGCAAAGATGAAATAGGATTTTACTGTAAAATTACATGGATATACCTCTCTACAATATGAAACAACACTCAAAATTGAGAATTTAAAGTATTGCTAGTACCAGAGAAATCTTCACATAAAACCATAACAGCACTTCAACAGAACAGTATTACAAAATGGCTGTTGTCTTGCAGTGAGTTTGTAGAAATGTGCATAACACATTACCCCCATATCATCATCACATAATGAGGAAAATGAAATCTTCTATTAAAATACCAAATATAATGCATTTTTTTGAAATTGAAGGAAAAAAAGCACAATTTTGGGTTGAGAAACTCTCCCACCATAACATTAATGCCAAAGTTTTTCTACGTGATATCAGGACAAACGCATGTTATCTACAGAGCTCACTGGCTCCAGCACGTCCACAGACAGAAACAACAGTAAAACTGATCACTTGGAAGAGAGATGATTGCAAAGGTCATGATCTACAGTGCCCACGAAGTCCAGGCTTGCTAGAAGTACAAACAACTTTGTCAGCATCAAACTTTCTTACTGGGACAAGTTGCTACATACGTGGAAGAACTACTAATTTCCCTTTAGCATAGAAGGACAGAGGACTTGAGTGAAATACCATTCATTTGGAGAGTGCTGTATTTTTGTCAGGTTCAAGATTATTATATATCATCTACTGTAACAATTTTATTTTCTTTGAAATTTACTATCTCAAACAAATATGACAGAGGGACAAGTTATGCAGCCTCCCCATACAAGGTGCTATGATCTTACATAAAGAAACTGGAAACAACTTTTATTTGTCGAGGACAAGAAGAAACAGGACCAGAACACTGCACTGTCATGTCTCACTCTTGTCTCACACAGAACAATAGAGAACTGAGAGTCCATGGGATAATTTCTCTGTTTGAAATCCTTTTAACCACAGGAGAGCAAGTCAACTTTGCCTGGAATTTACCATGCTCATTTGGAAGTGTTTTCCACGGTAGACTTGAGTGTGTGAGGTACATGAGAAGGGAATTGGTTCCTGATTTCTGTCTGCACTTCATTCTGCTCTTTTATGCTTAGCTGCCTATACCTCTAACCTCCATCTCATAGAACCATAGAATCATAGAATCGCTTGAGTTGGAAGGGACCTTAAAGATCATCTAGTTCCAACCACCATGCATGGGCAGGGACACTTCCCACTAGATCAGGTTGCTCAGAGCCCCATCCAACCTGGCCTTGAACACTTACAGGGAGGGGGCATCCACAACTTCCCTGGGAAACCTGTTCCAGTGTTCCAGTGTCTCACCACCCTCACACTAAAGAATTTCCTTCTAATGTCTAACCTAAATCTCCCCTCTTCCAGTTTTAATCCATTCCCCCTTGTCTTATCTCTACATGCCCTTGTAAAAACTCCCTCCCTAGCTTTCCTGTAGCCCCTTCAGATACTGGAAGGTTGCTATGAGGTCTCCCTGGAGCCTTCTCTTCTCCAGGCTGAACAACCTCAACTCTCTCAGCCTGTCTTCACAGGAGAGGTGCTCCAGCCCTTGGATCATCTTCGTGGCCCTCCTCTGGACTCTCTCCAGGAGCTCCATGTCCTTCTTATGTTGGAGACTCCAGAATTGGACACAGTGCTCCAGGTTGGGCCTCACCAGAGCCAAATAAAGAGGGAGATTCACCTCCCTGGCCCTGCTGAATACTCTTGTTCTGATGCAGCCCAGGACACTGTTGGCTTTCTGGGCTGCAAGCACACATAGCTGGCTCATGTTGATCTTCTTATCAATCGTCACTCCCAAGTCTTCCTCCTCCAGACTGTTTTCGATCCATTCTCCACCTAGCCCATATTTTTGCTTGGGATTGCCCCAACCCAGGTGCAGGACCTTGCACTTGGCCTTGTTGAACTTCATGCAGTTTGCACGAGCCCACTTCTCAAGCCTGTCAAGGTCGCTCTGGATTGCATCTCTTCCCTCCAGCCTGTTGAGTGTTGAGTGACCAAGAGCTGGTATATTTAATAAAGTGGAATATGAATTTCCAGTTTCCATTTCTTTGTTTCTAGCTCAGTCTAGTTAAATATTACTTAGCCTTTTGTAAAGTGAACACACTTACTGAGCTTAAGTCAACATAAAATTGTTTAATGAGAAAATAATTCAGATTATTATTTTTCCTTTCTATTCAAGCAACTTTTCCAGTACTGTGTAGTTTACACTATCAAAATATAATCAGACAACTTTAAGTCAGTCCTTAATATTGTTATTACTGCAAGGCAGTGTTTCAGTCACTCCTGTGTAATATATAAAAATACATGCAAATTTATTTTTTTCTCCCTCTCGGCCTGATCCAAAGTGTGTTAAAACTGATCCAAAATGTGTTAGACTGATAGAAGAGTGCCAGGAATACTGCAAGGGCTCAAGCTCAACATATTGCACCTACAACCATAGCAGAGCTGAACTGCATCACAGCTGCATCAGCACAGAAGAGTACATGAAGAAGCAGACATACTTTCTGGAGATTTTCAAGGCACAGATACTTTTAGAAAAATAGGGTTGGGAAGCTGGCATCTGATTTGAATCTGGGAAGCTACAATATGAATACTCTATTAGTATAGCTCAAGATGACATAAGACTCTGTGGATTCATTTTCCACCCCTACTTCACACTTGAACTTCACAAAATCTAAGCTTTAGCTTCTATCCCCATGCTCAATAAGGCTCAAACGAATTTAACATCCAATAACTGAAATTACTCATCACTAAACTGTCAGCACTAGAATTAAAAAAAAAAAAAAAAGATGTTCTTACAGATGTTATTAAATATGTTAGAAATATTTAGACAAGAGTAAAAGCCAAAAAAAAAAAAAAAGCCAATTCTTGAGTTTGTTGGATGTCAGCATATTGCTCCAGAGTCAAAAGCAGCATTACAAACATACAACCCTGAGCTTCGTGATGCCCCGGTTAAGGAGCTAATTAAAGAAATGTTAAATACCTACTCATAAAATCTTCCTTCTGCCAGAATGGACATTTGTTCATTATTTCCCAATAAATAAAAGATCATCAGCTATTATTCTCTGCTAAATCTTTCAGTTGCAATGCGTTTGCAGTCTCCTGTGCTGCCATCTGCTATGAGTTGCTAGTGATGTTTACAGAATGAAAACATGGAACTGTTCCTGCCCCTTCCCAAATGCCAGAACTGAAAAAATTAAAGAGTGTGACATTGCCAACAGAAAACTGTTGATGTCATCATCCTTGCTGAAAATTAGCATAAAAATATTAATAATAATGCAAGGCATAACTCAATAGTAACTGTAATGCATCTTCTACAAGGTTATACAATTAATGACATGGTAATCTGTTTTAAACTACTGTTTAAGGGTAATTCTGAAAGTGTCAATGTTGCCTAGCCACAACTTCATTGAGCAAAGCTGAATAGGACATACAAATGCAGATTTGGGTGGTGAACAGAGGGAGCTCCTTTCCCAGTCATGAAACAGCTGAAAAAAGTGAACAAAGCCACTGGCAGGAAGTGAACTCCGACAGCTTTCTCCCTAACATCTCACTAACAGAGAAACATGAAGGTGAGTAGGTCACAAGGCCCCAGGTGAATGAATACAACCAGTAAAGACCCATTTGATCCAACAATGGTGTCCCACCCGAACTGCAGAGACGGAAAAGGCAAGATGGTACATCCCCTAAATGGAGAGAAGAGGGAACCCTTTCCTCAGCAAATAAAAAGGAGTCAGATGAACTATGGCTAACAGTGTTAGTTATATTCTACTTACCTGTTCTACTGGTGTATTTTCCCAAATTTAAGACCATTCCACTTCAAAGATCCACTGTGGGAATGCAGCTTCTGAGCACTCAAAATGGAAAGCTTGCCTCTTAAAAGTTCCTAGAGAGTCCAAAGGCACAGACATTTAATTTTACTTTGGCAAGAAAACTAGTTTGCAAAGAGGGACCTTCTAGACCACAGATGTGGCTGTTTTGACTGCTAGCACCATGTGACAGAAAGGTAATAGGAAAAGACAGCTCTATACTGACCACTGGCCAAATAAGACATGGCATAGAGGCTGGAGGCTTCAATTCTTGCTTCGGGGCAAGAACAGCATTTTTATTACCAAGTTTAAGATTAAAAAAAATATCAAAAATCCATCTCCATAAAGGTCATAAAAATGTTCAACACACCTGGAAACAGAAGACAAATGAGAGGTTCACCCTGAAGTGGTGGGGCAGAGTGCACCTTCAGCAACGTGGCAGTGTGCTTCTTGCCTGACCCCTTTGCCTCAGTCCCATGAGAACCAGCAAGAACCTCCTGTGCTTAAGATTGAAAGCATCATAGCTTTCAGAAGAAAACCACTAAAATATTAATAAATTGACAGAGCCAATATGAAACACCTGGCACTGCAGTGTTGTGCCAAGGCTATCAGCACTACAGTCACAAGGAGAAAAGCAAGTTTAAGAGCCAGTACAGAGTCACAGCACCTCTGGTCTGGCTGGGGTTTTTTGCTACTGTGTTTTTGTATAGACTTTTTCAGTACTTGCTGTAAATATTATTCCATAAAGCTCCTTTTGGGGGGAATTGTTTTAAATCTCATCCACTTAATGAGCTAATTTTTTATCATCAAAGCAGGAGAGTTTCTCATGCTTTAAGTTACATGAGATATAAAAGCTCAACCCAGGAGAAATTAAGTTCAGTGTCAGAACTACATGAACTTGGACATTACTGACATTAAGATGCTAATTCCAGGCTCTGAACAACGTGAAAACATGCACAGCTTAATGCTTGGTATGCAGGGAAGTGTTTCATATGGGAACATTAAAATTCTTTGGGCACGTACACATTTGTCATTGCCATTTATGGTTAAAGCACCATGGTTACAATTTCTGCAGCAATTGGTGCATTTCTAACACAGCCAACAGCACTTCACAGGGTAAGTTTATATTGTACAGTAAAGCTACACCAATCTTCATATCTCCTTGCCCACTACTACACCTTAGCTGCTCCTTATGAAGCTGCAAAGGAGCAGGGAGAAAAGGACTGAGTAAAACCTGGCTTTATTGTTTCTAGGAAAGAACAGGTTGGAAATTGTAAGATGAGAATTAATATAGGGCAGCATAAAAAAAATTGCAGCTTGCAACTCACAACGAGTTTTCAGAATTCCAGCCAAAATCTCCTTTTTGACACCATCAGCCAGAAGAGAGAAAGCCCTGGGAGTGCAGTTTCCATCTCTGTCTGTTTGCACCACTGCACAACCCTGATGGGATGCTCCAAAAGCTCACACACATCCAAGAACATCACATGCTTTGAAAAGCAACCATATACCTTTTTCCCCCAAGCAATTTTATTTGTATTGTACTGTTTTGCCATTTCCTTCTCTCTGCTACTGCCCCCCACCCTCCAAGCTTAGCTATTGGGAAACATTTTGATTTCACTGCTTCAAATGACAGGAATTTTAGGTCAGAACTTTCCTAGATTTACTAAAGGACACTTTAGAGACTCAAAGATACTGCCTGTTCTTACTTCTCTTTGATAAAAAATGTCACCTGTTAAACACCTGGAAGGAAACACCTATGTTGAGGTAAAAACAAGCTGTGATTAAAATTCTCACCTTCTCTTTGCTTTTTTCTTTTATTGATTAATTCTAAAATAATACATTTAACATAGAGATGAACTAAAGTTGTAATGAAAAAAAATCCATAGAAATATATGGAAGATAAACTAGAAACTACTACTATATCAATGAGAGACTGCATAGGATGTGGACTCAATTTTCTTCTCTTTGCAGCTCACCCTCAGACACGTCAGTCGGCCCATCACTTTTCTAAGCAGGTGGCAAAGGCTACTACTCAATGCAGCTTGTGCCCTACATTAGTGGGCCTTCCCCCAGGGAATTCATCACCATCCAACTAGTTAACCATCCCTATTTAGAGTGAAATCATCACACTAAAACTCACTGGTAACAATCATCACAGACTTGTCAATAGCATGCCAAGCACTCTTTACAAAAACATTAGTTTAAAAGACTAGCAATTGCTCATGAACTTGGAAACCAACCAAAAAGACAAATACAACCTGACCAGCCCCTTCAGAACAGGAACAGGCAGCCCAGAGGAATATGTGACATCTGGTAGCAGAGCCACTCACTTCAGAAAGAGGGTCAGAGAAAGAGAGGAAGTCCTGGTTGAGAGGAATTTTTATATAGCTGATCCCAGAAAAGCTACAGGCTCTACATGGGGCTGGAATGGGCAAATAGAAGAAATTTCCAGATTCTCCTCCAGGACATGACCATAAATTTACTGCTTAACCTTAGACTAACTAGACTAGAGTCCGTCTCTCACACTAACCAACTCGTAACTTCTGCAGACATCTACCACCTGGAAGCTGGCTAAAAGTTCACCCTTACTGTACCTCATAAATATAGTGAGGCTTAGTTGTTAACATTTGCAAAGCACAGGGATAGTTCAGATGAAAAGGTTCACCACCACTCAGTACACACAGATGGAGGGCAGAGATAACGCTTTAACTCTGTTTGCTGAAGTCTTGCAATAGAATTCTATTCTACAACTGCAAACAAAATTAAGAGTTACAGCAACACACACGTGCACACACTCATACACACATTCTTCTTCAGCACTGATGCCACCAGCTATTTGTGCAATACAAAGATGTGATCCTGAACACCTTACCATGTTCATAGCCTCACAGCTCTGTCTCTTCTTCACAGTATGCACAAACATGGCCATTGTGTCTTGCAAACATCTTAAACTACACCCAATGGGAAGATCCTGCATATTTTTCCCTTACATTGCAGTACAGGCAGTGTATAGAAGGCAGAATAAACAAAAATTACCTGTACATGTGCATAAGGAAAACACAAGACAACTTTGTATTTTTTTCTTTCTGCTAATATATGACCTGTTGTTCAGGCGTTGTGTCACCAGATAGATGGCACGAGCACAGATCTCACCATAAAGTGCTGTCCTGCCATTAATGACATGTAGGAGAGGTGGTAGGGTACCCTTCAAAACAAACCTAGAGTATCAGACAGAAAATAGCCCTAGAAGCTCAGTCACATTGCAAAACAGTCACAGCTGATGACTCGCAATGGCTGGAGAAAGGTGGGCAGGAGCAGGTAGCTGGAATTCACTGTGCAGTTCTCATGACCTCTTCACCTACCGTATGAGAATTATGGCCAGGCTCACGTAGCAGATCCAAGTGCTGTGCTTAAAGCAAAGGGCACCTGGCATCCTCCCACATCAAACTGCATAACTGATGAGACAGGCAGCTATTTCCTTGTAGTCAGGGTTCACTGGCTGACAAACGTACGTGACATATTCCTGCAGAATTACAGGACAGTGAAATGGCTAGATGAGGAAGAGAGACTCATCTTATACTTTAATGGCACTTCGGTCTGAGGACACAGAGATCCATGAACAGTTTATCACTGTGAGAAGTTAGTTGAGAAGCCAGCCTCAGGTGTTGTACTCTCTGTATCTTCCTGGAATAAATTTTTAAAGGGCAGGGTCGAAAAAAAAGGTAAGAAATCTTAAAGCATTGAGAACAAAGGTTTTGGGTCAGTTTTCCCCGCTTACTTTCTTTTTTAAGAATGTTTCATGAAAACGATTTTTTTTATTAGGAGAGGAGAGCTCTTGGCTTCCCCCAGCTGTGCATTAGTACTTGAGAGCAAATGCAGTGGGCCTGCATTTTAAGTGTCTTCCTACATAAACTTGCTTTTTATTTGCTTGCTTGCTTATCCGTTTTTTCAGCATGTGATGTCCTTTATGCAAATTAAATGAGAGAAGAGAAAATAAAAGCCCATAGCCAGGCTTTTAACAGCTTTATTCCCTTTGCTACTTGGAAAGCCTGTGCAAGATTTGGAAGAATCGACACCCTAAAATTGGAACTACATTGGTCTGCAGAATTGCTTTAAAATACAAAGGCCTCATTTAAATCGAGATCAAAGAGTAAAAGTGTGGTTATCTGTTCTGAACCATCACTTAACTCAGACCACGTGGTCTTCCTGGATCACATTTCCCCTCAAAACCCTTAGCTACAGTTGCACATGAACACTGCTCTCCTAGCTCAGATTCCTGCTCTGTGAGAGAACTGATCCTAAAGAGCCAGATTTTAATGGGATTTTTCCAGTCAAACGCATCCTCCTAGAACAGCAAGCCAACGGCAAGTCACTTGCACAGAGCTTTTGCATCTGACAAATTGATGAATGTTCCCATAAAAATATTAACCAAGAAGTTCTACCTCTTGGTTGAGAGATGCAAATTCAGGCACCTTCATGTGTCATAGTCCTCAGGAGCCCACTCAAAAATCTTCATGGTCCCTTGACTCAATTGCCCAACACTTTCCTGACTATAAAAGGAGCTTTGTCATCTAGCATCTACCCTGAGGCCCAATTTCAGCTTCAGGCTCTGGCAGAAATCCATGCAGATTCCATCAAAAGAGGAAACTGTTAGCACTTCAGTCACTCGAATTACAGGGAAAAACACGTGGTTTAAGCAACAAATAAACTTGACAAACGTGGGTAAATTCTTCAAGGCTGACTTACAGAGTTTCAACTTGTATTCATATTACATATTGGTATTAGTTCCTACTAAACCCTAACTGAAGCCCTTGTAAAAGTCTGCTCCATTTCTCTTGTTATTTCAGAGCGAGAAAAAAGAGGGAAAAAGACAGGCCATGCTAAAGATATAGCCTTCTAGATGTGCTTCTGAAAAGAAAAAAAGGAAAAAAAAGGAAAAATCTTGCTGGAAGAATGAAGACAGCTCACCTGAGGAGTGCCTTCATCTCCAGGAGATTGTTTCTTCACGCTCAACTCCCTTCCTCCAGACAAGGCCTTTCAGGTTCCTAGTGCTGCAGCATTAGTGCAAAATTAGTCCATGCAGGTATTCAAAAGCTGCTACAAAAATGTTTTAGGTTTGTTTTTTTTGTATTTTTGTAGACTGGGTGCAGAAGATGAGTTGCACAAACAAGAAAAATGGGATTTTTTCTTCATAAGCAAAGTTTGGGTATGGATACCTGACAGTAACACCTTAAACTACAATTTCAGTGTATCACTGCTGCACGTAAATACAATTTTGGAAGTTCCAATACCTAGGAAAAGCCTCCCTGTGGGATTTTTATTTTTCTAGGAAAAACAACCAGAAGAAATCAAAATATGAATATTCACTCAGCTGACATATATAAGATCTCTAGCCAGATTAATGGTTATACTTCTATTTACCTATACAGTTAAGATTCACTGATTTCTTTAGCCTTAGGAATTCTGATAGACTAAAACAAAAAAGTAGGATTATATAGAAAAAAAATTACATCATTTTGAAGGAGATGGTCTGAAAATCCATTAAGAGAAAAATCCAGTGTAATGTCCTTAGACACATTTCCAAAGATCATTAAAACAAGCAGGCACCCACCTACCTCTGAATGAAGTGAGTCACAAGTCTCAACTGATTTCACTAGATGATTATTGCTCTATTATATAGTAAACACACATAAAGAGAATTGCTTAGGCTTGAAAACTCTTAAAGTACCTCCAAATATTTTCCAGAAGAAATCTGGTAAAATAACACTCATGGTGAGCATGGACATACTGGAGAGCCTAGCAAAGGACAAGATAACAGGGGCATTGACATATAAGGCGAGGCTGAGAGCCAGGACTGCTCAGCCTGAAGGAAAGGTTCAAGGGGATCTTACAATGGGCATAAGTACCTGATGAGGGGCAGGGAAGAATATTAAGAAAACTTCTTCCCCAGTGGTGCCCAGTGACAAGAGTCAAGGAAGGGCACCAACTGAAATAGAGGGAATTCTGTTTCAATATAAAAATGCCTTTTTACTGTAAGGATGAGTCAAGCACTAGAACAGAACAGGTTGCCCAGAGAGCTTGTGCAATCTCTGACCTTGGAGATACTCCAAACCTGAGCAGACAGGGCCTAAGAAACCTGTTCTGGCTGAGCCTGCCTGAGAAGGAGCAGTTGGACTGGGCAGTTTCCACAGGTTGGTTTTAATCTCAGTTATGATACAAATTTCATGTCTATACAAAAAAATATAGACTGACTTCACATTAACACTGGGAAATCATAGTTTTAGATCTAAGTGAAGGATGCAAGTGAATTAAATTTAGAGTTCTATCACTTCCACAGAAAGACATTTATATTTGTTGATGCAATTGCCTTGTTCTGGACTTTTGTTAGGATTTTCATGTGGACTATAACTGAGATTTAGAAATTTTTGTTTCTGCTTCCTATATCTATAATCTGATTTTTTTTAAGTATTTTTCAGACATTTTAAGCTCAGTTAATTTCCAAGTGTTAAAGAAGCTAAGCAAAAACTGAATCTAAGTTTACACAGCTTTTTGTGACTCACTTTAGCCTTAACTTTAAGCTGTTTTAACATACCAGTTTATAAAATACTCTCAATTTCAGAAGAGTGCTACACTGACCATTCCTCACTTTGTTTTGTGAATATCGAGTATAACCAGTGATGATGCCTAAGCAAACTGCAGCAAGAAACCCAGAACTTAAAAGTAGTCAAGTTTCTCTGCATTCTGGAAGCATGAATCCTCTTACAATGACAGAGCAATGCCATTTTAAACAGCGCATTCTAATCAATTTTGGAAAAAAAAATTAAAAATTACAATTAGCAACCTTACAATAATCTTATACTTCAGAACAACTTGGTTCACATCTGGAAAGGCCCACTCCTTTTACAGCTATTTCTCACAGTACATAAACTTTCTTTCAATTCAGGATAGATCCAGCAGGCCCCTAAGGCCCTGCAGGGCATCTAGTAAAGCACTTAATGCAAGTATTCTCATCAGTATAGTGAATGAAAGACCAGTAGAATTTAAAATACAATTAAAAGCTACATCTCCCTTTGCCTGAGTAGCTTCAAAATGTCTACAGTTCATTCTTGTTTCATAGTTAAAATAAATACTTTTAGATTACTCTACAGTTACCTAGTGTGGATTATATATAGGCAGCACATGAAAATATACTAACTTTGTGTAAATCAAGGTTTATTGCCATTTGTTTACAATTTTTGTGGGAGATTTTTTTGGTGTAATTTGACCTGAAACCATTAGTCATTATCTACATAGTTTTTTTTCAAGATTCAACTCTTTTATCACACAGTGATTAGTTCTCTACATTCATCTTCTGTAACTCTCTCCATTCCAGTTTTCCAGAGTTTGAGTACCGACACTATTGAAAAAATGCAATTTCAAACACACCTATATAAACAGACAAACTAGACAGAATATTGCAGATAAGGCTACTTTTTTTTTCCTTTTTTTTTTTCCTTTTTTTTATATATACATATAAATTTGTTTAAACCAGGCACAGCGAACTTGGGAACACACAATGCTGAAAGCCACCTATAATAATCTTTGAAGGTCAGGTGTTTGCAAACTCCACAGTCAAGCATTCATCCCTACAGCTTTAACAACAAATACACAGATTTTTTTTTTTATCTCCCCAGCACTTCAAGTGAATTGTACCTTAAACCACGGTGGTTCTAAAACTGTACCATATTTACCAGAATAAGACTATAGACAAGCAAATTAAGTGCCACCACGTTCTATTCAACTGTGTGCTTTACTTCACAACAGAGCTGACTGCTCAAAGGCCAGTCTCACAACAGTGAAAAAACATGCACAACTGAGCTGAGAGCAGGCAATGGCAGGGCACTTAGGTACAGCATAGGGCTTCACTGTGGAGCATGACAGTAAAGAGCACTGGCAGCAACAATCAGAGAGCCAGTACTTACACATTGCTTCAGGAAAACTCCATTATCAAACTGCACTTTTACATTAAGTTCAAGCACAAACTGTATCCAGTATTCCCACACCCACCCCAAACTTGAAAGATGTCTAATTCTGCACATTCAATTCCACATTAAATCACAAAATAAGCACTCAATTTTCAGCCACCTGTGAATTTAACAAAAAACCCTCACAATTCAAGATTAGCAAATGCATTTCCAATCTAAAGCTTCATGTAACATTACTAAGAATATGTCTTGTTAAAGAAATTCTCTCAAAACATACATATAATATATATTGTGGGTAAAGGACACCGTGAACAAATTATTTCCATTCTCTCTAACAATACCTAGTGATTATGTGCAGTGTTTGAATGTTGATGTTAAAAATTACATGATTCCTGTTCTTCCAGTCCCATTCTACTTGCAACAAGAATTAGAACTTCAGAAGTGCACATACAACATGGACTGTGAAGAATATGCATTAGTGTTTGTTCCACATAGGTGCTGCCATAGGTCCCTGAGGAGCCCTTTCAACAGTCACAAATTCATCAGGGTTGTCAAAAGCTTCATAGTGGATTAATAAATCTTGAATAGCACACTCCTCGATCTGGAAGTCAAAAAGAACATGCATGTCAGTGTCAGATTTACATTTACACCAGTAGCATGGTTATGAACTGGCTTTACTGGTCCTGAATAACTGTTTGCTATAGACCTCCTAATCAGGACGAAATAGTAGATGAGGCCTTCTTCAGACAACCTGAAGAAACCTCATGTTTGCAGGCCCTGCTCCTCAAAGGAAACTTGAACCACCCTGATATCTGCTGGAAAGGCAACACAGCAGGGCACAAGCACTCCAGGAAGTTTGCATTGGTGAAAACTTCTTAATACAGATGATCAAGGAGCTGATGAAGCTCTGCTGGATCTCACACATATGAACTAAGAAGGACTGGTCAGGGATAAGAAGTTCGAGGGCAACCTTGGCTACAATGACCACGAGATGGTGGACCTCAAGATCCTGAGAGATGGGAACAAGAAAACCTGGGACTTCAGAAGAGAACACTCGAATCTGTTCAGGGATCTGCTTGGAAAAGATTAATAGGATATGGCCCTGCAATGAAGGGTGGTCCTGGAAAGCTGGTTGATTTTAAGGAACACCGCCTCCAAGCTCAAGAAAGTTCCATGGCAATGAGCAGGAAGCCAAGCAAGAGTGGCAGAAAGGCTGCATGGATGAAAAAAGAGATCCTGACAAAACTCTAACAAAAAGGAAGATTACAAGAGGCGGAAGCAGAAAAAGGTGATCTTGAAGAAAAACACTGCCTTACCACACAGGAACAGAATTAGTAATGTCAAAGCCATCTAGCGTTAAATCTGGCAAGGGACATGAAGGGCAAGAAAGGCTTCTACAGCAACAAGATCACATTCGCCCACTGCTGAATTACACAGGACATGGAAAAGGGTGGGGAACTACCACTATAGGCCAAGATGAAGGCAGCTGTTAAGATCAGCCTTCAACAATCCCAGGCCCCTGAGATAAGAGCTGGCCAATACGACTGCAAGCCCACTCTCAAAAATATCTGAAAGGTTGTGGTGATGAGGGTTGGTTCCTGAGGACTGGAAGGAAACAAGTACCTTCAAGAAGGGCAAGGAGGATCTGAGTGACTACTTCCCAGTCACTCTCATCTTGATCTCTAGGGAAAAGTAGAGCTTAAGTACAGATAAGAGCTTAAGGGGACAAGCTCTTAAGGGGACAGACAATATAAATGGAGAGTGAGACAGACTGAAAACTGGCTGAACTGGTGATCTCAGGGGGTTGTGACCAGCAGCACAGAAGTCCAGCTAGGGGCCAGTCACAAGCACCAATACTCAGACCGAGACTAGGGCCAGTTCTGTTTAAATTCTTCATTAATCACCTGTCTGATGGGATGAAATGCATCCTCAGCTAGGCTGCAGACAATACAAAATTGGAAGGAGTGACTGATACACCAGATGGTTGTGTTGCAACTCAGAGGGATCCAGACATGCTGGAGAAATGGTCTAAGAGGAACCTCATGAAGTTCAAAGGGAAATGTGAAGTCCAGCTCCTGGGAAGAATAATCCCAAGCACCAGCACACACTGGGCTGGAAAGCAGCTTAGCATAAAAGGATCTGGGGTCCTGGTGGCCAAGGTGACTATTAGCCAGCAATGTGCTCATGTGGCAAAGAAGAGTGACAGCCTCCTGTGCTCTACGAGAGACAGCATTGCTAGTAGATTGGGATAGGTGCTCCTTCCCCTCTATTCAGCACTGTGGAGACACATTTGGAGTTCTGCATCCACTTCTGGACTCCCCAGTACAAAAGAGACATGGACATACTGGAGACAGTCCAATGAAGGGACGAAAATGATTCAGAGCTTAGAGCATCTGACATATGAGGAGATGCTGAGCATGCTACAACTGTTCAGCATGGAGAAGAGAAGGCTTAGGAAGATCTTATCACAGTGTATAAATATCTGATGGGAGAGAGTAAGGGCAGCTGAGCCAGGCTCTTGTCAGTGTTGCCCAGTGAAAGGAGAACAGGCAATGGGCACAGACTGAAATACAGAACATTGTATTTAAATATAAAAATCTTTTTTACTGTGACAGTAATTAAGACACTGGAACAGGTTTCCCAGAGAGGCCATGGAGTCTCCATCCTTGCAAATACTCAAAAGCTGCCTGGATGCAGCTTTGAGCAACCTACTCTAAGTGATCCTGCTCTTAGCAAGAGTTTGGATTAGCCAATTTCCAGAAGTTCTTTCCAACCTCAACCATTCTCTGATGTTATGAATGTATTAATCATGGACTCAGTAGCCAATTTGATTTTAATACAGGCCTACCTTATCAAACAGCAACGTGAAGTTATTATTAAATGATATTATAATATCATTATGTAAATGATGCTAAGTGTACCAATACATAACTAATCCTAAAAACTGATCTCTGAAACAGGCATTGGAAGCTTCTTGTGTTATTCCACAGCTGCAGTAACTCAGCACTTTACCTGGATCAAAGCCAAAGGTTTTTCTCTGCTCCTGATAAGAGCAGCTTCTTGCTGGCGTTCCTCCTCTACAATAGCTGAGAACATGACAGGTGCTATCACAGGAGAGCTAGCTGGTGATGCTGCTAACCAAGGACTGCAAAAAAACCAAATGACATTATGAGGTAGCATCAAGAACAAGGTCAGCACAACACACAGAAAACAAGCTCCAGAATCTAAGTCACTGTCAAACTTACTTATGACTTTCCAGCTGTGGAGAATCCAAAACATGGTCTTCCAGACCTGGGCTACTTCTGGTGGTGCACCTGGAAAAAGGTAGGAAAGCAGAGCAAAAGTCACTGACAGAGCATTCTCCTACACCATATTCTGTGAAGTACAAATCTACCATTGGCAGTTACAGATGTGTAGGGTTTTCCCAAAACAAAGCATTAGGATGCAATGCTGAATTCATCTTTTAAGTGTGGTACTGTGACTACAGAAGACATCAATGCTCACTCCTGACTACCAGAATTTAATAGATTTTTCAGCTTGGGCATTAATTCTGGCATTTATTAACATTTGAGTATTAATTTTAAAAAATGGTTTTTTACATGTAAAATAGTCAAATGAGTTATGCACTAACAACATCAACTATAAATGTGTGCAATTAATATGAAAAGAGTATGGCTTCAGAATTAAAAAAACTCAAATGTCCTGTATTCAAATTAAGCATTTCATGTAGAAGAACCAGTGCTACAATAGCAATAGTAAATTATTTTCCTCAAGTGGAAGCCCAGAACTCATGAATTTTCAGTACACAATCCAGCAACCACGTCCCACATCCATAAGAATAGCATAAAACTAGTGTTAACAGACTTGAAAAATAAAATCCTGAAATACTAATGGAGTTCCCAAAAGGAAGATATTTTATTCAGTTGCAAAATGTTAACCTTTCAACAAAAATAAGTCACATTTGGTGTATCGTAGACTTTAAGAGACAAGTATACTTGTCAGAAAAATCCAGGATCAGTAGGAAGAGAGGGGCTTATTCTTGTTTTTTAACACCGTTGGCAACTTTTGTAATTTCCAGAACTTAAAAACAGTGTTACAGCCTACTATGAAATGCTAGCAGACTTTTTTTAATTACTCTACGGTATTGTAAAAAACTCTAAGGGTGTTGGTATTTCAATAAATCAGTTTCAATTTTCTTTAAGGCTTTGGTAATCCTCTGTAAGAGGCCACAAACTCTTGGAAAAGAGGAAAAAATCTATAGAAGGCTAAAAGAGTTCCAGGAACTCTTTAAGTTCTCTGCCTGGAATATTTTCTCCAGAACACAATTCCAAGGACAACAAGAATCATGATTCCTACTGCTAAGCAATGAGGGCAGGATCTCAAAAAATCTGAAATGCAACATCCATCATCAAAAATGGCATTTAAATGAACCATGCCCAGCTTTTTGTCACAAAACAATTTTGCCCACTAAACAGCCAACTACTCAAAGAACAGAATGAAGACAAATTTAGCTACTCAGAGGAAAAAAAATACCTACAGCAACAGCTGCCAGGGCATAACACTGAACTTCAAAAAAGGCTTTTTACTGTGTCACTCCCTTGAATCAAACCCAGCAGATACACCTGCCAGGTCATACTGCTTCTGTGTTTCCACCGGGAAAGCACAGTTCATGCCAGTGAAAATGATCCCTCTCCTCCATTTTCAGTAAGGGTGATCATATCAGACTCTGGCAGGACAGCCAGTGGTACACTCTATGGAGATGAAACCAAAAAGGTGTGGTACTCTCCAGCCTGGACATTTCCAGATAAAAGCTACTCCAGAGCTTTGAAAGACCTGACATAACTCCATAGCAAGAGAGTAAAATTTGCTGTACCATTGTTCAGACCGATAATCTAAATAGCTGCAGTTCCTTTATTTTAACCTCATTAATATGCAATGCTTTTTCCCATAGGTCTTGAAGAATAGTTAAAAAATGGAAAAAAAGGTAGAAAATCAGTATCATGTAATTTTTTCCCCATTTTATCTTTAGTAAAAATGGCAGGCTAGAGAATCCTATTTTATTTAAGGTCAGTCATGCCAGATAAGTGTGATAAACTAACATAGGAATTCTGTAAGACACTGAGTCAAATGCCACACATTTTTTTTTAAACCAGTTTCTTATACCTCTCCTACCTAGCTACTTCCTTACTTTACAGCTGGATTAATAATTATTTTAGAGAATAAGTTAACTTAAAGTACAACTAAGTTAACATCAGTCGACACAATAAGCAGCAGAGTTCAAACCAGTAGATAGTATTAAGAAATGCTATTAATTTAGCAAGGGATAAAAATGAACAGCATGACTGTGGAACAACACAATGGGAAAGGAAATTCAGAAGTGCAAAACAAAAGACTGTGTGAAGTGAAGGTTGCAGTAGCTATAAACTAGGAATTTTTTCAGCTGGAAGAGAAAAAGGAGAATCCAGGGTGTACTAATCATGCCAAGAAATCAGAAGGATGTGGCTAGGAAAAAAATCAAGTTTGTTTCTGTTTAAAACAAATACTGTTGCTAACACATACTATACTGGGCAAAGCTTATTTGAACAAACTTTCAGTTTTGGTCTCCAAGGTTCAAGGAAGAATAACCTAAACTGTCATGGATACAGAGAAAAGTAACTGATATTGAGTCTTCAACTGATCATCTTCTGAGAGAAGAATAAAAATTATCTCTAACCTTGCAAAAAAAAGAACAAGGGAGAATGACTTCACTTCATATAGACAATATCTGGACTGATTTCTGATATACAGGGACAGCCTCCTCCAAACACAAAATCAGATCATTTCAATGTGCCTTACATCAAGCAAGTATGGCAGAAGGTTGGCAGGAATGAACAGGCAGTCTAGATAGACTTCAAATTCAAAAAGGATGCATATGAACAGTGGAAGCAGGGACAGTCTACACCAGAGGACAATAGAAAAACTACTTCCGTGCACAGGAATAGAGTTGTAAGAGCCAGTGCTCGGCTGGAGAAGAAAAGCAAAACCAACCAACCACAGAGATTTCCTGACAACAAGAAAAAGCTAATTGTTTTACCCATTTTCAAGAAGAAGGATATTTGACTATAGACTGATCAGTCTCATCTCAATCACATAGAAGGTTGTGGAGGAAATCCTTCTGAAAGAGCTTCCTGAGCTCATGTGGGACAAGAAGATGAGTAGGAACAGCCAGCATGGGTTCATGACACAAGGCAAATTGTATCCAAACAACCTGACTGCCTTCTGTGATAGGCTGACAAGTTCTGCAGACAAGCAGAGAGCAGTGGATGTCATGTTGTTTGGTTTCAGCAAGGCCCTTGGCATGTTATCGTATCCTTACACTCAGTCTGAAAAATATGGACTGAGTAAATGGACTACAAAATGGGTGGGAAATGGGCTGGATTGAAGGGCTTCAGCAGTTGTGGATTAGCTGAACAAAGTCCAACTGGAAACCAAGTAGTAGTGGTGGTCCTCAGGAACTGATGTTGGGACCAATTCTGTTTAGCGCCTTTGGCAGAATGGAGCACACTCGCTGCAAGGCCACAGAGGGATGGGGAGAGGGTGGGGAGGGTGTGGCAGTCCACATTCAGGATGCCAGGCTGCCATTCAAAAGGCCCTCAAGAGGCTGTAGAAATGGGCAAATTGGAACTAATGAATTTCAAAGGCAAGTGCAAAGTCCTGTATTTTTTTTGGAAGAGAACAGCCCCACGCAGCAGTACGGGCCAGGGAGCTGACTGGCTAGAAAGCAGATGTGCAGGGAAGGACCTGCAGAGTCCTGCTGGATGAAGCAGCACATGCCCTTGCAGCAAAGGCAGCCAACTGCACACTGGGCTATACTAGCAAGAGTGAAGCCAGGCAGTCAAAGTGACTCTTCCCCTCTATGCTGCATTTGTTAGTATATGTACAAAGTATCATACCCAGTTTTGGGCTCCTCAATACAAGAAGGATGATGTCAGGCTGGCACAAGGAGGGCAACCAAGATTAGGGGCTGGAGCACATGACAGGAAGAACTGTGTTTTACTAATCATAAAAGAAGGCGGCAAAGGAGAGATCTCATTGCTGTCTTCAACTGCCTAACTGGAGAGTAGAGAAAAGATGCAGCAAGAACTTTCTTAAGAGGTGCACAGTGATAGAATAGGAGGCAATACACAAAATGTAAAATAGGAAATCTCAGTTAGATATAAGTAAAATAAAAAAATCCTGCTATGAGGCTGATCATACACTAGAATATACTGCCCAGAAAGGCTGGTGTATCTTCATACTTGGAAGCACTCAACTCAACTGGACCAGGCCCTGAGCAACACAATCGATTTTGACTTACTATGACCAGGAGACAGAACTAGAGAATCTAAATTATTCTATGATTACAATAGCAGGGGACTAGAAGTCTAGATAAATCAGCTTTCAGCTTTTACTGCACTTAAGAAAGATAGTAACATAACAAAAAGCAGAAAAGAACCAGAGAAAAAGAAGAAGAGGAGGACATGAAGGCACTTTTTTGCTTTCTGGTTTAATTTATTAAATATGTTTGTACATGTTCGTACAACTTACTAAATTCAGGTGTCACCTCTCAACTTACCTTTCTCCTCCCTACCTTAATAATGCTCATCTTCCTGCACATTTGACAGTAAGCAAATTGACCTATCCAGCCAATTTGACAGCTACTCTCTTCTTCCCACTCACAATCCAAAAAACTCTCAGAACTGCTAAATGAATCCAAGTATATTTATTGTTACACTTAACAAACCTGTTTCAAAACAGATAAGGAATTCTTTCCAGAGCAAAAACTTCTAAACAAAAAAAACCTAACCAAAAAACCCAAACAACAACAAAAAAACCCACCATAACAGAATTTTCCAAAACCTGGAATGAATAGTTCCAGTGTCACAGCACACTCTAGTGATCTATCTAAACATACATTTCAATATCTGTGTCATCTCCTTCAATTTATATGTGGCTTTAGAATGTAGGAAGCAGATCAGATATTTTGAAGCTGTTTGTACATACATACATCTGTGTTTCTTGCTAGCAAGGCACTCAGTCCAGATATTAAATCAACTGCAGATATTTCAACATGCTAGATTAATTCCTCAGCTGGCATCAAAATAACTAGGAGAAATGGAACAGACGGGAAATGGGAAGCTAGCACACACAGAAAAATGGGAAAAAAAGCCTCAAAAATATAGAACTTGGAAACCTGGAATTCTTGAAAAGTAAAGATGGATGCAGAGACCTAAGTGGTTCTGCATGAAAACAAACCAGCCAAGTATCATCAGTACTGAACCAACCTGATTAACTCAGTTGGCTGAACTTGCCACGACTTCTGCATAGCCATCAAAATCTCCCAGCACTCAGCTCCCCAGTGTTTCTTGAGGATTTCTTCATCTGAAGCCAGTTCAGGTCCGGTGCCTCCCTGATCTAATGACTGCTCCCAGAAAAGGAACACAAAGCCTGGTCTCCTGCAGAATCTCTTGGGTTTTGCTGTACCATTTGAGTCATGTACTACTTATTAGCTCAGTATTAGCCATGCCAGAACTAGACCATTCCCACACGAAGCCACAAAGACTTGTTTCCACTAAGACTTTTCACTGCTCCCTGGAGGAACACAGTGAAGACAACCCAGGCTGCCACAACAAAGTTAAGTCATGTCAGGCCTATGTTTTTAGCTTGGAGTAGGAGCTACACATGCACAGCTGCACAGCATAACTCCCAAGGCAGAGTTCTCCCTGGAAACAATGTAGCCACATCCACTCAGCCCAACTTTTGGGCTGGTCTGCCTCTGGACTGAACCCAGTTCACATCTCCACATTCATGACATGCTTCATCTACAGAATATTTTTGGGTTGTGTAAATTGGAAGGTGACAGTATATGGAAGAGTGTTTATGCAACCACCAAAAAAACCTCATCCAGAGATTTAACAAAATTGTCACTAATTACTGCACAGTTTATCCAAAGAAAAAAGACAAAGCAGGAACAGAAGCCATGCAAATATCTTCACTGTCCCATCACTGAGTCTGACATCAACCGATGAGGATTCCTTATGCTTTATGTAAATGCCATTCCATTTCCTTAAAAAGGAAGAGGTAAGGGTGTTGATAATGAATCTTCACAGAAATAGCCCTTGAATGCTGGAAGCAAAAATCAGAGCCTACTGTGACACAAAGTGTACAGTCAAAGAATAAAATTACTTCAAACTAAAAACCACAACTCCTAACTTTCAGATGGATAAACTAGTCACCTAGACTCTTTATACCTAATAGAGAGAAATAAGTATCTTCAGATACAGTTGAAAACAACCTTAAATAGCTCTGGAAGTGCTATCTTTTCCAACTGATTATAGTCAATCTAGTCATCTCGGCTCCCACCAGCTTAATGGATCATTTTCAGATAGCTAACCTATTAAGCTTGGACTCAGCTCAAACAATCCACTTGGAGAGCATGCAGACTGGCCATGCTGTACAAACTAGACAGAGCAATGCAGAAGGAAAAGAACTGACTTCATGAAGATCACAGAGCAACTGTGACAAAGCTAGAATAGCATCCAGTGCAAATTCCCTTATCCCCAGCCGTTGCCATCTCCCATGCGATTAAAAGCTTTATTATTTTGCTAGCAACAAAATTAATGATACCTATTTTTTTCTGCAGATTTGTGCTTCATACCCCTACATCTCCACTCACCACAATAACTTTGGCTTTATCCCTCTGTTCCTGAAGAACGCCCAGCCATCACACACACGCTCCAAATCCCTCCTACCTCTCTCATCTATCGCCATCCCACACACAACGTTCCTGTATTTCTGCCCTCATTTAGCTCCTCTTTATTTTCCAATAGGACACATACCACTTCTGTCCTAGGGAAACACCAACTTGACCAAAGAGCAATATTGTCTAATAACTAGACATATAATTCACATGCACCTTTGAACAAGTTGTTTCTGTCCATAGAATTGTAGTCCTCCAGTAATTATAATACACAGACATAATCGATGCATCAATATTTCAGTAAGCCCTCTTGATCCATGAAAAATGGCACCTAAAGAATTAAGGTAGCTTATAAGAAAACTCAGATCAGGAAATGCCAGAATTTTAATAAACTCATCCACTCAGTGGTTACACAGAAATACTCCTAGGCAAACTCTGTTTCATACATGCCACATCTGAATGCTAAAGGATATATAATTTCTACAGAAACTAGAAAATACAGGTTTATCATTTTTATACATACATACACAAATGTACACATACACACACGTATTTTTGGGGGGAGCCTGAAGTGTTTACATATATATGTACATATATGTATATATACACACAGGTCCATACCTATGGACACAAACAGTAAAAACCTCAAACAAAACATTAGCAGTGGCATTAGATTGCTTTAGTCTTCAAGCTTCCTATCCACAACAGAGTTCCATTCATAAAATCTTAATAACAGAATCATTAAAAGAATGCTTACAGGATTTTTTTTTTAAATGCCAATTTATTCCTTTTTTACTTCAGCAGAGTTTAGACAGGTTATTGTGGTTTATTTTATTACAATCAGGAAAAGGCTGCTTTCTTACCTTACAGCGTTTTGGGCCGATGAATCCTCAGTTCCTCTATATCCACCTCTTTTGATGCCAGTACGAGGTGAATTGTTCGCACTCATACATTTTTCTTCTTCCATGACAAGATCACGGAATGACTTTGGCAAAGCACAATGCAGTGAAGATGACCTAAACAAAAAAAACACCAAAAAATCTAAAAATAAAACAAAAACCAACTCATTTTATACTTGCACTTTCCAAGACTCTGTATTGTTCCACAATTCAGACAGCAAAGAGGACTTTTCAGTTACTAAAAAAAATAGGCAGGATTAGCTTTTGCATCTCACCATTATGCCTACCAGACCCAATTCCCTAAAATAGGTCACTTTGGGTCAAATAGGTAAACAAGAGAAAAAAAAAACAACACAACTATAAAAACAGAATAAGCCAGTAGTATGGAAATTTATTAGAAGGAAAAATCAAAACAAAATAAAAGCCAAAAAACACTCCTCCATCTATTTCCTTGCTAACTAAACCTCTTAAAAAGCAATTTTATTTTCACAGACCCCATGTCTTAGACAAGCTATACCTTTTCTAACAGGATTATTCCTTGAAAAGTGTTCTCATAAATCACATAATCCCCTAGTACTTTTCTTCTAATGCTGTTAGTTTATCACTATGAAAGTCAAGTATAGCTGATTGATCTTCTTTCCCGAAGATAATGAGTTACTTCTACCTGATAGAGGCTCTATAAATCACTTAATCCACAGGGAAGTTCATAAAACTGAAATAGTTTACTTTTACCTGCCCAAATATAATGTGCACTGTTACCAAATGAGAGGCTGTTCATTATCTTTCAAAAATAAACCAGTATGAAAAGGAAGTAATTTAGCATCATAGCTGTTTTCAACACTTCCCTATCCAAAAGCCTTTTTATTTACAGAATTGAAGGCAGTTGCCATTAGTCCTTCCCTTACCCATCAAGACTTTGGAATTACTTCTTCATACATTTGCTTATATTTAACTTTACTAAGCATAGCAGTTCCACTTATTTGTCAAACACATGAAATATATATTGGAAGAATAGCTCTGCTCATTATCTACTTGAAGAAGTGAGAGATCAATTATAAACACTACCGAAGTAAAACAAGCTTTCTATACAATGCTAATTGCTTGTGCATCTACCATAGAAGGGAAGCATTTGAAGGCAAAGACTTTTAAACTACATCTATGTGGTATGCAATTTAAGATAACAAACATGAGGGAATTAAGACATTGCAACATTGTCTCTGAAATCTTACAACAAAAGCATCTGAAAGTTACGTATGATGTCTGAAACACATGCTAAACCATGCAGGCTTAAGTTTGGAGGAGGTTTTTTTGTTGTTTTTTTTTCCTTTTTTTTTTTTTTTTTAAATATTGCATGAGGAGTACAGAAGGCATAGAAAGCAGAACGGGAACCTCCAGATGCAGGGGTTCAGAAACATTCTGTACATGCTCTATTGCTACCACCAGCTGGCACACAAGAGTCTGGGCGTGTGTTTGACCAGAACTTCCCTAGACCTATCATACAAAGCAGACAAATGGTTCCTTTGAGATCTCCTGTCACAGAAGCTTCTTCTGCTACTCACAAGTTAAATAGCCTATCCATTTTCATGGAAATTCTGTACTGCAATCAGATCTACTGGCAACGCAGCACCAAAAAACTCAAATCTGTGCACTCCCCCCGCCCCATTCCATCACCCCCCACCCCTCCCCCCAAAAAAAACCCCAAAAAATCCAACCCAGTGTCAATCACAGCTTATGAACCTATTCAAAACAATTATCAGTGGCTTAAAATCCTTTGGCTTAAACAGGTAAAAATTTTCGTAACAGTAGTGACTCTAAATTCCAGCTTCTCCTGCCTGATACCCTGTCATTTCCATCTAATCCGTATCAGTAAAGAAAATAATTTATACATGTTTTTTGAAAAGTGGAATATGACTAAGTTTCTCTAAGCTGGAACTGCAAAATATCAAAGCATTGAAGGTCCAGAACAGCTATTGACATTTTAGTATAAACTGGAATACTGACAAGCTGATGATCTACACATTAAAGTACACAACTGCTAATTCTCAAGAGGCACTTCAAATTTCTTTGTGTCTCCACACTCTTGAAAAGTCATAGCCTCACCTGAGCTAAAAAAAAAAACAACAAAACAAAAACAAACAACTCCCCTCTCCTTCTATCAAAATAGGTTTAGAGAACTAATAAAGTCAACATCCAGTTTCTTGCATGACATTCTCAAAGCATTACTAGTGTGAATTTTTCCTCCCCCTTCTAATTTCCACTTTTCTTCAAAAGAGGAAAGATAGGTTCAATCCCCCCCAGAATTAGGAAACCGGAGGTCTCTTTTGGTGGAAAGGTAGGACATTGTGTATGATAGACTTTGCCTTTTAGTCAATCAAGAAAGAGCCAGAAGGTCCCACACCTTTCTGGCAAGTGTGCTCACTGCACATCCAAGATGAGTCTCTTATTTCACTGGAACACAAGTTCTATAGCTTTGACTATATTGCATGCCTGGAAAGCTCAGCCCACTGCCAAACGCACTCTAATAGCTCTTTGTGACTTTACAGAATACAGCTTTGTAAATATAGTAGTAGAGCAGATGAGTAACACTTACCATTCTCCATTACATAGAAAAATATTTTTAACAACTAGCAGGGGCAATCAAAAAATTGATGGCTTGCTTAAAGCAGCTTGAAGTGTATTCAACAAAATGCCCTTTTCCAGCAGCTAGGCATAATTTTAAATATTTATATACCTTCCGCTGGTTCTTTGCTTGGACTCATGATACTGGCATTTTCCAGGTCAGCAGCCAGAGGAACACTGAGGAGGAACGTACAGAATCACGTGTGGTGACCACACGAGCATTAAACTGGATTCCATCCTCCTGAAGCACACCCTGGCCTTTCCACTTGAGATGGTTTGTGTAACACAGGGGAGCCCAGCTACTTTCAAAAACCGTTTAATCAGAATCTTTAGAGCACAATGTATTTTCTGGAGACAGCTATATAAGCGTGTTCAAAAATCAGTCCATACTTGCTTTTTAAATGCAAGGAACAGTTCACAGGGAGTTGGTAGTTTAAAATGAAGTAACACCCAGTAGGTAAAGAATTCTCTGTCAGAGAGTAGGTAAATAGCACAAACAGTCAAACTATTCAGATGTCAGATGAAGAAAGTTATGCCCTATATTTTTATATGCCTTTTATCAGAGCTTCTCTTAATATCTCCTGTATTGAGGCAAATAATTTAGAGGCATCTAGCTCATGTGCTTAAGTCAACCAGTACAAATACTTCTAAAGAATCATTTATCTTACACTGAAAAACAGGACTTCAGGAACAAACAAAAAAACAACTTTCTGAATAAGCCCAGAACACAGGAAAAGCTACATAATGTCCTCCGAAACCTACTTCAGGCTTTGTTGTATATAAAAGTTGTATATGAAGAGGAGAAGGAAAAGAAAAGGCTGGAGAAAGACAGACATCCTACACAAACATCTAGGAGTTCCCTTCTTTTGACATCCAAAGTCTGTCAGAGACATTTATATAAAACTGCAGCCAGAAAACGGCTAGTAAAACAAATAAGGAAATTAACTGATGGTATTTAAGATGACTGGTTGATCACACTCATGAAATGCCTACACCAGTGATCACTAACATCAGCCCAAGCCACTACATGGCAGGCCTGGGGAAGTTCCTTTGAAGACTCGAGAGAAGACCCACTTGTGGACCATCGATTACAGAAAGGCTCTGGACTTGTGCTGGGTGCTTGAGGAAAAGGATTGGTTCTATGTAGGCTCTGGTCCACCTCCTTAGCAGCACCCTTCAGCAGCTGCAGCTGTCCTCCTGCATCAGCATGGCCCTCACCCAGCAGGGAGTGCACAACAGCATGGCTTCCCTGGTGCTGCCGTCCTCAGTCAGGGACTGGGAGAAAGGTGGTGGGTTTGTACACATAAGTTAGTGTTTGAATGAGACTGTGTGACTTTTGTATGCAAGACTGTACATCAGGATTGTAGATGTCAGGTTATGTAGTGTTTATGCATAATTATAACAGCAGTAGTAAGATTAAAAACAGTAGATGGAATATTTTTTGTAATGCAATAAAGGACAGCATAACTCAGTATTTCCTGTGTTAGTCACCATCTGATTAAACCATCAGTCTCTCCCAGCAAATTTTAAGCCTCCAAGCTTTAATTGCCCTGTGACACCTCGACTGGCTAAGCCAAATAACTAACCTGCTCCTTGACCTGCAGGATCACCTGTGTAAAGCAAGTAACATGTTCTTTGGAGCAGCTGAGAGAATCAGTGTTGAGGAGTCTGACATTCATCCACTCATTAGAATTCAGAAAATATATCTTGCAAACCATTTCTCCTATTGTGAACATTCAGAGCTCAGGTAGAATCTGAATCTTTAGATGCAAAGCAACTCATTCTATTTCCTCTTTAACACAAAATTATGGGCTTCACCCTATGTTATATCAGATTAACTTTTGGAGGCTGAGAGAATGAGATTCTAATTTTTTGTATTAGGTGTACATCACTGAAAACAAATTGAGAAGGCAGATATTTAAGTCCTGCTTGTATAAATCAAAACAAAATAATTCAACCTTTTCTTAAGATTCACTTCAAATATTGTGTGCTGGATACTGTTTAAAACCAGGTCATCTTAGGCAGCTTATTTTTTAAGTAACTACTGTAGTAACATACCTCTATAGCTTGTAAGCTGGGCACTAGAAATACATGGCATATAACTTTTTTTTTTTTGTTATACTCAACCCATGATAAAGATGCCTTTATTACTATGGTCTTAAAGTAAGATAACAAGGTTAACATTTATTATGTTTTTTGACAGAGAAGAAACAGCATCCACGATGGCTTTAAATAACCTCCTTGTGCTCAACTTTCTTCTTCTACACTTCACTTTGATACCATCTGCAAATAACACATCACACATGGGCAGGAACCAGATGGGATGCACTTTTCTGACTCACTATAGCAAAATTTCAGACTGCTAAACTGCAACCACCACAATTCCCTGCCCCCTTTGAATTTCTAGATTACTACCAAATGCATAGATACAGATAGTCAAATACTACTCTTTTTAATGTACAGAACCTAGGCTATTTTTATTTTTAAAACTGCTTCTAAGAGACTATTCAATGTAAAAACCCTTCACAGAAAAGAACTGATATTTGATTTATAACATACCATGCATTTCCTAGTTTTGCAACTTTCATAGGTGGAGGTGGTGTGGTTACTAGTGTAGCAGGCTCCATGCTGCTAGTTACTGATCCATTATCTTTTGCTGCCAGTGCAATCATTTTCCTTTGCTTCTGAGAAAGCTTGATTCCATGAGACGCCATTCTGCTGCAAATTGATATTGCAAAGACAGAAGATGTAAGATCAGTGTCCTTTGAGATCACTCCCCTTAATCTTGCAAATTAAACCAAGAAATTATTTTTTCTTAAGACAAAAATACTTTGTCTAGAGTGCTGAAAGGACTGTATAGGTGAGGGGGAGCAGGTGGATGGCTGGGGAGTAGAAGGAGGATCTATGAGTACCAAGAGGGACAGAAAGCAAAGCACCATAAAACCATATTTCACATAGACTTCTACAAATGAAAACACGCAGAGTAAGAAACAAGTCTCCAAAAGAGGTGGACTAACACCAGATGAAGACTATTTCCTACTTTTGTGAGATTTTAGAGACTGTCAAAAGCTTAGCTCCCTTTAGTAAAAAATTAAAGCATAAGAAACATAGACAGCATAATAGAGCCGTTTTTTTCAATTTGCAATAATTTGTTTTCCAAGTTATTTGGCTTCTTCAGTCTTGGCAGTTTTGTTCACACTTCTGAATCCACCTAGCCAGGTACTACTGTCCTAGCTCTCCTTTACAAGAATGCTACACTTCAAGGGTCATGAAGTCATCTCCAGTTCTCTTCCATATGTCACGAGTTAAGAAACAGTAGGTTTAGCCCACTGCCTCCTGAAAATGTGTATTTATCTCCCTGTGCCTTTGGAATGTTTCTCTGACCAACAGCCACTCTTGTTTCAGTCTGAGGAAGAACTGTCAGTATCAACACATGGCTGCAGGGGGAGGTCAGAGGATGCAAGACAAGAAACAAACTTCAGGATTCATGACAATGCTGGTCCCACAAGTAATTTCCAAAGTGCTAGGGACAATAATTCTTTTTGGTTGGAAATAGGAAAGCTCAGTAGAGCAGAGCAGTAACATTAAATAGGAGTTTACTAGCTCTCTCACACACATTTGAACAGCTAAAGCATGCTTTTGCAGCAGTTGACCAAATGGGACTACAGTAAGATAAAGGGATAAATCTTGTATGTTCACAGAAAAACACCAGAATTAACAGAAGTAAACAAATGAATTCAAAACCAAATAGGACAACTTTTCTTCTGCTTGTTTTAAACTCTGAACGTCCTGAACCACTAAGTAAATTCATAACAGCCTGGTCTATCACGCTTTTCTTTTATAGATTCTGGTTTTTTACCAACCCTGAATTTGCCTTTGGCATGGTTCCACATTTCTGCATACTTTCTTCAATTTCCATGATGGTTCTTAGATCCATAGCAGGAGGGCTGGCAGGGCTAAATGAAAAACAAAAAGTTACCTTACAAGGCACTCATTTTTACTTACATTCCACAGTTCCAGACTTTACTGAAATCCTCTAAATCATAGATAAAATTAGTAACCGGATGTATAATTTATGTCTGTTTCCTCAATTATGGCAAACCTCAAATATAATGTTTCTGACAAAACTTCTATAAAGATATACATATTCAAAAGCACACTATAAAAATACTTTCAAGACTCATTATACTGTGAAACACAAAGATGTGAACTATGATTACTTTAAAAAAATTAGATACCTAAATCCAGGATACTTATTTAGTAGTCAACTGCCCATGTTAAGTATTAGGGAGGTATTTCTCACAGGTCTTTCATAAAGGCTGAATTAGATCTTTCTTTGAAAAACAAGATTAAAATTATTTCCCATGACAAACAGAATACTGTCTGCAAAGTTAGAGCTCTGTACAAGCACCAGGAACATTCTCAAACTTCAGGAATGTCAGAGTCACAGAGCAGTTGGGGTTGGAAGGGACCTCTGAAGATCATCTAGTCCAACTCAGCTGCTAGAGCAGGATAATCAGTTTCTTTTTCATGAATTACCTCATCTTAAACTTCCACCAAAAATAAACGAATTAAATTCAGACATTTCCAAGCTTGACATAAATCTATAAATTAAAACCTGTGCACTTAAAGGCATTTGTAAACTAAGCTGTGTTACAACTAGATTCAAGGACAAGCTTTGGAAAAAAAAAATAAAACAGGCAGCACTCCCTACATAAATCAAACTGCCACACACTAGCTAGTGAATTAACCACTGGGAGGTCACACCAAACCCTGTCATCACTGCTCCTCCACAGTAGTTCAGCTAAATAACTACAGTATTAGACCTTTCAACAATCTACACAACAGTGCTGCCTGCTTTTTCTTGACATCATACAAGCAATACTAGAAAAAGTGAAGAAAGGATACAAGAGAAACCCATAAAGGCACAATGACAGTACTGCAAAGTCCTATGGTTTCATTTGTTCCCCTTCCATGCAATCCTCCAAAAAAACATTTGAAAAGAACTGTAAGATAGCAGATGAAGGTGGAGTTTCTTCCAACCAGACTACAAAGACCAAAGAGGTGGCTGTGGGATCTGTTACCCTCTCTGCATAGCCTTGCACAAATACACAGTAAGACAAAGCACAGATTCCTAATGGACCCTGCTTGCTAAATGAAACATCTCAGAGTTGCAATTTCTACAGCTGTATCACCTGTATTAACAAAGCCCATCAGCCACAAACCAACAGAGCCTGAGAAAGCTGTGGGAAATCATCACTATATGATTCCCTAAATCCTTAAACTCTTCTCTATTGAACCTTTATTGACAACTGCCAGAGACAGGACTTCAGGCAAGACTAGAACTTCAGTTTATGAGATTTTATGTTTTATCACAATATTGCTCCATTTTCACATACAGATACTGCTACACATAAAAACTAATAATTATTTTTTAATTACTGTATCAGTTAAGCCTATGGTGTTGTTTTTCACAGACCATTTAAGTCTAAAGGCATGCTTTAAAAATGGCCAAGTACAATGGTGCTTTCAAAGCCTTCAAGAATGGTCTGATTCTACAAAAAAATGTCAAGTATTTTACAAAGTGTTAACCAAGCAGGCCTTCTAAAAAAGACACTAAAAGTCCAGATAGGTAGCACTTAAAAAAAAAAAAGAGAGAAAAAAATGTATCTAGCAACTGCTCTTCTCAAAGAATAATTAAATTGTACCAGTTTTATTACACTACCAAAATCTGTAAGTCACATGTCAAGTAACGTATGATCATTTTGAGGAGCAGACAGCTTTTTGGTCTGAATATAATATTATTAATATTCACTACCAAGTGCAGAACAGTGACTGTAAGTTAGGCAGGCATCATAACTGCACCTGAAACTGGTTGCTACCCAATTGGGAGAGGTTGCAGAGTTGCTTTTGGCACCAGGAATGGACTGTGGAACAGACTGTGTCAATGCTGCTGATCCCTTGTATGACTTCATCTCCTTGTTAGGTTGAGAGGGTTTCAAACCCTGACTGCATGCTTTGTCCTTCATCTAAGAGAGGCAGAAAAATGCTGAATAAATATTCTCACATTTTTTCATTAAAAAAAAGTGATGCTACGAACAACTTGAATGGCATGTATGTAAAAAGATTTTAAAGGATACCTCAAAAATAGCAGTAACATAGTGAAACCCTGATTAGTCTGCTATCTGTACCTTTTTCTTTTTTTCCTGCTTCATATTTCACCCTGAATCATTTGAGTCCAAATGTGCATCTTGATTCACTTGGAGATGTTAAGTTCTAAAGCTTTAACACTTAACAGAGGGATAATTCTCTCAAACTTACTTCTCTTTGCCAGTTTCACCTCAGTTATCCTGGACCATACTTCAGCCTAACTACAGTAGTCAAAAGACATCAGGATTTTCCTGGAGTTTTTTGGCTTCTGTTTCTGGTTTTCTTCGCTTCTGGACTTCAGATTTGCTTTGTACTTTAAATGAAGTACATAAAGACTTTACATAACTACTCTTTCAGTTTGAAAGTTTCTGAACAGTACAGCATATAAAAATTCTTATTACAGTACCACATCAATATAGTACTCTTACAAGATTTCGTAAGAAATACTAATTTTTATTTACTTTATCAGACAAACAGTAACTAGGTAAAGTTGCCTACTCCCTCTCAAGGACAACAACTTCTCAGAAACACTCTAAAGTACAAACTCTGCTTTTGATAGACTAGATAAATAAAAATAAATAAATTGCTATGAGGAAAGAAATCCAACCTCAGCCCTCTCTGGATGAAATCCTCTTGTGAAGTCAGGGGACTGCAAGTCTCTGGGGCTACCCACTCCTGCGTAACTACCTTCAGAGTCAGATGTTAAGAGTTCTGGAAGTGATTCTACAGAGTTATTTTTATCCAGTTTTACTGATCCTGAAAAATACATAAAGAAAGTAGAACTATTAAATCATGAGAGCTAGACTAAGCAATGCTTAAAAAACCCAGAAGTTATTTGCTCCGTATGATGAATACAAAATAACCAGAAGTTTACCTAGTCCGGTATACTAGACTGTAATAATTATATGCAATTTATTACTATCTTAATTATTTTTTCAGAATAAAATTACTCCCAGGTTTTTTTTTTTTCTGTTGCACAATGTGCAGTTTTAGGAAGTAACACTGACACTTTTCTGTTGAAAATGAAGGCTTATACCACCTTTTCAATAAACAGTGACTAATTTATTTTTTATCTATAAATAAAACCCAACACATTAGCAGAAATGTTCCAGTCATTAAAACCACATGGAAAGTGTCCATTAATTTTACTTGATAAAACAGATGCTTTTACAGAATCTGAACTTTGGGCATAAGCTTAATATGGCATCCTTTCAAACAAAACTTAAGAATTCACTATTCAAACTAAACTATAGTGTTCACTAGAATATTGTGCTGGCTTTAGCTGGGATAGAGTTCATTTTCTTCATGGTAGCTAATAGGGGGCTATGTTTTGGATTTGTGCTGAAAACAGTGTTGATAATGCAGGGATGTTTTCCTTATTGTTGAGCAGGGCTTACATAGAGTCAAGGCCTTTTCTGCTTCTCAAACTATCCTACCAGCAAGTGAGCTGGGGGTGCACAAGAAGTTAAACCATGACAAACAGAAATGCTCTTTGCTAGATTTCCTTATTGAAGTATGAAAACCACAATGCATTGCATGTTAAACTTTATGTTCTATTTTTATACCTGAAAAGAATCTCTTTCCCACTGACCTGTAGAGGCTGGACTCTGAATAATATCTGATAGATTATATCCTCCAGAGCTGTCAGACCGTTTTCGTGGCTTCCTTTTTGCCTTAGTTTTTGCTTTTTTGAAAAGGGCTTCCCTATCAAAAAACAAACAAACAAAAAAACCCAAGATGGATTGAAGGCAAAGAAAATAAGCCTCTGAACTATCAGTGTCAATGTCAAGTTTTTCAATCAGCAGCAGTGGTTATAATTCAAGCATTAATACCTGCTCCCACTAGCTGTCACTAGCTGCTTGCTCCTGATCTTTATGCAGTGGCACAACTTTTAGTAAATTATTTGGAGGGAAAATCTAGGAGGAAGAGAAAAAAACTCTTTCCAATGTTGATCTGGTCTCTGGTCTAGTACACTGCACAAAGACTTCTGCTGAGACAGTAGAACATACAATAGCTGCATAGGATGGCACTGCCAACCTAGGTCAGATTAAACCTGCTATACACATTGTAGCAACTAACATAAAGCAAACTACATCCAAGTCTCCACTCTCTTGATTCCTCTTAAATTAGTGAAGTTCAATAAACTCCACAGTTGGTCTCATTTTTCCCCAACACAAATAATACACAATAATACTACTTCTACCGTAAAGCAGGTATATGGTGATGTTACCAAAATGTCACATGTTCCTACATATGATATTAGGAAGAGTGGACTCAAATAAAAGGCATCTTCCCTCAAAATAAACTACTAGAAATTCAGAACTCCAAGACTCACAGTTGCAGTAACTCTATTTCAAAAAGCTTCTTTGAGAAGTTTTTGCTGGAATAACTATATACACACTTACTCATTCCTGCACCAATCCTGTAACTTCACAATGTTTGGTGTTGTTTTTTTTTAATCCTTGGACTGCCCTATTCTCCTAAAGGCTATCATCTGAGCTTTAAAAACTCTGAAAGGTTTGAAGTCTAATATAAACTAGCCTTTCAGCTCCCTTGATCTACTAATCCTTATCTGTACTGGACCATTCAGCTTAATTTTTCTTGACATAAGTGGTCAGAACAGTACACAACACTGCAGGTGAGGTCTCATCTGCACAGTGACGTCATATTTCACTATTTGGAAGCATGTTACCAAGTCACCCTATCAAATTAACTTTCCATAGTTGTCATTGCATAGTCAATTTCTCCAGTTTAAAAAACTGTAACAAAAAAAGTGGTGGTAATTTTATTATTTGCTCATCAGAGAAAAGAAGCATATCAAGTAACTCTGACAAGTTTTTACAAACCACGTTACTCTCACCTCTAAGTCTTCAGAACAAATATTGAAAGACAAAATACCAGAAGTCCACAAAACCAGCAAGGTGAAGTTACCTGATCTACAATTGTTTGGATCACATTTTTGAAGACCTGTGAAACACTGGTCACTTGTTTTGTAATTCTACAGCCAGACAGTAACCACTTTAAACTAACAGACTGAAAACTCATGCTACAAAACTTCGTATTTCACATGACAATTCTGTTAATGTTAAGGAACATAAATTATCACCATTTTCCAGACAGATCTATAGTACATTAAAGTCTGTTTTTCTCTTTTGCTTTCTCCTAATTATTCAGTGAAGTTCAATGAACTCCACAGTTGGTCTCAAAGATACACAGGTACTCTCACCACATTCCCAACTCCCAGACACTACTGTGAGTGCTTGTTTCGAAACCTTTAGTCACATGCTATTTACAAACTGAAAAAAGTGCTCCAGTGTAGTTCTGTAACATTTTAAAATACTTAAGGGAACTGAGAACACTCTTGGTAATCTCCATTTCTCCTATTTCTTAGTAGTTCATTTCTGAACCCAAAGGGAGTCAGGCTCCATCCAAAGAGGGATGACACCACACACAGCCCACCTAGTTAAAAATGTTTATGAAAAACACTTACTGAGAATTTTGTTCTGTATTCATTTCTTCCCTTAAAAAGACAAAGTTGTCACCATCTTCAGGCTCAAAAGAACTTATGTCAGGTCCATCTGGATATGGAGTAATTACTCTCCTGACCATAGCTGGAATCTGTAATTGCAAAAGCCGTTACACTATGAAGACAGGCTGAGGAAGTTGGGGCCATTCAGCCTGGAGAAGAGAAGGCTTTGGGGAGACCCTATAGTGGCCTTCCAGTACCCACAGGGGCTACAGGAAAGCTGGGGAGTGACTTTTCAACAGAGGGGGTAGTGATAGGGCAAGAGGTAATAGTTTTAAAGTGAAAGAGTGCAGCTTTAGGTTAGATATCAAGAAGAAATTTTTCACCATGAAGGTAGTAAGATGCTGAAGATGCTGGAATAGGTTGCCTAGGGAGGTTGTGGAAGCCCCATCCCTGGAGGTGTTCAAGGCCAGGTTGGATGAGGCTTTGTGCAGCCTGGTCTAGTGTGAGGTGTCCCTGCTCATAGCAGGGAGGTTGGAACCTGATGATGTCTAAGGTCCCTTCCAACCTTAACTATTCTATGATACTATGATTCTCTTAAGTTGTATGCTAGCAAGTATATGATCTCTTGTAAAAGGACAAAAACTGACTGCAATTTAAAGCACTTTTACAGATTAAGTATTTAATAATTTAAACATCTTATAAACTTAAGTTACATCTTTAGGCAAAACAGAAGAATTATTTATAGTGAGAGAATCAGAATGCATGTTTCAGCTGCCTATAACTCCTGACAAAATAAACGTTCCAAGGTTTTGCAAACATTCATCTTTTACTACTGTATAGTTAAAGAATACTGGATTATAATGTGTCAGTTTTCCCCTATGTATTGAAGTTCAGCTTCGACATTGTATTTCTTATTTACTATATGATCACCCTGAACTTTACACTGGAGTGTTAACTGCTCTCTTCTCCTTTCTCCTAAGTAACAGATGCTCTTTTCCATGGGTTTTGCTAATTTTTTTTCCACACAACAGTTGCAAACTACAGAACATTAATACATTTAATGTATGTAATTAATTAAAGGACACAGTACTGTTGCAGCAGTGGCTAGTGAATAATGAAATATGAGCTCCGTGAGAGTGATGAAAGCAGCAGCTAACATTAGCTTTTGAGTCAGATGTTCTACATTCAGCCTGTCATCTACTGACCTTGCAGCTATATATTTATTACTCATCTGTTCTCATTTTAAAACTAATCAGATTACACTCAAGTTGTACAACATACCATTTTCCTGTAATAAACAGACAGATCCTTTACAACTTCATCACTTAAGACATCCAGAGTCCTAAAAAAAAAATAAAATACAAATTTATTCTATAATCTTAAAAAAATAATATACACATTAAAGAAGAATTCAAATTAGCTTCTTAGATTAATCTCACCCACAGGCATTATCACCTATTCATGGTGGTCACAGAGTCAGAAGGAAGAAAATGAACACAAATTATGAACTAGTCAATGCCCTTGTTGTAAGGCAGGATTAAATCCACAACCTTTCCAGACAGCCTACCTTTACTTAAGGCCACAGCCAATATAGACCTTTATCATTAAGTTACCATGAACTGGTCATTACCTATTTCTGCATACTTTCAAGTCTTCCTGACATGTATCCAATAATCCAAGTCTAAGCAAACTCTTCTATAAAACTCAGCCACAACACCCCTTGACATTTATGCTAAAAAATAATACTACATGCTGGAATAGGCTGCCCAGGGAGGTGGCTGAATCACTGTCCCTGGTGGTGTTCAAGAGATGTATAGATGTGGTGCTTGGGAACATGGTTTAAGCACTAGACTTGGCAGAGTCAGGTAATGGTTGGACTCTATGATCGCAAAGGTCTTTTTCAACCAGAACAATTCTGTGATTCAGAGATTCTGAGCAACAAACTTTACTCAACAGAACTGTCTTGCCTGCATGAGCAGCTCTACTTGCACCTAGCTGTCACGATTAAGTCCTGTCTCAAAGTGTCTCAGATTAAAGGTCTAGCTACCCAATAATGAAATGTTTAGATTCTCACTAAAATGCAGATATATATTTTTAATTGTAGTAAGAATGTTGCATGTTCTTTCCAGGCTTAAGATGAAACAAATCTGTGTTCAGAATAATACTTACAACAATGTTACTAGATTTTTAGTCTTCTCTCCAAAATCCAAGGTTAAAATGTTTATACTTTTATAAAGATATGAAGAGAAAAATTGCTAATATGAATGAATTTCTGTATCTGTGATACAAGCAGAGCAGATACATAGCAACAAAGTGCTGGCATTCTGAACTGGTTCAGATCTCTAAGAACTTATATACATAAAAGGAAGCATGACAAAAAGACTAGGAGCAGAAAGAGTGGAACAGTAATAGAGATGGAGGCTTTTTGTTTGGTTGGGGTTTTTTGGGTTTAGTTTGGGGGTTTTTTAAGTCTTTGCTAGAAAAGAAGTTCAAACAATGCTGACAAGGCTTGCTCCAAGAAGATGATACATACTCTTGGAAGCAAGTTAAAGCCCTGTCCAAAAGCATCAAGAGGATCAAGGCCAGAGCATACTTTTAACTTCTTAGAACCCTAGCTCAATCATTGTGGAAAGCGATGGTAAGGAAGTAATTTGTTTAGCCCTCCCTGCAGACAGTTAGAGCAAAGAGACTACCAGAAGGCAGGCCCATCCTCTTAGGAAAATGCAGCAGCTAGAATAAACCTATTTAAAATAAATTAAATGTTCATAGTAACGATTATGTAAACAAAAAAATAATTTAAAAAAACAACAAAAACAAAACAACAACAAAAAACACCAACAAAAACCCTACAGCAGTTTTATGCACTTTCAAGAACAATTTAAAATACCCAAACAAGAACAGCCCTAATGTCAAAGCCCTCTCAAATCAAGAGAGGTTTTCCCCCTTAATTTGGGCTTTTCACACCAGATTGTAACATAGGGTTTTGTACTATCGAACTGGTATAGTATGTAAAGATATTTAACTAGTTTCTCTCTCCCTGCCTGGCAAAATTGAACTTCCCTTTAAACTAGCAACATTCAGTTGTATTTTAACATTTAACTGCTCCTGTTAGTTCTTCTAGCCCTTTTGCCTTTTGGGGATGTTAGAATTTAACTGCTAGTACCTGAGCACATCTGGATTTCTGCTTACCTTGCTTCAAGCAAAGCTGCCATATTGAGTCCTATGAACTGCAAGCAGGACAGTTTTAACTGTTCAGCACTGTACATTGCTGAAAACTCCAACAGCTCGGCAGCATTCTTTAAAGTAACTGCAAAGAAAAACACAACAAACTAAATCGGATAACATGCTGCAAAATCATGCAACAGTTTTTAAGACTTACTGCACAGCATGATCTAGTTATTGAAACATATCATATAGTTCTCCATTCCTAGAAAAAACACTAACGCGCAAATGGCCAGAAACTATAGCAATTTCCACATAACTTTGCAGCAGCTTGAATGCAATAGCTGCTTTCCAGAACCAGAAAGGCCCTACCCTACCTTTATCAGTTTCAGTATCTTGAAACTCAGCAGTACAAGACAAAGGGGAAAAACAACGGTAAACATAGCAAGTTTCATATACAGCATGAACAGTTCTTAAAGCTCCAAATGTTCCTTTAGCACAGAGAAAGAAGGAAAAGGGGGGTGAAGGGGTAGGTGACAGAAAGACAGAAAAATGGGTCACCAAGAAATGCCAAGCAAAAACTGTATGCTGACTTCATGTATCAAGTTAAACAACAACACTTAGTGTCTTCTAAACAGATCTTCATAGCCACACAGAAACAGCACTTTGTCAATCAAACAACAGACGAACTAGTACAACTAAATACAAGGACAGAAATAGAAACACAGAATTCATTTCACCATTTTAAAGACAAGTTTGAATTCAATAAAATAAAGATTTATAGAAGTTTATTTGTTGTAGTGGTTTGGGGTGTGGCTTTCTTAGCTTTTTTTTTTTTTTTTTCTGTATTAAAAGATTGTGAGATGAAGACAACAATGCATTACGAATGGAAGATTATGCTCATCACCCACGCTAAAGAAAGCGACTGGTAACACTATGCAATGAACAGAGTAAAGGAATATAAGCAAATAATTCTGTGCTGAAAAAGGCAAGAACATTAACACCTTTAAAAAAGCATTTTTTTATGTTCTAACCCTTTATAATACAAGTGGAAAAACTCACGTTTTTCTGCAATGGCTACTTCACAGATTTCTTTGAGTCTCGATATAAGAAGCTGGTCTGCTACTACAAGAACATTACATATGAATTCCACATTTTGAGAATCTGGAAAACATAGCATCATGTAAACACTGTGAGCAAGTCAAAAGTTACTATAAGACATCCAGCTTCAATGAGATTTTACTAAAAAACAAATATAATGGCTTTGGAAATGTTGATTGGATCTTCACAGCACAAGGAATAGCTTAGAAGAGCACAACCAGTCATTTTTCGGAAGCAATAGAAAGAGGGAGAATGAAAGCTGCAGTTTGACAATCTAGAGGAAAGGTACAAAAAGGCCTGGGGTACAGCTATCCCCTCAAAATCTAAAGCAGCATTCACAAAAATTTGGATTTTCTACATAAAACCTCAACACAAGAATATTAAGAATTTCTATTTTAAAAATGAAAAATCTGCAGGAGCTACAGTTGAGTTGGAGATATATTAATGGCACCTTTTATCGCAAGAGCTTCATCTGTATACAGGTAATCTACAATTATCTGTAGTATGTCAGAATGGATTGGCATCTCCAGAGCCGAACAAGAGGAAGCCTAAAAAGAAATAGGATTTAAAAAAAAAATTAAAAGAGAGTAAAAGCAGCTGACTACTTGGAATAAAATACAAATTAAGACAGCAATTATAATTAGCAAATAACTCAGACTGAGGGTCACATTTTCAAAGTTAAGTAATTATTTAAGCATATGCACAAAATCTGTTCAAGTTCTTCAATTAAGAATTGATTGTAGCAGAGCAATTAAAATCTGCCAAAACTTCTGAATAAATATACAAGTAACAGCTCAGTGTTCCATCAGTTTGAGCATGCTCTTTAACAATCCTCCCCGATTATACACTTCACCCACACTGGTTTAAAAGTAGAGCTACAAGAATCCCCTCCGAAAGTACTGAACTGCTTTCCTTTCAAGGTAGAAGATCTAAGAAACCAAAAGTTCCCATGCAAGAATAAAATGAAAGTAGGCATCACTGTTAGTCCCTCCGAAAACTAGGTCCTCAGCAAGCCCTCAATTTGAAGAACCACCTTAACCATTAAGGCAAAGCTTTTCTATGAATGTTAGCCATTAAATCATGTGTCACCATTCAAGTTTATGCAACACCGCTGCTTAACAACTTTGGTTTATTTCAGGTGGTCCTAAAGCAAAGCTTTATACTAAAAGATTAATTTTGCTTTAGAACATGCTACTGGTACTGACACATTTCCCATAGGAATTTTAAAAGCCTCTTTCAGACATTAATATTTCTATAAACATCTAGAGCACTTGATTCACAAAATATGAATTCAGTATAATTTACATTTTCTTATGAAATAATAGATAACTTACAAACTACATACAACTGATAAAGAAATCAATTATACAAATGGGACATTCAAAACAAACAAACAAAAAATAAATCAATCAAACCCTCGTCTCACAGTGTTTTGGATATATTTCCTCAGGGATGAGTGAGGAAAAGGGAACCCAGTAACTTAGGTAAAGTTCTGTTATGCAGCAGAACTGCCAGTACTCTGCCAGGTTCTTAGAGTTACATATTGCCGAAAAGCTATGAAAGTTTACAAAACACTTTCATACTGCTTCAGCTTTCCATCTCCGAAAAAAGCTTCTCCGTTTACACCTTTCCTCTCTTTCAACAAGCATTATTAATACTATGCAGATAAAAGAGGCATTTAGTGAAATTCCAATGTCCAGGAAACAACAGGGCGTTGACACACAGCTAGCAAACAGGCACCAAAACAAATAAAACATCTACGCCTTTTGAAGCACCAGCTGGTAACTAAGTAGAATAGTCCTTGATATCCTCTATTTTCATTAACAGTAGAAGTCAACTAGAGATCCTACACATTGACTCGATTCTGCTGTATCTTTCATTCAGTACACATGAAAAGCTATTCCACACTGCATACTACTTAGATTCTAAGATCTTTTACTGAAAGAAAATTAAAATTAATCCAAACCAGTATCCCGTAAGAACAGTCCAACAGCTTTTATAAATCTAGCTCAAAATAAACCTCTAAACCAAAAGTAATACTTTAATTTCTGTTGATATATATTATTATATTTATCACTCTTATTTAATACACAACCTGAACAGTACAAATAGAAAGTAACCAAAAATGTGTTGTGGTTATGTTTTTTCTTGCAAACAGTATCCAAGAATCCAGCCTGGTTTTTTTCCCCAGTATTTAGAATATGTTTTTATAGGAAAAACTGAAAAGATGTCAGTTATTTGCTGCAACAAAACATACTACCCCATATGTTTTTTGGCTTACCTCCATCCATGAGCTGCTTAACATGCTGTGAAAATAATCTGTAAAGAAAGGCATTTCAGTTCAAGATGCAGTAAAATTTCAGGTAAAGAAGACAATACGACTTCAATATATGTAAAAAAATACACACACATACCAAGTCTTGCACAAAGTACACACTTATGACACGGGAATTCCTTTCCATCTAAAGATTTCAGGGTCACATCGCAGAGGTACGAACTAGAAGATATTTAACAGGATCAGAACTGTGACTATTCAGGAGAGCTAGAAGTTGTAAACTCAACAAAATAATGCTTACTTTAGAAACTTAGGATTTATCCTTTAAAATAAAACACACCTGTACTTTAATAATATAATATAAAATTAACCTAAAAATACAGCCACAACAGCTTCAAGAGAGAAAGTTTTTGTCCAAAATCAAGCTCTCAAAATTTCATCTTAAATATTCCTCCAAAACAGGGTCAATTACTATTTCAAAACCGCTATGACCAAATACATTAATTATCATAGAATCATAGAATAGTTTGAGTTGGAAGGGACCTTAAAGACCATCTAATTCTAACCCCCCTGCATGGGCAGGGACACCTCCCACTAGATCAGGTTAGGGCCCCATCCAACCTGGTCTTGAACACTTCCAGGGATGGAGTATCCACAACTTCTCCGGGCAAGCTGTTCCAGTGTCTCACCACCCTCACACTAAAGAATTTCCTCCTAATGTCTAACCTAAACCTCCCCCCTTCCAGTTTTGATCCATTCCCCCTTGTCCTATCACTACATGCTCTTATAAAAAGTCCCTCCCCAGCTTTCCTGTAGCCCCTTCAGGTACTGGAAGGCTGCTATAAAGTTGCCCCGGAGCGTTCTCTTCTCCAGGCTTAACAACCCCAATTCTCTGAGCCTGTCCTCATAGGAGAGATGCTCCAGTCCTCAGATCATCTTTGTGGCCCTTCTCTGGACTTTCTCCATGAGCTCCATGTATGGCTAATTTCAGTCAATCTTACGTGGTCTATGTTTATTTATTTATTTTACGTTAGTAGCTACTCTAAGATTTGACAATGCATTTTAAGATTGACAAAATTCAAGTTTTGTGAAAAAACTACTTTTATGCAATGTGGCTTTTACTACGTAAGTAGATTATTCAAGCCTTTGGGTATAAATAACCCAAACTAGAAAACAAACATCGCTTTGGTAAAAGCATAAGGATTTTTTCCATTGAAAGATACTTTTGGAGATTTTTTTAATTAGAAAAAACATACATTTGCTTATTACCAATCCATGTCATCTTACTGTCACTGCAAACATAGTTGCATCTATTTTCAAAAGTCAAACTGCTTTTGACTAAATTACCCACGACATTTCTCCTGGCATAAGTATTCTCTGACAGTTAATCCACAGAACACATTAAGGTACAGCAAAAAGAAGCAAAGATATGCCATATGTAATCTACTCCAGATTATTAATTCATAGATGAGGCTACACAGAATTTCCAAACATGAGTTACTGTCAAAGAGACAAGTGTACATCAGAAGTTATCATACAGCTGATAAACCTTAGCCTACACGTAGCAGATAAAGAGATGACATAAAGGGAAGATTGTGGGGGTAGGGGAAGCTTGATTTAAAAAAATTACCATTTCTTCTGATTTAATTTCAGTTTGTTCCCACTCTTCTTGTTGATAACATTAATTTTTCCATTTTCTAACCTGACTCCTTCCAACCTGCAAATGATTAACACTAGCAGTAAGTAATTCAATTAGTATACATTGCAAACCATTAAGAACAGTTTCCCAACGTAACAGCACTTCAGTGGGCTCATATTGTGAACATGAAAAAGGATCAAAATAATTCATTGCTGAAAACTAGAAAGAGCCAGCTGTTATTTTAAAGTCTTCATTGCAGATCTAAAACATAACCGACATTCTTTCCACATCTTAGTTATCTATTTATTGTCTTAGATGAAGGCTAAACTGCTATAGTTAAGGCCAAAATCCAACACTACAGGGTCAAAAATCTACAAGTTATATATACTGCTACCACTCAGTTACCTGAGCAAAGACAGTGGTTTCAAGGAGATGCATGTTTCAGCACAGGCTTCATTAGCACCCTAATTCATGGAGGAAGGTTGGTAAAGACACAGGATTGGTGCTGGTAACAGAGCAATAAACTTGCAAAGGGGAAGATCTTTAACATGGAACTTGGGAACTCAGTTTTAGCAGCAGCGTCACACCTTCGCTGGTTAATTTTAGTGATTGAAAAATACAGTGAAGAAAACTGCCCTGAAAAAGCTCATTCTCTCTTTTGAAAGGAAAAGACAAATGCAGAAAGAAACCACACCAAAACTCAGTAACAGAGTTCTACAGAGACATTTGCTCTCAATTCCATTAATTTTCCTACATAATATTAAAAATGCAACAGCTAAACAAGAGTTTAACTTTGCTTTGTGTTGTTTTACACTAAATATGTTAATTGTCTATGGAAAAAAATGGTAGACTATGGACTACAGCATGGAAGTTTATCAATCCAGAACTCAGATCATCTAACAAAAAAAGTACTGATGTTTTATGACAGACGCTCTGGAAAGTCAAGATGATCTGCATCAGGTGTCATGCTCATGCCTCTTAAAGATACACAGGACAGATGCTTTAAATACAAATGTCCAGAAGGTTCTAGGACACACTAAGGGCCAACAGAACACTTCCGTCATATAGAAGTCTATTGAAAAATGATGTTTTAAGTACATAATCATGCTACAAAAGCCTGCTTCTGACATTATTCAAAAAGGTCACACATGCTTTCTCTTAGCAAAGAGCATCAGAACAAACTGATGTTGCTTTAAAGAGATGACACGGTGCATGCTGTAAACTTATATACACACACGAAGAATAGAACAAGCAAAAAAGGCAGACTTAAACCCCAGCTAGCCTTCTACATAACAACTAACATCAGGATCAGCTTCCATATAAACACTCTGTGAAGAGCTTACCAGAATATAAACTCATCCTTTCACCTACCTTCCACTTAAATTGCTGAGTCCAAACTTCTTTGCAGCGCTTTGCAACATTTTTATGAGGTTAGCTTCTTCACCAAGAACTTTGCCTTTTTTAGATTTGCTCTTCTGTTTTTCATTTATAACTTGCACTTGATTATTTCTATAAATCTCAAATGCAGACTTTCCATTAACATTTTCATCAAAACTCATTTTGCTCAGGTTAGAAATCAAGGTATCTTGATATTCTTCTGATTTTCCTTTATGCAGGATTTTTGGTTTATAACCATGAGTCAAAAGATCACAAGTATCAGTGTATATGAACTGCAGAAGGTATGCAAACAGATCTGGATGAACTTTCTCTATTACATAAAGATCACAACCAACAGCATCTTCATCTTTTCGGTAGATGTCTGGAGTGTCTAGCTGGCTGTCACTGGAAACAAACAGCTTCCTGAAGAAGTCAGATCGTACAGCCAAGACATATTTGTGCAGGGGATAAGTTCTTGTGCCAATCTGAAAAGTCACATCATGGATGCTGTCCATTTCGTCTGTTTCATGTAACAGTTTGCCAAAATCCTCTCCAAAACTTGATAATGACACACTTGGAATTTCATAGAGACTACAACAAAATGGAAACCATCAACAAACCCACTATTTACAAGCTGCATAAAATTTTTCATAGTCTGTTCAATGAAGAACGTGAGGTTGTTTCTATTTGGCTTGTTTGGGTTTTTTTCTTACACTGCTGGACTACTCAGCTTTTCTCATCCTGTTCTTTACAAAGAGAACTAATAATATGGTATTTAGGCAACTGAACCATGTATGTAAGATCTGTCTAGCTCCAGAACATCAAATATAGTATTTTGTCTTTATAATGTAGCCAGTAAATATGTATTATCAAAACTATTTTATCTCATTCTTCCCACAATAAAATCAAAGAAATGTTTGCTGTATTTTGAATTACAATCCAAAGCAATAAAAAAGTGCTAATATTTCCTTATTTATCAGATATATTGGAAACTATTATGAAAGTGCCAGGAACGTGGTTCAGATTCTACATATTAATTACTTGGAGCATTTTTTCCAAACAAATAAAACATCCACTTATCACTTCAAAGCTGATTATTGGTGACTTCTGAAGGGTTGAATTTCTGCATTATTTTGAGCTATTATGTTTAGAAATACATCACAAATGGTTGCCTTAAACACTACAGATAAAACATCAACACTATCTATAATAATTATGCAAATACATAAGCTGATGTCTTTGGGTAACTTCAACACAGCTGTTTACTAACAAGTGCTATTCTCTAGCAGTACGGATAACCACATTTACTGTGGCTTCTGTATGAGCCAAAAACAGTTCTGAAAAGCAGAATGATTTAATTGCAATCACACACAAAAAAAGAGAAAAAATACAGTTGCTGATATTTTAAATATACCTTGTTTTAGGATCTGACTGTAAAACAGCAAAATTGCAGCCGTTAGGATCGGTGGCAATACTAACAGCTCGGTGGACAAAGGTAAGCTTCTGAAGTCGGATTCTTTCATACACACTGTTCAGATCATGTTCACAAGACACATCATATGAAGAATTCTGAAGGCTCGATACAAGTTCTGCAAAAAAAAAATAATTGGAAAAAACCCACAGAAAGGTCCTGCTACTTAAAATACAACTGATCTAATAAGAAGTCAAGATCTATGTCTTAAGTCCATTGATGTACTCACTAAATTATGCTGAAGATTTCAGTTCGCTTAACTGAAACGCCAAAAGATCTTTTAAGAACAAAACTGTACATAAATAAGAGTTTTTATCCAGAACTTCTTGTGGAAGTGTTTTGCCACCTCTTCAGATAGTGGAGAACACTTCATATAACATTTAACGTAACCTCATGTGGAACGAAACAAGTTGTGTGCATCAGTGTACAGCAGTGCAAGACTGTTTTGTTTTCCTGTCGTATCAATTACAGCAGATATAATACAATTGCCTCCAGACTTATTATATGTTTAAATTTTACCCAAACTAACAAAATACTCTTGAAAAAATGTGATGCTCTTTGAATACTGGATTATTTTTCAACAACTGGATAACTGAATACATGCAAACCATTCACCACAGTCATTAAAACCTTTCAAAAAACAGAAGCTCTCATTCATTACAAACCAGTGTTGAACATCAACTAGTCAACAGATCTGAATTCTGAAGTTTCCTTGAAGATACTAAAGCTACAGCAATAAGCATAAAGAAGGCAATGCCTACAGACACATATCAGCACCAGGAATAACAGAATGAAAAGGAAATGCCTCTGTAATGAAGGAACTACTATGTCATATGTAGATGTAGCAACAGAGTAAAACTAGTATGCAACTCTGGATTGAGCAACAGAGGAAAGATTTTTGCTGTGAAAGGATGCAAAAAATTGACCAATAAAACTAAAGATGGAATCTCAGTATCATAGGAAGTAGAGCTTCAACATAAAGCTGTGAAGTTCAAATATATCCCAGGCTGGAAGTAAATCTGTTTCTGTCTACAGAGTTTTAAGATCCCTACATCAACAGAGCTAACAGTTTACACTAAAATCCTGTCCTATAGACAGGTATCCTCCTCACAGAAAAACAATCCATCAGGACCTACTCACAGCAATATGAGCCATGTTAATAAGGTGGAAATTGCTCTGGACCTTGAATTATGCCCAGATAAGGGTCTTGGAAATGTGATAAAGTTTCACAGATTTAGCAGTGCAAGGAAGTACAAGCTCCGTTTATTCAATGCCAGTCTCTTAGGACTGGTCATCTACGGTATGACAAGACCATTACACTGAACCCTCGTGCTTCTATTAATTTTCAGAAATACTTTTCTTCCTGAAAATCTCCACCTGAAGGTTAACTGAAGGCTGCAGGGTAAGTAAATCTTAGTATTACTAAGGAAAGAGAACAGTAGTGGTCAATGATACCAACTGTAAGCCACAGAGAAAAGAACAAACTCACCACAGAATACTGTTAGAGACTGTAAAGATTCAATTTAACTTTTATGTTGATTTGAAGTACTTAAAAACCATTAAGAAATCACAGCTAACCTTTCTTTTCTGATACTTTTTTCCCTTCTTCCAGCCACTTCCCTGTAAAGGCTTCACCATCCTGTGTGACAAACATGATTTCATTCCGATTTAAAGCAACATCGGACATGAAGACTTGCCGGCCGTACACCCAACGACACTGCTTCATAGAGTTGTGAGATGACTTCCAGCAAAACACCTATAATACATTTTTTTCAGAGAAAGGGGAAACCTTCATATCATAGAAAAGCAGTTACATATTACACACTACTTTTTAAAACACACGAATATGTCATCTCAAAGTTGCATATAAAAGGAGAAAGACAGTCTTCAAAATTATACCCTAAAGCGTTATTAACATCTATTACAAAGAACCCACATGTAAAACAACCTATTATGATATAAAAGATCCATTTGCCCATGAGGGGCATTTGAAAAGTTTCTCTGAATATTCAAACATCTTCACAGCAGCCACCTATACAACAGTTTTTACTGACATTTCAACAAGATCATCAAATGGTGTCATCAAGTCAAGAAACAAGTTTAATCTAATTCTTAATTTATAGATTTGTCCAACTGGTTTGCTCATAAATCAGGCAAAATTCAAAGCTAACACACCAAAAACATAAACCATTTCCAGTCAGGTCTTTGACAAAAATCTCAAGTTTCTCTGCACCAGCCAAGTAGTGATCAGGACCCCAACAAGGTATACTGTGTATGTCTGAAAAAGTGAAGCGCAAAGCAATAATCCTGTGCGAGGTAAAACCCAGATGTGGCATTAGTGGTGACAAAGCTGGGCTTTCATCTTCTCCCACTGAAGGACCTGCACAGGTCTGTTAACACCTACATAAGAAGGGGACAAAAGAATCTGAGTAACCCATTTTCTTTCCCCACTCTTGAGCCCTATGAAATCACAGAACAGTTGAAGTTGAAAGGGACCTCTGGAGGTTATCTAGTCCAACTCCCTGCTCAAGCAGTTCCTCCTAGAAGAGGTTCATCAGGACCATGTCCAGACAACTTTTGAGTATCTCCAAGGATGGTGATGACACAACCTCCACAGGCAACCTGTGCCACTGCTCAGTCATGCTGACAGTGAAAAAATGTTTCCTCATATTCAGAGCCTCCTTTGTTTCAGCTTGTGCCCATTGCCTCTTGGTTCTGTCACTGGACACCACTGAAAAGAGCCTGGCTCCATCTTCTTTACATCTTCCCTTCAAGTATGTACATACATTGATAAGATCCCTCTTGATTCTTCTCTTTTCTAGGCTAAACAGTACTCTCTTGAAGGAAGTACAATCCAGCCAGACCAGGAAGTGCTGATTCAGGACACAGAAGTGTTAGGATCCCATTCCATCTCCTTACTGAAAAATTTATAATTCTTAAAAGGACTAAAGATCCCAGCATTTGCCAGTACTCAGCATGGAAACAAATAAAATATAGGTTGACACATTTCCACTGATGCAGAAACACAAATCAGTGTCCCAAAGATGTTGAAGGGGCACTACCAATGCTACAGATGCTAGAGGCTAAACCTCACATGAACAAATACTGGACTGGAAGTTTATGAAGTCTGAGACAACTAATGACCTAATAAACAGATAAGATCATCCCAAAACATAATTCAGTCAAACGCAAGGAAAGAAAAGGAAATACCCACACTGCTCCCCATTTTGATATAGAAGTTCAGTTTTCAACATTCTTTAAAGAAGGCATTTCACTAACAAGACCTTTTTGTATACTCCACTAGATGGCACTGAAGGTTTAGATCTCCCAGTGAGAAGATCTAGAAAGGCTGCGGCTTTGAAGGGTCCTATAAACTGTTACTCTATGAAAAAATGAGGGAAGAAAACAACAGACCGACCACAGTATTCCAGTTCTAAGTCCACACAGCATGTACACTTAACTATAAATACTAAGCCATTCACCAGATTTAGCTGCAACTTTTCAACAATAAAAGGGATATCTCATCTACAGAACAGCTGCTTTTCAGAAAAGGCTCTAGAGCCTGTAGCCCAGAGACTACTTCTGAGACTATTTCTGAAGGGTGTAAAGGTGACTCGATAGGTGAGATGAGAGGAGAGATGGGGGAAAAAAAAAAAAACACAAAACCCCAGACCCTGTAGCCTATAAAACCACTTATGTATGTAAAAGTAAATAAATTTACATCTTCACTAGATTTTCACAGATTTAAAAACAAACTACTGTACATTATTTCGGTAGCCTAGTCATAACTCTTTAAAAAATATTTTAAAAATCACTAACAGCTCTACAAAAATGAACTATTTACTACACATGATTTTGTCCTGTCAACTTTTTATGTTTGAAGTTTGACTAGTCAGTATGCAACTTGCTATATAATTATGATTTCTATGGACAAGACTTACTCTTCCAGCTTCATCCAGTGCTAGAATGCAAATCTTCTGACCCCCATTTTCTTTAAGATGCTGTGTATCTACCTTATATTCCAAATATCCTCCATTTACAAGAACTTTTTTAAGGTTCAGCTGCCTGAAAGAACACAAAAGGTTAAATTAGTATTTCCTCATTGTATATTAATGTTGCTTCTATGACACACTTACCTTTTTCATTTAGAGAAGCAGTAAAAAAAATATAGTTGGTGTAGTGACACCGAAAAATTACTTACATTTAGTTCGTCCCACTGGTACTAATAACATAACTGCTAAAATACTATTAGTAGATTGTAAATTTTGCTTTGATTTTAAGTAAGTAATATCATATCCCCAGGTTCTTAATGAAATTCTGTAAGTGAAAACCAGTATACTTGGTATTCAGTTTTACAAAAATCATAACAGTATACATTTCATTTAGTTTTTTTTGATACAAACAGCTATCGTAGGCTTTTTCTCAGGTTTTTGGTGGGCACTGGTTTTTACCTGATCAAAAATCATGGAAGTTTGTTAGTTTCTTAGTATAAGAGTGCAATACATGGTATTAAGTTTCACCAAGTGCCAGCACTTTCACTTACAACCACGTAGAAAATAAAGCATAAAATAATCATTAAGCTATAACATGTCACTAAATAGTGCTAGAATTTGAAGTGAAACTAAAAGGCTAACTGGGAGTTAGCTGGTGAAAAATGCTAATTACCTCTGTTATTGCAAACTAAGTAAGACAGAATGGGATAAATAACGTACTAAATTTGTGAGTCATGGGCCCAGTTTCAACAGGTTTTACATTCATGTTTTAGCATATGGACAAGATGATGTCATAAGGTCCTCTTGCAACACAAATACCCTTTGTAACAGACTACATCCACATTTCACAGAATCACAGAATGTTAGGGGTTGGAAAGGACCTCTGGAGATCACACAGTCCAACCCCCTGCTATTATGAAATAGAACAGCAGATCTTCAATGTCTCTACCAAGATGCATTTATACAAATTCAGGCTAACAGATGAACAAATAAATCCAGTTCCAATATTTTTAAAACTATGAAACAAAATATTTCCTCATAATATGATGGGGTTTTTTTAAATATGTTTGGTAAACTGCAAGTGGAACCTCAGCCTCATCTACTAACAAAAAGAAACCAACAAATAAACAAAAAAGATGCAGTTCATATGAAAGTAGGTAAATGAAGAAAAGTCAGGGGAGCACCGTATTATCTCTAATTTATGCACAAAAAGGCCTTTCAAATAGCTTGCCAATATAAGACTACAGTGAAATCTTCACCTATTGTTCTTCATGACAAATTAGAAAAGTAACACATACTTTGAAGCCATCTTTTTGCACTGATAGTCTGCAAGTAAATAAATATCTCCTCTTTCAGTAACACATACTGTAGCGCCATCGCTTGCAGAGACCAGGGACACAGATACATCTTTATGGTGTAGAGCAGAAACTTGTCGAGGTGCAGTTACACATTTTTCTCCATTAGGATCCAGCAGATAACCTAGAAAATACAACACACCCCAAAATTTTGCCATTGCACACACTGTGTATTTAAAGGTCACTCTGCTACACTACTTTGAAGAACCTTTAAATTCTAAAAGAGTTTTTAGGTAGTTAGATAATTAATCTTCAGAATAACTACAAAGATAAGAGACCCACTAGAAACACTTGTTAGTTCACCAAAAACTCCGGAAAACATCCATGATTTGGTACACAAAAAAGGAAAGTAAAGCATATTCTATAGAAAAAGCTATTTAATGTAATTAGACTCTGAAGTGGTACTGCCTTTGACTCCAAAGAAAGAACACTTATTTCATCATATTACAGCTCAAGACACTAGAAATACTATCACATTGCCATAAACTACAGATTATTTCAGCCATTGGAAGATACCAAACAAGCTTGTCATACAAATGACTGTAAATGCACATATGCATTAAGGCAGGCAGTTAAGCAAAAGAACAGACAAGGTTGGAGCTATAATGTAAGGTCTCTGAACACATTAAATACAAAAAGAGTCAAGCCATTACTGCTCTGCTGCAACAAGAAACCTAACAAAAAAATCTCATAAATAACGTAACCCTGCTCTGTGTGCACTTAGGTCTGCACCACAGAGTGGATCAGGGTACAAATATCCAGGAACAAGCAGCAGAGCTACCTCTAAAGCTGGAGGTAACCCTGTCACATGACAGTATAGTGCTATGCCCAAACATCTTTAAGAGACAAGGTTTATTACCAAAGATCTATCATAGTGTCCAGCTGACACAACTATACTGCTGAAGATACAATTACTGTCTCAATACCAGGATAATCTCAACGACAAAAGCAACCAGACTTAGGACAGGTACATGTAAAAAAACCCTAAAAATAAATTAAAATATTAATTACTAAGATACTTCTCTGACAAAGACTAGTTTTTTCACATACCTTTGCAATCTTAAATAGGAACACAAAAAACTCTGAACCTCATGTTAGAACTGATGCAGATTAACTGTAAGTACCAGAGTTAGCTAACAGTTCTGTTTGCACACAGATTCAGAACTGCAGAAATGTAAATCCAAACCAATATCGTAATACCTGTTTACTAAAAAAAGACAAAAATACCTAGAACATCCCATTCATACAACAAATCAAGAAGTTCACTAGTTGGTGATACATTTTTATCAGTTTTTTTTTCATGGCTTCAGAATAATACAGTTATGTGAAGATTCTGGTAATGGCATTGTTGAAAAAATTTCTAGACGCGGGCAAGTATTTCATTTTAAAAGCTGGCATGTAAAAGTTATCAGTAGCACATTTACAGTGCATGGTGAAAGCAGGATGTAGGCAGAAAAGCTGAATGCTAGTTTATAATTTATTATCTCCTTCCAGATTGTCGGAAGGAGACAAGCATGGCTTGGAGTAATTTGCAACACAAACAGCAATATTCTGTTTCCTGAAAGTCTTCAATAGCAGGACCACGCAAAATACATGGAAAGCAGATGAGTTAGAGTTCAAATAACAGAGCTAAGTCTGACTAGCTCCCATCATCTCAAAATGTTAAAGTGACTGGAAGAAATGAAAAATATTCTTCAAAAGAAGCGTAAAGGGGTGATGCAATCAGACTGGTTTAAAAAAAAAAAAAAAAAAGGAAGTACAAATGACATCTTTTAATGGCTGGGTTTTATTTTCAGAAGGCTTCTACCTTACCTAGTTGGCCGCCATTCAGCCCCATGGTATACACTGCTTCCTTAGTCCATAGCACTGTATGGAATCTGCCTGCAGCCACTCCAATCACCATTCTACCTTTCAGGTTTTTTGCCTGAACCTAAGCACAAATCCAAAGTACATCTTAATATTAAGCAGCAACAGGTGAATTTCACATGTACAAACTTCTGACAACATTCAACTTATAAAGTCATTAAAAATGAAGCATTGGCATCAAACCACATACAGTCTAATAAATCAGGATTATTTCAGAAGTTTGTCAAGTGTGCCACTATTGCACTAGTGACAAAAAGAAGCAAACTTTTTGCATCATCTAATCAGAACCAGAATGAAATCTCCTTAGGCTTCAAACAGAAGATGTTGAACAAGACTGCAGAGGACATAAGACAGCCAAAGAATACCCAGGTGCTGCAAAACTGTCAGCTAAAAAGTTTCAGCTTATAAATCCTAACACCCAAAACACTCTGCAGAATGCCATGCTACCAGTTGCACACTTTAACTTAATTTTCCAGATGGAGATGATCAAGAGCAAAACCAATATTGTGACTATACAGCTATCATTACACTATTGAAGAGCATCCCATTGTACCCCAAAACACTATTCTGTTGTGCTTTGGCCTTTCCTTCTTTTTTAGCACTGGTAGTGCAATGTTCTTCTACTCTTGATGAAGCTTCCTTTCATTAAAAGGAAAAATAACTCCTATATACTTAAAATAAATAAATAAATTAGAAAAAGTTATAAATTGAGCACAGCAATATAGTCAAGTTGCTGATGCCCATACTCTTTGTTCACTGTTGCTGTTCTTCCCAAAGCATGACGACTCCAGAAACTACTCCAGTGCTTCCAGCAAAGGACACAACCATCAAACCCTGAGATCCATCATCCAGTGATTCAAAAGGAGTAAAGAGCATGAATCTCAATACAGACCTATCACTTTTTTGCTATTTCACCAACAGAACAGTTTGGAGAAGAAAAGAGTGTCGGCAATGGTACCTCGTATCATCATACTCAGCACTAGAAACTTTATGACAGTTCAGGTTACAAACTAAGATGTTTATTAGTACACAAGTAAGTACTTAAGATTGAGATGTATGATAAAACAGAATCAAGACTGTATCTGATAACACATTCAACTTCACTGCACTTGAAAAAGTTTAAGAGTTATTTCCACAATCTTCACATTTTACTTTCTGTTAAAAAAACATAAACAAACAACTGAGCTTTGACAGATGTTACATTTACCTGTCTAGGAACACTGCAGTTAGAAGGAGGAGGAAGAATACCCAATTGAAGGAAAGTATTTAAACCAAACGTGTAAACGTATCCATCTTCTGTTAAAACAACAGTATGATCCTTGGCTGCAGCTATCTGGGAGCACTGATGGCCAGCTAAGCCTTCCACAAGTCTTGGAACCTGAACAAGGGGGAAAAAAAAACAACTTTGATATTAACAAGTGGCCACCTATGAAACTAAAGTTACACCAATGGAAAGTTATGACCAAATATTGAACTACAGATGAAAATGCATTTGAACACACAATACACTTGTTAACATAATCATAGAATAGTTAAGGTTGGAAGGGACCTTAAAGATCATCAGGTTCCAACCTCCCTGCTATGAGCAGGGACACCTCACACTAGGGCAGGCTGCACAAAGCCTCATCCAACCTGGGCTTAAACACCTCCAGGGAGGGGGCTTCCACAGCCTCCCTAGGCAACCTATTCCAGTGCCTTACTACCCTCATGGAGAAGAATTTCTTCCTGATGTCTAACTTAAATTCCCATATCCAAGGCAGTAAGGTGAACTGCTTTCATGCCTCTATCAGGGGAGATGATTCTTAAACTGCCTGCTCTAAAATTGCACTGGAAACTCCATCTTCAGGACAGACAGACAAATATTAACTATTACCTCTTTGTTTTTTCTTTTTATTTACCATGAGCAAAAAGGATTTCTCCCTTTCTCCAAAACGCAGGATATTCCTAAGAAAATTCCACAGAATAAGGAAGCAGTTCTGTATCTTCAACTCTTCAGAACTCGAGTTCTCCTTTATTCAACTAGGTAACATCCCAATTCCAAAACAGCAATTTGGAAAAAAATTCTAATTTCATGGAAATCCACTATTTAAAAAAGGTATTAAGAATTGAGCTCCAGTCTTCACTCTAACATGCAGCAACATAATATCCAGTTCTACCAGGTATTTGATATTAGAAATAAATAAATTTTTAAAAGTGCTGCAAAGTAATGCAATCTACCAGGTAGTGAGCACAGGAAAGTATTGCACTGTCATTGTATCTTATTCTTTGCATATTGCAACAATGTAGTATTCAAATGAAACATGAGTTTCCACTTAATAGCTGTGCAAGTCTATTAAGAAGAAACCCCCCTACCATGATTTTTCATGCCACTACAGCTCTACAGCACTGCTGTTTCCTTTGTGTCAGCCTTGACACTCATCAGATGGTATCACAAACCTCTTAAAGAAGCCAGCCCAGCCAAAAACCATTTGCTTCCACTCACCTGGCATCAGCAAGCCTTTTAAATAACTCGGCCATAACGCAGAAGTTTGATTGCTTTATCTAGCTATCTTATATTAAAATATATTTAAATGCACTTTCTCCTACTCTCTGCCACCTGACTTAGTACTGGAGAGGGTTTTTTGTGTTATTTTGTGGAGAACAAGGAGGTTTGTTTGAAATCAACAGTGAACTGGTTTTCAAAGTACACTCACAAAAACTCCAGTTCATTTTTGAGACCTGCTGTTTGAAATAAATGAATAATCGTGCTAGACTACACAAGACAGCATAAGATACCATACCAGGCATGTCTGTTCATCACCATGACCCAGGCGTCCTCCTTGTCCATGTCCACATGTATATACTTGACCTTTGTGGGAAAGGAACACGGAGTGGAATTCGCAGAGTACCACCTGAAAGAAAAAGGGTAAAAAAGGGGTGGGGAGGAGGCAGTATAGGACAAATTAATTTTCTTGGATAATCTGAAAACACATGCCAAAACTATTTTGTGAAGAAGTTAAGCTTTGAAAAATATCTAGTATTAAAGATATTAAAGACCATTCATAAAGATACTAGTATTAAAACTCAGGACTGCCAAATCAAGTCACAAAAAACCAAAAATATTTGCTTTAAATGTATTATGTACTGCCTTAACCTATTTGAAGAGACGTACAGTTTGTATTTAATAAAATAAGTTCAAGCATGGCCCTAGATACTAACAGAAGCTCGAAAGATTGAGTTTTAAGGGCAACAACACTGCTTCAGAAAAGCTGAAGGAAACATATTAAGAATGCAGCACACGTCTGTCCTGAATGTTTATCCAACTTATACTTAAAATTTTCAAACATTCTTAAACTGAAGCCCCAAGAAGTTATTAGGGACAAAACAACTTTTACAGAAAGAGTGCTTAACAGCACATGCTGCTTTTAACACAAGAAGAATTTTAAGTGAAGATGTATCAGATTCATTGTCCCACTTCAGTTCATTATGGAAGCTGCACAAGAGGTCAGAAACTCTAAACAGTTACAGAAGTATCATGCTTCTGAATTTAACTATATATAAGACATACAGCCAAAGTAAACCATATCAAAAAACACCCTCCTCACCAAAAGAGAGAACCATTATTTAATTGAGGGTAATGGAGACTGGGGGGGACAGGAAGCACCAAGAATATAATCCAGCAGCACTACTCTAGTACTCTTTAGCTTCCCTATGCTGCTTGCCAGATTAATGAAAACTTGCTGAGAAATAATTAGGAAGAAAAAGAGAGGAAAAACAAAACAAACACAACAAAATGCTCCCAGACTTTTTTTTTTACTAACATCTTTGATAGTTATTCCTACAGACACATCCCTCCAAGTCCACTGCCAAACACGCCCGTGTGATACTTTCAGAATACCTGTTTGATATACACGCCGCTCCGAGGAAAAAGGTCCACCAATTCAGGATGATGTTTACCCTGTTGGCCACCATGACCCAAAGTAAAATTTATATTGTTTCCCCAGGTGTAGACTTCCGTGGGATCTGCAATGAAAAAAATTCTCTCTGCAGCTTGTAAATTTACCAGTCTCACGCACAGAGACTTTGAAACTCAAATCCTGCTGTTTCTTCTTAAAAAAAAAAGAGGTTTCTACCTACAATGGAACTTTAAAAAGTTTTATTCTTATGAGACATAAGGTGCTATAAGAAAGTGCTATACATTAGTCTACAGATGATGAACAACATAACTTCTGCATTCAACATTTTCCAGTTGCAGAATGTGCTAGCATTCCTCAACAGGAAATCTGTGCAACCAAAAACACTTAAACAGACTGGGAACAAGCCGAAAAGAACAAATTTCACTGTGCAACAAGACTGAACTTGGGGACATGGAGAACAGCGGAAAGAAAGGAGATAGAAAAATATAAAACTCCATAAAAATAAATTATTTTCACAAAAGACACAGAAGTGATGTAAACTATCAAATTCAGAGACACTGCAATCTCTCTGATAAACAGAATTGATAGAAAAAAGAAAAATCCCAGAGTAGGTGAGGTTGAAAGGCACCTCTGGAGATCATCTAGTCTCTCACTTTGCTCAACTAGCGACAACTACAGCAGGCTGCCCAGGACCACATTCCCTCAGGTTCTAAGTATGTCCAAGGCTGAAGTCTTCACAACCTCTTTGGGTTATCTTTATTTTTTTGTTTTACCTACAACTCAATCATTACACCTTAACTTCTGCTACATGTGTGCATTCTGTACCTAGTGCCAAGATTCTGCACCTTCTGTCTTATGATGTGACTCCCCATCTTCATGTATCTCATAACTTATGCAGTCCTAATTAGAAACAGAAAATCTGTCTACACTGGTGCATACATTAATACATTGTTGAAACATGCTTCCTTGTAAAACACAATTTAAGCTCCTCAATTACCTACCGGTTTTCTTGAAGACAACATGGATTGGCCTATCTTTCATCACTAGATCCAAGGCTGATAAACCTTCTTTATCCTGAACATACAGACTAACGCCATGCTGAAAGAGAGGAGAGGAAGAGAAGAACAGAAGTTAAAATTAAACTCCACAGCTTAAATATGCCAGATAAACGCTTAAGAAGCTAAACAAACCTTTGGCTGAAGTTTAATATGGAGCAATGGGCTGAGAGAAACATCATGAAGTTCCACAAAGGGAAATGCAAGTTCTGGCCCTGGGGAGGAATAGCTTGGTGTACCAAGACAGATGGAGGCCAAGTGGCTGGAAAGCAGCTTGGCAGAAAACAACCTGAGGCTCCTGTAGACAACCAGTTGACCAAAAGCAGCTAAGAATGGTGAAAGCATCGAGGACTGCATGAGGGAGTGCTGCCAGCAGGCACTGCTCAGCACTTGCAAGTGACAGCTGGAATTCTGGGTTCAGGTCTGGATTCCCCAGCACAAGACAGCCATGGACATACAGGAGCAAGCCCAACAAAAGATCGTGAAAAAGATGGTCTGAGGTATCTGGCATACAAGGAGGGGCTGAGAGAGCTGGAATAGTTAGCCTAGAGAAGGCTTGGGGTGGGGGGAAAGAGGGAGTGTCCTTATTAATATGTTTAACAAATACCTGATTTCAGGCAGGTGGTGGGGATGTCAGTGATATCCAGTGACAGGACAAGTGGCAATTGGCACAAATTTAAATATAAGAAGTTATGCTTAAACCTAAACCCCATTTTTACTGGACTGGTATTAAAACACTGAAACAGAGATAACATTCAAAATACAACTGCACAGAGCCCTGGGGAACCTGCTCTAGCTGACCTTGCTTGAGCATGGGGGCTGGACTAGACAATCTTCAGAGACCTCTTTTTGGCTCAGCTATTTCGCAATTCTTCTCTATAATCCCTTCCTGTTGTTGCTGTAATACCTTAAAAACATATTATTTCTATGATGCAATACAGCAAAGAGACTTCAGTTAAGGAACTGGGAGGCAGAGCACTGTACATGAGCTGTTTCATTCTGCTTCTAAGAGGAACATCAGCAAAGCCAGCTGTCAGAAAAACCTCACTCCTTTATGCAAATGACAGAAAACTGAAATATGTCTAGGGAAACTTGTATAGGCCTCCTGTAAGCAATTATCAAAGATAGAGATACACACACACACTAGAGTACTGAATACTTTCTCATACATCACATACAGAGTTTCCAGTTTTCCAGACAACAGAATCATATGCCATTCTCACACAAACACCTCCTTTTGTGAAGTATAATGAAAACCTTCTCATTGTGTAAGGGCACAGTACATGAAATCCATATTTAAGTTATGACACCTTTAAGAATTAAAAACTACTGCATCCACAACCATTTTGCTTAAACTGCTTGTTGAAAGCAGAGTTTAATGCTTACAAACTGCTAGTCACTGCAATCTAAAAAGGTTGAACTCAAAATGGAAAATTCTCTGTCTTAAAAGCTCTGATTTTAAGTAACCCTGAACCCCATATGGTTTGCTCATTTTCACAAATAATTCACAAATAAATAATTTCACAAATTATTTTCTCATATGGCTAAGGGACCTTAAACACCTCAACCATATGTAGCTCCTCCCTTTGCTGGAGTTGGGACAATGGGAACAGAAGAGCAAGAAAAAATAAACACAACTTGCTAAATGGTAGGTAAGAAACAGCAATTGCAAGAAAGGAATGAGGGAGACTGAGCAAAAGCTCTGGTTAAAACATGGATGAAATGAGAATTTGTTTAATAAAATGCTCCATAACTTGAATTCTTTATCTCTCAAATGTAAGATTAATTTATAATGGTAACTCCATTTCAGCTTTTATTATTTTATATCCTCTGAAAACACTAATTGTTACAAATAGACTGAAAAGTCTATTTTTATAGTATCTTTAGTCTGATCACTCTCCACTTCTAAAATTCTGACCCTGGTATCATCCATACAAACCAGTCTTCAAAGCAAACCATAATTAATCAGAGATTCCTACTCAGTCCTGATTTCTACATGTGGTAAGGCAGACATCTATTATGAAGACAGAGACAACTTTCAGGTAAATCAATGCACTGTGATCTAAACACAGTATTAAGACAACTTTCAAGAGGCTTTCAGTCACGTTTAAAAACTCAGTTTTACATAACCAATAGAACTCTAAAAACTGTAGATACCAAGAAAAACTACAGTTGCAAATAACTCACCTTCAGTAATGACAAAACACAATCAATGTATCCATAGAATATACTTCTGTGCAAAGCTGTCCATCCAGATTCTTTGTCTTTTGCCAAGAGATCTACTCCTTTGGTCTCAGCCAACCAGTCCAGCACACCTTTTTTCCCACAAGATGAAGCAAGATGTATAACATTTCTACCAAAGGCATCCTTTATAGTTGCAGCATTGTAGCAGTAAGAAGAGAGAAAGGCCTTGATCTGGCCTTCACTTCCTCTGGTTACCACAGAAATAACATCCAAAGCATGCTGTAGAGATCGACACTTTGAAGTGCAGTCTGGCATGAAAGAACTCATTTTCACTTCTAAAGCTGCTCCTCCTCCTTAAGGGAAACAACCCTTAAGTGTATCAAGGCACTCTGATTCCATACACAACACAGTGCCTTAGAAAATTTGTAATTCCAAGGATGTAAATCCAGTTTTACTGAGCTGCCATAAGAAATGTTGTACTGTTGTGTTTGGCACTTGATCCAAATAAATATTTATAAATATATATATTTAGAAGTCTTACTTCACCATCTTATATAACAAATATTCTTGTCCATAGAAAATTCCAAAAGTGAACTACCTCAAGTGTGGAGAGGGGGATTCCCCCTCCACACTACCCTATTCTTCTAAAACTCCATAATTGCAAGGGAGACCTGAAAGAGAGCAAACCAGAACAGATTAGTAAACACAATTTTTTTCCCCAGCAACTGTATCAATGTAAATGCATATCAAACTAGCACTTGCAAGTACAGGAGTAATGTGGCAAGGGCGAACTGGCCTGCCCCATGCCACCTGAGCTGACACCCAAGGCATTCAGTCAGCTTAAAACGCCATGACTCCTTTTCCCTCCAAAGGGATCGCCTCCCTTTCTTTAACATAAATCTTAAAGGCTACATGGTGAACTGGATCAAAAAAAAAAAAAAAAATCAACTGAAGAAAAAAAAGTTTGCTTTCCCAGCTTTAGGGTCCTTGAGACCCTGATAGTTTACTGTATAATTATATCATTACTTTGTGATCAGAAAGCAAGAACTGAAAAACCCAAAAAACACACACAAAAAAAATCCCCACAGCTGTCGAGTACATCTTGGCTAAGAGAAGCTTTATCAGTCACAGCCAGAAGGAGGGAGGGACCACCACAGTTTTCCTTAGCCACTGCCAAAAAGGATTACACCACATTTTATTTTCCCTGGCCTGAATGCCTACCCATCTCCCTAGTAAGTCTGTTCACCAGAATCGACAGGAAGGCTCCTCCCCACCACTCCAGAAGTGGATGACAAAGGTGAAAGGAAGGATGGTGACAAAGTGAAGAAAAAGCATCTTGTGCAAGAGATGTGAATTCAAGCTGATAGCACCCATGCAGGGCTGAAGTCTAAAGCTCCTGAAACAGGCAGGAAGAACTGAAGGTCAACATTGGAAGGGACAAGTAAGGAAGAAGAAAGAAAAGGGAAAAGTATGCAAACATACAAATTCTTCTTCACAAAAATGTATTCACAGTCTGGGGCATACAGCATTTCTAGTTATCTGTGCCTACTTCTCTTTAGCATATCCATCCTTCTCTGGTATCCACTTTCTGCAAAATAAAGAAGGCCTGACAGACGAACTCATCTGGCCTATTAAATGCATGCAGTTATATTTAAAAGGGCTACAGTACAAGAAGTGCAGACAGCAGCATAAAAAACATATAAATCCATCTAAATCAGAAAAAGTGAACTATAACCATCACTAATACACGGCCTAATTTAATGTGAACTGCTATTCAGTCCCAAAAAAGTTCACACTTCAATCTTTTCAAGCATAAGTTGAAAACTGAGTGAAGTAGCACACAATCATGTTACACTCCTTGATGTTTCTGCTTGTTATGCAAACTGTAGTTTAAAGTTGATCTACCCCTGGGTAAAACATTCCAAAAGAAGCTGGACAATGCCATCCTGAAAGCTGAGTAAGTACAACTAAAAATGTTAACAAACCCTAGGGAAAAGAAAAAAACCAAACCAACCAAAGCAAACAACAAATACACTCTCCCTGCTATCTTTGCAGCTAAGAGCCATTATATATGTGCACACCCCACTCCTTGCCCTTCACCCCCCAAAACAAACCTTGTTGAGCTTAGCTTCCATTGCTTTTCAGACACTGTACAACCATATTTTCTAATATCTCTGTCTCCAAAGACATTTCAGGGAAAGATAATTTTCTTTGGAAAAGAAAACAGAAATCCCAGTCCTCCTCCTATTTCAAGAATTATCATCAATATTTCCACCAAGCTGAAAGCAGTCAGTTTACAACAAATACTCATAACGGAATCTAAACTTTCAAGAAAAACAAAATTCTAATCCAAGAGGATTCATTTAAACGTCTCATGACAAAGCCTTCAATAATTATTTTTTTTTCCACTTCATTCAGAAGGGATTAAATACTAGCAATAGGAATCTACAGATCAAAGGTTGTTCAGTATGTACCTTCAAAACAATTTAGTCCCTCATCACTGACCAGAAGTATTCAGAAATATTTCAGACACCAAAATCGATGACAACTGTTTAGCTTACATTTATTGCAGCAAGCTTCAGTTCACTCTGCAGGGCATTCTACATTCAACATACAAACTCCTGCAGTAACACAAGAAGTTTAACCTATACCTGTATGAACTCTTCTTTCACCTTCTCTAAACCCTCAGACTATAAAGAAAAGTGAATCACTGTCACAAGTTTGAAACAAAAAAAAACCAACCAACTCTAGTTTCAAGAACACAACCTGACTTGCTGCTCCTAGAATTCAAGCAGTGACAGGTGACTGCTATCACCAGACTCAGATTGCCAGTGCATCAAACACCCTTTTAAATAGTAATAACTTTTTAAAGGTACTTGGAGACCTATAGAAAAAACACTAGAAGTGCTGTTATCCTCAAACCAATTTATCACATTTCATCAATGTGCCAAGTAGGCAATTAAATTATGCTGTCAAAGAAGTAAGAATTTTACATATGTCTTGTAAAGCACATCTTAAATATAATTCACTGTTAAGACATTGTTATTAGTGCCACAAGGGAAGCAAAGCAAACATAAAAAGAATGTAAAGAAAAATTATTCAGGGGAGTTATAAAACAAAAGTTGACTAATCTGATAGGTAAACTGGTATGAAATGGCAGCACCACCCAAGGAAGCAGTCCTGCCATGCCCCATGCCATACCTTCCCTTGTGCAGATACACACCTATTTAAGACACTGAATTGAATGAGAAAATGGTTCAGAAGAAAGTAAACCCTGGTTCTAAAGAAATTTGTGCCATTACAAGAAAGGAACAGGAGGTCAGAGAAAAACTTCTTTAAAGCACCTGAGCTTTAGCCTCACCAAAAACCAAAACACTGTGGACAACCAACCACCCATTAGAAGAATAAAAAGTCTGCTATTAGAAAAATAACCCTGCCTATCTCACACTAACTCCATTACAGTGACATTTATGGCAGCTATTGAAACCTGACCCTGCTGAATTATTTCTTTGTAAGTCATTCTAACCCAGCCCTCCTTTACAATAAACATTACAACACTAGATACTCTGTTAGTCCATTGACATATATATCCCTTGAGTTTCAAGATAGAAGGCTGTAGATCAAGTTTTCATCCCTCCACAATAGAGACTGGCACACCAATAGCACACAGTATCATGTTATTACAACATCTGAAGAGGGTTAATACTCAGATCTGACTACTTTTAAATTTAAAGTAGGTCCTGAAGTAAAATCTTAAAACTTAAAAACTGTGAATTGGTGCTCACATCTGTGTGAAAACCTTGTGATTGCTGTCCAAAGGCTTACTTCTACTATATCGAGTCCCAGATGAATGATCAGCACCTAAAGTAAGCATAAAATTGGAAGAGCACCAGCATTTTTTAAACTTTTGAATTTAAATGTCTAGAATATGGTGCCCTTTTGATTATGCGTCTCTACTTTTATTTGCAGATATTTCTGTAGGCTTCTCAGCACTTCCTCCCCTTAGAGACATGAGCTACTTATTACAGATGTTCACAGCCTAGGGAAATTTAAAAGCCTGGAACCACCTTGGAAGCTATTCCTAATTAGCGAAAAAGTGTTCGTAGTATCTTGCTTCCTGGAAGTGAGTAGGCAGAGCTCACTCATCCCTCAGAGAGAGCAAAGCACCACTGCACCACAGTTATCAGACACCCTCCACAGCGTCGGATGTGTCATCCAACCTTACGGAGTCTCGACTCCTACAGCTGAAAAAAGCAGCTCTGCCTGCTGAGGTTGTCTCAAGAGTCTCAATTTCTTTCAAGAAGTCACTACAAATAGGCAAAGATTTGGCACTTTTTTGGCTAAAAAAGTCTAAAACCAGAGTTGTCACAATCCTCTTGACTACTAAACTAACATCCTACGCATTCTAAGACTAAACTAACAAATCCCATTATGACTACGGATGATGACATTATATTCCATTTTCTGCAAATAGCAAAGGGCAGGAGGGCATCAACATCAGAAGGTTCTGATCAATCACTGGCAGAAATTAAACAGTCAGCAGAAGCTTCCCACTGTAGTGTTCCAGAAATCTCTTTGTGTATCAAAGCTCCTTACAAGGGCCTTCTAGCAGATGAGCAGTCTTCAAGTCCAACAGTTCTGTTTATCTATTTTTGTTACCCAAGATGCTTCCCAGAATAGATAAAATATATATAATCAACTGTATTTTGTTAATATGAAACATCATAAAAATTAAGCCAGAAGAAAGAGATTATGATACCAAAGCAGCTTTAGGACCTCCTACTACATTTCTGTTTCTTAGTCACTATCTTTCAGAAGACAAACCCAGTGAAGGCAGAGCATATTCATCACAAATTTTTTTGTGATGCCTGAAACACTGACATTCAGCACAGAAGCATCACAAGCAGTGGCTAGTAGCTGCTGTTGTGTTTTTTTTCATCTCAACAGAGACAATGATCACGTGTGGAAGTGAAAGAAAAAACAAAAGAGATTCAGAAAGTTAGAATTCAGTGCCACTTGAAGACAGATAGCTGGTTCTGCACCTTCCGTATGCACTGCATGAAGGTAACTCAAAAGTCAAATTAGTGACAACTTGAAACCTGGCTTTAGGCTGCTTTACCAAGAACGTATCTCTCAAGACCTTATTTGACCTTTAAATTGGAATAACCTTATTACATTTTCTGTCAGGTTGTTATTTTTTTTAAGTGGTTCTGATTTTTTTCTAAATACCTGTTGCATCTGGGATGCACTTGGTGAAAAACTACCCACTATTTGCCTCTATTAAAATGAAGCTAAATAATGTTTTCTGTCTTCCATATAAAAGGAGCCTAGAGTTTCCTTTGTCAATCCTAATACCTCTTCTTAAAAAAAAAAAATAATAATAGTGTACATAATACAGCTTTTCAGAAGGTGCAAAATTAATTTGCTCTTCATTTTGATAGTAAGTAGCTCAATGGAGAGATATGACTGGCAATATCATATACTTCAGGAAGTTTAAGTCCATCCTTATAAGGGTATTGTGAGTTCTTGAAAGTTTCCAGGGTGGAGTGGAAGGCAAGTTGCTTTTTAAGCAAGCATGCTGACATTTAATAGTACTATCCAAGTTGGTCCCTTCACACTTGTTTCATAACATCATGAAAGACCTGTAACCATAACAGCATGGAAATCCTGAAAATATTTGCACCTAAAACAAACTTCACCACGCAGACTACTTGATCAGTAAGCTAATCAAAAAAACAAATCTAAAGCTTACATAACTAAAGCCAGGAGAATTTGCCATCTCGATACTGATTTTCCAGGATTTTCTGTCTACTGTAGTCTTACCTAAAGGCAACTGTCACTAATACATACTGAAGTGGTAGTTTAGATTCTGACAAAAGGGACTAGTAGGTTGAAGCCGGACAGTCCTACAATAAAGGTACCAACCTATCCTCAAGGAAACACAGATGAATTCCCAGACAGGTAACAGCAAACACACCCTTCAGCTATAAGCAGCACATTGTACAAGGCTTTAAGTAACTGCTAGACTATTAATTTCTACTCAGAAGATTACATACCCACAGAGAATTTAACCTGTTCAGACACTCCCTGTACATTTGTTAAAGTTTGGGCATAAATCTAGGCTTCTCAACCCCTTGAACAATATTATTTGAATACACAATATATTTTAGGGGGAAGAGGGAGTGATTGAATAGACAATGAAAAAAGGGTAAATCTAAGCTATGCAGCAGCTTAGTGCTTTGGCAGTCAGAAATTGCCACAGAGTCTTTTTTAAAAAGTAGCTGCTTCTCAACTGTATTACAGAACATTGCAATGAAAGCCATAGAAGCAAGGGTTCCACTCTTCTCCATACACAAATTATGAGCGCTGCCTCTAGCTCACATATCCAGTTTTAAGGAAGTAGGTAAGCAGAATAAAACTTTGGGAATAGCAACTAGGATTCAAAAGTTATAAAACAACTTGTGAGTACAGGCTGAGCAAACTGGATCAATTTTCTCCTTCAGCTGTGTTTTCTACAGATCACACTGATCCTTCAAATACGGCAGCTGGTACATGAAGAAAAATTAAAACTCTAGTCCCTTTTACCCCTGACGGTGGGGTTAGTAGTCGCCTGCTTAGATTTCAAAAAAAGATTAAGATTGTACATCAAGAAGTACTTTCAAAAGTTAAACTGAACACTAAGAGGGTTACCCCACAGGTACTCTCAAAGTAGGCTAGACAACAATCAACCTGTTTAAATTTTATATAAATGTGATCTGCCTAGGAGTAAAGCTATGGACAAAATCCAACTTGCTTTAACAGACGCTCCGTTGCACCACGCCCACCATGTCCCCTGAGCCATGGCAGATCCGAGCTCCTTCATTTACTGGGCTGGGGCCCCTGTGCTGCCACTTGGCACAGGTGCACCCCGGGCTCAGGTGACCTTTAGAGGTTCTCTCCAGACTTTCTGCAACTTCCGCCTCCACAGCGACAACAGCATAATCCTAACCAGGATGAGACATTCACTGATCCAGCAACTCTAAACCATTTGCTCCTAACAGTGCTAACAAGCACTACCAATTAAAGGCAGACACGTATCTCAAAAAAAAACCACCAAACTACCATTGGTAGCTAAATTCAGCTACAACACGTCAGAGCAGAGCTATTAGTCAGGAATCAAAGTACATAAAGAATAAACTGTGAAATACTATGCTTGGCTTAACTAGAAATAGTCAAAACTAATTACTATTACATAATTTAAAACTATTTAAAAACCCTTAAACATACAGTAAGTGGCATACAAAAAACTGTATTGAGTGCAATTATAGGCATTTCCACAATAAACCAGGACCTTGGTCTAGATCTTCAGGTTATCTAATAAAAAATAAGTCAATAAATATAAACCGCAAACATGTTCCAGAATTTCACCGTATCTAAAACTCTATCAGATAACTATATCAAGTCTTAGGAAGAGCTAACTCTTCTGAATGAACTCTGAACTTTTGGTACAGTGATATTAAAAAGTACCCAAATCAGATGTCGTTGGGTGATTATTACTATTTTTGTAAATCAGAAATTGTGATCAGTTTGCATGAAGACAGGCAACTTCACTGACCACGTCAGCAAAAAAGAAGACCGGACTTCAGAGATGAAGTGGCTGGGCCCTAAGAAGACTGCTCAGAAATGCCCTTTTAAGAGAACTACGAGCTTTCAGCTCTCTGGTGCTTACGCTGCTGCTCAAAGCCAGCAACACCGTGAGCTGCTACGAAAAGCCGCAGAAAGTATCCATCACCAAGAAAGCCAGAAAACGGACAGGCTTCCCGGGACTCTCCAGCTAAGCAAACCTGGCAGAGGCTGCTGCCAGTGTCAACGCGGGGGGGAAAGTCTGAATTGTTTCAGAGTCAGCCACAAGCCAGCGGCAGGCAGGGCGGAAAGGTGGCCGTTTTGACTCTCACTACATACGTCCACATTGACGGGGAGCGACAGAAGAGACTTATCAAAACCGGCGGCCGAGCCGCTGTCTTCCGACTAGGAGCCAGTCCCCGCCCGTCCTACGTGGCCGGGCACCTCTTTACCCTCCCTGGCTTGGGCTCTTCCCATTCCTACAACTCTCCGCCGGCCCACCACGTCCCCTCCAGCAGGGCCAGCCTGACACTGCGCCGCCCCCAGGCCCGGCAACCCCTCGGGACACATCAGCAGGTCGCGGCCTGCCCCTCACCAGTCGCTAGATGAATGGACTCGGGCGGGCAGGGCGGGACGCGCGCTGACCAGCGCGGGGGTTCATCCTCAGTGACACCAGGGCAGGGCCAGGCTGCTGTGGCTACCGCGACACCTCAGACGGCGACAGCCAGGGCCAGCAGCTCACAGCGGAGCGCAGGGACAGCAGCCGACGCACCCCCGAAGAAGCAAGCAACCGATTGGCCCCGGCGCCACTGCACCTCGCGCGTCGATTGGCTGCGACTGCCGCCTCGGCTCCGCCTCCCACGGCGGAGCCCGGATTGACTGACAGGCCGGGTTGGGTGGTGACAGGGCTCCGAGGGGGCGGGGCGGGGCGAGGGGGTGGGGCTGCCTCGAGGGCTGCCCCGCGCCCTGCAAGGGTTAACTCAAAATGGCCGCCGCAGGTGTGGGGGGATACGGGGTGGAAAGGGGCTGGACATAATGGGGAGAGGGCAGGTGAAGGGGGGAAAGCTGAGGTGGCTTTTTCTGTCTGTCTTCACCAGAGAAGCAGCGGGGCTGGCTATGGAGAAGGAGGATGGGCTTCTGGCGGGCAACACCCGTCTAGGAGGACTGGAAAGCAAATAGTTAAAATGATCAACCTGCAGGTCTCTATAAAAGAATAAAGCGACAGCATCGAGAAGGCTGCGTCGAGGTAGATTTTCTCAAGGCAATGTAATTTCTCTCTCTGGCGGAGCAAGTAGTTTAATTTATCTGGTACAGCTTGATTTTTGTGAGGTTTTTGACACCAACTTGGAGGGCAGTCTGAAAAGCAGCCTTGGTCTGTGCACAAGGATTTGAAAAACTGCTCTTGTAAAGTTATTACCTACAGTACACTTAATGCATGTTTCAGGTAAACTCCATGAGGGCTCAAGTAAATGCTACCTTTTAATTACTGTCTTGGATGGTGTAATAGGTAATTAATCTGTAATTACTGATTAATCTGGAACAGGATTAAGGTGTAGAACTTTGGGGGGGGAAGCCAGGAACCAAGGCAAGCAGTACCAAACGTTAAGTACAGATTAAAAAAAAAAACATGCATCACTTTTTTCCCCTATATGGAAATACATTAATGATATATTAATATCAACACTGATGGATAGAGTTTCTGTGTATTTCTTTAAAGCCACAATTGCATGCCCTGTGTGGCACAAGCATTAAAAGACTTTAAAATAACCTAGCTCTTTGTTAATCCACAAAACTTTTAAAGTGGAAAAAAGTTACATGTGTTCTTCAGGAGCAGTTCAGTTTGGGAAAACTGAGAATATAGGTGAATCCCAAGTATTTTTACCCATGCCATCTGACCCAGTTCACATGAATTGTGCAATCTGCTTCCTGTATTTTGCTGTATAAACTTTTGATTTGCCAGCAGTCATTCACCATTGTAACTAACCTTGCATGCTGTGTGGGATTTATTTATGCATTATTTTCCTAGTGATAGCTTCTTTCTGTTTCAGTCATAAGCATACCTCAAAGATGGCCTTGCTCCAAGTATGCTGCCAGCTGGCCTGAGAACAGTAATGACCATCTGGGGAGATAACGAGGTCAAAATACAGCTGAAGTCAGTCATAAACAATGCTTTGCTGTACAGTAATGAATTCAAGTGAATAGCTGGGGCAGGCATCCTTCGAGAGGTAAACAGCACAGTGAAAAGATCAAGAGGCTTAAAACAGAACAAGGCCCAAGGCAATATGAATAGATGCTGTATGAGAAAAACAGTTTCTAAGAAGCTGGACTGTCCCTCAGCTCTTTCTTAGAAAATACTACTGTACAGAATTGAGAACTACAGCAAGGGACACAGAAAAGTTGGAAAATAATACTGACTCATGAATAGGACCTGACGGAGTCCAACTCAGCCAAAACCTTGACAAAATAACCAAAGGCTTTTAGCAATGGGTTTCTCTGCAAGAATTTGATCACCTTTGCAGGACTTTTAATATTTTGATGGAAAAATAAGATATTAACTACTTTATCTATTGTTTGTTGTTAAGGCTTTTCTAACTGTCCCCAGTTATAGAAACTCCTGCTATCTTGTGCTGCCTCTGCAAACACAGCAAACTAATGAATGCCATTCACGAAAATCAGGATGATATGGTTTGATTTGCAGAGATATGTTGAGGTGGTAATGTAACATTGTAAAACAAAAATAGCTCAAACAGGTTAACTTGAGCCTCTGGTTTAAATTACTGGTCTTGTTTTGTTGTTGGTTGGGTTTTTTTTTTTACCAGTGGAAAACTACAACATTGTTGTGGAAAAATACACTGTTTTAAGCCTTTCAGAAGAAATTACAGATGGTGGAGACAAAAAGCCAGTTACAAGTCATTGAAAAGTCTTTTAAATTGGATAATCCAACAGCCAGATTTGTGAGTTCCTGAACCCTGTAGTAGGTACCTTACAGTAAGGAACTGTTCAACTTTTAATTTTTTTCAGTCTGTGGTAAAAAGGTCTGAATTATCACAAGTACAGTAATTATAGGGAAAAAAAAGTGTCTGACCACCATTTTTATTTTTTGTAGCAGCTCTAGACTTTTAAGTCAAAAAAACCTTCAATAAAATTGAAAGAGCAGCACTGAAAAAGGAAAACCAGTATACTTTTACCCATCTTCACAGTTTGAGGAGGAACATCAATTTTGAAAGGCTTAATTAGTTGACAGGATGTATTTTTATGAAGGGCTGTAAATTAACTGTGCTCCAAATGTATAGTCAGCTAAGGTTAGGGGAGATGAATCTAGGCTAGAGAGAGGACATTGCCCCATTAGGCAGGTTTCTGGTGACCTATGGATCCTGTCCATTTCATCCAGAGTAGTGTGCAGAAATACTGAGGTAAAGTGACATGCCTTGTCTGCTGCACCAGACTTAGGCCAATGGAGTAATTAGAGGAGAAGGTATAAGTAACAGTGAGGAAAAAATGTACTCTGCATTTTATACTATCACTGTTACAATCTCGTAATAGATTTCTGAAATTGATTCTGAATGTTGAAGCTGGTAATTACTTTTATGAGCCAAGAATAAAAAGGTTCAGTCTATATATAAAAATGACAATAATTATTTTTTTCTTTGTCAGCTATGCTAAGCGTTGAGTGACAGATTTGCCCCTTCACATACCTATTTATGTGCCTTAGCTGGCCTAATTATTACCAGTGTCCTCTGGAGTCTTGAGTAATAATTCTTACTGGCAGCAGTAATACTGTCTGCGGAGGAAAAAATTAATCAGCTCCAGGCTTACCTTAGCTGATAGTAAATAAGTTCCTTATCGTGTTTCTTTTTTATGAACTTTAAAAAAAAGAATATGAATTGCTGGGAAATTTGTATTACAGAACTAACAGAGGAAGATTCAGTGTAACACATCTTAGCAGGGAAGGCTTGCAAAAAAACTAGACTACTGTTTGTTTATCAGATAGCCACACACTCGAAAGAAGTATTTTTATACCAGTGAAATACCTCCGAATTTGTAAAAAGTATGTGCATCTTACTTTAACAAAGCCTATCTCTTACTCAAAGAGAGTGGGTTACTCAATTCCATGTACCAACACTGTCTAAGGAAAATGTGGAGAAGCCAAAGGATCAAATAGCATGGAAAGGAGCACAGTGGAGTATGGAGACTCTGAAGTCTGCTCAGTCTACTTTAGAGTCCCCTTGTGAAGTACCAAATGGAGATGCGATGAGCACCCAGGGCCCTTCACTCAACAAACCTTGGCTTCAGCAAAGCAGGTTCTTCATCTCAAAAGATTGGGAACACTCCCACATAGCCATGTCATGTCAGGCACTCTGACTTTTCTTCTTTAACTCATAAGATTTTGTCTAATTAGACCTTGAGAGCATTTCTAATGTACAAGGTATATTCTCTGTTATTATAGGAGTCTGGATACCCAGAAAGGATAGTTTGTCACAAGTGGTATGAGGTGTTAGTGAGGAGAAAGCATTTTCCCACCGTTGTCCCACATTAAAAAAAAAAAGAAAAAGTTTTGCAAAAACTGTGGAAAACAGCACACATAAAACACAACACACAACATACATAAAACAAAATGGTGCAGTGCCATCTACAGTCGAAAAACTCTTCTGATTCTCAGATGACACCACACTGTTGTTTGGTTAACAGCTCAGAGGTTTGGCAGAATAATTCTGCAACAAAAACTCTAGTGGTTTTCTTCACACCTGGAGCTTGTCGAATGCCAGCTCAGGACTCAAGGCAGTTCTCCTGGGCTAGTCTCTGCTGTGCCAGTGGCTCCCTGAATATTGTGTCAGGCACTGGGGAGCGTATTCATCCCTCCTCACTCCCAGCACAGTCTCCATACAGAATCAGACTAAGCTCCTGTATTAGGGCTGCTGAAAACAGTAATTTAACTTCCCTGCTTTAAATTGTCCCTTTTGTGAGCCGTTTGTGGCCCTTGAGCCCCCTGAAAAGTAGGGAGATTATGATTTTGGCTACCTCAAGCGTGTTGAAAATGATGAATGAAAGGCTGTGTAAGAAATGGTAAATATTTCAGTACTTAAAATTTGAGATTCAGTTTTTCTTTAGTGTATGGTTAAATTACAAATGAAGATACAAGTGGACTTATAAAAGGCATGAGTAGAGCTGCTTCTTCTACAATTTTCAAATTGTAGAGGGAAAATAATCCTGAAGAATTAAAAAGGTTCATTTTTCCTCTCAAGTAATTCCAACATACCCAGCTATTGTTTAGGCCCACTTGAAAAAGACTGTGCATATGTACATAGTACTCCAGACAGAACATATCAGGAAATGTATTGGATATTTTTTTTAAAAGCTCTAGGGTTTATGATTAATAACTTTCAACTTTGATAGATCTGTCTGAGTTACTGCTAAGGATTCTAATAGCAAAAGCCACACAGCAGCAGATCTGTGAACTGCAATTCTAATGGACGTAAATGCAAACTATTTCACATTGTGTTTCTATCCTATCACCATAAAACTGTGGCCATGCCCTTTAAGGTTACTGAAGATTTATAATTTTTCCATTATAAAAATATTGCCTTTTCATATGCTATTTAAAGTTTATTGAAAATAAAAGTAGTGGTTGATTAGCAGTCATGATGGAAATTATTATTTGTATGATTTGTTCTGGTTTCACACAAAGGATGCATAATATTTGATAGTTTCCATAGACTGCTGATGTTAAGTTTTGATAAAGAAATCCCAAGTTTGAATCATAGAATGATAGAATCATAGAATAGTTTGGGTTGGAAGAGACCTTAAAAATCACCTAGTTCCAATCCCCCTGCATTGGCAGAGGAACCCTCCATTAGCACAGGCTACTCAGAGCCCCATCTAACCTACCCGTGAACACTTCCAGGGATGGGGCATCCACAACTTCCCTGGGCAACCTGTTCCAGTGTCTCCCATCCTCATAATGAAGAATTTCTTCCTAATGTCTGACCTAAATCTCCACTCTTGTTTCTGATGATTTAATCTTTTTACTTTTGGGTATGAAAACTGAAGTGGACTTCTATCTCCCCTACTAGCACTGGTTGCTGCAGTGTGAATATCCACTGTCAGACAGCAGGTAAAAAGGGGTGTTTTGATAGAACTGTTGGCCAGAAGGGCATAAATGCCTGTGAAGCAGCATGGATTGATCAACAGTAGTACAAAAACCACTCAGCTCTCTTCTGCTTGCTTTCCCAAATAGACACTTAGTTCAATGACCTAGTTCTAGGGCCTGAGATAAAGACCTCCAAAGAGGAGAGCCCAACTGTGGTGTAATTCTCTGGGCCATATGGTTATATCTCATTTTCATAGAAGTTTGCCCCGAGAATCAAGCCAGCTCCTATACTTATTCATTATGAACTCCTCAGTGCTGCTGAGAAACCACGTGCTACTCCTCTGTCCAGTTGTGACCGAGGGAATAAATCCCACACTGCCTAATGGTGAATCAAAGATGATCCACATCTTCATGACTGGTAGGCTGGATTTTTGCAATGTAATGAACACACCAGAGCACTGTAGCTCAAACATAAGCAAAGTGAAGCTATATGGAAAATACAAAAAAATATATTTGTGTGATTTTTTTTCTCTATCTTGTCTTTTTAAAAATATCCTTCTCGTTTAATTGTTCCTATTAGCTTTGCTAACAGAAACACCTTTCTCTACTCACTATACCAGTTCCCCACAAAGCACAAAGTCATAGTCCTTATGCTCATGTAGTTTGGCTTTCTATGTCAGGCTAGCTTAAAGAACATACCTTTCTTGAAAGATACGAATATCCCTTTATGATTTCACGACACAGGAGATATTTTTAGATGTGCAAAGGGCAAAATCTGTCTCAGCAACTGAACTAAAAGCATGGGCCTCTTCCTCCAGAGCAACAGGCACAGCCGCATCATCTCCTGTGAAAACTCCTAGAAGTACTCTCTCATCTGTTCTGGGTGGAAAAAGTCTTCAAGTCGTCCGCAGAGAGCCTCCCGAAAAAGTACAAATCTGTGGATCAGTCATTAATCAGTGTGAAAAAGGTGCTGGCTAGCTGTCCAGCTCAGCTGCTGCTGCATATAAAAGTGCCTTTTATGCGGTTTGCCACTAGATGACACTGTCGAGACACATTTGTTCTCCTTTCGTCCTGCTTCTCCAGAAGTATTCAGGAACTCAAACATTGTAAAAATGGCAAGATATATTCGTTAGTAGCATTTTAGAAAGCCTTATTCTTAAAATATGAGGGGAAAATGCAATTGAAGGAGCTAAAATATCTCGTGAATATAATATAGTTTCCTGAAGTAGACCAGGAAAAATCTTTTCAGACTGCTACAAGTAAATGATTTAATTTTGTATTTAACTGTTTTATATAGTTTTGGTACTATTTATCATAGAATCACAGAATCACAGACTGTATTGGGTTGGAAGGGACCTCTAAAGGTCATCTAGTCCAACTCCCCTACAATAAGTAGGGACATCTCCAATTAGACCAGATTGCTCAGAGCCTCATCAAGCCTGACCTTGAATGTCTCCAGGGATGGGGCCTCTGCCGCCTCTCTAGGCAACCTGTTCCAGTGATCGACCACCCTCATGGTAAAGAACTTTCCCTTAATGTCCAACTTAAATCTACCCTTTTTTAGCTTGGAACTATTACCCCTCATCCTATTGTTACATGCCCTTGTGAACAGGTCTTCCCCAGCCTTCTTATAGGCTCCTTTCAGGTATTGGAAGGTCCCTATAACGTCCCCCTGGAGTCTTCGCTTCTTCAGGCTGAGCAACCCCAACTCCCTCAGCCTGTCTTCATAAGAGAGGTGCTCCAGCCCTCTGGTAATTTTCATTGCCCTTCTCTGAACATGCTCCAACAGGTCCACATGGTTCTTGTGTTGGGGGCTCCAGAGGTGGATGCAGTACTCCAGGTAAGGTCTACTCAGTGCAGAGTAGTGGGGCAGAATTACCTCTCTCGACCTGCTGGCCACACACTCTTTTGATACAGCCCAGGATGCAGCTTCTGGGCTGCAATTGCACATTGGTGGCTCATGTCCAGCTTTTGATCACTAGTACCCCCAGGTCTTTTTCCACAGGTCTGCTCTCCAGCATGTCTTCTGCCAGCCTGTATTGATATCTCTGGTTGCCCCAGCCCAGGTGTAGGACCTTGCACTTGGCCTTGACCTCATGAGGTTCACGTGGGACCACTTCTCCAGATCCCTCTGGATGGAATCCTGTCCCTCTGGCATATTGACTGCACCACCCAGCTTGGTGTCACTGGCAAACTTGCTGAGGGTGCTCTTAATGCCACTGTCAATATCATTAATGAAGATATTAAACAGCATTGGTCCCAGTATGGATCCCTGAGGGACACCACTTGTCACCGTTTTCCATCTGGATATCGAGTCATTGACCACAACCCTGTGGATGTGACCATCCAGACAATTCAAGAGTCTTTCTTTCACCTAAACACAAGCCTTTTCAAATACTATAGAATTAAAATTAGGGAGCATGTGAGATTTCTGTTTAATGTGGTGAGGAAAAAGTATTAGTTCTTGCCTAGTGTTGCCTAAGTCCTCTTATCTGGAAAGATACGCTTTCCTTGCTCAGCTGAGAAACCTCTATTCTTTCTCACATGAAAGACAACTAATAACCAACAGCCAGGAGAAAAAGAAAGGAGCCCATAAGTTGGACCATTCTTTCCAATTCTTTTCCCAATAGGGAAGAAAATAAGAAGTCTCCTATTACCCTGAAAGTATTGTGTGGAGTAGGACGACTCCATCCAGCTATTTGATTGGGACTAGAACAAATTTGCAATCCTATTTCTAGGCCTTGAAAACTGAAATCATCCCTTAATAACGTGCAGTTCTCTGTCTGAAGCAGAACGTTTCCACACACTTCCACATTTGTTTGGTCTGGTGGTTATCTGAGCAGCTTAGTCTCACTTCAGTGCCTGGTAAGATTATGGAGAAGATTATTCTGGGAGCTATTGAAAAACACCTAAAAGACAACAGAGTCATTGGTCCCAGCCAACATGGGTTCATTAGAGGAAGGTCCTGCTTGACCAACTTTATTTCTTTCTATGACCAGGTTACCCACCTAGTTGACCAAGGGAAGCCAGTTGATGAAATCTTTCTGGATTTCAGAAAAGCCTTTGATACTGTCTCTCACAGTATCCTTTGAAACAAAATGTCCAGCATCCAGCTGGACAAGCACATAATACATTGGGTGAGTAATTGGCTGATGGGTTGAGCTCAAAAAGTCATATTAAATGGGGCCACATCAGGCTGGCCACCGGTCACTAGCGGGGTTCCACAGGAATCCATCTTAGGGACAGTACTCTTTAATATATTCATAAATTACTTAGATGCAGGACTTGAAGGCCTACTTACTAGGTTCACTGATGACACTAAATTGGGAGGAGCAGTTGACACTCTCAAGAGCAGAGAGGCCTGGCAGTGGGATCTGGACAAATTAGAGAGCTGGGCAATTGCCAATGGCATGAAGTTTAACAAGGAGAAGTGCCGGATTTTGCACCTGGGACACGGTAACCTTGGGTATACAGACAGTCTGGGGAGTGAGAGGCTGGAGGGACTTGGGGGTTCTGGGTGGCAGCAGGTTGAACGTGAGCCAGCAGTGTGCCCTGGCAGCCAGGAGGGCCAACCAAGTCCTGGTGTGCATCAAGCACGGCTCAACCAGCCAGTCAAGGGAGGTGATTGTCCCACTTTTACTCTGCACTGGTGCAGCCCCCTCTTGAGTCCTGTGTGCAGTTCTGGGTGCCACAGTACAAAAAGGATATAAAGCTGCTGGAGAGTGTCCAGAGGAGGGCCACGAGGTTGGTGAAGGGTTTGGAGGGGATGCCGTATGAGGAGCAGCTGAAAGCTGCCTGTTCTGTTCAGCCTGGAGAAGAGGAGACTGAGGGGAGACCTCATTGCAGCTTCCTGCTTCCTCACTAAGGAAGGCGGAGGAGCAGGCGCTGACCTCTTCTCTCTGGTGACCAACGATAGGACTTGAGGGAATGGTAGGAAGATGTGCAGGGGGAGGTTTAGGTTGGACGTTAGGAGGGGATTCTTCACCCAGAGGGTGGTGGAGCACTGGAATAGGCTCCCCAGGGAAGCAGTAATGGCACCAACCCTGACAATATTCAAGAAACATTTGGACAATGCCCTCAGGGACATGGTATGAACCTTGGGGTTGTCTTGTTCTGGGGCGGGAGTTGGACTTGGGGATCCAGGCTGTCTGAGGAGGTGGTTGAGCCACCATCCCTGGATACATCTAAAAAGACAGATGTGGTGCCAGGGGACAGGTTTTGGTGGTGGATGTGGCAGAGGAAGGGTAGTGGTTGGACTTGATGATCTTGAAGGTCTTTTCCAACCAGAGTGATGATACTATGATACTATGATACTATAATACTAGCTATCCTTGTGCTAAATATTACTCATGTCCTGCCAAGGTCCCTGCAGGCAGTGGGACCATTTCCAGGCTCAAGCAGGTTAGCAGAACAGGGAGACTGACCTGAAGTGCCAATTGAGAAACAGCGACACTTTGCTGCAGTTCTGATGCTTTTTTGAGCAAACATGAAACTGTTTTAATGTAGCATCATTTGGAAGAGGAATAATAGGACTTGTGCTCAGAATGTATAAGCGGAAATTCAGTGAATGATCAGCACTGTGAAAAACGAAATAAAACCTGTAGTATTTAAAATTCAAAAAGATGTTAAAAATGCAGAGACATAAATTCATTCTTCATTTTTAAAAGTCTTTTTTTACCATATGTACATCTTCCTTAACTGTTGCTGTTTGAAAGTTTGATCAGCAGCAAATTGCTTCCAGACAGAACATATGGCTGCTACTTCTTGAAAAACAGTCTTATCTGCTTGGTGCTTTTAAAAATTGTTTTTAAACAGAGTAAACCTGTGAGGGCAGACTACATACAGGATTGGATTATGTTTTTACCAAACCAGTAAGTATTTGCTAGTCAGTGAAGATTCTGTAGACCCACATCACTAGATCTACACTACCTCCTGAACTGATGTGGATTTAAAAAATACTCTCTTTTTAACCTAAATCAGACCAGATCTTGTTTTCAGCAGAGCCTCACAGCCTACTTGAGCATAGCTGAGAAAACTGTAGCACACACATGGGAATGAATGTTGAGGCCAGAGGAAAGGATGAAGAGGCAGGAATTTTGTAAGAACAAAACACTGTAAACACCACCATTGTCTGTTACATAGCTCATAGCATCCTTCCAACACCTTTCTTATCGGCAATAACACTGCAATTTTAGCATAATACTGCCCAGACCACAGAGGTATGTAACATTTTCCAGGTAAGTGGTAAAATACTCCAAAATCACAATGACAACCAGGAGGCCCCAAGTCAGCTCACCATGCTAATTTTATTTCAGCTGCTTCACATAACAACAGCCTAAATATAGAAGGGACCACCAGGAGTACAGACTCCTTGTCCTGCAAAATAGTTCAGAAAAAGTGTAAGTAAGGAAAATTCACAGATTAATTTTTTTTAAAAAAAGAAAGACCAGAGGCAACTCTCAGCTATTAGTGCTGGCTATCAGTTCACCCAACAATTATGTGATTAAGAAAACTCCAGGGACCTGCTCTGCTCCCTGGCTGGGGCAGTGGGATCCCTGGCTATAAGACTTTCTTTGCCTGCTCCAGGGGAGGCCCTGCCTCTCCAGACCCTGGCTCTGCTGTTTCCTGAATCATAGAATCATTTAGGATGGAAAAGACCTTTAAGATCATCAAGTCCAACTGTTAACAAAGTCCACCGCTAAACCATGTCCCTAAGCGCCACATCTACATGTCTTTTAATACCTCCAGAGATGGTGACTCCACCACTTCCCTGAGCAGCCTGGTCCAGTGCTTGACAACCCTTTCTGTGAAGAAATCTTTCCTAAAATCCGGCCTAAACCTCCCCTGGTGCAACTTGAGGCTGTTTCTTTTTGTCCTATTGCTGACATTTGCTTTATCTCGAGAAGGGGGCTTGGGGGAGTAGGAAGAGCTATTCTGTCAGTTTTTATTCCTCACTAATGGTTGTTTCTCTCTGAATATGCCCATCTGTTTGCCAGGTACTCCTCCTTGCTCCCTCAGCTCTATTTTTTATTGAAAATAGTAGGAAGGAAGAAATAAAGATCATTTTTCATGCCAAAGCTCAGTAAGCAAATTTGGTTCAGTTCAACCCCCCCACCCCAAAAAAAAACCAAAAGGAAAGGAAAAAAGTAACTTAGGAGCCAGTTTTTCCCCATACTTCAGTAGCATCCTTAATGAGCTGACCTGTGAGTAATTATTTTTGTTTGCCTTTTAGTTCCCTTAGTAAAGAGTTTGCAGCAACATCTCACCTCAGCATTGTCTCATGTCTTGGCTCAGCTATATGGCAATACAACAATACCTTTAGTATGTTCTTACAATTGCAGGCATATTTTATTCTAAGTGGTATTATTCTGTCCTCCCACCAAATCAGTTAGTCAATGTGATGATTGACTGGTTACTCTATAGGACATTGCTGTTACAAGCCCTCCTCAGGGTCCCTATCTTTCTGCAGCATGCTTTTACAGCATCACAGAATCACAGAGTGTTAGGGGTTGGAAGGGACCTCTGGAGATCATTGGGTCCAACATCTCTGCCAGAGCAGGACCCCCTAGGGCAGGTCACTCAGAAACACATCCAGATGGGTTTTGAAAGTCTCCAGAGAAGGAGACTCCACAACCTCTCTGGGCAGCATGTTCCAGTGCTCCGTAACCCTTACAGCAAAGTTCTTCCTCATGTTGAGGTGGAACTTCCTGTGCTCTAGCTTGCATCCATTTCCCCTTGTCCTATCACAGGGAACAACTGAAAAGAGATTGGCCCCTCCTTGACACCCACCCTTCAGATATTTATATACTTTAATAAGATCCCCTCTCAGTCTTCTGTTCTCTAGACTAAACAGCCGCAGGTCTCTCAGCCTTTCCTCATAAGACAGGTGTTCCAGTCCCTTAATCATCCTCATAGCCCTCTGTTGGACACTCTCAGGTTCCTGTCCCCTGTCTCTGTCCCTCTTGAACTGGATCACTGCCCAGGACTGGACACAATACTCCATGTGGGGTCTCACTAGGACAGAGTAGACAGGGAGGAGAACCTCCCTCGACCTGCTGCACCCCAGGATACCATTGGCCTTCTTGGTCACAGGGCACATTGCTGCACCATGGATAACTTGTCCACCAGGACTCCAAGGTCCTTCTCCACAGAGCTGTTTTCTAGCAGGTCAGCTCCTAATCTCTACTGGTGCGTGTTGTTATTCCTCCTCAGGTGCAGGACTCTACTCTTATTCTTGTTGAACCTCATTAGGTTCCTCTTTGCCCAGCTCTCCAGTCTGTCCAAACCTTGTTGAGTGTCCGCACAGCCTCCCAGTGAATCAGCCAATCCTCCCAGCTTCGTGTCATCAGCAAACTTGCTGAGGATACACTCTGTCCCCTCATCCGGGTTGTCAATGAAGATGTTAAACAGGACTGGATCCAGCACTGATCCCTGGGGAACTTCACTAGTTACAGGTCTCCAGCTGGACTCTGCACCATTGATCACCACCATCTAGGCTCTATGGTTTAGCCAGTTCTCAGTCTGTCTCACTGTCCACTCTTCTACCCCACACTTCCTGAGCTTGCTCACAAGGATGTTATGAGAGACAGTGTCAAAAGCCTTGCTAAGGTCAAGGTAGACTACATCCACTACTCTCTTCATATCTACCCATTCAGTCACAACATCATAGAAGGCTATCAGATTAGTCAAACATGATTCCCCCTTGGTAAATCCATGCTGACTACTCCTGATAACCTTTATTTCTCACATGTGCTTCGAGATGACCTCCAGAATGAGACGCTCCATCATTTTTCCAGGAATGGAGGTGAGGCTGACTGGTCTGTAGTTTCCTGGATCATCTTTCTTGCCCTGTTTGAAGACTGGAGTGACACTAGCTTTCCTCCAGTCCTCAGGCACCTCTCCTGTTTTCCATGATCTTTTGAAAATGATGGAGAGTGGCAGAGCAGCTTTAGCCAGCTCTCTCAACACTTGTGGGTGTATCCCTTTGGGGCCCATCGATTTGTGTATGTTTTTTTACCCAACTGATCTCTAACCCAATTCTCATTGATCAGTGGAGAGTCTTCCCTCCTCCAGGCTTTCTCTCTTACATCCAGGGTCTGGGATTCACGAGGACTGGTCTTAGGAGTGAAGACTGAAGCAAAGAAGGTAATCAATAACTCTGCCTTCTCTGCATGCTCTGTTACCAGGGCTCCCACCTCATTCAGCAAGCAGTAGGCCCACATTTTCCCTATTCTGCCTTTTAGCACTGATGTATTTGAAGAAGCCCTTCTTGTTCTCTTTTACTTCCTTTGCCAGGTTTAGTTCTAACAAGGCTTTGGCCTTCCTTTTATATGACTTTGAGCTTTGTGCTCAGCTTTTTTCAGCCTGAGCAGATTACAGACAGCTTTTTCTCATTCCTCCCAACAAAGAGCTCTGTATTTCCAGTACAGGTACAACCTGCACAACAATCCTTGCACAACCTCATTTGCCATGTTCACGCACACAGCAAAACACCAAAGCTGGCATAGCTTTATGCAAAGGATGGGCTGGAGAGGAAAACAATAACAGAAAACTTCTTTTATAAAGGCAGCTTCTGAAAAGTAAGAAGATTAATCTGTCTGCTCCCCTCTCAATGAATATGTCCCTTTAACAGCTAGTAAATCTCTAATCTGGGACTCAGCTGCTCATCACTTAAAAATGGCATATGCTGCTGAACCTTAAGATGCCTCGGCACTTACAGGTATTTTAAACTCAGAAACACTCACAAAAAGCTGTGTCCAGATGGTACAAGACTCCAACATAGTTTCTCTCTCTCCCTGGGACTTGATGATCTCCTGTCTAGCTCTTTATATTGCTTGTTCTGCTTGTACCTTCTAATTTATATCTCTGTAAAGCATTGCTATTTTGGTAAGGTGGCACTATAGACACACCTGTAAGTGGCTGCATAGGATATAAAGTAGGAGAAGATTAGGTCTGTGGTTCCAATCTGTCCTGCAGAAGGAAAAAACAAGAGAAAAGGAGAATAGGAGAATAGGAATTACCAGCTGCCTAGGATAGCAGAAGATAAACAAAACTATTATTCTCCCATCAGTCAAAGAAGCAGAAAAAAAGGATTCTGCAGTGATCCCAGATGCTTTGTAAACAATTGCTTTGTGTAGATTGCACGATGTAGTTACCTAATGAAAGGAAGTCCATAAAACTGTTCTCAGGAGTTTTTTCTGAAAGCATATGAACCAATGTCATCCTGTTACCTTCAACAGGAGTGCTCAGTCACTCTAATAAACAGCAGGGATTCATTCATAGCATGTTTACATGGCACTTACCAATATTTAACTATGGACAACAAGCACAGCAATGCCTGTAACAATATGGCTGAAACACTGGGCATCTACCTTATGCACCTGAAAAAACTGGTAGGGAGCTAATTTCTTCTCTCAATGCAAGAGAGAATGTTCTCGGTGCATTTCTAGTCCTGCAAGAGGAGCACTGAAAAGATTAATGCTTCTGAATACAAAAGCCAAGCTATCCACAGCTGCCCTTGCCACTTGTGTGAGGAGAGAGGAAGGCATTCCTTTGCTCTCCTTTGCCTCCTGGGGGACATGAAAGCCTCTCTGTAAGACTACAGCTGCTGGAAAAAGAAGTTCAGGTCTGTGACTCTGTAACATGTTTAATTGGTCTTTTATACCAATATATGTACTAAAATCATACAGCACTTTGTATGTATAGTGTTTGTGCATAGTTTAGACACACGTATGTACAGCTTATAATATAATCTTTTGCACCAGTGTTAGTCAGACTTCCTATATGCAGCTAAGCAAATGAGGCTGACTCGAAGTATTACAGATACGACGCCTTCACAGGCCATTTTACTTCAGAACACTTTGTTGTTTCTGATTAGATCTATCCCCCATGTCCAATTATATCAACATTTTAATTCTCTTTAGTAAAATAAACACATAAATCCCAACAATCCTTATGAAGGATTTAGATAAAAATGAAAGAAGGAAAAAATACTTTGCACAAAGGTATCACTGACAGCTTGTTCAAAATATAAGTTTTAAAGCTATTCTGTGAGGAATACTGTTAACAAAAAAAAACTGACTCAACTGGGTTCATAAGTCTGTTGATTACTGTGAAACATTAATACTTAATGTATCTGTTACATTGTCTAGAGGCTGCTCGTTATGATGAGTTAAAGAAGTCATTGGACATCTCCAGGATGCTCTACACATTGTCACAGAAGTTTTTCAACAGCTGAAGAGCTACTTTGTCCACAACGGGAGTATCAGAGAGCCATGAAAGTTGTAGACACATTTAGGATACCGAGGTGCCAAAAAGGAACAATGTCAGTAATAATACAGCTTGACCTAAGCAACACTATCTGATGAATAGCTTTAATCAGGCTCCCAAAAAGTCCAGAAATGGGAGAAACTATTAAGGGACTAGTAATGGGTTAAAAGAGCTCAGCACTAGCCTAACTCCACTTGTATGGAAATCAGTGCCTTCCAGAGGAACAAGGTGGGCTGGGTTAGTTGTTTCTTATTAGCTCTTTTCCTACAGTAGGATTTTCTCATGGAGCGGGAAATAAGCACTGCATTATCCCAAGGATCTAGATTCCTGTTACTCTTACACTGAATAACAGGCAAGTAGAAATATTTTAGTTGATACAAATGCTAATTTAGAGCTGATCTTCTTTATGTCTCTGTAAAGACTGTTCCCACTGTGGACTGCAGCTCACTTCATGGGACTCAGCTAGGAATGGAAATGTAACATATGGAGCTGTTTGTAGAATCAGCATTGAAATTGGAGCTGTTTGTAGAATCAGCTTCTGTAATTTTAAATCTATTCTGATCTAGCAGAGTTATTCCCTTCCTATAATTATGTCTATCATAACTGTAACAGGAGTCATATCTGAAGTTGGAGGAATGCTACTTTAACAAAAAGAATATGATAAAAACTGCCTCATCAGAAGTGGAAAACATTAAAAGATATTACCTTTTCAAAAAGAAACATAAACAAGTCAGTTAAGCTGTTAGAAGAATCCTTTTCCTTATTTTCACATTATTGTGAGCATACAAGAAACATCTTGTAAGCAAAATAATAAATTCTGTAATTTGCATTTAACATTGCACCTGAAATAATTTCCATCCATTGCAACAAAAGCAGTTTTTACTTCTGTTCCACGTAACACATCTCTGAGATTCTCAAGCTGCCGGGTATTTTGTATGACATGCTTATAGCAAAAAAAGAAAAAAATCACACTCAATTCCTGTGAAAATAGCAGGTCTGAGCAGCTAACGTGGTCGAAGAAATCTAGTATGTGAAAGAAATGAAAACAGCTACAGCAGGTTGATAAGGAACAGTCCAGGAAACAAAAGAAGCCAACATAAGTGATGAATTTTGAATACAATGAAAAGTTCAGATTGACTTAAAACCTGCAGAGTGTGGTCACCTTATTGATTGCCAAAGCTACCTGACAGTGCATGGAACAGTCAAAAATAACTTACAGATAGGCAAAAACAACATTTCCATGCATCAGGACCCGTTTCAGGCAGGCAAATGTCACTGCCAGTGTAGAAAAGGTTAGTACTAAAAAAAAATGGAACCGTGGTAGTGGCTGAGGTTTCAGCCTAAGATGTCCACATGCAAAGGCTTTCTGCTATGGATGTCCTCTCTTCCACATAGGATGGAGGTACACATGGTCCCATGCTTATTTACACAGAGGCAGCAGATCCATGACAAAGTAGTTTTTACTAATGCAAAAATACAAATTAGTCTGATTTTGTAAATACAAGACAGGTCAGTTTTCCAAAATCAGAAATGTTTTATTACTGCGGGTAAACAAGCCAACAAATTCACTTGACATCTTTGCTTAAAAATAGTTTCAGCCTTTAGCAAATATAATTTAAGCAAAGAGAAGATCATTTGTTCAGATCTACTGCAAGCTTTGAGGTAAGGTTACTTTTTCAGTTAACTGGATGAAAATCTAGTCTTTTTTTTTCTCTAAGATGAAGTCACCATTAATTAAGGGACACATTCTCCCCATTCATGTTTCACTATTAAAGGTATTGCCTGAACAATGAATAAACCTTCTTTAAGACTACATCTGGCAAAGTAAGATGAGACTTAATAATTGCAACCAAATACATATATATATATTGCCTTATAGACTGAACTATAAAATTTAGGCAACAACAAGAAATGCTAATTCAATTTTTTCCCTGTTCCCAAGGGAAATGTTTTTATATTATACATAGAACCTTCATTTTAAAGTAGTGCTATTCTACTCATCAGGAGTCTGCAAAGAGTACAAATTTACCTTGTAGAGGCACTGACTGGGATGATGGGGATGAGAATATCTCTGTAACCAAGAAATAGTTAGAAGTCCTAAAAAGTGCCCTGACTTGAGAATTTAGCTACTTACAGTTAATAAATTAAATGCCTGGAAAAACAACAATGTTAGTATTTGCTAAAGTGTAGGGTGTTTTTTATTTCTGAATGAAGGGATTCATCTTCACACAGAATCAGAATCTGAATTCACATGCTGATAGATTATTCATTAGGCTATTATAAATAAACCTAAAGGAAACAAACAATAGGCCTTAACTGAGGAAGAAATAATGAGAAGAGTTAACATGATTTGAGAAAGCTGAAAAATATTTCAGGTAACAAAATAATTGTTCTAGCTTTCCTGTTCTGTATCTTTACCAGAGTGAATGATAACTATAAAACCTGAGAATTACTTTGTCCTATCTGAACTGGAAAACTATTTCATTCTGAGCATGCGATATAAGTAATTGTGTAATCAGATGAAAACTTCTGCTTCCATTAAAAACATCTGCAGAGTGTCACATCACCTGTGGATTTCACGGTTACAGCTTTGTCTGTCTCATGCACACCTTGGTTAAAATGCTCATCCTGGCCCTTCTCGAGAGTTTTTCAACATATGTTTTCCTTCTCTATTTATACAAGCTCACTTTCTACACCAGTTAACTTCTTAAAAATAATCACACACCATCCAGGACAACTATGTAAGTAAGTAATGTTCCATCAGCAGGCACCACACAGAGGGGCTTTATTTAGGTTTTCCAAAAAGATTTAGGAGATATCAAATGAAGTGATGAGAGTTAAGGCAAAGCACAAACTTCAGTGATCCATCTGATTTTGGGGAACTGTTACTGCCTACCAATCACTAAAATCTTTGGCTCATGAAACAGTGGACAATAGTCCTGGCAGTCATCCTGTGTTCCTGGAAGGTGGTAACATGCTGTCACTGAAAAGAAGTGTAACTTTAAGAAGTATCCTTGAAAATGCCAAGCCCTCTGTTCAGCCTGCAAGATAAAAGTAATTAAAGTCACCTCTATATGGGCATAAAAGAGAAATCAAGCTGTGATCTGAGAAATATTCACAGGACAGATGGCACATCCACAAGCTAAGGAGTCAGTTACGGTCATGCAGGTCTCTGGATGTGAAGAAGCAGAAGAAAAATAGTTGAACGTCCTGGTGGGATGCTGAGAGGCTCTCAGAACTTTCAGGGATACAAGGCATGGATGCCACATTGTGGCTGTCAAATGGCACAAGGAGCTGTGTGATCCTCAGGCATTCTGTGAAACCTCAGAGTTGGCCAACAGGGCTGACAAAGGGTTGCAAGCTGTATTTGATCACTGTCACTTATCCACTAAAACAGTCAAGACTTGTTTCAGAAAGGTCCATGATGATATGGTCAACATTTTGTCTTTTTGCTATAATGAAGATTCATGAGTGATGTTAATGACATTTAAAGTTCTTCATTGATTCCAGAAGACCCTTTTGATTCTCTGTCTGCTTCTGAAGCCCTATATTAACTTTAGATAGGAAAAAGGATTTTTTTTAATTATGCTAAATATCTGCAAAATCATAGAGATGTATGCATGAAGGAGAGTTTTGAAAAGACATGTCCCATGAGAGTGATGGATGTGCTCAGGAAAAATCAGCGTATGATTGTATCTTGAGTATTTTCCAAAGCATACATCTTCTATGCATGCTTAAAGATCAACTGAAAATCAGCTTGTCATTTATTTTCCAAAACCATTTTCAATCATGCTTGCTCTCAAAAACTAAGGGGCAGGAAGAGGGGACAGAGCATCTAAGAAAGTCTGTGATAATGTGTGCATTATTGATCCAAGTGCTAATACCCTCTGCACATATTACATACCATGTAACAGGCATGCTTTTTGGTCGGTTTGCTAAAATAGTATAGAATCATAGAATGGTTAGAGTTGGAAGGGACCTTAAAGATCATCGAGTTCCAACTCCCCTGCATGGGCAGGGACACCTCCCACCCAGGTTGCTCAGAGCCCCATCCAACCTGAGCTTGAACGCCCCCAGGGATGGAGCCTCCACAACATGGGTACAGTTTTCAAAAATACCAAAAATACTTAGAAACTAGGAAACTTTGGCTTCTTAATTTCTGAAGACCTAAAAAGTCTTTATCTTTACTGCAGAGTTCCCTGTAAGGCAAGAGATACCTGAATTATCTCAGAGCAGGTTAACTGAAATGCTTGTAGCTCTAAGCACAGCTACAAAGACCAGCATCTGGCAGTGTGGGCATTACATAGTTAGTTTTCTGTTGGGTGGCTCCACTGGGTTTGAGGTATGCTAACACATTATTTCCTGAACGAAGAGCAGAGGAATACAGGCTATTGAAACAGTTCTACCCAGCACTAGAGCTCCTAGCAGCAGTAAATGAAATCTTGTCCAAGGCCAGTCTTTTTCCTCTTGTACTTTTCCAGCTATTGAATTTGCCTTTGTTGTTTTGCAACTCTGAACTGCGACTTGGCAATGTGAGATTGGCAAAGTGAAGGCATTTTTCAAACTGATACCTGATGCTGGACAAAATGCCAACTGACTGGAGATTCAGCTGTCATGACATATATAAAAGTTACCTCTACTTCATGTAAAAGCAATTTATTATTATCTTTGTAATACTTTTTGAGTTCCAGTCGAAAACACAGTGAAGAACAAATGAATGCATCCTGCCCTTTTTCTTTTCTATCTCGTCTGGTTCTGTTGCCTGGCTTGCAGCAGTCCTGTAAAGGCACATTAATTTGCAGTTTGTCTAAGCATGCCACAAAGAACAAGTTGACTGGAAGGAATACATGAAATACTGAAACTGCAAAAAAGTGAGCAAGCTACTTTTCTGTCACTGCAGAATGGTAAATTTTAAAAAACAGTTGCAGCCTTTAAAATTCCAAGGTATTATGCAGTTCCTATTAATTGGAATAGAAACATAAGAATGTAACAAACCATGTCCCTGTATTTTTGCAAATACTAAAAATTGGCTTTTTCACATTAAAATTATTATTAAATACTGAAACTTTTTTTCTGTTCAAGAAAGCACTCAGAGCTTAGTATCATTTAGCCCAGCATAAATGCAACTAAGACCTCCCTGCACAGTGTGATCAGTTCCCAGTTGTGGTAATAACTATCATCAGTAAATTTATATTAAAAGCAGTAAAACGTATCCAGCACTGAAAACTTCAGTGGGTTTTGCTGTTTGTTGTTTTTTTCTAGTATGACCTAAAGATGATTTAACCATCTTAACAACAGCTTTCTAGCCATTTTCTCTGGCATGACATTAATTTCAAATTGTCCTATTTATTTACTTGGTATCTGCATCCTGGACTTCAGCATATTTTAACCTAGTTGTAAAAGAAACAACTTTTGCCAGCCTGGATCTTATTTCATGTCATGAATCTCTTCAAGCAGGAAAGCCTCTGCAAGAAAACCTTGTTATGTTGTCTTGTATCACCTCCTTTGAAGGCTTGGTCAGGCTGACAGTTGGGACACTGCCACCTGTTCCCCACTCTGCTGTAAGTGATGCATCAGTTTTTTGTTTGTTTCAACATCACATAAGAAAAATAGTTTAATTCCATCTTTCAATAAAGTGTGTAACTTGTAGAATCAAATTTCTTCCACTTAGGGGAACCCCTTTATCTGTGTGCTCATACAGCCTTGAGGTTATCAGCAGCTGGAAGCTTTTTTTCAGTTCTTTCTTTTACCTTTTTGAGGCATGAGCAGTAGGGAGAAGGACATGGACCGATAGCCTTAGTCTGTGCTCTAGGCTGCTGCTGTTCTGTCCCAAATGTGAGTCAGAGCAGCCTCAGTTAATTTCTGCTCTCTCAATGCCCATGAAATAAAAGGCAGGTATACATGGTTCACCCTGAAACCAGTATGACCCTTCAATTGTCCTCCATGCCCATCCTGCATTTCCGCGGAGGTCATCTGCACCAGAAGAAGGCAAAGAGCTTCAGAAAGCCATTTTACCCCCTTCAAGGCATTTTTGCTCTGTGAATATGACACAAGGAGACCCTAATTAAACAAAGATACAAGGCAACAACTTCACCTGTGAGACTTTACAGGACCTGTGAAGTGCAGTGTGTTTCTAAGAATTTATTCAACATCAAGCCTACACTGTGGTGCTGAAGTGCCTTACAAATATATCAAAATCTAAAATTAACATGTTTAGCATGAGGACATCTGTTGATTTTTAAGAGTAGGAAGTTTTGATTTTTTTAATAAATATTTTAATAAATATTTGTTAATACATATATTCAGATGACCAGATAATTTAATAACTACAATTGGTCAACAAATGTTCTGACAGGAAAATATTCAACACTTTCCTGATCACCTGTTAGTTAAATTGTAGGGAAAGACAGATAAAAAATAGATTTAAAGAAAAATCACATTTTCTGTTTCTCCTTATGTTCAGCACTTAAATATATATGAACTTTGCTCCCTTCATTCTCATGTGTCTCCCTCTATTTGGCCACAGAGTGTAACTCAGTTAATTAGGTCCACTGTTTCACTTCCATCTTTTCCATTATTTTGGTCTCCTACAATTGAAATCTTTCAAAGCTAGAAAATTAAAAGAGATGCTGTGCATTTTTAACTGTTTTCCTTCTAAAGAAACCCAAACAAAAAACATAGAAATATTAAGGATGCATAATTTTGTTTTGAAATGTCACGTTAATAGAGAAGAATATTTCAACAAAGGGAGAATCTGTTGATGGGAAAATATTTCAAGGGAAAAAATTCAGCTGACAGTGCTCATGTTCATGGTACTGAAGATTTTCTAGCTCTTGCTTGAGAAATCCCTCAGCCACAAATCACTAGAGGTTAGGAAAAATATTGGGGAGCTCATATTTTGTAGGAAATTTAATTTTTTTCTTTGGCACCCTGTGTTGGCCACTGTAAGAGACAAAATGCTGGACTAGGTGGACTTTTCCTCCAATGCCATAACAAGGCTTTGGCTATTTTTCTGGCACTGGAGTTCTTTACAGTTCATAATTAGGAATAATAAACCTAATGGGGCAGATCTCAAACCAGTTATGATATCAAACTGACAACTATAACAGACTTTATAATGTAAAATGCACATAATACCCATAAAGGATACTAAAATAGTTTGTTAAGCCCAGTAACATTAACTGGCTTGCTGATGATCACAAACACCATGAACCATTATTGCATTAAATCCTTAAAACGAACATATTTTTAAGCATTCAAACATGGAAAGAGAAAGGTATTTTGATGCTGACATTAATTTTATGAGAACGAGAGTGCCAGGCACACTCTTCTTCTACATACGATTGCAGAGGACCTTGTGATTCTTGGCCACAATGTCACAGCAACAAAGAAAGGAAATTAAGGACATGCATTCCTTTCAAAGCACTCAATCACTCCCTTAACTTCCTTTGCTTTTCCATCCATAGTGGACTTCTAGAGAAATAGTGGTCTTCCAAAGGATACAAAGATTGGATATGAGTAAGAGGTTCTTGTATTGAAGCAATAGTGAGAAATTACACAAAACCCCTAAGTGTTGACAACCATGAACAAAGGGAAAGAGATTCCTAAAACTGCAAGAACCCTTTAGGAAAAGGCACAGATTTCTCTTACTTACATACAGGTTTACATACACCCACCTGCCATTGTGGTTCTTGAGACTCTTCAAGCGTGGCAGAAATGTAAGTATGTATTAAAGTTGTAACTTCTTTAAGTTTATTCAACTGACTACAGCACCGTCTGAAGTACTTTCTGTAACTAGATACAGTAAAATACCACTAATACTAATGCCACAGTATACTATGGAGACAGTTCTATAGTTTAGGCAAGCTTACAAGTATGTATTTTTCTTTTCTGCATTGTATCCCATCATCTTTAATCACCCTGAATTACCATAACCAACTCCCTTCTTCACTCAGACAGTGGGATTTTCTGTGGCCTTTTTCTTAGACAAGCCATACCTTTTTAAAAAGTTAATTTATCCTTTCCATATAAGTCACTATATATATCTAGCCTCTGAATCACTTTTACTGCTCTTTTCTCTCTCTCTTCTTTCTTTCTTGTCATCTTTTATAGTAGTAGAATATCAGAACAGAATGCAGTATTTCAGGTGTAGTCACTGGTGCTAAGGGGGAGGGAAAGAATCATCTTCCTCCTTCACTAATAGAATGTGTGGCGTCCCCAAAAAATCAGTCCTCCTTGTACCTCCCACCCCATTCCAATTTCTAATTACATGCTCCTCTTAAAACACCTGGGGTGTAGTAACCCAGAAAGATTCCTAGGAGAAGTCTGGGAAGGCAAAGCAAAAGAGGAAGAGTTCAGCAGAGGAGGACCATATAAGCCTACATGTGTCACAGTGGTCAAAAGCAGGTAACAAAGGATTAATGATCATGGAGGAAAAGAAGCTGGGAACTGATTAACCAGGCTTTAATCATACTTGTAACTAAGTGGAGGCAAATCCTAACCAGGCAGTGAGGTTGCATTTTACATCCTCTTTTCCAGATCATGAACAATGGCACAATATGTAAAATAGCATATGTTCTCAAATATGCTGAGCCTTTTATATGCCTTTCTTTTTTTTTTATAGGATATTAATCAAATTCAAGTCTTCCCTACAAAAACTTTAAGCTTCAACAGATGAACATGTTTTCACGAAAAAGGCTTTATATGGAAACACTCCCAACTTCCAGTCCTCTGTGGTTGGAGCACCTTCAGCCGTGTGTGCCGCAGCCAGCAACTCTTACCCGGAGGGAAACCAGGAAACACCCATGGCACCGTGAGCCGCTGCGAAACCTCGGCACGGCGCAGCCTACAGATTGAGGAGTGAGTGGGACTGTCGTCTCAAGTGTGAGGAACACATTGGCCCAGATTCCCTGCAGATCTAGGTTTCTGTTTCTTGGAGCCGGCAGGGAAAGAACCTCTTTCAGCTCTCCCTTCCTTCTCCCTGCCGTAGCTAGGTGACTGCCCTAACTATACAGACTTTTAAAATTCCCCAAGATACCAGTAGCAGATGTCTGCTGGAACCCAGCACTTGGATCAAACCAGGTGCCTTTCCCATATACAGTTATAGGATATAAGACAAAATGGCAAGTTGACCTGAAAAACAGGATTTTGAGTTCAGCGTCCACTGAGAGGGACTGTTGTGCAGCAAGGCAGGTCACTATGGCAGAGAGCAAAATAAATCCAACAGATAATCCACTCTGATGACTTCCCAGGGTTGCCATCAGACTTGCAGATTGCTACTCCTTGAAAGGACATCCCAAGTGGACACAAACAATATACAACCTTGCCAGCTGAAGTGAGACTAGGAGGAATAAGGAGTAATCCGGAGGTGGGTCCCGTTGGTCCTTCAAAAAGAACTAAAATCAGAAGATTTATTTTGCAGAAGGAAGAGTTTACAGCTGCAGTGATTTACTCTAAGTGGAATTTACATGGAATTTAGTCTAAGTCATAGAAATAAATTGTTAAACTTAATGAAAAAGAAAATAAAACATTTTAAAATCCATATAGCAATCTATCAAAGGTAGCTTGAAAGTAGAAGACATGCATTGTTCCTGAGCGAGGAAAGAATAAAGCAGGATTGAAAGTTTAGCCTGCTCTGTTTAAACATATCAAATTCTCAGTTATATTGTGGTGATTTTGTACATGTTTATTCAACTTGGCTCCTGTTGCAGATTCTCTTCCTGTCAGAGCACGAAGAGTTGGAGTACAGAGGGGATACGCACACAGTGGCAGCATCTAGTGGCAGCACCTAGAGTGCAACAGGCCCTCTTCCCAAGTTGTTTTTCCTAGTGTATTCTTGACCCCAGCTCTAGTAGCCAGCTTCGCTGGGGGAAGTCACCATCATTTCCTTCTCATTTGAGAAACACGTTTTAACACTAAACCACCACCTGGTGTAGAGATGGACTTTTTGGAAACAAGGTGAGCAGGCAAATAACCTGTCTTTGCAATTTCACCAGTTTTCAGTGTTGCTTTTATTCAGATGGGGACACTTTTCCTCCCATCATCCCTTCAAACTATACCTAAGGCATGTAGGAGGCCCCAGAATTTGCAACAGCACATTATTACAGATACCAAATTAACATATTTTTAAAGACCCCAGCTAAAATCCTTTTCTGTTGTACTGGGAAAGTTTAATACATTTCCACAGATTTAAAAATCAGTATTCTTTGTGTAATACTGACTTGCAATATTTCAATATAAAAATGGATAGCATATAAGAAAATGCAAGCATAGTATTATCTTATATAGAAATTAATGGCAGAATGATTTCCAGGTAGATGCAGAGATAATCACAGGATTTACCCTGCATTCATCATACAGACAATGAAAACCAGAACAGACCATCAGATCATTTGGAAAGGGTGTCTTTGTGTCTGGAAAGAAATGTTAAGTTAAAAAAAAATAAAATTAGTTGAGGATTGTTTTCTGTATTGTTTCAATTTATATAAAAATTAATAACTATATATATAAGTTTAAGTGCACCTAAAAATAAAACCAGAACATGGTTGTTGATGGGTGTGAGCATGTGAATGCTGAATAAAACATTCAAACAAGAATTCAAGACAGCATTTTGTTGCCTAAGTGTTTTTATGGCACCATTCTAAGAATTCTGATGGTGTTTCTTCAAATGAAGCTGAGTTCCAAGGGAAACAGAACGTGTCCTTTGGAGCACCTGCTGGATCTCTCCCTGTGAGGAAGCAGATGGAACTTGCAGCTTGTTCTTCCACTTTCGTGGGAAGGTATTTTTGGTAAAAGGAGAATTCTAGTTTCTGTGCTTCTGCTCACTTGGTGTATAATCTTTAGCACGTCATAAATACTGTTCAAAGGCCATTTCCTATGAAGTGCTGAGTATCTTCATGCAATATGGAGACAACGTAAAAACATTTCCCAGAAGAAACATTAATATCCCTGTCGGTAAAGGAAAAGAAGTATTTATAAAACTAGCTATTGCATGGAGTCCTACTTCACACTATTCCAACTCCTTGGACATCAGCTGGTGTCAGGCCACTCAGAATCTCATAAAAGGCATCCAGCATTTCTTAGTATCTGGCCAAGGGGCTTTGTGAATTTTATTTAGGACGGGATTCATCTCAATTAACTTAATTAACAGCCTTAAAGATCAGTGTCTAAAATAATATTCCAGGTTTTCCTGGGGACAGTGGAGTGACATGAGCATCTATAAATTTCTTGCTCAGGTGAGAGTCTTAAAAGGGGTATAGCAACTCCAAAAATGTCCAACAGAATTGTTATTGCAGGTTGTCCCTGTGACTCTCTGCATTCCTTAAGGAAGGTATCCTGTTTTCACTTTGGGGGAGCTGAAATACTGGGGTACAGATTTTCAAAAGCAAGCAGTTCTCAGCACCATTACATGAAGCAATCTTTGATCTTCTGGAGAAGGATGATCAGAGGTTTCTTTTATAATTCCATATGACCAGCACATCACCCAGGAGCAGGAGAATCACTGAGAGGCTGAAGCATTGCCTTGACCTCGCCCCCTTAATGTGAGCTTCTTGATTATCTGGCAGGAATATCAGCCACAGAAACAGTTTCCTTATGGTAAATTCTCTTCCAGTTTAACCAGTCCTTTAGCCAAGACCATGTATTTTCAAATACTACATTTTAACTCAGTGAAAAGTGTTGTATAACCTTTATGAAAAAAAACTATGAGAAGAGATTATATGGGCTGTGCAATGCAAATTCACAACTCAATCATAATAGCGAAAACTGACCTGAAAATACATTAGCATTTTTTTCTTCTTTTTTCCTAGTACACCTTACAAACACATCCAGGAAATCCACTCAGTAAAACTGTATTCACCAGAAAGTACCATTTGCTTTTTGGAGTATTCATCCGTGAAAAGTCGTTTTATTTAAACAGGCTGGACTTGATGATTTTAAAGGTCTTTTCCAGCCTTGGTAATTCTGTGATTCTGTGGTAATTCTGTGAAGAGAAAAGAGCAGATTAACATGTGTTTTTCTACGTCTTGCAAGTTTAAGCAGGCTTAGCAGGTGCAATTTACTACTGGAACAACAGGAAACAATAGGAAAATATTTGTTATTTATTATTTGCATTACTGCAGCACATGCAAGCACCTTCTCAGGGAGCACTCCACAAACATGGAGAGCTCAGAGCCTCTAGAATGGCTTTGGTTAGCATCACAAGCAGATCAGTAATTGCTCTTAACTGTATTATTCCATTAAAAATGACATTGTATCTAAGCATTTATAAAAAAACAGTTATAAGTGTGCTCAATAAGTATTTTTTTCTATTATTTATCTCAGAAATTTTGTTAATGTTTTCAGTTACCTATTTTTAAAGGCTCTCTTCTTTTGAAAACTACTTCTTACTAGTCACTGAATTTCATTGTTATCTTGTAGGCCAATTTGGGGTGGTTTTTTTTGAGTTTTTCAAAGAATTCTAATAGATTAGGAGAACATTTCTTATTCTTACAAAATGTGGGATATCTTTACCTGTCTCCTTTTCTAAGCATTATACTAAGACAGGTGTGTGGGTCTGGAATACAAATATCTTTTAACAAGTGAAAGACTCATGCAGTGTAGTGCCACTGTTTTTCCAACTCAACATCAAAGAACTAACTTCCAAGCACAATTACAGGTTGGGCAGAGAATGGATTGAGAACAGTCCTGAGGAAAAGGACTTCGGGGTGTTCGTTGATGAGGAGCTCAACATGAGCAAACAATGTGCACTTGCAGACCAGAAAGCCAGCTGTGTCCTGGACTGCATCAAAAGAAACAGCCAGCAGGCTGAGGGAGGTGATTCTCCCCCTCTATTCCACTCTTGTGAGACCCCACCTGGTCTGGAGCCCCCATCACAAGAGTGACATGACCCTGTTGAAGCAAGTCCAGAATTGGGCCAAGAAGTTGATCAGAGGGCTGGAGCACCTCTCCTGGGAAGATAGGCTGAGAGTTGGGGTTGTTCAGCCTGGAGAAGAGAAAGCTCCAGGGAGACCTTATGGTGGCCAGTGCCTGAAGGGGCTACAGGAAAGCAGGGGAGGGACTTTTTATAAGGGCATGTAGTGACAGGACAAGGGGTAATGGCTACTTGAAGAGGGTAAATTTCGGTTAGGAAGAAATTATTTCCTCTGAGGGGGGTGAGACACTGGAACAAGTTGCCCAGGGAAGTAGTAGATGCCCCCTCCCTGGAAGTGTTCAAGGCCAGGTTGGATAGGGCTTGAAGCAACCTAGTTTAGCCTATACATGGGGGTTGGACTAGATGACCTTTAAAGGTCCCTTCCAACCCAAACCATTCAATGATTTTGTGAATTTCCCAAACTTCTGGAACTGCTTGTGAGTCCCAGATCTCATTTGTATCAGTATTACGTCAGCCACTCTGTATTCCCTTTTCTCCATAACCTTCATGTAAAGAACATCCTGGGCAGCTGGGCAGCCCCTGCCTGCCACCCCAACCTCAGACTTTTCTGCACCATAACAACACTGTCAGGCCAGAGAGGTGAGAACAATCCTACAGAAATCAAGTGGTTTAGCTCATTATTCCCCATTTTCTGGGGCTGATTTTCTCAATATGTCATACTGGATTAATCTGTTAATTTCCCCTGTAGCTTTTGACAGCTGTGAGGTTTCTGCTGACTTTTTTTTTAAAAAAAAAGGAACCTAGTTGTTTAGGAAAGCAGAAGGAGCATAACCCTGAGGTACGCATAGAACGAAATCTGGTGTAAGCAGTCATCAGAAGGGTAAGGAGTCACAGACCCTAGGCATTTTGATTCACATGCTGAAGCTAGTAATTTTAATATACCGCTATGTATTCTGCATTGTTTAGATGTTATTTAACTATTTAATTATTTCAGTCACCCTCCCAACATTCACCTCTTCTCAAATACCCCCTCTGTGGAGTAACCCGAGCGAGTTATTAATCTACAAAACAGCATTTGTACCACCCGGATTGTTCAGCTGGGACAGCCATAGCAACTGAAACTGGTAAATATTTTACATACAAATAGGTACTTGGGCTTTTTCCTCACCATAGGAAAGTTATACTACCTCAGACTTAAGCTATAGATTTGTAGGTTGTTGGGGTTTTTGTGTGTGTGTGTGTGTGTTTTTTATGATTATTTATCTTAGGGCTTTTAAAGACCCCGGCAGGTTTGCCTTTTACTTGCTTTAGATTCGGAGTGGTTTGGGGTATTTTGTTGCTACTGTTGCTCCCCCCTCCCCCGAAACTGCTTCCCTGGACAGAGGGGTCGGGGCAGCGGCCAGTCGCGCCCGCGCCTCCGCGCCAAGACTCACTGGGGCCCGCGGACCCCACTCGCCTTCTCCCGGCACCCGGGCCCAGGGCGGGCTTCGGGCGGGGACCGGCACGACTCCCGCCCCGCCCTGGGATTTTCCTCGGGATTTCCCAGTCCTGCTGGCCTGAGCACCCCAATCGGGGAAACTGCGGAAAACGGTAGCCGGCAGCCAGGCTCCGGCGCGACGCCCTCGGCCCCGGCAGCCGCCTCGGAGCGAGACACAGGTACGGCGCTGCCGAGGAGCGGAGCGGGTCACCGAGCTCTGCCAGTGCTCGCTGCCAGCTCCCGCCTCCCAGAGCGGCCGGGAGCCCCTCCGTGCCGAGCCATACTGTGCCACCCGCCTCCTCCGCCGCGCTGAGGGGAGCTCCACACGGAGCAGCTCCGCTTAGAAGCAAGGTGAGCCTACGGCGGCAGCACCTGGGCCGGCGGGCAAGGGGAGCGGGGGGTGGGGGCGGGCGGACCCTCCCGGCGGCGACGAGCAGGAGTCGGGCGGGACGCGGGCCGTGATGGGGCCGCCCCTCGGGGCAGGCGCGGGCCGTGGCTCCCCCCGGTCGGGGCGGTGGTTGGTTTCTCCTGTCAGCGGAGGCAGGGCCAGGCACAGTGAGCGTGGGCGCGGAGTTGGCGGCGGGGCTGGGGGCAGTCGTTGTTGGTTCGTTCCAGCGGAGTTTGCTGCGGACGCGGGGCGTGAGCGACGGCGGGAGGTGAGGGACCGGACGGGGCTCGGTTCCGCTGCGCAGTGGGTTTTACGGGCAGCAGTTTGCACTGGTCGTGGCGCAAAACGGAGGGTAGAGCCCCGGGGCGGGGGCGACAGGCGGGGACCTGCGGGACGCCGTGCGGGTACGGGTTTAGACTCTTCTCTCCCCTCCGTACTCTGCCAGTGGAGCCGCCGGCCGGGTGGGGAGGAGGCAGCGTGATCGAAGGGGGCGAAAAGTTGTTCTCGGCGGGTTCCCCCTCGCTGCCTCGGGCCGGGGCCGCCCGGGCGAGCCACGTGTCGGGGGCGGGGGGCGAGGCGCGGTGCCGGGTCAAGGCAAGTGGGCGCTGGCGAGCGGAGCCGCGCCGCCCCGCCGCTGCCCGCTCCCTTTCCTCTCCTGCTGCAGGTCTCGTTGCAAGAAGCGGAGCGGAGCGAGCCCCGGAGGGGAAGCGCCAATCCCTGGAGAAGGGGCTGCCCAGAGCGGGCAGCACCCCAGCGGGAGCCGCCCCCCACCTCGCCTCGCCGCCCAGAGCCGAAGGCGCCCGGAGCAGAAAGTTGTGTGCGGGGCCGGGCCGGGCGCGATGCCGGGGCGCGGCGCGCTCTGCCTGGGCCTGCTGCTGCACGTTCTACTGGGCTGTCGCTCGGCGCAGCAGCCCAGTAGCTGCCCGGCCCCCTGCGTGTGCTCCGAGGCGGACAAGACGGTGAAGTGCGTGAACGGGAACCTGACGGCGGTGCCACCCGACCTGCCGTCCTACGTGCGCAGCCTCTTCATCACCGGCAACCGCCTGGACCGTTTGCCGGCCGGCGCCTTCCCCGCCCAGCGCCTGCCCAACCTCTGCGCCCTCAACCTCAGCGGTAACCACCTGCAGGCCGTGGAAGCCAATGCCCTGGCGGCCCTGCCCGCCCTGCGGCAGCTGGACCTCAGTGGCAACCCCCTGGTCTCTCTCAGCTCACAGGCATTCGGGGAGGGTGGCAGCCCGCTGGAGGAGCTGGCCCTCCGCGGGGCCCTGCACAACCACAGCGTGTTCTTCAGCCTGGCCGCCATGCTGCAGTCCGGGGCCGTGCACAACCTCAGCCGCCTGGAGCTAGCCGACAACGGGCTGTTGCTGCTGCCCTCTGGCATGTTCACAGCCCTGCCCTCCCTGCGGCAGCTGGACCTGAGCAACAACTCCCTGGTGGGCTTGAGAAACGTCTCCTTCCAGGGGCTGGGCCAGCTGCAGAGCCTCGACCTCAGCAACAACTCCCTTAGCGTGCTAAGGAATGACACCCTGGCCCAGTTCCGTGGCCTGCCCGCCCTCCGGCGCATCAGCCTGAGCCACAACACCTGGGTCTGCGACTGCGCCATCGAGGACCTGGTGGCCTGGCTCAAAGAGAGTGACCAAGTGGAGGGCAAAGAAGCCCTGACCTGCTCCTACCCTGATAAGATGCTGGGCAAAGCCCTGCTGAAGATCAGCAGATTAGACCTGAACTGCTCTGTGCCCACAGACCTGCCTTCCCAGATACAGACTTCATACGTCTTTCTAGGGATAGTATTGGCTCTTATCGGAGCCATTTTCCTCCTGGTTTTGTACTTGAACCGAAAAGGAATCAAAAAGTGGATGCACAACATCAGAGATGCCTGTAGGGATCACATGGAGGGCTACCACTACAGATATGAGATCAATGCAGACCCCAGGTTAACAAACCTCAGCTCCAACTCGGATGTCTGACAAAGCGCTGCGGGGCAGCGTGCAGTAGCTATGCATGAAAAGTAGACTTATGCTTTACCCTCGTGCTTGCTTCCCTTTCCCTGAGAAATCTCAGACATGCTTGTAACATCGGGGGATGTGCCTCCCTCTGACAAGGTTCAATTTTGTTTTGAGAAGCTGGGCAGCTGCGCATGGCATTGGGCTCTGTGTAGGAAAAAACCTGCTACTTCTTTTCCTCCTTACCTGTCTGTACTTGCAGGAGTTGTTTTTTTTCAAGCTATATAAAAAAAAAAAAAAAAAAAGGAATCTCTCTGATGCTCCAAAGCCACCAGAGATTATAAAAAATTCAGTGATGCAGACACCATTCAACAAAAACTGCCTCAACTTTTTAGGAAAAAAAAGGTTATGTTCCTCTGTGCCACTTTTGATCTTGTATATCCGAATTGTGATTATAATTATTCCATTTCACAGACTACCTTGAGATTTTAAAAAAACAAAGAAACTCCTTTTAGCAACTCTTCTGGTACAAAGAAAGAAATCAAATAGTGAGCATGCACAAAATACTTCATAGTTTTACATGTTGGGAAACTTAAAATCTCAGTAAGTCCCTTACTATTTTGTAAAGTTTTGATTGCAGTGTACCTGAAAAGAGAGATTTTTTTTTTTTATACAAACTGCATCTGAACTCCATCTGAACTGTTAAATTCAATAAACAGTCTTACAAGAACTGTTGTGTCGAAGTTTGGTGTTCGATGAGAAATGTATGGACATATAAGAATGTGGATAGCTTTATAGGCTCTGAAGCAGTAGCCCTGCAGTCGTAATCTGAATAAAATTTTACAGAATTGTGTAGCTTAGAGAAATAAACGTTTGACATCTTTGTGAAATATGCCAGGAGAATTGCACCGATCGACGAACCGTTTCACTTGGCACAAAACCCCCCAGCCTGCTCTTGAAACAACTGCAAAATGTCAGGACAGATGCTGAGGTCCACCTTGCTGGGAAGGTACAAGCTAATAGAATTTTTATAAGGTCTTCTCTACCAAATTAAAAAAAAATATATTCAAAATAAATTGTGCAGTATGTCAGCTTAAGGAAATTTTACCTGAATGGAATTGTTTATTTTAAAAAAAAAAACAACTTTCATGTCCTGAACTAAATTAAATGTAGCTCAGTTGTGTAGTGGGTGAGCTTCAGGCTTGTAAATGAATGCAGCACTTATTAACTGCTTTCTGACTCATTGTAAGCTCTCAGTACTAGTAAGGTTCTGTATTATCCACATCGAGTAATCTGATGGAATTTTATACTTATCTTAAGGCTTATAACAGGTGCATTTCAGTATTGTATGTTACTCATGGTGATTACTTGCTTGGGAATGCATTTTCTTGTAAATAGATTAAAAGCATGCAAAGAAAAACTTCAAAAATGCATCATTTAATATGCAACTCTGGTGACATATGAAAAGGTTAGCAAGAACCTTCCAGTGGTCACCAATAATTAATGCACTTTTTCTGATCCATTCATAGATTCTTAATAAAATAAATACACCAACTGTGAAAGCGTGATGTAAATTGGTATCTACCAGCATATCTATGGAGCTTTTTCCATTGTCACTACTCCTTGAAGCTCTTGAACATCTCTAAAATGTTGTGAATTGCTGGCTAAAATCCCTTTGCTTTCAAAAGTGACAGTTTTCTCATATATATGCGCCTTTGCTAAGAGCTCATAAATATATAATAGTCCTTAAAGTATCAGGAGAAATAATCTATTTTGGGCATCAGGATTCTTCAAATGTATTTTTCTCTCCTTGTAACTTCAGACAAAGCAAGTAGCACAAGTTGATTCAGACTAATTTTCTGTTGCTTTAAATTGCTGTTAAATGTATTTAATAGCAGGGATTTTTTGTAATGTAGTTTTGTACATTTGCCCCAAAAGTAAAAAAAAAAAAATATTATTAAGTACAATTAAGGTCTTGAAAAAGACCTTCCAATTAGTGTAGTAAGTGATAGCTTATTCTCCTGCTGTAATTTAAATATGTGAGCAATATCTGGTAAACAGGTATTAAGTTTGTGGATTCCTAAAAAGCAGGCTGCAGGTCTGAGTGTTAGCTGCCCATTATTTTAAGAATGGTGAAAAAACCTCAGTGTGAATAACTGTTACTGTGCAACTATGCAAACCATTCATACTTGGCATACATAAGATAGTTTACGTAAGCAACTAGAATTCACAAGAGCTATGCAGTGTGCTTTGTTGTATTGATCATTTCAGAGATTATCAATTTACACTTATTTGTACGGTGCCAAGAGGAGCAGAGCGTCATCCTTGCTTAAGATGCTCCTGTAATACAATAGAGAAAATAGATACAAACTGGGACATTTCTTGGACAATTTGTAGTAAAGTAACTACGGTAAAAGCAGTTATCCATGATGTGTTAATGTAACAGCCATGCATTTATGGAGATGTGTAAGGACAGGCAATGACTTTGGTTGCAGTCTCTCACCCATGGGCTGAGTATTTGTATAGTGAGCAAGTGTAACTGTTGTATTACACCTATTACTCTAAATATTACTATTTTTGTATCATAGAAAGTAATTGTAATAGACTTTTATTAGAGACCTGGTGATGGCTACTTTAAAATAGTTTTTGCCATTTGCTTACATGTGTATATATTAGGATGTAACACTTAGCATGTGTCAGTATTGTGCTGAATAATGTTCTCCTATAGTGTTTGACCAATAATGAATGCTTTGGTGTTTTGTACAATGCAAGTGATCTTAAATCCCCTTCCATAAACAGTGCTTGAAATTTGTTTTCCTTTCCTATTACAAAATAGTTACAGTGGTACTCAAAAGACATTTAAAAAGTAGCTCCCCACAGGGCTTCAGAACTTGGTTTAAAAGTATGCATTTAAAATAACATTAGTGTAAGGGTTATTCTGAAGCACATTTTATAATCTTACTCTGCTTTGACACCTGAAATTTGAATTTATTACCATTTCCAGAGCAGCTTAATTAGCAAGGCTGTTTTATTCATTCGTCAATAAAACACGTGCAGCATTAAATGCCTCTAAAATGTGTTTTGTATACATAAACCCCCAAGGTTCTGTATGGAATGGTTATCACTGATGTTTCATAGAAAACATCAAGACTGAAGTAGTGGGCAAATCTTGAGGGAAGGCTGCACAGCTAAGAAGCAGGAGGGTTTGTCCAAGGTTCAACTGCTTTCTTAAAACTAGTTTTAGCTGTAATAACATTTTCTATGTAGAATAGCACAAGGAATTGATGTCATTTTTATATACTTTCCTAAAGTACTTTGGATAAACACCGTTGCCAGCTAAGAAACAGAAGATTCCCCAATCTTTCTTTATCCAAGGTAGCTAATTAGATAATCCAACATCTTTTCATTCTCAGCAAGACATATTACCAATAATTTCAACATCCAAAAAGTGATTTGAAGTTTTGCACAATTGCTTTAAATCTTTTCATTCAGGGTTATTTACCTTTTTGGCACTGGTGGCAACCCCCAGGGCCATGCCAGCTAGCGAAGCAGTTTGATCAGACCTGTATTCAGTTGTTGACTGAGATGTCACTGAAGACAGGCATGGCAAAATATTTTAAATACGACTGGACTAGGATCCCAACTCTCATCATTCTACCAGCATTTTCCCTGTGGTATACTCTGCTCTTTATGCATCTGCATAATTTCTTCTTTGCCTCATTTTCTCAAATCCATTAAAAGGAGTATCATGAATCTGCACAGGTAGAGAAATCAGTCTGACTGCACCTATATTTTGAGGTTTAGCATCTCCATTTCCCTTTAAGCCTTTAAGTGAAAAAGAGCCTTTGTCAAAGTGGACAGAATGAAAATTTGATACACACTTTTTCTTTCTCTTTAGCAGCTGAATATTCGAGAAGAGCCATTCATTCTCAGCATATGATGAAGGAAAATAGCATTTGGTAAGAAAAACATTTCAGTTTCAAGCTTCCAAATGACATTTATACTCTGTAAGATAAGGCTGAAGGGAGAAGCTTACAAATGAAAAGGAGGTACCACTTGGTGATGGGTCAGCAGTGGAAATCACAACACTAGCAATAGTAACAATTGCTGATTGAATCTGTGTGGTCATGTTTTATGGATACAGCTCTAGTTTCTTCCTGTTACTATAAATAGAAACATTTTGCTAAGAAGTGGAGTCCTGTCCTCAAATATTTGTAATGCAGGGGTTTCCACTGTGAAATTTTTGAGAGATATAATAGAAGATTGAATTTAATTCAATGCCTGCTGGTTTAATAATGGCTAGATCACGCCCCTAACTTAATGTTTCTTTTTCACAAACTTGCCACTCACTAGTTGCAAAGCCCTTGGCTTGAAATCAATGAAAGCCCACCAAGGAAGAGAGAAAGCAATCGTTTGGGGAGTGTAACATTTATTAAGTATTCACACATGCTTAAAAAAGAGACACAAACCATAAGGGAGCAGAGCTCCTTTGCTGATACAGAGGTAAGTACTCTGCTAGCTTCCTGAGTCAAAACAGCAGCGGCAGAAGAGCGGTGTATTGTACCAATAGAATAAACCTAAAAGCAGCCCTCTCCTACCTTGAAAAAAAAAAACACACCAAGCTTTTAGAAGTAAGACTACAGGTTTGCAGTATAAGTGTGTCCTTGAAAAGGGCTTTTGCTTTCTCAGTGGTGTTATACTTTACGTGTTGTCGCATCCTTGGAAAACCTTGCAATGCCAGAAGTCATCTGTCGCGTAGGCAAAGCTTGAAATCAGGCCTTGCATTCCCAGTGTTGGCCTAAATATAAAAAGGGAACTATTAAGAAAATTAAGATAGTGCTTTAGGCAACGTGTTCATCTTGCAGTTAGTAATTTAATGCTTGCAATTGTTTATATTTTTCAAAGTATTCAGTGGATAGCTTTTCCTTTCTGGTGATAAACTAACAGAATAACAGATTTGTGTTTTTTAGTAATTATGCATGACAGCATCTGAATAAATTAGCAAAGTTGTTTGAGAACATACAGTGGTGAAAATGTTAGAAATCTCATGTTCTAGAATGTTTCACTGTTCTGGAAATTTTAAATGCAAGAAACTGCTGTAACTTTTTCAGTTTGAAGTCTTATTTCTTAATTAAAAATTATTATTGAAGAAAAACACAATAAAATATGTACCAGATTGCTTATAAATGTTTTATGTTCACCCTGTTAATTTAATCACTGCAAGTCTTTACAGATATTGAGGTCTTTGCTAAAGGTGTATTTGTATTCTTTACAGCTCAAATTGATGATTGTGCTATGAATTTGCATGATAGAATGGTGAAAAAGCAGCTTCCATCTGGATATCCTGATTAATTTATTTGGAAAGAAATGTGATCAGTGAATGTAGCAATTGTGTTTCAGTCCTTGCTATTTTGAAGAAAATTTGATAGGTTTTTTTGGTTTTTATATATGCAGTATTGATTTTGAAGTTAGATACCAATTCTAAATTTAACAGTAATGGATTTTCAGGTTTTTAATGACTAGATGAAACTGTGTTTTAAAGTCTTCAAATACCTATTTACATAGTGAAATATAGAAGCATTATTATTATTGAAGGTGTGAATTTTCTTACTGTGAAGGAACTATATTAAAGAAAAGTACTGCTGAAACAGAGAACAGTGAACTTAGAGAAAAATAGCATTCTGATGGCAAACTGCTTTATTTTTACAGCTTTTTAAATGCAAATATTTAGATTGGAAATTCAAAGGGAAGGATGACATTTCATCTTCTTATACATAGCTAGTACAGAAGTCTGACAGTTTAGTAGGATAGAGGGATTTTTTAGGGCTGTCCCAGGACCATAGCTGGTAACTTGGTTAGTCTTGTGTCTAAGTTGTTTGTTCTTACTGTTTTTTTCACATTCTTAGAACATCTAACACAGAAGAGTGTTTGACTTTACACATGATGGATTGATCTGTCCTAGATTTTATCTTAGGACTGGTCTGTCTTAGTATGTCCACAGTCTACTTCACATATTCCATTTGTTCTAGTAGAATATTTTCTGTGGCATACCCAAGGGTAGCTTTACATGAAATCATGGGCATTTATGCAATAAAGAACTCATTTGTCAAGTTGACATTATTAAATGTCAAATAGACATTTTAACAGAATGCAGTGTATATTTCATGCTGGCACTGTAGAAGCATCAAGTAACAATAGTGAAATATTAAAATAAGAAAAAAATACCATTATTGCAAAAACGCTATGACATTCATTATCTGACACACCTTTAAGGCATTTGAGTAATTTAAGCTTGTTTTAAAGAAGGAAAAAGAAGTAGTTAGTACACTGACAGATATCTTCTTCAGGTAGGTGTCTCCATTTGTCGTCCAGGACAGCTTATGGAGCTTGAAGAAGAATAGAGTCTGAGGCACACCAGTCTCTCCAGTACATTCTGTTGGCTAGCTTAGGGGCCTGTTTTTTTCCCCACACATTGGAAAGGGGACCTTAGTGCCTAAATGGAGCAGGTAGCCTCTGAGGAGCACTTAGGACACACTTCATGTTGTTGCACACCTAGCGTGGCCATTAGCTGCAGGTTAACACAAATTGGTGCTGAGCGGCCAGCATTTTCCAAAGTGACCACACTTTGGGGTTCCACTTTCAAAGTAGCTTAAGAGGCTTCATTTTCAAAAGTTGTTGAACACCTGGAAAATTACCCTTTTAAGGTGAATTGAACTAAATGTGGAAAAAACAATTTTCACTGTGAAAAGCAGTGAAAAGAGAAATGTGAGAGAAAATATAAATGCTTGTAGGAGCTTTTGAAATTCCCCAGTCTTTGCTCTTGCTGTTGTTTCTCAGGTTCACTGAGATCCCTGTAACACCCGTCTATACAGAATATCCTTCCTCTTCTCCGTCTCACTTATTTAATCATCCATAATCCAGAAGCCTTTTTTCCATCACCTTTGTATTGTGACCATGCTTGATTATTTCATGTTGGTAAGCAAAGGTGGATTCCTATGAAACAAGTCATGCACAAAATAAAACCTGGAATGCTTATCACTAAGTAGATGAATTAATCAGGTTATATCTGTTGTTTGACTTTCATTCAGATTTTCTCTTTCCCTGTTTGTCCCTTTCTGTTTAGTTTTCCAGCATAACAAAGCTTCTGTGGTAGCCCAGAGGAACTGATTCCAATTTCCAGTAATGAAAAAGATCTTACTTAGAGATGACAGTCTAGAAAAAAACTTGCAGAAACACTGCTCAAACTTTTTGTGACAGAGTAGTAAAATGTCACTGAAAATAGCTCTACTAACATATTCTTCATTTGTCAGAAATGCTACATATGCAGAAACAGAAACATACGTAAGTGCTATTTAACGAGACTGGGAGATTTCTATTACAATAGCTTAGGTACCTCTGCTCCCATTTCTCCTCCCCGCAGCCCTACACAAACCCCAAAATGCTTGAAGAGGACTCAAATGAGTTTAGGACATGCATGCAGCAGGTTGTGGTAATTTGTTTAGATCATTAATCATATGTGAAGGCTGTTATTTTTGGGCGCATAAAGAAATACATTCTTGTAATTTTTAACACAGAAACAAACTCACTGAAACAAGCCTGGTTTCATAACTTACCTGTAAATACAAAAAAATACTCTGAATTTGAATTTGCAAGGAGCAGGTGTCTTTCAGCAATCTTGAGTGTGAATTTAGCAGGAATTCCAATTTAATCCAGGAAATGATGACACTGAAATTTATTGCAAGCCGAGGAATCGTAGTTTTGCAGGCTGTGCCTTTTCCATGAAGCAGTACAAGGTGTTTTATCTCTTAGGTTTCCAGGGAGACAGTCACAAACCAGTAGGGGTTACTGTTGGTCTTAATAAAGCTCTCTCGATTTTGTAGTTTTAACAATTTTTTTTGGTCAAAATCACAGAGATAGCAGACAGGATTTGATAAATGCCACTGAGTAATATGAATTGGTACGACCTATTTCAAAAACACAGAGGTGATGCTGTGGTGCACCAGCTTAGAGTATTATTCACTGTAGAGAGCTATACAAACTGTCCTTATCATTTCACAATTGCTATAGAATATAAGCTATCAAAAAGGTTTTGGATATAGGTATGAAGCTTCACCTCTACCACAGGAATTCTAAGTTTGTTTGTATATGAGTTGTCTAATAGTTCACAGAAAACTGTGTTTCTCCTCTGTGGTTTAGAGGGAAATTTGGAGCAAACAAGTGGTTAATGTAAATCAATTAGGCAAAAATCTTGTCTCTTAACAAGAATTAAATATGAGAATTCAAGAAATTTTGATCACAGAAATATAGTGGCTTCACATATTTCTTTATTGTTATACTTTCAACACTGTTGTACTTTAGACACTATAAACACATACATTTGCAGAGGCAGTGTTCAGTTCAAAGAGACCAGTGAATAGTATAGGAAAGCTACTGAGGACCCTCCCAATTTAATTTTCCATTATTCTGCCATGTAAAGGGGAGAAGTAGAAAAAGGGAAGATCTTTGACAGAACAAACTGTTTAAGAAAGAAACTTGGTAGAGCCAAACATCTCCTGTAATGAAAGTGCTTTTTCCCCTTGCAAAAGAATGATATGGCAATTAGTCATGCTGAAGTAGAGGAAGGTAAGGTATCTTTCAGAAATTTCAGGTTATTTAGGTTTATTCAGGGTTTTGCATTGGAGCCACAGCTAATTCACACATCAACATTTAATCTAGGTCAAAATATCAGTGCCAGATTGTGCTGTTCCTTTTTTTTCCATAATTTTCACACCGCACTCTGTGTCTTTCAGTAATGCATGAAGCACTTGTTGTTCTCTCTTTCCCTCCCAAGGGGAGTGTGTACGCTGGCTGAGGTACAGTGTGTGCACCATCTTGCCTTGTCTTTCTGAGAGAAGTCATAAGCAAGGTAAAGAACTGTGTACTTAAAGCAGAAGGTTGTTTAGCTTTGTGATTTTCCCTAATTCTGGGATCAATAAGGTTCTTTGGAAAGCCTGCTTCTTGGAGGAAGTTTTCTTTCCTGTGCAAAAAGCCTTCTGTCTGCTTCAGAAGAAAAATATTAGGTACATTCTTCTTCTCTTTAATTTAGTCCTAAATATTCATCTTTCCAAAAGAGTATAATAGTTTTTAAATCTTCTTTTGCATCAGGAAGCAGAATGTAAGCTGTGCTTAAATGTGGGAGCGTTATGAAATCCGTAGGAAAATTATTGTTTAGGAACAGTGAAAAAATAAAGATCCTACAAAGTAAGTAACTTTTTAAACTACATCACAGTAAATAAACTCCCTCCATAAGCATCCTGATTAAGCTTATACTGCGTTGGAAGCATCCTCACTGCTCCTAGTAACAGCAGCAACACTCCAAGCAGAAAACTGTATGTTATGATATAGTCAGTTCTCAGGGCAAAATGATACAACAGCAAAATGAGGTTTGCAATTCTCTGTTGGGTCTGTTCTGTGAGTTTGCTACCGTATCAATTTTTGTGAGATGCCAGACCATACACAAAGCTCTCAAATATGGATGTCCTAATAGCCTGTGGAATCCTCTCCTCTCTCCTCTCTCCTCTCTCCTCTCTGTTATCCCAAGCTGCCAAATCCATATCTCAGGGAGCATAAGACAAGAACCCTCTAACCTGAAACTGCCAGTCAGCTGCATCTCTCCTTTGTTTCATAGCAGGTACAGTTGGATTGCAGACAGAGGGTTTATTCCTGGCTGTAATTTCAGTTTCCTTAAGCAGATGGTACTGCTGTAGCCTGCGTTACTCTGACTGAGCTGTCCCCCACCTGCCAGCTAAAAAGGATGTGGATTTCATCCTCTTACCTTCCTGGACGCAAAATATTTGCACCTCAGGGTTGGTTTTAAAGCCTTTTCTGCATCAGCCAAAATTGAGCACGTGCTGATCTGAGCTTTGCAGTTTAAGTGTGTGAGAAATGTGTGAGAAACTGGGCATGTGCACACAACTTAGTGATCTTGTGAATTCCTCTCATTATCTTTAGAAGACAACAGGAAACATCCCCATACCCCTTTGTTCTTCATATCTTCACCTTGTAATGACACAAATAAATTCATTTTATACAACTTCAATTTGTGTATGTACTTGTATACACACACACACATATTTATATAATACATTTTAAAATTCTAAAATTCTTACAGCTTTTACATATGTATTAATGCACATGCTCACTATATACAGGTGGGGCTGGACATGCAATTCTTGCTGGAAACTAGTATTTCAGTATGATGCGTAGACTTTTACAAATAATGCTAATTAAAAGCTATTTATATTTTGCTCACTGATGTTATTTTAGATAAAATAAATAGAGTCTAATGTTTTAGAACTAAATATTGCAGTAAAGTTTTGGAGCAAACACTTTTAGTAACAGGTTAGCATGGCAATTTTTAGCATCTATTAAGTCTTGTGAGTAGCTTTAGAATTCATAACTTGTGAAACAGTCAGACAGAAGCCTATCCTGGTGAACAGTTTAGCACAAAATACTCCCCTGCCTTCACTTTGTTTTTATTGCTTCTTCAGCATGAGGAGGCTGCCAATATTTTGACAGTTTTTTTTCCTCCTCAAAGTCTGTGTAGCTCTGTCTCTGACAGTATGCCTTCAGAGAAGAAGAGCAAGGGACTGGGATATTCCTGAATTTTCTTGTCAAAACACCGACAGAATAATTATCAAGAGACAATACAGTTTGGCAGTGGGAGTGTGGGTGTTTATGCTTTGTCAGAGGGTATCAGTGTGGTTAGTGCATTGTTCAGGTGTCACGTCCTGTTTCTGTAACATGAAAGGGTCTCCATCTCCAAACTGGGGAGCAAGGGGACCTCTGAAAGGTGGCTTAAGACCTGGTGTTGCTTTTGTTCTGGATTGCCCATTTGCTGGGCTGTGAAGAAGAGAGGCCTCTACATTAGCCAATGCCTTCCAGCTCTCAAGAGCCCTTGGAGTGAAGGGGGCCATGTTGGACATCACATAATGGCACATTGGCCCTCCTGCATCTGCAGCCATGGCACTGTGGGCTAGCAAAGGAACAATTTTGGATATTGGAGGGTCTCTCTACACTGCCAGTGATCCTTTTGTGGCCAGTTGTCCTGGTTTTGTGGCTGTTTTCTACAGACATAAGTGACATAAACCAGACTGATTACAGGGGAGGACCAGAGCTCCATCCTTATTCCAAAATCACAAAAATGTCTGACCTGCAGTGTGACCTGGGGCACTCCAAAAAGGAGAACAGGAGCTTCAGAGGTGATTTGTTGAGCCCTGGGGATAAATAATTCTTGGCAGAGATAATTTAGATTTCCTCAGGGAGACAGAACTCTAGTGGTGACAGGGAAAATGTTCTAGGGTTTAATTTTCACTGGGCACTCATGGCAGCTCTCTTTAGCCCAACAGTTGCCAGTTTCCTGGTAGCACCAAGCAGTAACACGTAGGACTGCCTTTGAAAAAGGGAGGAGAAAGGCACTGTGCTTATGCTGGTTTCATTTGCAACTTTGCTTTCATTAGTAGACACTACAAAGTGGAACTAGTGAATATTGCAAAAATTAGCAGTTTGTGGAGGTCAGATGATAACTTCATGACTGAACATTAAAGTATTGTAAAGTAGGAATAGGTAGATGTTATACATAAATTAGGAACAATGTTTTTAGAAGCATGCCATCACCTTTCATAACTAACTTTTTGGAATAGGGAGTAGCTTTATTCTCTATTTCCACATTGCCTGGCACATTGGGTTGCTACTCTCTGTCGAGCATCAAAATGCTGCTACAAAATAAATAATGGTGGTGCAGTGCAGACCTGTATACTGTGGTTTCTTTATTAGCTCCCCAATAACACTTACTGCTTTAACAGCACCAATGCTTTTGAAATGGTGTAACAAATCCCCCAAACACCTGAGGCTCCTCCTTCAGTAGCTTGGAGTAAATAGCACCTTGTAAGTGCTTAACATTGTAATAGGGCTCTGCCAGGAAAGAGATTTTTAAATATGGTAAGTTGAGACAGGCCTAAGAATTCTTCTTCAGACAGCTAAATACTGCATGTTAAACTGGGTGAAAGCCTCCAGTTTAGTGCAGATACCCAAGTTGGCTTTAAATACATTGCTTCATATGTGAAAAGTCTATCTGTGGCAATACAGAACTCCTTGCAAGAGAATTTACTCTGCCAGAGACAATCCCTCTTTGAAGAGCAACAGCAACAACATCAAAAAAAATACCTTCTTTTTTGCCATAATAATTCTTCAAGAAAATATTTAAAAACTAATACAGAACAGAACAAAAATACTTCTAAAAAAATTCCTATTTAGTGACCAAGAGTGAGGTTATGAAAAGACTGCGGTGAAAGAAGACGAAAGCATCCCAGATGCTTTGGATTGTACCAGAAGTAGGCTTTCTGCTGGAATCCCATGCCCCTTGGAACATCATCAGCCCCTGCCCAAGGCTCCCTGTCAAAGTGCAGCCCAGCCATGCCAGATTTCCTGGGGACAGTCAGGTGTGCCCAGTCCCTCAGCCATCACAGCACCTGTGCTCATAGCAAACTCCCTGTGGAGGAGGACAGCAGTGAAGCAGATCTGAGCTTTCCTTTAATAAATAAATTGATAAAATGATCTGTGCAAGGGAATTTGCAGAAACCTCTGAGGGATGCTCTGGCCCAGTAAGTCTTAAGGACTGGGGCCAGTTTGCTTTGAAGTATTTCTATCAAAGTAACATAAACATTGTACTGCTTCACTTTAATTTATTTCCTTTCACATGCTTCCAAATTTGCTAATTTTATGCAAAGATGTCTGTTGGCTGTAACAAAGATTTATCCTCTACAGGAGCTGAGCTCTTTTGAGTACACAGCAGCCCTTGTAAGCAGGTGTTCAAGCGAGGCAGGTGTGCAGCTGCTGAATTCCTCCCTTTTTTTTTTTTTTTTTTTTTCCCAGCTGGCCACCTTACTTTATGCTCCTCAAAAGAGCAGAACTTCCCAAGGTCTGGTTCTGTGTATGGAATTGTATTAGGTTTCAGTGGGAGCTTCTGAAGGTAGCTGAGCTGGGAAAGGTATATCCAATACTTAAAGCAGATGATTTCTCTAAGCAAACTATTCACATTTGTGGCCAGCAAAATAGGCTTGTCTTGAACTTCAGAGCAACATGACCACAAAGTAGTGGGCCGCTTTTACAAGCAGAAGAGGCTTAAGATGCAGCAGTAGGAGGTAGAGGATAGTTTTCCCAAGCCTTGTATTGTGTCTTGTCAATTTGAATCTGCTCCAAAGGAAAACAGCTAGATACGCTTTCTTTGGACACTGGGCCTCAATTACTTGAAATAGCTCAAGTACATTCTGCTTGTGATCATCTTGCATCACTAATACCTTCTGATTCGTGAGGGGGCGAGGAAGGCTTGGAGAGCAGGTGATTCACTTACATTACTTTCTGTTCTGTGAAAGCAGATTGTAATTTGTCTCAGAATTCTTCTGACTCAGCAGTAGAAAAGATGCTCAATACAATGAACTGCTAACCCCATTGTCAGTACTTTCTTAGTACAATGAGATTAGTATGCTCCTCTAATGGTGTCATTTAAGTCAGATTTTTAGGCTTCCTTATCACCTAAAGGCTCCAGTAAGTCCTAAGATTAATCTTACTCTACAATACAAATTGTTAAAAGTCTATCATAGAATTGAATGAGTTGCCAATCATATTATGTAACAAATTTGCTTTCCATATATGTGTTTCAAATTTATTTGGGACACACTGGTGGGTGTCTATGTCTGCTTAGGGTACGTGTCCCATAGGTGCACATATCCAGGACCAGCACACATCTCCAGGAACGGAGATGCCTCAACCTACCAGCACTTGTTCTTGGTCTGACTCCTGTCTCCATGTCCCCAACCCATCTCTGTGTCTCCATCCCATCTTCAAGTCCCCAGCCAACCTCTCTGATGTAACAGATGCGTCCTGCAGTTTTTCACAAACTGCTCCAACGTGGGTTCCTCATGGGGTCACAAGTCCCTACACTAATGCATGCAGCATGGGCAACAAACAGGAAGAGCTAGAAGCCATTGTGCAGCAGAAAAAGTATGACATAGTTACCATCATGGAAACACTGTGGGATAACTCAGCCAACTGGAGTGCTGCAATGGATGGCTGTAAACTTAGAAGGAATAGACAAGGAAGGAGAGACAGGGGGGTAGTACTGTGTGTTTGATTGTCTAGAGACTAATGATGGTTATGACAGGGTTGAGTGTTTATGGGTAAGAATTAGGGGGAAGGCCAATAAGGCAGATACCATGGTGGGAGTCTGTTATAAACCACCCAATTGGGATGAAGAGGCATATTAAATACTCTATAAGAAGCTGGGAGAGGTCTCACGATCACTAGCCTTTGTTCTCATGGGGGACCCAGCCCCTTAACATGAAGACAGGGATGGGGAGCAGAATGAAGCTCCCATAATCCAAGGGGAAATGGTTAGCAACATGACACACCACTTAGACACACACAAGTCTTATGTGGGATCCACCCAAGGGTACTAAGGGAAGTGGCAGAAGTGCAGTCCAGGCTAACCAGACTGGGGAGGTCCCAGTTGACTGGACATTAGCAAATGTAACCCCCATCCACAAGAAGGGCTGAAAGGAGGATCCAGGGAACTACAAACCTGTCAGATTGACCTCAGTGCTGGGGAAGGCTATGGAGCAGATCATCCTGAGTGCTGGCACAGGCAGGATAACAAGGTGATCAGGCCCAGTCAGCATGGGTTTATGAAAGGCAGGTCCTACTTGACTAACCTGATCTCCATCTATGACAAGGTGACCCACTTAGTGGATGAGGGAAAGGCTGTGGATGTTGTCTACCTAGACATTAGTAAAGCCTTAGAGACAGTTTCCCACCGTGTTCTCATGGGGAAACTGGCTTCTCATGGCTTGGACTGGTGTACAGTCTGCTGGTTAAGAAACTGTCTGGATGGCCAGGCCTAAAGAGTTCTGGTGAACGGAGTTAAATCCAGTTTGTTGCCGGTCACAAGTGTTGTTCCCAGTACTCAGTACTGGGGCCAGTTCTCTTTAGTATCTTTATCAGTGATCTGGAAGAGGGGATTGAGTGCACCCTCAGTAGGTTTGCAGATGACACCAAGATGGGTGGGAGTGTTGATCTGCCGGACAGGCTGGATCCATGGGCTGAGGCCAGTTGTATGAGGTTCAACAAGGCCATGTGCCGGGTCCTGCATTTCGGTCGCAACAACCCCATGCAACACTATAGGCTTGGGGAAGAGTGGCTGGAAAGCTGCCTGATGGAAAAGGCCCTGGGGATTTTGGTCAACAGCTGGCTGAATATGAGCCAGCAGTGTGCCCAGGTGGCCAAGAAGGCCAACAGCATCCTGGCTTGTGTCAGAAATAGTGTGGTCAGCAGGAGTAGGGCAGTGATTTTCCCCATGTACTCAGCACTGGTGAGACCACACCTTGAATACTGTGTCCAATTTTGGGCCTCTCACTACAAGAAGAAAATTGAGGCACTGGAACATGTCCAAAGAGGGGCCACAAAGGTGGTGAAGGGTCTCGAGAACAAATCTTATGAGAAATGTCTGCAGGAGCTGGGGTTGTTCAGTCTGGAGAAAAGGAGGCTGATGGGAGACCTTATCGCTCTTTATAACTACCTGAAAGGAGGGTGTAGTGAGATGGGTGTCGGTGTCTTCCAAGTAGCAAGTGATAAGGGGAAATGGCCTCAAGTTGTGCCAAGGGAGGTTTAGATTGGATATCAGGAAAAAATTTTTCGCTGAAAGGGTTGTCAGGCACTGGAAGAGGCTGCCCAGCAAAATGGTTGGATCACAATGCCTAGAGATTTTTAATTGACGTGTAGGTGTGGTGCTGAGGGACATGATTTAATGGGGACTTGGCAGTGCTAGGTTAACAGTTGGACTTGACGATAGTAAAGGTCTTTTCCAATCTAAACAGTTCTCTTATTCTGTGATTTAGTAACACCTCAAGTTGTCCTTCTTCATGAAGGTTCCAAGTTGCTTGTTTCATGCAATGCAAAAGCATTTTTCCGAAACCACGTGAAACAGCACTTCATGTGGTAAAAAACAGTTCACATTTCATTAGAGTACATCTTCATTGAGTTTTTAACTGATAGCATTTGTAAAGCACTTATTAAATGAAACTGTAAAAGCTGTATTCTTAATACTTATATGAAACTGTTATTACTCATGTATAGGTATTTTTGTGCAAGGTTTGTTCATTAAACCAAACCTTATTATTAAATAAATGATACTGCGAAATGCAATAAATTTCTCTATCCTTATTATCAGCAAGAACTGCCAGTAGTCTGATGACCTAAACCTGTTTACAAAAGTCAGGGCTCAATGTTTAATGCAGTAATACAACCACAATATGTAGTTCCACAACTCCTTTTAAGTGCTTGCATAATTAGCTTCCAAGAATTAGTTAATGTATTAGCTAATTAACTTTCATTAATACCTCACCTCTACAGTTACAGAGGTCACCTTCGAATGCAGACAGAGGAGTTTCCGAGCAGCAATTCTAAGAGATGGGAGCTGTCCTCATTACTAGTTGTAGATGTTAACTCTGAAGCTTAACAAAGACTATTAAAATTTGAACAGTAATATCAAATTACTTTCTACCTGTCACTTTCAGAACAGTGAAAGTTCTCCTACCATGATCACAGCCACCATAATCCAAGATATACTTAAAACCTTTCAGGTTCTTATTGACTGCTATGCCTTCTGCAATGTAATTGTATAATTATGTGTAATTAATAATGAAAATACCAGCACAAAGCTTAATGCAGCAAAAAATGAGGAGTGGGATTGTGAGGCTGTGCTACACAGCTAGGTCTCACATTAGGTGGAGAGCTGCCTATTGGGACCACATGGAGCCTGGCAAGGGCAGCCCTGGTTTTTCCAGAGTGCACAGTTAGCTGACACAGGAGATGAGTCCTCCACCACGCATCCTCCACTTGTGTGGTGGTCATCACTCAGAAACTCCAAACTCAGTACACTTGCTTGGAGTTCTCTTGTTGCTCGAGAAAGAGCTGTGGTGTCAGTCCCAGTGAAGTCAGGGGTAGAACATTAAAAAGAAGAAAAAAAATTAAAAATTTAAAAAGTAATTTTATTCTAAGACATGATTGATGCATAATGTACTTGGCCATCTTGGCGTAAAACTACTAGGATTTTTGTGTCTATAAAGAGAGAGGGTAAAAGACAGACCTTCAGGAAACAGAAGAAGTTTACCAGTTTGTAAAAGTGTTTCTTTTAAAATACAATAATCATAGAAAAAGACCCTTAGGATGGAAATGGGAGTTTTCTGTAAAGACTCTTCGTGCTGATCAGCAGCGACAAGATGTAAAAAAATACCAGTGACAGAAAGATCACTTCATTTGCAAACATAATAGTCTCCAAGAGAGGTGTTCATAGGACCAAAGACATTACTCTCCTCGCCACTCATTACTGTGTGGTTAGTGTAAGGGACGTTATGATCATGCAGACAGGAAATGAGGAAGCAGGTAACTAACCTACAGCACTTTCAGACTTGCGTATGGAAGACTTGGCCTCCTGGGGAAACAGTATAATACCCTGAGATGCAATATAAAACATTTATAACCTCCCTTTTAAAAGGCTTCCAGAGGGGAAGTTTCAGCTTTTCCATTTTGTTGCAGAATGCTTTGCTGGAAGAAATACACTGTGAAGAAAGGAGCAAGCAGAGAAAGTTAGCAGTAATTATCATGTTTTGTGGCTTTTTGTTAGAAACTTCCTTGGTCATTTCTACAAACTAAAATATTTCAATAAAGTATGTAGAAATGGTTGATCCTATTTAAAACAGGAATGGAAGATACATTGTTAAAAAATATTTTTAACACTTATTCATATGCAGCTGTATCTGAGTTTCAAGCTGAGCTGTGCAACCACCAGACAGACAAAGCGTCGTGTTTCAAGTGCAGAGCCTAGTGACATATAAATAAGAAGTTAAAACATCTGATATACCTTTGTAGCCATGAAAACATCTGTTTTAATTTATTTGGCAGTAAAATATGTCTTTCAACAGTTAAATAACATATACAGTGCATTAATTTCCCTACTTGGAACAGAAATTTGTGACACATGACAGGATGTCAACTTAATTTTGCTAGGAAAAGTTAATAAAATCTAGTAACATAGTGTAAAAGTAAATTAAAAGGCTAATGGTATTATTTTCATATAGTTCCACCTCTGAATCTGGCATCCTGAGGAGAGAGTTTCATATCCCATCCCAATTTATGCTGAGTTATTCCATCTGAAGGCACATACTTTAAAGGAACAGCTTTAAAAGGGAAATCCCATTTTAATTACGTTTTAATCCACCCACAGAGATGCTGCATTTTATTGATTTGATTAGCCAATGGTCATTCCTCTTGTGTACCCACAAATACATTGGGCAATTTCAGTAATGCAAATCAAATACATAGACACATACATTCAACATGAACCAAAAATCCCTCCATTCTCTCCAGCCCACACTCATTCTTTCTAAGAACAAGTTATCATTGCTCTGTGCCATATTTGTGCATCCTGCCTCCACACAGAGGAGAAGGGTCACAACAAGGAGACATTCTAACTGCCACTTGTCTCCATTTTGTACCAGAAATGATTTTTAATGAGCACGTTCACTTGTTTCAGGGCAATCCCCACCTTGTCGCATTGCTCTGAGCAAGAACACCTGGGAGTCTTCAGTTAGGTTGTGAGCATTGTGAGCAGACCAAAAATAGGCCAGTGAAAGGTCCCATGAGAGATTGCTAGCTGGTGTGAGTCACTTCTGAAGCATGAACTGATGTGCTTCATTATTCTGTTTGTAGCATTTGTATGAGAATGTTCAGTAAACATGGCTATAAAAATTCATGACCAGTTTGAATGTGTACAAAAGAAGTGAGTTCATGTGTTTCCTGATGCAGATGGTGATGAAAACTAAGAGTGTGTAGTACTCCAAGTACAAAAATGCCACAAAGCTTTATTTAGTGTGACCTGTCACTGTCCCCCTACACAGTTCTAACAAGGCAGTGGCGTTGGATGGTGCACCACACAGTGAACTGTTTCAGCTTAAAAAAATAACACGGAGGGTATTTTTTATATTCACAAACTATGATACTAGGTGATCCTGGGAATTTAAGTCAGAAAATTCTCACCAAAAAAGTTAGAAATATTTAATTCTGCTTTCCCTATAATGTAGGCCAAAGGCCCACAGTTCCCATTCCCTCTTTAATCCTGGGTCCATTTATACACAGAAATCCACCTTTAATTTCCCCCCACAAGTCTGCACAGGGTTGGGTCAGATGGTGTTGCGGTCTGAGTTCGACCCAGGCTGGAAAACTCGAGTCGAGACATGGATCGCACCTTCTCTTCTCCTCAATTAGAGAAGGAATAGTCCCAAATTTGCTGGTTTTAATTTCCCAGTGGGTCCGTCCCTAGCTTGGGACCAGCTGGCTACACCAGGTATGTCTATAGAACACAAACCCTGCCCAGATGGATGTGTGCACTGGTACATTTTAAGTACACACAAGCGTGTGTGCTTAGAATACCACTTTACTATAATAGTTTTAGAGCAGAGGGAGTGTGTGTGTGGGGGGAGGATATGCAAATGTAGTTATAGGAGACAAACTTGGGGTGTGTAACTTGGTAAAGAGAAAGAAAGAAACACTATTATAGTTGGGAGTAGGGTGCCCGGCGAGTTTCCCATATAGGGTAGACAAGGTGCGTGTGTGAATGTGGCCGATTACTTTTGCCCAGGGAAAAGAACGCAGAGAAAGGAAAGATTCTTACAGACTCAGAAGCAATGACAGGTCTGTGGCTTTAAGAGCAGGTTTTCGGGGAGCGGGGTTTTCGGTGAGCCTGGCTTGGGCAGGTGGCTTCAGCAGCGAGCGCGGCTTCAGCTGCAGCGGGACACGGGACGAGCGGCCACACGCTGGAGCTGCGGCGCAGGCGGCTCCGGCAGGTGCTGGCGATGGCCCGTGGCGGCTGCCTCGGCTGGGCAGGCAGTGGCTGTGGCAAACGGCTACAACCGGCTGGAGCTGCACCCACTGGCCTGGGAGCACTGATGACGGAGGGTTTTGGGGAGTGAGCAGTGATTCCAGCTCTTTTAGCTTTTTTAGTGTGCTCTAGCTCTCTTCTCCGTTTCTTCAGCTCCTGTCACGCAGCTCCTCGGCGAGCAGGCTCCACGAGAAGAGGCAGGAGTGCAAGCAAGCAGGAAGCAGGGAATAGCAGCAGTCCCGGGGTACAGGGGTGCAGGGAGTATAGCTGGAGTTCCACCCCAGCCACCAGAGGCTCTTTTTTTTGATTCTGTGCTATTCCTTTTCCTTCTATCTTCTTTTCTTCTCTGTCTTTTTTTCCAGCAGCAGAGAACAATGTCCACCGACGACCGATAATGATCCATAATGGTCGTCCTATTTACATGCTCATGCAGGCTGGTCTGGCCTTTTGTCTGTTCAGTCCTCAGCTCCTACCTGCGGCTCCTGTATCAATTTTGCCATGCTCCAGCCAAACGCTGGGTCCTGGCTGCACACATAGCAAGGGGGGCAGGAGTCTCTGCCCTTCCTTGTGTAAATGCCAGCTGCACCGGCCCCCTGAGTTGTCGCTGCTTCAGTTTTGGTTTTTTGTTTGTTTGTTTGTTTGTTTTTCTTTCCTTTTACGTCTCTCTAGTGCAATCAATTTGTGTGAGAGACATACCTTTGTGGAGGCCAGTCCTCCACAGATGTTGTAACAGCAGGAATACTCAGTCCCAGTCCAGAGGAGCCCTATGGCCAGTGTCTCAGCAGAGACTGACTGGTGCTGGTGCAATGGCAGGAGATTTCCCATACTATTAGTCTCACCCAGAGCCATTTAGCCCTGTAGCATGGATTTTCCTTTTGCACCTTCCAGTGCTCTTTTAGACTCTTTTCAGGAGTGAGGGAAGCCTGCTGCTGGAGCTTAACGCCCAGATATTTTTTCTTGGGGGTAAAAAAAAAAAGAATGTATCTTTCCTGTGAGGTAATGTATGTTTTATTATCATCTCTTACAATTAGCGTAATGCTGTGAACCTTCCTTCCTGATGACATTTATTGTTATTATTTACCAGCAGTGACAGAAATACCCAAGGGAAGGTTTGCTGTGGTGGCTGAGCAGGATGTTGTACAGAGAGGCAAGCAAGCATGATTTTACCCCACCTGTGCTTCTAACTAAAGAAATGGAGTTTGGGAACCTTATATCTCTTCTTCAGAGTCTTTGAACTTGTATGTGATACTGCAGTCCCTTTCAATAAAAAGTGGCATGGCAGTAAAAGACAGCCCTGGTATTCACTCACTGCACTATTATTTTGTTGGGTAATGAGTTCCCTTCCACTGTTTATTTTGAATGTATTTCAATATTAATCTGTTTTTTATAAGGTAAAGTACTATATTCCTCAAAAGAACCAAGAAGAGTAGCAAAGCTAGTCTTGTTTGCTTTGGTCTTACAAGCAGCCCATCGATTGAAAGACCGACTGTTTCAAATAAGATATCAAAACAAAGATACAGCAACCATAGGGTAAAATTTACAATATATGGGGCTTTGAGCAACCTGGTCTAGTGGAATGTGTCCCTGCCCATGGTGGGGTGTTGGAACTAAATGATCTTTAAGGTCCCTTCCAACTCAAACCATTCTGTGATTCTATGACTCTATGATAATAGAAGTCTGACAAAGAAAGTATTAAAATATTCTTTGCTGGGAATCAATAATATGGATTAAAAAAATGATCCTTCTAAGCTTAAGGATATTATTGCATCTGAAATAATTTTCTACAATCTTTAAGTCATTTGTGTATTAAATTTTAGGGTGGAGATGTTAAAGGAGGGTAGACCCAAGGGAATTCTTCAGGTTGCTCTTGAAATTTGAGAGAAAACATCTGAACTCCTCCAGGAGCCGAATGCTCTGTAATAAATGTAACTGCTGAATCAAAGAGCATATACTCCCATAAATGGTTAAAAAAACCCTGAGGAAGTGACTGGAAGACTATTTTCTAGGACGTCTGGAACATGATGCTCAGAATTTCATTGTCTGAACTGTCATGTAGACACTTTCTTTGCTTTGAATCAGTAGCCTTAGGACAACACACTCAACTCTGAGAGCTTTCCTGCACTCACGTGAGTTATATCCTTGATCCCCCATGTCCAGAGATGGGTGAGGCATAACAGATACCACCCAGTCTCATTTTTTTTTAGCCAAAGAGTGACATTTGGAACAGTCAGCCTGCGCCATGAGGCCATTGAGGCAAGGTGCAAGTGATGGACCACACTGAGCAGGGCAATGCTTCTCAGCAGATTCCTCCAGCTCCACTGAGCATGGCTAGTGCGTGAGCCATCAGCCCAGTGAGGTGAGCTCCTGCCAAGTCAGCTGACCCGTGGTTGCTTTCCAGAGCACCTGCAGGAAGGCAGAGAGGGCCAGGAACTGCTGCTTCACCTGGAGCTGTTGATGGGTAGGATGTTACCCAGAGGGATGCAAAAGTCAAATCCTGAACACAATGCCTCTTTCTGCAGATATTGAGAAATGCCTAAAATCAATACTGAGATCCTAAAAAGCATTTCAGCATTTTACCTGTGTTTCAAATATGGGATGGGATACTGGGGCTTTTACTGCTATGCAAGAAAAGCAGACATGCTAAAGAAACTACTGTTTCCACATGAGGAACTGCACACATTACTGGAGATATACATAACTCATCTCTTACAGCAAGTAAGTGGTGGAAAAGATGTGACCAGAGGCACCATAGCTTATATTATTCTCTTTCTAGAAGATAATTGCCTATAATATCAGACAAAATGTATCACAGGAAGTAATGGTGAAGAGCTGTTTAGTTGTCTGATTAATTATTTTAATAATGCACAACCTTAGGTAGATTATTCAGAGAATCCAGCACAACTGCCTATAAATTGCCCATTGGCAGTCAAAAAATGAAGAGGCAATTTCTACACTGTTGCTATCAGTCTTTTTGCAGTGATTTTGCCTGCCTTTCTATGCAAGCAGTGCACTGAGAAGGGAGGTGGGAGCTAATATTTCTTCAGCCCCTTGTGTCATCTTTGTCATTCACTGGCTATTCTAGACTTCCCATCGTATCAACAGGGATGGATGCCCTCAGAGGGCAGCTGTGAGCATCTGAACTATTGCTCTCTGTGGCTACATCTCTGCTGCTGAAGGCTTTTGTCCATGGGAGCAGTGCTTGTTCCCAGGCCAAACCAGGGTACAGGATGCTTGTTGCCCTAACTGCTTGAGACTGGCTCCTGCTAGAGCAGACTGACCATACCGGTGCTGCACACTCATTTCACCAGGTCTCCTCTTGGTATCCCTGTAGCACCTGACCTAACAGCAGCTTTTCAATGGAAGGCACCTGAAATCTGTGGCCACTGATCCAAGCACAAGCAGTAGGTACAAGGCCTGGCATTAAGCAGCAAAGTAGGCAGACAGAGTGACCAGTAATTGCCCTCTCTATATAACGCAGGAATAGGAGAAGAGCTGAGGAGGAAGCAGATGCTGCCCATGCCTCAGACCCCAATTTTAGAACAGCTCCACAGTGCCCAGTTTTGTCAAATACAGCCTTACTGCCAACCTAGTATCTCTTCATCATATACATGTGAAAAAGTGCTTTTGCTACTTTTTAAAGTAGAACTTCCTCATGAAAACAGCCAGTTTATGCCTGTGGCTATAAATATATATATATATATACACACACCCCCCTCTATATCTCTGCATCTATAGATATACATCTCTAACATGGAATTACTTTACTTTGTGTCTGTCCTGTCTGGTTGTCCTTTGGTTCTGCCATATGATCATTTCCACATAGCAACTGGAAGGTCTGTGCTGTAGTGCATGGGGAAGGTGTGTGTATAAAATGGTGCCAATGGTACATGTTACATTGGCCAGGTGTGGAAAAGGGATTGACCTGTGTTCCCAGTGCTTGCTGAGAGGATGTTACAAGACTGTCATGATAATGAAGCCAAACTTGCCGTGATTTACACCCAGACATTCTGGCCTGGAGTAGAGTGGGAGATGAAATGACCTCTTCATGGGTTTTCTTTTAGAGAGAACTAACTAGTTTGCCTCAGAAATAAGCTCAGGATTAAAAAAAAAAAAAAGAACAAAAACAAAGAAACAAAAAACAGCCAAAGAAACAAACAAAAAAACACATGCACTCTTAAAAAACCCAACAAAACAAAAGCAAACAGAAGATCCTAGTTTATATGTAGTTTGACTGCAAGGGTCCAGGAATGAACTGAGGAGCTAAGTGATTTGACAGCTCAGCATTCCTCCCATGCCTCTCCATCTTCAGCCCCCTTAGAAGTGGGATGTGATCCCACAAGGTGACTGATTGAGGAGGGCAGATTTTGGGAACAGAAACACCAGATACATCAGCTTCTGATTCTGAATGCTACAGTTTCTTTCAGTGTTTAACAAATGACATACACATGACGTACACTAAAAATGATGGATGGTCTCTGTAAAGGAGGGAAGCCTGAAATGCAAGCTGTGTGTCCTTCAATGTGGAGAAGCAGCACGGGTTCCCTCTGCCTCTGACAGAGGAGGAAGGGAAAATGTTTCCACCTCTTGGATCTCACACTGTTCCTTGTAGGACAATATCTCCTCAGTAGGTATCCAAAATGCATAAACATAATTCTCAATTCTCCAAGATGTGCTAAGGAGCAGTACATGCTTCTGGTACTAAATCATGAATAGCACTGTCCCAGAGCAGCAAACACCTGTACCATGTCCCAGAATGTGCTGTCTCTGGGTCCCAGTATATGGTAGAGAGTATTACATGCTCGAGAGCTTCAGATGCAGGGTCCCTGGGGCTGTCAAAGAACAGATGTGAGGTTCCCGGGAGGAGGCTGGTGCCACAGCTGATGGAGAGCTCACCACCAACTGTGTGCAAAGCTCATCGTGCTGGGTGTTCATCACTGCGAAACACGACGAGTGCAGAGCCCTGCCCCTCACCCACACTCCACCTTCTGCCCACTGCAGCAGAGGTAAGAGTTCACCCAGCACCAAGGCTGAGCACTGTGCCTGCAGCAGCCTGCCAGGAAAGAAGGTTTGTGGTGTGTGAATCCTCAGGGAAGCTACATTTATTCTCCACCTCTGAGTCAGATACATGAGCTCCAAAAACAAGAGCTGCTCTACTTCCCTGTTTTCTTATCAGGGAGGTGTTCTATTCAGTATGTAAGCTGGTTTTGAACACCACTTTGTGTTCACTGCCTCACTATATGTAGCCTAAGGTTTCCTCCTGCAGCCAAGCAAGGAAATAGTTACTTCATTCTGCTTTCAAGACAAGAGTTGTTGGCTCCTTCTCTGTATTCCTAATTTAAGCAAAGGTAGAGCTTTTGACTGCCTCAAACCATTTTCTTCTTTCTCCTAACCAGTAAGAAAGAGATTTTTCCCCTTCTGCAATGTTCCTATGTCTTTGTGACAGCTTGAGTCACAGGTTACACTCAACCAAATACACAGTAGGAAGAAAAATCACCCTCTTGAACCACCAGACGGTCATCATTTTAACACTAAGCATCTGCTTATGGTTTGCACATTTAGTTCACCAAATGATTCACCAAAGCATGTGGATGGTCGTTTTCTTTGTTTCAGGAACAAGAAATACATTTATTTCATTGCAAAATCAAATACAAGAATAAAAAAAATTACCAAAAATAGCATTCTATTTCAGATTAGGATCCACATACAAAGTATACACAGCTTCAATTAAACATTTTTTTCCTTTGATAAAAAAGAGGGTGTTTCATCTGTTATTTCATTTAGTTTTTAATGTAATAGAAGTAAAAGTTATCTTCAAAGAAATTAGGTAATACCCATCAATAATTTACTTTCAGCAGCTATAATATTTAAAATGGCCACTGGGCCATTTATTAGCCCTGACAGAATGAATACAGTGCCAGATATTATTGAAAGGCCTGGAAGATTAAGGCACCAGCCCTGCAAACTCTAACATGCTTGCCAGTCAAACTAGTCTCCAGGATATAGTTAAACCAGGTCATAACCCTTTGCTTGAAGTAAATGCATTTCAATCTGTTCATTCTTTGGATCATTGTCTCTCTGGCTGTGGGGTAAGTTAGCACAGCACTGGAGGAAAAGTTTTATATAAATGTAATAGACCTTTTTTTTTTGATACACATATAAGACATAACTGGTAGTCTATCATATTTCTATAAAACTATAATTACATACTCCGTAAAGTATTGTAAAAGCTAGAAGCAAAAAAAAAAAAAAATTTAGACTGATGGGCTCTTTCAGTGAGGTTAGGAATTTCAGTAGAGCAAATATCTCTCAGCAATTCTTTTAAAACCTTCAGTGATGTGCAGGGAAGAAAAAACTTTTACTTTAGATATTCCAATCATATTTGCTTATATAAAAAACCCAACTTTTCTTCCTTGTATTCTAGTTTAAAGAGTGTCATAAAATCAGCTAGTGCTGCTATAGAATCATGATGCATTTTATTCATTTAAAAACTTAGGATGTCTTGTGATTTTCTGCACAGCCAAAAAAGGAAAAAAAAACAACTCACCAACATTGTTTTTTCCCTAATTTACACCTTTTCATATTGGGTTAACTGGTAATGTATTATGATTAGAGGCAATGATGCTAAAGGAGGAGAAAAAGGAAAGACTGAGTGTTAAAACTGATCCATCCGTCCATGTAGCAAATACTATTTTATTGGCAATATCTGCCCCTTGCTCTAATCTGTCATATTGAACCATGCACCAGTTGACAAGTGTACATTAGTCACATTTAACATCCTTTGTTGTGGAACAGCAAACAGGACAATGATTGGGTTGAGCTGTGTTTGGAGAAGAGCCCCATTACTGACCACTCTTGGCCAATGACTCCTTCCAGCTGTCCATGCCATGGTGCCCATCTGCTTCCTGAGGAGATCAAGCAGCGCAGCAGCAGCATCACCATCCCTGACCCAACACGCTGACATGTCCATGCCCACCACCCCAACAGAAACAACCCAGCCAGGCAGAGGAGAGATGGTGTGCATCTCCTGCCCATCCACTGTAGGATGGCTTTATCTTCCCTTTGCAGCCAACAGCTCCCTGCTCCCTCTCTGGAGGGTGAGAAGTTCAGGCAGCTCATGCCAGCAGCAGAGTAGCCACTTTAGTGCCTCATCAATGTTATAAACTGCTGGAGCAGAGCCACAGAAACGTCTTCTAAATGAAAAATGAAACTTTTCTGAGCAAAATGGGAAAATCCAGTCGTGTTCTTTGCTGCAGCAGTGTGGGCAGTGCAAAATGTGGCCCACGGTGATGCACTGTGCAGGCAGAGCAAGCCTGAATGCCTCTAGCTCAGGCACAAAGCAGGCTGGGCATTTAGCTTAAACCCATCCATTTCATGATTAAAATGTGCATATTTAGTCCTAGAAAATCCCTTCTACCTTGGAAGTAAGATATTGGTAAGTTTTTCTTCTTTCTGGTTTTCACACTCTTTCCAGAGTAAAGAATCTGATTTCTCTTTTTCCTCTGGATTTAATTTACATTTATCTTAGAGCTACAACTTCTCATACACAATAAGCATTCTTTGCTTCCTCACAGACTTACAGGTTCTGTGGGCTCTGCTGAAGCTGAAAGAAAGGAATTTGAGAAGAACTGAAAAGAGACAAAAGGAACATTTGGGCTCATTCATTTTTTGTAGAAAATCAATAAAGTCAGATTACAACAGAAAGACCAGTATTATGAACTAATAAAACCTAGCCAGTTATTACATAAAAGTTGCTGAAGGCAATTAATGTGCCAGGTACCTTCTCATCATATTTTAAAGAAATCAGCCTGTTAATTGAATAAAAAGAAACTTTTACACACTGTAACATATTCAGGTTTTATTGTGTTGCCATCAAGATGAGAAATGCCTTAAAATTCAGTGCAAAAAAATGCTGAAAATTAATACAACCTCCCTAGGTTTTACCATGAAAGTTGAAATAGCATTTAGCACTATCTGAAAACAGCAGGTTCGTGTATTTCAGCATTTCACAGGTCCTGTTTCCAGAGGCTGTCTCCCAGGTGGATTCTCAGCTGTCTAGTAATGCAGCCGAGTGTTGCAGCCTTTTCCTCAGTGGAGAAACTAATTTGGGTATTTCATGGGGGGATAAGGAGCTAGGGAGCAGTAGTTCATAGGCATGTAATACCTTTGAGATCTCTACCCATTTGTTCAAATATAGCTGAAATTAGCTGGCATATGAACAATTATAAAGCAAGACCTGAAAAACAGATCTTGTAACACCAGTTGCCTTCAGAAAGCAAGCTGCAAGGGCAGAATGGACCAATTCAACGTTTTAACCTCCCTTATTCACTTAGAAAAGCAAATGCACACTAACCAACCAAAACCAGAAAAAGCAGCTAGGATAGAGGGTGGCAGGAAAAAATACACAAGTGATGCAAAATTTACAAACAAGAGCCCTTACTGTCACTCTTTAACCCCAGCAGCTTAAGCCAAATAGCATTATTTTCAGTGACTGAGATTTCAGGACAGAAGAGGAATTCCTTCAATAAAAGCAAACTTTGAAAGGCCAAGATGCTGCTACTGTGCTTCTATGTCAGAAGGAAAAACTTTAATAGAAAAACAATGAGTCAAATGTATCTTTGGTGCAGCTCTCAGGTAATTCCACTGACCTCAGCATAATTAAATCCCTCAGGCAGGGATGTTTTCTAATTTTTGGTAAAAGTGCAGAATGCAGAGAGATTCACTGTCTCTGCAGCTAGGTTCCTGCACTAGGAGCCCAATTTAGCCACCAGCTTGAGCCCACACCTAATTGCACACAACATTAGGTGTCTTTTCAAGTCTTTTGCTGAGACTGGACTTTTGTGTGTTTCAATTTTTGATGAGATGACCAATTTTCAATTTTTTGATGAGGTGCCAGTAGTAGATAGAGAATTACTATGTAGACTTAGCAGCTGTTTTGAAACATGTTTCCATATTTGTAGCATGTTTCACATGTCGAGCTGTTATCGGATTGCTGTGCTGAGCAGAATCAGTACAACATGCTTTAAATATCTAAACCAAGACAGCTACAGAAGTGATCAGCAAATGGCACGAAGCAGATGTACAGTAGCTATAGAAACCACAGCTTACACAAAACAAATAAGCATGGACCATTACCTGCAATTTGGTTCACATTCCTTCAACTGTGTCACATCTGTTGTAAGGACCCTTGTAAAGAACACTGAGAAAATGTGTTGAACACAAATACTGTTGAACGAAGAATAAAGTTGTTTCAGACTTAATGGTGCTAAAAGGGTATTTAAATGTACTAATAAAGAAACTAATGAGGGATGCTGTTGGTGCCAAAGCAAAAGGCTAGAGAAAATGAGCTACAGCAACCTGCCTGTGGAGCAACATAGATTGCATCACAATAGCACAGGCAAGACAGTTTTAATTGCTTTAATTATCAATTTAAAAAAACCCCAAACTGTTAAGAAGTTTGCACTATTTTTATTACTTGATGGCATACAACTGTCACCCTTGAAAATTTTCTTTTTTCCCCCACTGAAAATCTGACTCTCACTTCAAAAGTAGATTTAAAATAAGAGGATTTGAAATGAGGATTGGATTTCAGCTGACAGCAGTGACCACAACATTCTTTGCCTCTTTCTGGGCCTCCAGGGGTCCACCAAGAAAATAGCTGTCTTGTTTCAAGCAAGAAAAATTGAAACAACAAAAGAAGGAGGTGTAAAATCAAACACCAGAAGTAATGACGTATCTATATGAAGGCAGAGATGAAATTCTCACTTGCAGCTCCCCCCTTCAGGATCTCTTTGCTTTAATTGTAAACCTGGTGAGCTGATGCCCTGGAGAGCACTCTGCAGTCAGGAAGGTGCTTTCAGACTCTAAGTCAAAATGCTGAGTTTGAAAGGTACATAAGGACACGAAAAAGAAAAGAGAAAGTCATTTGGGAGCCAATACTGTGGGTGGTTGTGAGGCTTTGTCCACAGACGGGGTCACAGCCTTTCTCAAGAATGAGTGAGAGGCAGGAACAGCCACCAGTCAGCAGGAGCACTGAGCCCCTCATGTTAAAAATGCTTTAATTACTCCCTGGAAAAGCATGATGCAAATCTGTTTGGTAAAGAGGTTTGGCTGACTCTAACTGCAGTCAACCCACTGTTAGCATCTGTGCCCAGCTTTGAAGTGGATCCTTTATAGAGGATAGAACAGGAAAGCTAAGAGAGATGAGCAGCCACATGTACTCCAAATTCTGAACTCTTCATGCATCAACCAGCAAAACAAAAAATGAATATTGGGGGATTAACTAGTTTCACATCAAAATATATCAGGTAGACAGCTCCACTGCATTGTCTCTTGCAAATCCCATACCAAGTCACCCCTTGAAGACAATAATCAAAGCTCAAGTGTTTATTCAAAGACCAATGCCAGACTCCAGACTGTGCTGTTTCAGTTTGTAATATTGTCAGTTGTATGATGGATAATACTAATTTTCATTGCATTGTCCAGGAGTTCAATCTGGTAACACCCAATTAAAAAGTCTTATTATAGCATCCAGAGGCTCCATTGCACTATGTAATATACCAATATATAGAAAAAAGACAGTCCTGTCCTTGAGATGTTGCAGTTTTAATGGACAAGAGATAAGGAATGCAGAAAGGAAGGGCTGTTGAGCATTTTTTTACAGATAAAAACTTGACATATATGGAGATCAAGAATTTAAAGCACAGAATCAACAAGTGCACTTAAATGAGTACTCCTGCGGTTTCTAGCTCCACAAAGTATGTCCTTAGTATGTCAATAGCTCATAAGACTAAACTAAGAAGAATTAGAATTTTCTTGGATTTGAGACTCGGAGATATTTCCAATGGCTGCAATAAAGTTTAGGTTTTCCCAGATTGTTTTGCTAGTAGACTGGGAACATAGGTACGAGAGATCACTCAGTATAAGGTTCTACCAGTATGCAAGATGCCAAGAAAAGAAATTATCTCATCCAAGGATTATGGGGCCTCTTTTTCTTAGAAACATCACCTGTAATAATTGTTACCAACCTATCTTTTTGTCCTGTGGGGTATTCTGCAATAACAGCCTCAAATACAGCATCAATTATTGGTATGTGAAAAGCGGGAGCATGTCAGGTTAGAACCTTGGCATCTGGGGCATTTTCTTGCTTTCCCTAAGGATTATTGAATAATATTCCCTGCATAAGATACTCAATGCATTTAATGATATTTTCCCCATACAGAATTCATTTTTTTTTCATTACTTTCAGAGCTTATAAAAGGAAAATTTCCCCAAAAAGTTTAAAGAAAAGATTTGCCATTTAGTTAATTTTGTTATTCTTTGAGCTCTAGCTTGCACTTTCTTTTTCATAAACACCATTCATCAAAACTAAAAGAGTTTGAGAAGAAGGTGGGCAGTGGCATAGCAGACAGAACTAAAGAAAACAATCCCACAGATTTTTGTATTTTACCACCTGGAAGGTAAGACTCAGAAGGGGAGCAACATTAATTTCTCTGTGAACAAGAATCGAGTGTGCAACAGAAGAGAATGATGGAAAACACTCCCTGGGCTGCCACTAGCAAGGTGAAAATAACCCTTTTCCCTGAGAGGGAGTTACACACGCCTCTCCAACAGAGCAGGACACACCAAACTATGCAGGCTTGCTAATCCTTTTTAAATTATCTGGTATTGGTTTTGTACCAGGCTGCATTCGTTTCTGGAGAGTGGCTGGAAAAGGTCACTCATGCATTGTGATGAACTGGGAGACATCTGAGCACAGCCTGTCACCAGAATTTAATGAGGTGATCCAGTCTGTGCATGTGCTTCCAACATGTCACAGCAATGATAATGAAAAGCATATGTATTCTCCTCTTTTTTTTTTTTTTTTTCTTCTTCCCTTGATAGACATAGGAGTTAAGAATGGGATATATAATCTAAAAGGAGGAAAAGGAAGAAAAGTTAATAGTTCATCCCATGTTTCCCATTCTGTAAGTAACAAGGTCTCATTTTCAAGATATCTTGTCTCTGGTTATCTGAATGCATACACTGACATGCTGGGAATTTAACAAGCAAAATCCAAGTTTAAACTGGGGCTCTAAGCCAGATTTCCATATTTTCCCAAGGGTAGTCTGTTAGACTGTGGCAGGTGATCCAACATTTATGTTTTGTGTCTCCTTTGAAATGAGAGAGCACTACTGAGTGCATTAATATACATGGGGGTAGAGCCTCTCAAAGTTGTTCTACACCTGATCCTTGGTCCTTATTTTAGCCCAAAACTCAGCCACCAGAAGCAGGTACAATCAAAATAATTTTTTAAAAATAATTTGCAGAGCGTCAGATAAGCACTGAAAAAACCTATATTTCTCAGTGTGTGCAACATAGAAGGGATTTATCCAATTTTAAAAAATCTGCTTTTCTCCTCAGATGGTGACATTTTCTCAGGAAAACATCATCTTGCATGCCAGATGAGTTAGAGGTACTACCCATTATCACTAGTATGCAATATTTTTGTCCTCCTACCTGACATTGAGTTGGGCAGAGAAAAAAAAAATGGTTAATGGTCAGAGAGAGAGCAAATGTAGTTAAAAAAAATTGCCTGTTAAAAATCAGATTAAAAGGGGAAACAAATTTTCATTTCCATGACAATGGTTCTTTAAATAATACATGTAGAAGTGTGGAAGTGAATACAAAATACCTAAAATAAATTAGTTGGCCCCAAGTAGTTCTGTGGACCAGTTAGTCCTGTGTAGGTATCTGGAAAGTCAGCATATTCATACACAGTGCTAACTATTTCTTATAAATTCAAATCCAAGTTATGTTTAAATCAGTTATCTGGATTTTTCTAGTCTCTAGTTCATGAGCCTTCCCTCCAAGAACCTCAGTGAACATGAGGCTTAATTGACATTGAAGTGGACTTCATAGTTGCGTTCATTGTCTCTACTTTCACATCTTTAACAATGATTTTGCAGAGAAATCTGCAAAAGTTGGTCCAACAAAAAGGATTTCATGATGTAGTCATTCTTCATGTAGCTACTGCAGACTTTCATATGTTTGACTTTGTTGCTGTCTGCATTCTTAATACTCTTCATTTAATTGATTTAGAGTTGATTTAATGAGTTTACAAAAGGAATCACAGTCTCCTGTTGCCTCCACTCCTGTTTTTTTAAACTGGAAGCTTGCAGCACTGCAGATTTAAGGCCTAATCTTCTCAATTGTTCTATGCTGTTACCCTCATAGGTCCTGCTGATGACAATAACATAATTACAGATACTCCAGAAAAATCCATGAAATGGAAGAATAGATTTCATATAATTCTATGCTTAGCTCAGACTCTTCAGCCTTTTGAAGAAAAACTTGTTAATATTTTTCAGACTATAAATGGTAGAAGAATGACGCTTCTGAAATCCATTTGTATATTTCTAGGAAATTTTGTAATAGCTAATGGTGTATGAGATATGCTATCACTCAAGGAAAAGCAATGTTTAAAAGTACTTGTCTGTGGAAAGAAGTAGAATTACTTTCTGGAGACACAGTATATCATCATGAACTCATCTTGAGTTCGCTCTGTTCTGCTTCTCACTAGCTTGCATATTTCACGTGGAAGATTTATGGTGTAAACACATTTATAGGCTAGAACAGTTGAGCCTGTGTGTTCCGTAACACATACCTTATGTGCTTTCAGTCTGGTTTCCCAGGGGAATGCAGCTTATGTGATCCTGCTGTCTTTGTGTATCCATCTATCATGTGCTGACTACAAGCCCATCTGACAGAAAGGTAGGATTTCATTGACAAATAATTTCCTACAAATTTCATGAAAGTCTGTGGCAGGGCAGATGAGAGAGATTTAAATGAATATCCTGCGCTGAGGGAGAGGTTACAGAGTGAGTCTAACAGCAATTGCCAGTAAGTCAGTCAGAACAAATTTGTCCTGTGCATTGGCTGGCTGATGGGTTGGCTCAAGTGGGACTGTGACCCTCACAGCCCTTTGCCTGGGCACTAAGAAAGGGGCACAGCCAAGACATAGGCATACCATGGGAGTGGGAAGATGGGCCATCCAGGGTCCCCTCTGTGCCCAAAGGAAGAGAGACACTGGAGAGAACACAGGGGAAACCCATGGCTGGTGGGTTATCGAGGCAGGGGGTAGGGAAGGTGCTGGGTTATTGTTGTGGAGAAATGAAGCAACGCAGAAAACAAATCTCTACAAATGCATCTGCATTAGTTCTGCTAGTTCCAAGGCAATCTGTCTCCTTGGAATAATAATTGGAATTACTCTTGTGTTTGCTGTTTTAATATGACAGTCTTGACTGTGTCAGGGCAGTAGAGTCAGAATCCAAAACTGTTCAGTCTATTAGCATGAATTTTGCTGAAGGACTTGAAATGCTGAGCTTGGAATCAATATTCTATTCAAGCCTCTGGAGGGGAAGTAGAGCCACGTTTGAAAATGTATTTTGTATGCACTATTTATTTATTTTTTTTATTATACTGTAGTTCCTCAGACACATTTCTTCCCACAGCCACTGCTGAAAGAAAATTAAAAAAACCCCAAACAACAAAATTACATTTAGTATTTTACAGAAAAAGAAATGGGAACAAGATCTGTAGATAGTGTATCGTTCTGGAACCTTAGTGACTGAAAAGATTTAATACTGTTATTAGCAACAGCAAATGAAGTGTGATTATATTAAGCCAAATAACTTGTGTTCTGCTAAAGTATATCTTCCATCCAGTCATAAATTGAAGTTATCTGAAAACTAAGAATCTGCTACCAACCCTGGTCATTTGTTTCTCATTGATTGCACATAATGACTGCTCTTAATTTCTCATTTGTATTTAACAAGCCTGAGTTTACAGCCATTAGTTCTTTTTATGCCTTTGTCTGTTAGGATAAAGAACCTTTTAGGGCCCATATTTTGTCTCCTCAAAGTACACTTTAATCACTTCCAAGTTTTCTTTTGATAAACTAACCAGATTGAGTCTGTAACTACAACTCTCTTGCTTTTAAATGATTTCATGGCCCTCTTCTGACAAGCCTACAACTTTGCAACATCCTGCAGGCAAAATATAAACAACAAAGATGGGTCCCAATCTCCCCAGACATAACCTCTAGAAGGTTCCCTTTCTAATCACTTTCTGCTAGCAGATAATTCACCTTGACCCAGCTTGCATATCTATCTCTGCGTGAGGTTAATCTCTTCTAAGTACTGATGAACCCTGGTCTGTTATTCCAATGTTGAGCTCACCGATGCTGTGTACTAAGGTAAAACTACATCTTATTACAGTTCACAACTTCTTTGCTTTTATAACCAAGAGCTGTTTTAATTATTTCTGCTCCAGCACCACCCTGGAATTCCATACTGATTTATCTTTTCATTCTGAACCCTGAATCTTCTTCAGACTTGTCTATGCAGGATTCAGTACCCGACAGTATGACTTTTTCTAGGTTGAATTAGCAAATTGGTTGCTGCCATCTGAGGGCTTTCCAAAAGATTCAGCTGTTTTGTGGCACTGAGCTACATAACAGACATCCATGCCACTCACAAAACCAGATGCAAAACAACCAGAATGCTGCAACCAAGACTGGGTACAAAAGCAGCTAAAGATGGGTTATTCCCAAGCATGAGGTAGCATGAGCTCTCCAGTGTGCCATCCTTCATCCTTTCGTTTCTGTCACAGCTTCCAACTGCTTCATTCCTTGGATCAAGACTGAGAGAGCTAACCTGTTCCTATTGCTGTTTCCATCCAGCTCTGGAGAAATATATTAATATTTCATCTTACCTCTATGAACTAGTATTTTAAAACCGTTTCTTCAGCTCTCATGAGAGTTGCCAAAACCAGAACATTACCAAGTAGAGGAACAATCAGTAGAATTTATCTGCCTACATGTCTTACTACACCTGTAACTCATGTGGTAAAGTATATATATTATTTCAGTCCCTCATATTTACTTGGGAGAATGGTGCCTTACAACCATTAAAAAATGTAAAAAAATCTTCACTTTCCTACTGCTATTCCTGTTAAAATAGCCTCTGCCTCTCTCTATTACAACTTCAGACTTATCTTAAAGCCAGGATCTTGGTTCTTTAGTCTGGTGTGTTCCTGAGCACAGTCAGCCCATTTGCATTGACCTGTGGTACAGTGCTTTACCTGACTTAGCTATAAAAAGAGTCATGGAATCCCTCGGGCTACACTTCTGAAGAAAGTAAGTAGGTATCCTTGCCCAAGGTTACATGTTTTTCTTCTTTGTAGTCTATAAAGAAGAGAGGCTGTAAAATCAAGTGGTCAAAACAATATTCAGAAACATACAGTTTATACATATCATAAACGTAGGTGTATATTCTTGCTTCTCATTGATCCAGTTAGTCACAAAGGTTCATCTTTATTTATCTGTAACCTGTACTAAGACAAGTTGTGCTACCTGTTACATATACATACAGTAAAACCAGACACAGATGGTAGTCACAGGCAGGCACCCACTTGTGTTGGGGGGTACTTATAAAAATTATCTAATTTACTTCAACTTACATAGTTAGATATACTCTGCCGCAGAAAATCCTCAGTGAGAGTGAAAATGCACATGAGATCTGGGAAGGTGAGAATCCATCTTTGCTGATGTTTCAAAAAGATACAAATTCATCAGGCCTGAAATAAAGCTGTGTTATGAACTGTTTTGGTTTTAAGCACCTGGTAGCACTTGTGTAATAGCATGTTTGTCAGCCTTTTCAATATGAAACTATAAACAATTGATAAAACAAGACCTGGGATCTCAAATTGTGTACCTAGTGTCAAGCTGACAAGCCTGGCTAGTTTTTCTCCTGTTGGGATAGTAAGTAAATAAAAGACTGCAATCTATTTGTGTTTGTTTTTTTTTTTTTCTTTTTTGACTTGCTCTGAAAGCAGTTGTCTTTCAATAATAGAAGAATGAGGAGATTTAATTTGTTTCCTTATGACAGGCAAACTAATCCTTAAAACTGCTAATTCTTTTTTTTAAAAAATATTTCAAATATAACCGTGGTCCTGTAGCTTAATGAATGCTTGCAACATATTGTCTTTGTCTGTGCAGTTTTCCTCTTTTATTTAATATTCTTAAATGCTTTAAAACAACATGTTTGGTTTTTTTCCTGTCTCCTTGAGATATTATTTGGTATCTCAAAAAACACAAGTCATTTCAAAGTTTTGTCTCCTTGCCTGCTGTCTGTTCTCCTGGTGGCTCTCCTCTACGTGCTCATCTCCTGTCCTGCTCCAAACTATGTTATTGCCCAGTGCCCAAGGTACCCTCAGGCCTCAGCCCTAGTAATTGTACTGCTAGATGCAACAGTGTATGACAGAAGCTTAACAACCAATCAAAGTTCAACATTTGCATCTGATTAGCACACTGCAGTCAGCACTAGTAACATCACTAATAGGAACAATCAGGAGGGATTTTGGGCATGTCCTGATTAAAAATACATAGTTCTAGGGAAGACACATAGTAAAAATCCTCCTTCTTGTTGTCATTTTTATCCTTCATGCTGGCTGCACTAGAGAAAGTCCCCATGTTGAATGATCATCCAGGATCTCACCAGTGCTATTTCATGGCTGGGCACTGGGGAGAGTTTTTCCTGTCCCTTTTGTCTACCTGTTCTGTATTTTAGTTTTCCCAAAACTTACTTGGTACCTTTAAAATCAACAAATCCCATCAGCTACAGATGCCACTAATTAATCATTGTGCATGCAGACCAGCCTCAGCATCCTCTGTGCAGCTATCTCTCCCAGTATCCTTTCTCTGACAGCAGACATCAGTAGTGCCAAGAGAAGAGTGTAATAACAAGATAAGCTTATAGCCATATTTCTCCGGAATACCTTCCTAAGGCCAATGATTTGTGGTTCAGGAACTTTCCTAAGCCAGAAATTCTCAAGGGATATGTTTGCAATTAGGTGTCCTTGTTTGACTTTTCTGCCACAAATTTGTCCCATTGCTTTTTAGGCCGATGCAACATTTTAGCACCAGAAATACACTTTTGGCAAAGACTTCCATGACCCTCTGCACTGTGTGCATGACTTCCTTCTGATTTGTTTGAACCTGCAATTTTTTGGCTCCACTTGGTGCCCCTTATTCTTGTATTAGAAGGGACAATAGTTTCCAGCCTTCTCCATGCCACTCTATGCTCAGCATGACCTCTTGGATATTTCTTTTCCAGGCTGCAAATCCCCAGCCATGAAAGGCTGGAGGTGCATTGCTGGTAGAACAAGAGGGAGAGGAGTGAGGCAAGTTCTGCTCAAGTCATACCATGGGCACATTTCTGAAGTGCTGGGACATTATACAAACAGAAACATGTTCAGCATTTTAGGCTAGGATTTGAGATGTGCAGTCTACCCCAGCACAGTGCAGGACCATACAAAATGACAAGATGAACATCACTATGCACAGGACAGTGAGTAGATGTACATTCATGGGAATGCACATGGTGGGATTAAAGTGCTCATTACCTCCTTTCATGGCTTATTGAGAAACCCAGTTTTATAGCCCATTCAGCTGCACTTTCCAAGAAGAAAGAACAAGTCCCTAGAGATTAGATTTGGTTATCAAAGGCCTATATAAGTTGCTTCCAGTTTAGAGGATTAATCAGCTGAAAATTCAGACAATACAAACAGTATTCCTCCAAATACATATACTGCTCATATATGACTTGCAAGACAGGGAAAACTTCAAGAGATATTGCTCAAAGAAGTTGTGGATGCACCCTCCCTGGACGTTTTTAAGGCTGGGTTGGATGCAGCTTGGAGCAACCTGGTCTAGTGGGAGGTGTCCCTGTACATGGTGGAGGGGTTTGAACTAGATGAGCTGTGAGGTGCCTTCCAACCCAAACTATTCCATGATGTTATAAGAGCACTAGTGTGAGCATCTGCACATGGCAATGCTTGACATGTATCTGTAAGGGAAACAATGTACACAGAAGTGTGTCATTTGGATGAGGGGACCTTGCCTAGACAGGAATGGAAAAAAGCATTTGTCAGAAGACTGCCACTTGCACACAAGAACTCTAAACAAGCCAAACTCTCCAGCAGAAGAGAAAGGTCTTCCCATTGAAAAAGAGCTTTTTAAAAAAAATAATTATAAATAGACTGTAAAATGTAATTTTTGTCTTGGCGTAGTGGTTGAACAATAAAAGGTTATTAACTAACATTATAACATCTCATAATTGCATCTGGAATGTTGTAAGTGCAAGACTTAAATAACAGGTAAGTTAAAATGCAAGTTTTCCTTATAATTTGGCTTTTGTTGGTGTAAGCTTGCCTCGTAGCAGCCCTTAAATCCATATTTTCTGGTTTAGTTAACAAAAGAGATCATATAGCACCTTCTACATCATGGCATGGAAATTAGTTTTGCAAACTGCAGTTATAAGTAGGTTTTTTTTAGTTTGTACCACACCTCATGAATAAAAATAGCATACACTGCACACTGAGCTCTGCAAACTGGCAAAACAGTAGAAATAGGCAAAGGAACATTTACTGTCATTCAGTCTTGTCAAAGTAAAATTTATGAAAGCCTTGTCTGAAGAAAGTCAAGAGATACTCAGCATCCAGTGACTCTCAGATTCAGGCCCTTACCCTTTTGCTGAGTTGACAGATATTTTAATCACAAAAATGTAGACAATGACAAGCACCTGAATATAAACATTCTCTCCCTTAGTCTCAATTGTGCAGTACACAGATCCTAGGAGTATGCATGTATTTAAAAAAATTAGTGTACTAAGCAGATCCCACAAGCAACAAGCAAATGGAAGATGTTCACTTAAGATATGCAGCACTGAATTTTGCTACATGATGAACTAATGCTTCCATGTTCACTCACCTCCTACATTATCTCAGATCTTTAGCTGGGCCAATGTCTCAATCTGAGCCAGGTATCCAGACCATCAAAGAAAACATCTATTCCTACATGTCTTAACTGACGTGATGTGTAAACCAGCTAGCACCAAGCTACAAAACAGCCTCTTCCTTGAACTTTCCTTTGTGGATTTCCCAAATCCAAACAGACAGCTGGAGGAGTAATGGCAAATCTGAAAGTGTTTCTCACTGTGAGAGCTCAGGTAACATGTTTCTACCTGTAAGGAGCACCCAATGGTCACAAGGACCCTGTCTTTTCCTTCTTGGGGGAGTGAAGGTAGTGCTGTTTACAGGCCTGAGGTTTTGTTCTTTCATCAAATGGAGGTTACAGCAGTTTGAGAACCACAGCATAGAAAAACCTGAGAGCAGTTTGTATGAGCAATTGCTTAAGTCACTAGGGTGCTCTTTGTATGCATTTCTAATGCACTCATTACCATAATAGCACCAAAACAATTTATTTTCTTCCTTTCTTTTTACTGTTACAGTAATAATTTATTTTAAATAGGTGCTACATCAGCCAATTTAATAAAAGATATTACCTCTCCTTACAAATGTTACCTATCTGGGCAAGCAAGATGTGTAATTTAGAAAAGATCAATCTTCAGAGGATCAGAGCTCCAACCACCACATTGCTACCTATAGAACAACACAACCCAGCTGTTTTTTTTCAATGAGAAGCTGTGTCCTATGGCAGATCAACTCAACATGCATTACCTGAATCTCCAGAGCAAAGTTTCTAAGGTTTCCACCAGTGTGAATGTTTTGAATGGGTACTGCATGCCCAGATCACCTTTTTCTGATTTGGTGCAGGAAAAGTATTTTCCTAACAAGATGGGATACATGCCTAGTGAGAAAGGAAGAATTTACTTTGTCTTTAAAATTTAGCTGGGTTAGAGGAAGGATTCCAGTGCTGTCTCACACACCATTCCCACAGTTACCTAAGGAAATCAGGCCTAAAAATATCATCAAAGCAGTCCACAACTGATTGCTAAAATACACTCAGAGAGACAGAGTGGGAAGGCATTTCAAGTGAATTGCGTTACAAGTTTGTCCTCTGCTCAGTCTACTCAAGATTTTAGTGTATGTAGAGCTGTAAAATGGTTAATGACAAGCTATAGGGGTGGTAAACGCTGTGGAAGATCAGACCAAGTTTTAAAATGATCTGGTGATGTAGTTGTCCAAAATCAACAAGATTAATTTAGTCTGTCTTTGCCTGAAATGCAATGTGAAGGGTTTATTCCTGGCAAGCTATTACAGAACAAATCAATGGGGATAACAATCAGCTAGACAGCTGTGTGTTGGTGAAAGAGAGGGTTTATAGGGGTCACAAAACTGGTACAGATGCAGCAATCTAGCACTGCAGAAGGAAGACAATTTTCGTTTTGAGAAGGGTTACAGAAATGGGGTGTGCAATAAGAGAGAGAAGATATTTCTTCTGTCATGCAGATTGCTGGTGAAGTGTTACCCGGAACAATGCATCCCGTCCTGGATTCTGCACTTGAAGATAAGTCAGAGAAAATGCAAGGAAATTTGAGCAGTAAGAGGTCTGGAAAAGAAAATCTACAGAGAAAAAAATAGTGAAAAAGACCAGGGTTGTTCAGCTTGGAAAGTGAAGACTGAGAAAGAAATGCAAATCTTCCATTGTCATAAAGATTGTTAGAAGAGTTTCTTGCTAACTTCCCCATGTTTAGGGTCAATACCAGGGAAAACTTAGAGATGAGAGTAGAGAGAGGGCAGTATGGTGACCCCGGGAGATTATTAAATCATCAGTGCAGGACATTCAGGTTACGTCAATATTAACAATTTGGCAGTACTAGAGCATAGGCCTGGGCACTCAGTCATCCTCCCTGCAAAAACATCAGTTGTTCTGGGTCCATCAACACTCCTCAAACAGTTCCAGGGCGTGGGCTGGCAGTTCACATGGGTCAAGGACCTTTTCCAACAGACAGGCTCAATGCAGGGAAGGGAGCATCCTTCACAACAAGGTAGAAGAGCTTCAAAATACATTTCCCTGGGCCATTTGGTCTCAGGATCAAAGAACTATGCCAGGCACATTTACTGTGTTTGTACTCCAGTCCACCTGTAGGAAGGTAAACCCACCTCCACAGCAGGAGGGGTTAGGAAATACTGTACTGCCTTATCTAGCCCTACATGCTTGTATTCTTGTGTTAATTTACTAATGATCTTTGTTGGAGTAAGCAGAAAACTTTGGGGTACAATACAATCCCAATTAAATCAATTGTCCAGAATCCTTATAAAGAGGCAGTGAGGCTGACCTTAAAAAAAAAAGACACACACACACAAAAAAAAAGCCTTTTTCCCCTTCCCTGAGTGGTGTATCTTGAAGATAACTCAGTGGAAACAGAAAAAGCAGTCTAATATAAATCAAGTCCAACATCTCAGCTGGAGATTAACAACTTTTATCAACTAGAAGATGCAGAACTCAATTTATTGTTATATGGCATCACAGGAACAAGCATTAGCAAACAGTGCAAGTATATTGCCCTTCCATCATTTAGGAATTCAGGGGGGGCTGGAGGCTCCACGCTACAGCACGGTTCTCAAACAGCCTCTCTGCACCAGCTGTGGGCCTGACTTTATCACACTTTACAAAGAAAATGTCTACAATACAGTCACTGCTCCAACTGTGCCGTGGCTGATAGCAGCTTAGCTGCAGGAACAAGGAGCTCAGTGTTGGCTACAGATCCTCCCGAAAGGGGAGGCTTGCTCGATCTGCATAAGCACTGTGTTGCCCCAGCTGGATTCCTGCTGTGGTGTGAGGCAGTTAACCTAATCCTAGCTCAGGTAGGTCTTTGCTACAACCCCAGTGTAGATACGGCCAAAGAAGTGTCTCAGATGGCTAACTGAGCTGCTGGAAAACAGTCTCTGTGATTCCTACAGGGCTTTGTTCACAAAGACGCAGCCTCAGGGCTCCTTTCATGTATACACTGGGAAATATTTCAGTATGAAATCAAGGCTTCATTGGAATATACTCCTCATTGCCACTACCCTTCCTGCACACACCAAAGTCCTACTTTGTTTCTCCTATCACATCTTGGCATCTTATTTTTTGGAGAGACAGTGAAAAGAATGAGAAGATGTGACCACTCTGGCATCACAAAGGTGTCACTAGGTGACCCAGGAAGTGAAGGATAGGGTTATGAATGTGTCCATTAGTAATGAGAAAAAAAAATCTTCAATTTGCTGTGAGAAAAGCAGCAGAAAGCTGAGTGGCAAGGGCCAGCCCATCAAAATGGGGAAATCTTGTGGAAAGTGAATGTTTTGCTGCTATGAACTTTCTTTCCCTGCTCCTTTCCACAGTCATAGTCAGGCACAGGTCAGGCATGTTCAATTAAGATACCTAGTTCCATTAATAAAAAAAGTAAAGCTGAAGACACTAGCTTTAGTGGAGGAAAAAGCAGATGATAAAAAGTCCCAAATTCTTGAAATGTAGCAGTAGCAGGGCAGTAATAAAGATAGTTCAGTAAAATGTGTTTTCTGAACCTCACTTAAAAATAGAGAGTAGAGAATTTGAGTTACTTGCACCAAGATAGCATTAAAATAAATCTAGATGTTCAAACCTGCTTCTGAGGAGGACAGTGACTTTGAGGAATGCTTGAAGGACCTTACCCACTGTCAAGCCTCAGTCTATTCTCTTGCAATCCCACACAATTTGGTCTAAGTCACCTGAGAGAAAATAAATTGTGGGTGTATAATTTTTTTTCTATTCCTCCTGGGTGGTCTGCTGCATAGCTTGAAATCTGTATTTTTGTAGCAAACAATGAAATAAATTGACCCACTCAAGCCCTGTCTTATAGGAGGAACATTCAGTACTGCAGGACTGTAAGTCACCTCTGAGTCATCAGATCCAGACCCCTGCTATCCCCAGCAATCACACCACATCAACCCACTCATAAATCTGTCTTGTTCCATATTAAAAATGCTGTGGATATTTGCCCAATTTATTTTTAAGCTCTCTTCTGAAGGATGGAAACTTTCTGCTAACTTGCATCCTAAATTTATTCACAGACAGCTGTACCCTTCGGTTTCATGGCATGGAGATCCTCTATCTAAGCTTTTCACTCAGCACAGCACTTACCTCCAGCCCCAGCCTGCATGAAAACAGCCTTTCTAGCCCCACCCAAACTTTACTTTGCCAAAGTGAGCGACCCAAGCTCTTTCCAGTCCAAAATGACAGAATGCTTCTGACCCTCTGAGTGACCTTCCTCTGCACCTACTGCAGCTGGAATACACTTTGTTGTTGTTTTTTGAAATGCGATTATCAGAGTTGCAATTAGTTGTCCAGAGAGATTGTAACAACAGCTTGTACAATGGGTTAATACTTGCCTATCTGCAGTAGAAATACTCAATCTGGTAGGTTTTAGCCTTGTCTTTGCTTTCTTCTTTACAGCATCTCATTGAGTGTGATTAACCATCACACACATGTTTCTTCTTCTCTCTTTTCCTAGTGATAAATCTCAGGTTTATAATGGTAGTTATTGCTATTAGTCCCTGTTAAATTTTCTTCCACTTCTGTAATTCCAATCTAATATAAAGCTTCAGGCAAATTCTTTCATTTGATATTCAGATCCTCGTTTGCAGTGCTGGTACTGGTAACGTTTTCATTAGCAGCAGTTTTTATTACTACACGATTTCCTTTTCCCACTGAATTAATTGATAAAAACACTAAATACTCAAATTTAATAATAGATGATGTCTTTTTAAATCCAAGGTGCAACGTTGCATTTTCAGATTTAAAACCAGATAGTTACATTACAATCCATCATGCCTAAACTGCCTTATTCTATTTTTCACTTGCCCCCATAACTGATTATTTTAATAAATATCTTGCTTTCTGATACAGGCAGGGTTTGTGAATGACAGCAGCATGCAATCCTTCCCTTTGGAAAAAAAAATAAAGTTCAGTAACTTCACAAACCTTTCTACCCTAAATTGATTTGGGGATATTTTTAGCCTGATGTACTGAACTGTGCAGTAGCAACAGAGTTACTGTTTTATTGGGATTTTATTTATAAATGTAGGACTAAGTATAGCCTTTATCATAAGGAAGCTGCTATCTTAATGAAAAATGGGTTGCAGCTTGCTTATGGTCTGAGCTTTATGCCTGAGGTTAGATACCTAGACCCATACTTAGATCCCTAAATAAGTGTGGCCTGAAGCACTGTATAACTCCAGCCGCTGTTGATTTGAAGGCAGGTCTCAGTTATTGGGTTTCCAGTCCTGCTACAGAACAGGAAGATTTCATTTGTAGCTCCTTGCAAAACATTTTCGCACTCTTTACTTTTCTTTCTCTTTTGGAGGTGGGTTAGGCAAGAGAGCAACAGCAGTGGATGTCCAGTGCCATGATGACAGGCAGCCAGCTATGGGCTGTGCTGAGGCTGGATGATTTATGTCCACTGAACAGAAAAAGACTAGAGACAACACATTGCCCTTCAAATTAAACCTCTATTGGCAGACCCCAAACCCATGCAGAATGAGAAACCTGCTCATGGCTCTGCCTTCTCTAATATCATAAAGGTTTGACTGATTATTTTTTTATTAGTTTCAGTTTAGTGTTTAACAGTTGAGATGTGATAGGCTTTGAGAACTCCATAATTAAAAATACTTCACTGCTGTCCCCAGAAAAACCTCTGAGATATCCTTTTTAAGCAGAACTGTAAACATAGAGATCTCATCTCATCAGATAAACTTCCAGCCAAACCAGAAGCTAACCTGGGACTTCTGAGACAATGAGAAGCCTCCATGAGTTTCTTGTTTTTAGTTTGCTCCTTCTGTTTTAAGCAGCATTTTAATATTGAGCTCAGCCAGAACTAGGTGGGTGGTGGGAACAGGAACATGCTCTTTCTGCTCTTTGCTTCAAGGTGCCCTGAATCTGCTCACTGAAAATTTCCTCGTGAGGTACTTTGGGTTTCACTCTAGAGTGGATGAAGCAAAGTTTGAAGCATGTAGAAAGTAAAGGAGGCAGCAGAAACCCAAAGGGCTCCGTTTGGAAGCAAACTTTATGTCACCTATTGTGTGCATCACTGAAGCGGTGTCCAGAGCCAGGTGTAGTCAAAAGAGAAAACAGTGTAAACAGCAGGAAAGGGAAGAAAGGCTGGAGGAGATACACAGTGAAACCCTGAAAGATTAATGATCTTCATTATTATGAGACAAATTACTCTCAAATGAAGAGACTCCACAGCCATAACCCAAGTCCACCTTTAGCCTTCCCTGTCCTTGCTAGATTAAGCTGGCAATCACGAGCAACCAGACAGCAAGGCACTAGGAATGGCCCTGCAATGCACTGGAATAACATCCTGCAGACAGTTTTAGAGAAAAGTCCCACAAACAATGCACCTGATGCAGCATGGTGACACTGCAAATGGTGTGCACATTGTGATTGCTGATTGGCTGATTGGTCCTCTATATTAGAGAGATATATGAATGCCTAAAAATTAATGAAAGTGATTATAGGGCTGAGTACCTATGGATAAGAATCAAGGGGAAGGCCAACAAGGGTGATATTGTGGTTGTAGTCTGTTATAGATGACCCAACCAGGCTGAGGAGGTGGATAAAATATTCCATAAGTGGTTGGGAGGTTTCACAATTGCTACCCCTTGTTCTAATGGGGGACTTCAACTTTCCAGATGTCTGCTGGAAATACAAAACAGCAGAGAGAGAACAGTCCTATAGGTTCCTGGAGTTCATGGAAGATAACTTCCGAACGCAGCTGGTGAGGGAGCCAACCAGGGAGGGTGCCCTTCTGGACTTGTTGCTTGTGAACAGAGAAGGACTTGTGGGGGAATTAACAGTTGGAGGAAGTCTAGGGCATAGTGACCATGAACCTACAGATTTTTCAATTCTTGAAGAAGTAAGGAGGGGGGTCAGTAAAACTTCCACCTTGGACTTCCAGACTTTGATCTGTTCAGGAGACTGATTGACAAAGTCCCTTGGGAGACTGTCATGAAGGGTAAAGGAGTCCAGGAAAGCTGGACATACATCAAGAAGGAAGTCTGAAAGGCCCAGGAGCAGGCTGTCCCCATGTGCCAAAAGACAAGCCATCAGGGAAGAAGACTGGCCTGGCCGAACAGAAAGATTTGGCTGTAGCTCAGGAAAAAAAGCAGAGGTTATGGCCTCTGAAAGAGAGGACAAGCCTCTCATGAGGAATACAGAGATGTAGTAAGGCAATGCAGGGGGAAGATTAGGAGGGCCAAAGTCCAACTTGAACTCGACTTGGCTACTGCTGTCAAAGACAATAAAAAATCTTTCTATAAATTAGTAACAAAAGGAGGACTAGGGAGAATCTCCCTCCTTTATTGTATGCAGGGAAAACATAGTGACAAAGGATGAGGAAAAGGCTGAGGTGCTAAATGCCTTCTTTGCCTCAGTCTTCAGCAGTCAAATAGGTGGTTCCCTAGACAACCAGTCCCCTGAGCTGGAAAATGGGGAGGTGGGGCAGAATGAGACCTCCGTAATCCAAGGGTAAATGGTCAGTGACCTGCTACACCACCTAAACATCCATAAGTCTATGGGGCTGGATGGGTTGCACCCCAGAGTACTGAAGGAGTTGACGAATGCACTCGCCAAGTCTTTTTCCATAGTTTACCAGCAGTCCTGGCTAAGTGGGGAGGTCCCATTGGACTGGAGGGTAGCAAATGTGGTACCAATCCACAAGAAAGGCTGAAAGGAGGATCCAGGAAACTACAGATTTGTCAGTCCGATTTCAGTGCCAGGGAAGGTAATGGAGAAGATCATCTTGAGTGCCATTACGTACCCTATACAGAACAACCAGGTGATCAGGTCCAGTCAACAGGGGTTTATGAAAAGAAGGTCATGCTTGACAAACCTGTTCTCTTTCTATGACAAGATGACCTGCCTGGTAAATGATGTAAAAGCTGTGGATGTTGTCTACCTGGACTTCCATGAGGCTTTTGACACTGTTTCCCACTGCATTCTGATGAATAAACTGTCTGCTCATGGCTTGGACAGGCATATGCTCTGCTGGGTAAAATACTGGCTGGATGGCCAGGCCAGGAGAATGGTGGTGAATGGAATTAGATCCAGCTGGCAGCTGGTCACTAGGGAGTTCCTCAAGGTTCAGTATTGGAACCACTTCTGTTTAATGTCTTTATCAACAATCTTGATGAGGAGATAGAATGCACCCTCAGTACATTTGCAGATGACACCAAGTTGGGAAGGAGTGTTTATCTGCCTGAGGGTAGGGAGGCTCTACAGAGAGAGTTGGACAGACAATTGATGGGCCAAGGTCAATTGTATGAACTTCAACAAGGCCAAGTGCCAGGTCCTGCACTTGGGCCACAACAACCCTGTGCAATGCTGCAGGCTTGGGGAAGAGTGGCTGGAAAGCTGTCCAGCAGCAAGGGACCTGGGGGTTCCGATCAATAGGTGGCTGAATATAAGCCAGCAGTGTGCCCAGGTGGCCAAGAAGACCAATGGCATCCTGGCTTGGACTAGAAATAGTGTGGAAGCAGGACCAGGGAGGTGATCGTCCCTCTGTACTTGGCATTGGTGAGGCAACACCTTGAATACTGTGTCCAGTTTTGGGCACCTCAATACAAGAAGGTGCTGGAGCGTGTCCAAAGAAGGGCAACGAAGCTGGTGGAGGGCCTTGAGAACAAGTCTTATGAGGAGCAGCTGAGGGAACTGGGGCTGTTTAGTCTGAAGAAAAGGAGGCTGAGGGGAGACCTTATCACCTTCTACTTCTACCTGAAAGGATGTTGTAAAGAGGTAGGTGCTGGTCTCTTCTCACAAGCAACTGGTGATAGAACAAAAGGAGTTGGCCTCAAGCTGTGCCAGGGGAGGTTTAGACTAGACATTAGGAAGAACTTTTTCACTGAAAGGGTTGTCAGACAGTGGAACATGCTGCCCACGGAGGTGGTTGAGTCACCATCCCCGGATGTGTTTAAAAGTTGTCTAGATGTGGCATTTGGGAATATGGCTTAGTGCTGGACTTGGTACAGTAGGGTTAATGGTTGGTCTTGATGATCTTAAAGGTCTTTTCCAATCTAAGTGATTCTATGATTCTATGACATGAGGAGCATGGACTGCCCTGGGGCACTCGTTAGCTCTGTAAAGCCCTGAGGACAGGAAAAGTCTGAGGACCTCTAGAAGCTGTTCATTACAGCTGTATGAAGGACAGAAAGAAACAACAGGCAAGAAAACCTTACACACCATTTCACATTATGATTGTCCTGCACAGGCTGAGCACACCACATCAGCATTAAAAAAGAACGAGGGTAGGAACAGTCAGGGGAAGGCTGTGTTTGTCAGTAAAAAGAGAGGAAAAGTCACAGAAATTAGAAGATGACAAGAAGACTCTCTGCAGCATAGTTTGAGGTATATTTTTCCGTATCTAGCATGTCCATATGAGGACATTCTATTACCAGCCATGGGCAGTGTTCTTAGGTTCTGCTGCTCAGAGCCTAATTTTCACCAGTAAATCCCACCTCTGCTAGCAGCTTTCAGTGGTGTCTGCATTGGAAGGAATAAAAAGCTCTGCAGAGAAACACTGTTTTAGCCTTCTGCTATTCTTACAGGAATATCCTTTTTCTTTCTAAATTTCAAAATAAATAGCTTTATTTATCTTTTAACTAAAAATAGTTTTTGAAAAGGGGGAAATGTATACACACAGAGAGAGACAAGTATGCATATATTATATTTTTCTTGGTTTGAGTTTTTCAGTCTTTCATATTAGGATATATTATGGCTGAGTAATAGACTGTAACTCAGCATATTGAACTGAAATAATTCGGTGTGTATGTCAAAGGTACCAGCCTGTTAACTTAATTACAGAAACAATATAGGCTTACAGGAGCAGTAAAAGACTAAGAAAACAATAACATGCTGGAAAGCCCAAAATTTCTCCAGCAAAATCATTATGTAGGTGCCCAGAAGGACTTACCCAGTGTGCATACCTGCGTACCACATCTTGTTCACCTTTATTCAGCCTGAATTTATGATTGCTTAGATGTGAATTAGAGTGTCAGGATTTTCATGTATGATTCTATGGTGTTATGATAAACTTAAAGCTAAACGCACTCCACCTGCTGCTGTTCTTCATTTTTGTTTTTGTATTTATGGATTCTCCCTGGTCTGCCAAACTGCAAACTGCAATGCCACTCACTTGGTGCTGCTGCAATGCTCTCTTGAAGAGCTTCCCACTGCCAGGACTACAATGGTCCCTCAGCACTGAGGTTTTGCAGCCCCTTTGTTTTGAATGTGAGCTGATGTCTCTAAAAAGTGAAGTGCATGCATCTCTTATGCTGTTGCTTCACTTCTCACCTTCCCACCACCTTTGGGGCTGGGCAAGGGCTGGAGTTTGCCTGGGTGCTGGTGAAGCACCAGCACAAGAGACCTCAGTCTTGGCTGAGCCTCCGTGTGCTGCTGCAATACAAATATTGACAAGAGGTATACTCAAAAGCTGTTCTTTCTAGCAGCTCTGGTTAGTTAGGCTTGATGCTTTGCTATAAAACAAGCATGTGTTGTTTATATATGCTATAGAGTATACAGACCTATAAAGACCACACTGGTTGCTGGGCAGGCCCTGGGAAGTCATCATTTCAGCAGGTGAGTAGGATCTAATCCAGAACTAAAACTCATCAAAGAGTGTGAAACCAAAGCCACTTAGCCATGTGTTACCATACAGGAGAGGTTTGAAGATGAGCAACTGTGATATTTCTGGAGCTTATCATAAATATTTATATAGCATTGCAGAAATATCCGGTGTCTCATGATGACCAAAGTATGCCAAACAAATACAGCCCCTGAAAAGCCCACCTCCAAATGGTGTAAGCCAAAACAACACTACCTATGGAGCAGGAATATGGCACCTGTCTCCATGAAGTGCAAGTCAGTACATCAAGCAGGACAAGTCCATGTATTAAAATCTCATGTGTATGTTAGAAACTTGTAGAATTTACCATATAGTGCCTTGCCCAGCACCCCTTGGAAAGCCAGGCTTTGGATCCAGAGCACCAAGCCAGGAAAAGATCAGCTTCTTAAAGAGATAAGGTTGCACTCATTCTTTGTTCAGCCTTTTCCAGCTGCAGATTTAATGTAGATTCATACAAGAGGAGGCACAGAGAAACAAAACATCTCTGAATCATGCTGGGGATTTACCTTTCCTTAAATCCTCTCTCCTCTCTCCATAGGTAAACTGAATTTAGTCTTCCTCCCAAGCAAGACAATCTGGTATGAAGATATTAAGCATCTTAATAATTTTATTTTTTTTAAGAAAAAAGAAAATTGTAAAAAATATTCTGTCAGGATAAGCAGAAATGCTATCAAACCTAGCAACTCATCAGCATGCTGACTTGTTAAAGGGAACTCAGATCAAGAAATAGATACTTTGGAAACACATGGGTAATGGTATCCAGGAACTAGTTTACCCTTATGGTTTTCTGGCATGCCACAGCAGACAGCTCTCAAACTAAAATAAAAAGCTGTACAGATTTTGTTGATGGAGAAGATGTCCCAGAGAAGATGTCTCTGCATAAGAGACACATACCTTTTTCAGTAAAATTAGGTCAGTTATTTTATTTTCTTTGTGCTGAGTATACCTTTCCCATTGCTTTGTCACCATGGTGAGTAGATGTGATGCTATCCAGCTTTTCCACTTCAGGTATGTCTAGGCTTCACCATGAGGTAAACTGTGAGAATATCTAAGTGGAAAAGCTGTGTAGTTTATCCATTTTCTCCCCAGCAGGAGTCTGTGGTGCAGTGTGGACAGATGCCATATCAATTCCATATCAGTATCAGTGAGTCCAGAGGAGGGCCATGAAGATGATCCAAGGGCTGAAGCACCCTGCCTATGAAGACAGGTGGAGGGAGTTGGGGTTGTTCAACCTGGAGAAGAGAAAGCTCTGTGGAGACTTTATGGTGGCCTCCCAGTACCTGAAGGGACTACAGGAAAGTTGGAGAGGGATTTTTTACAAGGGTGTGTAGTGATAGGACGAGGGTTAGTGATTTTAATCTGGAAGAGGGGAGATTTAGGTCAGACATGAGGAAGAAATTCTTTACTGTGAGGGTGGTGAGACACTAGAACACATATCCCAGGGAAGTTGTGGATGCCCCCTCCCTGGAAGTGTTCAAGACTAGGTTGGATGGGGCTTTGAGCAACCGGGTCTAGTGGGAGGTGTCCCTGCCCATGCAGGGGGGTTGGAACTAGATGATCTTTAAGGTCCCTTCCAACCCAAACCATTCTATGATTCTATGAATTCAGCTAGTGGTCATTTCATAAGTCTCAGTCCTAAGAAACTCATGAGAACATGCTCATTTCTTTACATAACTTAGCTCAGTAGAGTCATGGAGGCATCCTCCATAGTCCACGGGTAGGATCTATCTCACTTGGGTCTCCAAAAGCTACATGTCAAACTCTCAGCTAGTTACCCTGCCTCCCATTATAGGCAGCTGGGAGAATGAGGCACTTCCAGGAAGAAATTCCTCTCCTCTGGAGGTAGGTAGTTGAAGTAGGTCAGAGCGATTGCATGTGTGGGTTGCTCTTCAATGAATATAGTAGAAGCCTAGAGCAATCAGTGGAGAATTAGGCAACTAAACCTTAAGTATCTATACTGAGGTGGAAATAAACTCATCCAGTGTTTCTCTGTCACCGATAAATAGCTGCTAAAAGAAAAGTTGTGCTCTTGGTCATAGTTTCATGACTTAGCTTGTAAAACATGCCCTGCTTCAGGGTCTCTGATCTCCCCAGGCACTCGTCAGAGCATTATGCCATGTAAGTAGGTCAGCACTCCTTTTAACATTATACCACTCCAGTGATAAACCTTTTGTTTCTGTAAAAACAATGTCCAAGTGCTACTTCTCTAGCATCTGTTTGGCCATGATAGCATGAGCATGGCTTGCAGTATAATATTTGACCTTTTTAAATAGATCCATTAATTTATTCCCTGTGCAGGAAACCTTTGTATGGATTCACTGCTGGAAGAAAATAATAGTTGTCTAGAGGACAAATGCTTCTAGAAGGTGCAGCTTGTTTTCATCCACACCTTACCTGTAATATCTGTGCTTCTTTTCTGTTTTATAACATAAGCATGGATATTACATTATATAAAGTAAATGTAAACTATGAGGATTGATGGGACCTTTTGGTGTTGTTTTTATAATAGGTTTCCAAACGAGACTGTGTTTTTCTATTTGATAAATTAATTTAAGCAGAAGGGTGGGACAGAAACAATTTGAAGTCTTGAAGGATCAACACATAAGAGACAAAACATTTTTGCACTGCTTTCTGTATCTAACTGCTCCATATGCTTGGATACAGTGATCCTAATTATGGGGTTTTTTATTATTTATTTATTTCACCCTCACTTGAAGGCAATAGCAAATATCATTACTGTAGGCAAGTACAATAACTTGGCTACTGCAATAATGCTCCTCTACTCAACAGTTGTCAAGATATGAAGCAGTAGTATGTAGTCCCTAAGGAAAACTTGATATTCTAGTTATCAATCTTCTGCCTTATTATCACCTTACAGTACATTAAAAGATCAGCTGCACTTTCTCCTTTACAAAAGGAATTCCTTCTTAGAACAGGCATGTCATTTGACCACATCTTGTAACTTCTTCTTTCAAAGGTCTTAATCAGAGTCACAAGAGTCAATCACTTATGGAAATATTTGGAAAAAAAAAATACTGATTCATATGTATTAGTGAGCTTCATGCAAGATACAAAAATTATTTTAGCCTAATGCATTTTCATGTATATCTACTGTGTGGATTATATGTCTCAGTTTCTTTATTTAAGCATACATGGTCATGGTCAATTAATGCTTGAATACAACTTGGAATATAGCAGTTGATACATAATTGATTGCTATTATATTAAAATAATATTAAATATACAGTCAAATGTTCCTCAGGTCAGTACTTACTATGACACTGTAGATTGCTAAACTGATTTTTTTTTAAAAGTACCACTGGTTGTCAATTGAAAAGAAACCAGAGCTATAGCAATTCTGGTTTTATTTTTTGCCACTGGTGAAAAAATCTCATTCATCACCTGCAGGCAACATTCATCAGTGAAGAAAAAGTAAATCTTACATCTAAAATGCTTAAATGATTATGAAACAAAAAAAGAAACCGCAAAATTATTCCATGTATCAACTGTCTTTATGTACATAGAGAGTAACAGTGAGTAACTGTATCAGCAGAAGATAGAGCACTTTTGGATGAGAAATGATTATAAAAATAAAGGACCTTGTTAATAGCTATCTTTCCCTTGATCATCATTCCTAGTTCAGGTAATCTTTATATTTTTCTAAGTTATATGGAAAGCCCTTTGACATGGGAAACAAATTTATTATATGTCTTATAAAGTTCTGCTAGAGTGATTTACATAATAGCACAGTGTGCAGTCTTTTACTGTGGTCTTTGTTTTGATCTCAGCCAATAGAATAGTTGAAGTCCTTTTGAAAAGTTAAATTTTCAAGAACAGTGTTTTTCCTGAGCTTAATGGCAAGGGAGCACAGCTTGCTGTCTTCAGTTCAACAGGACCAGCTGACCATTTTCTCTTATATTAAGTGAATTGTGGGCATATCACAGACATGAAGACTGCACACAGCAGTTATCACCGATTCCCTGCTGTGCATCATATCTAGATTTCACTGGATCAACAACATCACTCCCTCAGGTTATCTTTTTATAAGCTCAGATATGAAAAGCCTGTGTTGATTTGGCAAAGTTTAACAGCTTTAGTTAACTTGGCAGCTTGAGCGTCTTTAACTGAAAGTTAGCAGCTAGTTGTTAACTTTTTTCTTATTTTAAAACCTAAATATGAATAAATATTACTAAATTAAATCAATTATAAAATAAAAATCAACTAAAAACTATATTAATTTTGTGTTCTTAATTTTAAAAGACAAAGAAAAGGTTACCATTTTTCTGTCCTGTTACATCAGTGGCAGCATCTCAGTAAAATAAATTTTAAAATGTATTTGAAGAATTTATCTAGATTTTCCAAGAATCTGGATACCAAACCAAACCTAGTAGATCATGTTTTCTGGTATGTTAGACACCAGCTAAATGGAACATTAACAAGACTGGGTAAGATTTGGTTTCCAGTGACACCTTTATATCTCCTAGAACATGCTATGGTAGTACAAATACAAAGGGGACCAAATGTTCACCTGGGCCTTGTAGACCAAGAAACTGCTTCTCACAGAAATGCCATATGTAATTATTGCTCTATAAAATGGATTAACTTGGACCTATCTATTTTTCCAATATATTGTGCTTTTTTTCCATGGAAGAGTCTGAAATTGCTGAGATTATTTAACATGCAAGAGGCAATATGGCTTTTCTATTGTTTTATTTATTATGTTCCTTGGGCATTATAAAGGAGTTAGATTTGAAAGGTCATCTGGATACATATATCACAAACTGTTTTAAAATTCATGAATGCAGTAGCTCTCATACCCATGAAATTCAGACCAGATACCAAACTGCCTGGACTTCACTGGAAAGTGAGAATCAATGCTCACTTTCTTCAATCTACTTGTGTATGTTCCTGTCTTGTAAAGATACATCTACAGGGCAGGACTGGGTCTATGTGTCAAAAGCCAGAGCAGGGGGATTGCAAATAGGCCATGAACAGGCATAAAATTACAGGCAGGCTCTATCTTTGACCTATCTGCTTCATTCCATGTGCAAATTTCAAGTGCCTGATTGTCAGAGCAGAAGCCTGGAACCCCTGGCCAGCCAGGAAACATATTAACCAACTTGTCTCCAGCACAGTCCAGCCTATGGCCAAGCTCTCTCATGCAGCATTTGCCTGTGGCTCTGACAAGCTCTTCTCCCCTCTCCTTGTGCTGAAATAAGTTTTTTATTCCACACCAGCAAAGGTCTGTTTCCATTAGGTCTTTGTTAGAATACTTTAGTTAAAAGCTTTTGATACACTTCACAGTACCTATCTTCTAGAAAAACCCTAATTCCAGTAAATCCTTATTATTATGGTCTAAATTAACTCTTTCTCTACAGCAGAAAAGCTTTTAAATGTCTTCTGCACATTCTCTTTAAATCATCCAGGCCTTCCTCCACCTTCCCAGTCTGATCTGAAACTTAGAATGACTGATGGTGTTGTTCTGATGACAATCACTACAGTAATGAGCCAGAGCCTGGATATTTTTCAAGTTGAAAACCAGAAAAGAATTGTTAGATCCATGATAAATCAATTTGAACAAAAAACACAATCATGAATGAAAAGAAAGAAACAGAAGACAGTTTATCAATCTTAGTGACTGACAGCAGAAGTAAGATATAGGTACAAGCGATGTATTTTAACTTTTTTTCTATTTTGTTATCTCATGAGAATACAGTGTGCTTAAGCAATGTGTCATTATCTTTCAGTGATACATTGCAGCAAACCACCATGCAGGAGAGGAATCTGTCAGCAAACAGGAGATGGGAAATAACAACTAGTGAATATATTCTCAGTGTTTCAGGTCAAATGCAATAGAAAACTCGTGTGAGTAACAGAACTGGCCAGCTATGGATATCTGGTCATATTTGAAGCAACTGTTGTCTAGGTCCACCATCTTTCTTATTTGTAAGTGTTTGTCTGTACAAATATTTGAAGGATGATAGGTCTTCATACAAATACTCTCCACAATAGGAACACTAACATTTGTTATTTGTTATTCAACATCTGCACTACTGTTTAAACTGCTCCAACACTATGACGGGGGGACAAAAGCAGATTCTGGATAATACAGGTGATCAGAGATGATGGCAAAGACACAGGGATTGATGTCACTGATCACTTGTCTCCTTTATGAAAAGGGGCACGAGAGACATTTCCTGTGAATGGAAATAGAATTACATTTTTCTACCAGTCATAAAACCTGTGATATAAAGTTAGATTAATAAAATGAAGGACAGATCAGAAGGTGAAGGATAAATCAATAACTCACACACATCTATTACACTCCTGTCAAGTTCTTACACTAAGAGAGAGTAATATTGGATTTTCAAAGGCAAATGAGATTCTCACTCTCTGTAGCCACGGCTAATGTTCCCTCTGGCAGGGCTATTGGCCCAGATTGGATACCAGGCTCTCAGTCCCATAAAGGAGATCTCCATCATTTGAGCTGAGGGACTTACCTCCTCACTTATCGATGATGATGACAGCAGGTGCACTAAAGGATCTAGCAGAAATTCAGTGCTGATTCTTGCTGGGGCAGTTGACCCTGCACCCAGCTGTTCTCCCCTCCCTCCAGCAAAACTTCCTGCTCCATTACAGCTGCAGGACAGGGTACACCCTCAGTTCAGTCTCCAGAGCTTACAGCCTGGCAGTTTAGCGTGGACTATTTCTTTGGATATTTCAGCTAAGGTACCAAACTGAAGTGAGACAACTGAGGCTTGAGTGCATAAACCCTTCTCACCTGCTGGAAGAGGAATAGTCTGCAGCCGAGGGGCACAGTTGATGCCAGCTTCTGTACTAGCTTACCTCCACCATGGTTCACTTCAGGAGACATCTGAAAGCCTCTGCTCTCATCTTACTTCTTGGTCCTTTTGATTCCTCCTCCCCTGGTGCCTGGGATCATGGAATTAGGTGAAGTAATCAGAAAATGCTTCCACTGCAAACCAGAGTATGCCAAAGGTGAGAGGACACAGTAACTGAGCAAAGGCTGGCTAAAAGCTCCCAGTTTTATACTGTCAATCTCACAATATATTTGAGCAGCCATTGGCAGTATGGGACAGCTATATTGATGCAACAAGTGGAACATGTATTATTAATGCATCTGAAAAGACCAGGCGAGAACTGACAGGGAATGCAGCAAACAGTGTCGGCCATTCCTGCCCCAGAAAAAAGATCTTAACGTGCAACTATTGCAGTATGAGGTGAAATCTCCGTATGAGAAGACCCTAAAACTGCTTGCCTTGCTTACACTAGAACAACAAAGGGTGAAAGAGCAGGGATCTGCTGCACGGAAGTACGTGGGTGTAAACATCAAGGAGGCAGAAGGGCTGTTTAGGTGAAAGAACAAGTACAAACTGATGACAAAGAAATGGAGCCTGAAAATTAAAACATAATTGGGAACAGCAAGCACTTTAGGTTAAGTAGTGTGCTCAGTCTCTCTTCCTGATATGAGTGGTGACAAGTTGTCACTTGTGCTACAGGTATCAGTGAGCAGCTGGGCTCTGAGCGAGTTCTGGGGTCCAGAATCAATCTTGTTATCTTTAGGCTTCTAGAAAGACTCAACAGCTTATAGTGGGTGTCAGGAGTACTGTACTACTGGGGCATACCTGTTCTTATAAGGTCCTTTTAAAGCCACTTTTACAGCCCTGCTCTTCAGCAAATGGTCTGTGCAAAACCTACAGTAACACAGCAGTTGCCTCGTAACATTTTCCAGTGCACAGAGAAGTTTAAGACTATGGTGAAGAACTAAACAGTGGGGTTGCAAATTTGGGTCTGACGTTATTGCAGATTAGGATCTCACAATAGATACCAATGTAATAATCTCCGACTTCATCAATGGAAAAAGAACAAAATTCTGCAGGTGTACAGTGCCATCATTTTGATTACTGTCATGCAAGGACCATATGCAAGTGTCAAGTGACAAGTACATCATGAGCCAAATTGTGTCCTCTGTAGCACTTCAGTGACTTCAGTGGCCAAGCTCAGGGTACAGCGAGTGTTTGTTCTTGATTTTGATCATGAATAAGAAGTTATTTATAGCTACCAAAAGGGAATTTAAAATTCACATTTGTCCTTCAGTCTAAGAATTCCTCACAAACAGCATTCTGGAAAAGTCTGCTTTTCTTACTACCATTCCTTTATGAAGGGTTTGATTCCAGTTTTTAACTTGTTCCATCTATCTATAGGCAGGATTCACTTGGAATCTGTGCTCTGCAGCATTCACCTGTTATTTTAATGGCCTACTTTTCAAATGCAAACCTGAAAGTTGAATTTTCTGGTAATAGGCTTAGTTTTTTCAAATGGTATTATGATAGAAATTTTTGATGGAGTTAACAATACCTTACTGAGCACAGACATGAAAATCTACATTTTCACTTATAGAAAGATTTGTTGAAGAACCACAGTTTTAGGAGGGAGGAAGCCTGCTGTGCTGAACTTGTAAGTAACTAAGATACAGTTAGCCAATGAAATCATGCTCCAAAGTTGCCCAAATTGAGCACCGAAGCTGATATATTAATAAACCACAATATTAATACATTGGGGTGATACATTAATATACTCCACAACCTAATAAAAATAGTCTTCCAGGAGATATTAGTTCACTGAATGGTGCGTGTAGAGTCCCTAAAAGAATAATTGTCTCAAAACAGCCGCCCTGACAAACTGGACATTGTTCTCAGGTGGGGGCCTCATTCGATAGCCACCTGGACCCTGTTCTTGCAAGGAGAGCTCCTTGTTTGGCAACCACTCTGATAAAGTGGACACGGTCCTTGAAAGGGGAGCCCCTCCTTTGGCAGCCACGCTGATAAATGGAACACTGTCCTTACTTGATAAGGAGCAGTGGCCAGCAAGAGGAGCCCCATGGCAGCACAGTGCCATCTTGCAAAAGACCACTGTCCTGTTTCAACCCGGATGGGGGGGCCAAGTGATCACCTGGACCCCCATGCCTCACCTACTCATTTCCAGAACAATCCCAAATCCTGCACTGAGTCTGTGCAAAGCAGGCTGAGCCTCACCAGGAGAGGCTGGACCAGGTGCTATAAAAGAGGCAGACTTGAAATGCTCGGGGCGCGCGCCCGCCATCCAAGGACCACAATGTCATGCCGAGATCGTTGCTGGATCCAAGGGTGGTGATATCTGTCCTATCCCCTCTTTCTTTACCTCTGTCTCTCTGTCTCTCTGTCTGTGTCTCTCTCTCTGCCTCTCTCTTCATCTCTCTCCCTTGCTCTCTCTGTTTCTAACCTTATTCTCAGCACATAGGGGTAACATCATTTCTAATTTTGCCAAGTTCTTCCATTTGTAACCTGTTGTTTTGAGAGTCCCATTTTGCTAAGTTCTGCTAGTTGTAATCTGTTGCTTTGAGAATTATATTGTTGTGTTTCCTTTTGTCAAGCTTTATAATCTTACTCAATTTTAAGTAACGGTGTGTTTTGTGAAAGCCTCCTGGGTAATGGTCTTACTCCTAGAGTACCACACAGAGTATTCCCAAGCTTAATCTCGCCAAATGGGTTGTTAACAGAGATATTTAGATTTAGTTTGGACCTCCAGCTCTGGGGAGCTGTACCCACCTTGTGGGACATGACAAAGCCATGCCCACCTTGTGGGATGTGACAGTGTGTTTCAAGTGACTATTTGTAAAGATAATAAAATATAGCAGAATTACACAGCTTGTTTGACAGGACAGTGTTTTGCAATATTGTTCTTCAAGGCAATTTGTTTTCTCAATTCTGAGCCCATCTCAGAGCCAGGTCCAAGTTGTGCTTCTGACTCCACAAGTGTCCTTGGCAGGAAGCCATGTTATTTTACTTCTCATTAATATCTCTTTGTAAGCTGCCACCTTTCCCCGTCCCTCAAAGAAAGGCTGTCAGCTTTAGTCCATGAACATACTCATCTTGATCTCTACATACATAATTGTTGGCTATTCAGAGACCTTAGAAAGAAACGTGAATTGCTTCAGAATGGCAAAGTTCTTTAAAGAGAAATGGCAGATCCACAAAACCAAACTTAACCCATAGTTGGATACTTTTGATATTGCTGTTATCCAGGCAAAATGCTGCTCAATAAGCCTCCTGCCTGCACAATAACTTGTAGCGCTGTGTACTAAGAAAAGCAGTAAAAACTACTTGAAAATCTTATTTAGGCACTGCATCTTTTAAAACTGCCTTTCTGGGCAGCAAGGTAATACTGTACTGTCAAGTTACATTATTCCTTTGCATTAAAAAGAAAGTAGGAAGTCAGAAGTAATCCCAAGACTGCAGGTGACTTTTTCAACTGGCACCTGCACTAAATTATTTCCAAGTCTCTTAACAGATGTGCAGAGGTAAGCAGTGTCCCAGAAGAGAACATTTGTAAGAGTTCATTTATTAATTTATAAAAGTATTCTCCAGGGGAAAAAAAAAGGAAGTGTCCATTTTGACATTTTACAATCCTTTAAGATGTATTTTTCATATCTTTTTTAGAAGCCTGTGGATTCAGTGTTACCATGCAATGTACTGCAAGTCTCTGCACAGTAGTTGCATACACTGAGTGCCAGTGAAATTAAAACTAGGTTCTGCTGTATCTGGTCTTAAAGGGGATGTGATACACATTTGCTATCATTTAAAATTATTTCCCACTTATATTTGCCAGTATGTTTACCATCATATTTCCTTATTTGATCACAAAGGAACACTTTGCATCTGCAGTCCAGACCCTCAGCTGAGCTATCCATTCAATGGCAAATATTGGCAAGTGCTGACATTTCAAGTGCCACTGATGGAGCAGTTAATTGACCAAGACAGGTGAAACCTAACACCTTGTACTTGGTGCTATAACTCATGAACCTTCCAATTATTTGAATCCTTGTGTGTCCGGGCTGCTCTGGAAGCAGTTTGCTCTGGTTTGATCTCACCAGCTCACCTGCTGTTACTGGCCTTTAGTATATCCTGCAGCCCACCCCTTCTCTCCAATAACCCTGAGGCATTTATCCTTTGCTTGGCACAGCAAAAGACTTTTCCCGTTCTTCACCCATCAGCTGTTTCAGCAGTCCCCACTAGGTCCCCATTTCTCAAGTTATTCCTTCGTCCTGAGGATCTTTTCCAAAGCAGAAGATATTGAAGCAATAATGATGCTGTGTGTGCAACCTTTCTTAAGATCTCTGCCCTCTGGGTTTTTTCCCTCTGAAAACAAAACCTCTCATATTCCTGTGAAGGTTAATTAATATTTGTACAGTGCTTTGTCCTTAACTAGCACAATGTGAGTGCCAAGTAGTATTAAATAGTGAGCAATCCTGACCTGGTGAGGCACAAAGTAAACATCTGTTAGATCTTTTCCAGATACGAAACGTCAAGTCTTCTTTTATCTTGTGAATGGAATAGAAGTGCCCTCTTAAAACTCCCGGTTTTCCTAGGAGAAAACTCAAACATCTCAGCTAGCTACCAGTACTGTGGCCAAGAAGGTTCTCCAAATAAAAAAGGTTCAGTAATTAAAAGCCCCTTCATCCTTCCCTTCACAGCAAGTTGGTAAAGGAAGTGGAGCAAGTGCTTCTCAAGGCCACCCCCAGGTCATGTGGTGGCACAGTGGACTCAACATCCAAGAAGCTGGGCCTGAACCTCCTATCTGGAGCAAGGAGCATTGGGTGTGAAACATGCTGGGACTTGCCTGGGACATACCCCACAGCACAAGTAGCTGCCCCAAGGACACCTACCAAATTACATGTTCCCTGCAATCTTTCCACTACCTTCCCAGCAGAGAAACAGTGTGTTCCTCCTGTTAATGCCAAGTCACAACAGCTTCATTTACATGCTGCCTGTTTCTGCAGGTATCTGACTCCAGCTCCCTGCTCAGCAGACACCTAATCCTGCAGGCATCTGACACCTGCAAATGCCACGTTGACATTTCCCCAAGCACCTCTGGAGTTGACACCAGAATTACTTCAGCTTTATCTAATGACTGCTTGGTGGGGAGAGAGGGGCGAGCAGCCCCTCACTAGCTCCATCATTTGTGATTGGTTTCAGCATCCAAACCCATGGATGGCTGGAATACTATGAATCTTTATTAGGGATTGCTACAGCACTGCAGCCTGCTCTAAGGGAATTACACTCCCAAAAAGGAGCATGAGTTCAGGCTTGCCTCTTGCTTCCACACTTTGTACTTATTAGCTTTGACACTCTGCTCTGAGCAAGCTGGCCTCTCTCCATCCTGTTATGGGCAGCCTTGTTCCTGCTCTGAATTTCATAGAAACCCTGGACACCTGCAGTGATGGAAAAGCTGAATGACAGTGTGAGACATTGTTGTGACTGAGCTAGAATATTTTCTGCCTCTGCTAGCATTTACACAGCTAGCCTGTATCACACCCACAGCCCGTTGAATAACCCCCAGAGCCATGCAATGCCTGCCAGGTGAGCAGGGGTAGAAGACCTTGTGCTGTGGCACCTCAGCTTGCAGCCACACAGCTTTGTTCAGCCTGGTAGTATCTTGTAGGCAGCATCTTGTAGGCAGCAGTAGGGAACTGCACTCACATGTTAGTGGCTGCCTGGCTACCACCACCACCAAGCATCAAAGGATTTTTCCTCAGGAAGACAGCACTGATGGTGGCAGTTGTGCTTGCTCAAATGCTTGGAGAAAGTTGGCAGTAATTTTGGACAGGAGCCCAGAGAGAATCTTCTTAATGAGTTGTAACTTGTGGTGTTTCTGATCTGTGGATGAAGGAACATCCTTTACAGGGAGTAATTATAACATTTTTTTTTTTTCCAAGAGAGGTGTTTGTTATACTAGGGTCTGTTAAAAACCCAAGGACCTTCCAACCTCTGCCACTTTGCAGCTTCATTATCAAGGAAAGATTGGCTGAAGTGCCTCCTCATGAACTGAGGCATGCCAGCCTATGATTTTCCCAAGAATTATATTCAATCATCTCCACCCTTCTTTCTGTTTTAAACTTGGCTGTGAGCCTTGAGTACTTCCCCTTCCTTCTCCTTATCACATTTTCTAAACCTCCAGGCCAAGTAGATCTAAGAAAATCTTGTGTTTTGAAAGAAAAGCAACTGGCTCCAAATCAACTTTGAGGTGCAGCTGCCTATATGCAGAGCTGTTTGTCGGACATGGCTTTGCATGATCCCTTTTACTTCATGAACACTATCAGGTGGCCTTGGAGCTTGCCAAGGCTGGTGTTTTGTACACATTTGTGGCACCGATACTCACAGCTGGAGGCCATCACCTCAGAGGTTTAACGGCAGTGCAAGGTCACAGCCCGATCTTGGCTGTGATCTTCTGGCAGAGATGGTCCCAAAGGACCTGGCCCCACAAGCAGGGTGAGCCTTTCAAGTTTTGCCCTGGACCTGTCTCTCTGCCTTGGAGTGCATGGGAGGCCTCTCAAACCATCAGAAGAGCAGTCATGCTGGTACAGGCCTGCATGTTTCCTTAGTGGATGAAATAACATCATTATCTCCTCTCATTTTCAGGCTTCTCAGATATAAATATCTGCTGAAGATGGTACTGTGTTCACTGTTCCTCTTTTGTTATTTTTCCCAGTAAGATTTGCAAAAAATCCTTTTTGTGTACGTTTTTTGCCAATTGTTCCATGGAGTCAATCATCCTTAATAGACACCTGAGTTGTCTTTTATTCCTACACCTTCATCTGTGGTCCCAGGAGGTCTGTATGTATTCAATGGACAACCAGTAGAGCAGCACACAACAAAGCAGCCTTGCATAGTGTATAGCCCACCAGAGAAAATAAGAGAATAGATTTGGTTTTGCCTCTACCTTTAAACAAGAATTTGCCTAGAATAAATTAATGTTAATTTATCTGCACTGCCAAGAAGATGTAAAACGTCTGCAGTTCATCCTGAGTTTTTCCCTCATTTACCAAGAGGGAACATCCATTTCTGGTTCTAGGTGATAATGAACTTAGCCGTTTACCAGGTTCATCCTGAGTTATTTGCTAGGTTCTGTTGTTTGCATACAAAAAGTGAAAAGCACTTGACTGAAAGGACACAGGACAGCTCTCTTCAAAACAAATTTTGGTGTCTGTCCTTTCATCTACAGCACCTTTTCCTAGGATTTACCCATTTTCCCTGAATCAGGCATCTGCACTGTACATTTTTGATCTCTTAGTAGCTTTGATGACCCACATTCTAGTGTAGTACAGAGCCACTAACTAATACAGAGACTTTTCTAATGGCAAACAATTATTTTATTATCTTACAAATACACACACACATACAAGAAAATACATTGAGAAGAACGACTGTAGAACCACAAACTGCATGGTCAAACAGCCAGTATAAAACAAATAAATAAAAAAAATCAGAACAAGTTTGTGGCTTATAATATACTTTAATTTTAAATGCTGAAGTCATTGAATATATTTCAGCTGTTCTGTCTGATAGAATAGGATCTGTCAAGAGTCTTTCTCTAAATTACAGCAGTCTGACCCTGTTCACTTACTATGAAAACAGAACTAATGCTTTGCCTACTTTATGGTGCTCTAGATAAAAGATTTTGGCCACTGAATAAAAACATTCCTTGTGTATACATACGCTCATATTTGGCTTTGCATGCAGAGATCTGAACCTGATGGAGCTCTTCATATGCAAAACAGTGAATAGTCTTTCATGGGCTAGAATAAATCCACATGTACACAAAGACTCAGATAGTTTGTGTTTGAAAAAAGGAGAGCTGTAGGAATCCTCCTTTTAAGGGTGATTTTATTCTCATTTGTTAAAAGTCACTGAGACTGGAAAAGGGCACATTCATCTGGAAATCATCTTGCTGGCAATCTCTCCTATAAAGATGAAAAACAGTGTGATTTACATTAAATTTCATTCTCCATGAACAGCAAGATGTATTCTTTGGACTTCACTGCAGGAGCCCGATGGACACCTAATGCAGCACTGACCTCAATTCATCTATTTTCCACCTCCACTTCCTTTTCAGTGAAGCATGACCTGTATTAAACAGGGCTACCTACACAGTGTCTTATTTGGGGCTCTTTCCTACGTGTTACCGTGTAACGTAATCCATAGCTAGACACGCATAGGTAATTTCATTGCAATCACTGGTGATGATAAAAAGATTTTGTGCCAGGTACAAAGAGGGGGTTTTTCTGAATCAGCTGAGACATTTCTGGTAATGAATGGAGGTACTGATAACCTGACCTCCCATTTCTGGGCTTCTAGTTTATGGCACATTGACCTTCTTAGGGAATTGTTAAATACCATCAGGGAGCTGCTTCTACCCTTCTACAAGAAATGGCTATTCTCCTTCCTTTCTTGTTGTCATGGGAGAGGAAATTTCTTTTATTCTGTCTGGATTTATGCTCCTTCCTCTCACACTAATCTTTCTGAAAGTGCCTGACTTTAACAGCCATATAATAATGTCAACTGCGAATCCACAAAGTCAGAAGAAACCCTTCAGTCTCCATAGGGAAACTGGATTCATATCTGGACAAATTTGTCTTTGTTTTATGGAAAAACATATTTGACTGGTAACATCCCATTCTTGGTAATGAAAATCAAGTGCACACTGAAGGAGGGAGCAGAAAGAAGTGAAATAAATGCTTATTTTAATGGTGAGACATTCAGCTGGGTAGACTGAGCAGGCAGCAGGAACTCACACCAAAGGAGTGAGCAGGATAATAATTTTTTTTAAACATCACCCCAAACTACAGAACAACCTTTTTTGCCCAGCTGAGATCAAAGGAAGAAAATGGCTGGGTTTTCTCCCTCTCCCAGTCATGGGCTTCAGTCCCCTCTTGGTGCGCAGTGGCTTTGCATCCTTGCCTCTGCTGCCACAGGATGGTCTGAAGAACTGCTGTGGCTGAGCAGAGATCACTTGGTGCCAGCCTGGGAGACACTCATGGCCAGCATGGAACAGCACATTATAATTTCATGGGTCCAGGGTCACCCTCCATGCACTCCCAACCACTCCCTGTAACTACAGCTGGAGTAGTACATGGGAAACATCAAGGTAGACTCAGCTACCACACTGTCATCTGAGATCTCCTAATCACCTTTTCCAATGATTGATTATTTCTAACCTACAAAATGTGAGTTTAGAGGTCCTGGGGAAAACAGCATTAGACAGTCAGCATTCTTCCTGAATTACTTAATTTTTTAGGAGTTCTTTAGACTCTAATTCAACTATTAAGTTATTTTCTTGGTGGAAAGTTAAGCTTACTTAATGAAACTGGATGAATTAGGGTTCCAGGATACAACATCACCATTGCTGAATCCCTAACACACTGGTAGGAAACCAGCAGAAAATACGGACATTTCACTACAGAAATGCACATAGTACACCATACAGCATACTTAATAAGGTGTATTCTCTGAAGTTAAAGGCACTAAAAATATCTGTTGAAATAAAAGAGATCAGTAAGAAAGTTCTGCAATATGTATAAGTGCTTCTTCTGTTTTCAGGTCCTGGATAATTATTTAGGATTGAATACATAGTGTAAAGAGAGCAGAAAAGAAAACCAGCTGCCTCCAAGATGACCTCTACTAAAGCAGCCACCTCAGCCTCCAAACCAAAGGCAAGTGGTCAGAGAGCTTGTGAACAGAGAGAAACTTTTAGGAGAGGGAAAATAATTTTCTTACATTAGGATTTCCTCAGGTTGGTAGGAAGATTATTTTTAAATATTTTACCACTGGGAACTGTTGAAAGGTAACTTTTCTGAGGGCTTTTTCTACTTTTTCCACACAGAATTCAAAGCCAGAAATAATCTTTGGTAAGGTCTTAAAACAGAATGGGATTATGGCATGTATTCATTAGGCAAACATCTCCTTTAAACATATTTTTGAATAAAAAACAAAATTCTTTATCTTTTGCTCCTGCAACACCTCAGCTCTGATCATGGACAGAATTGCATTTTTATAAGAGGGGAGGGCTTATGAATAATTAATTGGAATTTTCCAGAAACAACATTTTATCAGACTCATTGCCCCTTCCCTGCAGGTGTTTTAAGACAGGTTGGATGACACTTTGTGCAACCTGATCTAGTGTGAGATATCCCTGCTCATAGGAGGGAGGTTGAAACTGATGTTCCTTAAGGTCCCTTCCAACCTTAACCATTCTATGATTCTATGATTCATTAGAGATTCCACAGCATTTATGTTATTAACCTGCCTATTGAACTCCCAGGCTAGAATCCTACAGAAGTAAAGTTATGCTGAAAATCAATTAAATCTGTGCCATCTTTTTTATCATTTCAGAATTACTTTCTTCCTCAGCTGGAAGGATGAGTTCTTTGATTTTTATTTCAGAAAAGCATCGAGGAGAGAAATTAGGTGTTTCTTCCAATGTCTCTTACCCCCGCAGAATAGACTTTGCACTTTCTGCTCTACAAATGAGCAGAATCAAGTAACTTCCTCTGTAGCATATCAGAAAACTCCTGGTAGATAGTGAAGATCTTTGTACCCTTTATGGCAGTAATGCCATGCCATGGTCAGACCCTGAGGTTAGTAAAAAAATTATCCTCATTCTTTCTGTGACTTTGTTCTTTATTCCACTTTGCATTTTTGCCCATTACCACAAGAAACCCCACTGACTGAAAAATAGTGTCGACAGGGTGTAGACTATTGCAATGTCTGTTAACAAGCCAGGATGTATATATAATAAACATGTTTATGCTCACAGGTGGTTCAGATTGTAAAAAAATAGAATGTTCAACTTTTTTATTGGATAATCTAATGTAAGAGCTATTTTTGCATAAAGCTATTGAAAAACAAATTCTGTTTCTCATTGTTTGTCAAGGGTTGACTCAGGATTGGCAATTAAACCAGAGACAACAAGCTCTCGATCCCCTCCCCCTTCCACCCAGGTAGGGAAGAAGAGACAGAATTAGGAGAGAGACTTAGCTGGATTGAAAACTAAATTAGACAGCTTCAACTATATGTACAATTATATACAAGTATGTTCAGGAATGTGCAAAAGCCTCTTGCCTCCCCCCACCCCCAGCAACTCCCTGGCACTCTCCTGAGCTGTGAGCAGTCCTGAAAACTCTCGGACCCCTGTCTGAGATAACAGCAGAGCAGACAGGGCTGTGGGGAGAGTTATGGAGGTCAGGGCTGAGCCTGGGGTCGACAAGGATGGATGGATGGATGGATGGATGGATGGATGGATGGATGGATGGAGTCCTCCCTGGACGCCGGCCATGGACAGAAGAGAAGGGAAGAAGAAGCAGGAAGGAAGTTGTCTTCTGTGATCTCTGACCTTCCTCGGAGCTTACGTAGATCTGTGGAATGGAATACCTTTGGTCAGTTCTGCTGTCTGTCTAGTCCAGCTCCCCTACAGGGGGGTCATAAATACAATTCTCCTGCTCTCAGTAGCATCTGCAGTGGTAGATTCACTGAATAGAACAAACTGACCTTCGGGTCTCAGCAGAAACATAAACATTCCAGTGTTATCAGCCCACTAGCTGGAACACCTGCTGCTAGTTAAAAGAAAGCTTACTGAAGGAAAAAAAAATCAGTAAAAGGAAAATCAGCTTAAACCTGGCTCAACCCAGGACATTGTTATTGGTAAAAAACCCACACTTTGCAATGTAATTGAAGTCTGTGGCATAGCTTCAATTTTATACACTGATGAAGCAGAGCACAACTGATTGCAGTTATTCAAGTTCCATCTATAAATATTTATCCACCAATTTCTTTAAACTTTGTCTAAGTATTTCGATCATATGTCTATTCCATTGAAGTTAGTTGTAGTGTCCGGCAGGGTCAGGACATCTATTTGGGTCTCCCTTAGGTCCTAATCTCATTTTCCCTCTCTAGTGATTTCCCACATCTTTCTCCATCAAGTGATCTCAAGGAAAACCTCAGGCTTATATTTTTTTTCTCTTCTGTGACAACATTTTTCCTTACACTTAGTCATAGCATATTATCAAGCATTATAGAGTGATGACTAGAAGCTCCTCAGCTTCTAAGACTTCTGAGAAGAAATCATTTTTCTTCATCACAACATTCAAGGATATAGAAGGTGTCCTTTGAACCATTTCTGGGAAAGTGTCTTAGGCACCAACAGCAAAGACATGGGTAAGCGGCCAAGTTCACAACACCAGTTCCAAACCTTTGGTAAGGAATGATTCATGCCCGTCTAAAGCTCACTTGTACCACCTGTGTCTCTGATGGGGCTTTTCTACTTTGTTATGGGTGATAGAAAGGCTTGAATCAATATAAAGACTCGACTGCTGAGCTTCTTTAAACTGTTTTTTTTCTGTTCATGTCTCTTGATACAATTGTGGCACACAGTAATGAGAAGAGCACAACATCTATCCTACATGGCACAAACACCTTCACTGTCACAGCAGTTCCTTCATGGCACCCATTATGCCTGTACTTGTTTAGGGTCATCCCTGTTTCCATATGCAAGCCCAGAGATGCTGATTGCTCACACAGTCTCCACTCTGGCTTGTGTTTCATCTTACCCTTAATAGGCTACATGGGCCCAACCAGCTCAAGCTGGCTCTGCCTCAGCCCCCAGCAAGCCCCACAAGCTCTTCCATGCCTTTACGCCCCAGACCACCAAAAGCTCAATGACATCATCCTGCCAATTTCCATCAGGGTCAGGCTGCAAAGTTGCTCTCCCATTTCTAGCACTGCATAAGGCATTTTGAAGACCTTCTGCCTACAGTCCCAAAGTGAGTGAAGGATTACCCAACAGCTGCCATGATTTTGTAAAGGGGAAAAAGAAAAATCCAGGTGTCAGACAGCAGAGTTGAAGTCTGGCTGAGAATCATCTTTTACAATGTAGCTGAATAGTGAAAAAAGGGAGAAGAAAGGCAACTTAAAGAAACTCAACATCCATCTTGATGACAGTAAGTCATTTTTATGAGCAGTATTGTTAGGTCTTTGGCATCCAAGCCCCTGAGGCACCACTGGTGCCTCACAGTCCTTTGCCTGCCATAAATCCATGGGTTCTGATGGAATGCATCCATGAATTCTGAGAGAGCTGGAAGATGTTATGGCTGGGCCACTGTCCATTATCTCTGAGAGGTCATGGAGAACAAAAGAGGTGCCTGAGGACTGGAGAAGCGCCAATGTCACTCCAGTCTTCAAAAAGGGCAAGAAGGAGGGCCCAGGGAATTACAGGCCAGTTAGTGTCACCTCCATCTCTGGTGAGGTGTTGGAACAAATCATGATGGACATCATCTCAAAACGTGAAAGCAAAGAAAGTCATTGGGAGAAGTCAGCATGGATTCATCAAAGGGAAGTCATGCTTGGCCAATCTGATTGCCTTCTATGACATCATAACTGGCTAGCTAGATGAGGGAAGAGCAGCAGCAGCCATCTACCTTGACTTCAGCAAGGCTTTTGACACTGTCTCCATAACATCTTCATTAGGAAACTCAGGAAGTGTGGGCTAGATGAGGAGACAGTGAGGTGGAGTGAGAGCTGCCTGTGTGACAGAACTCAGAGGGTTGTGATCAATGGAGCAGGGTCAAGTCGGGGGCCTGTAACCAGCAGTGTCCCCCAGGGGTCAGTACTCGATCCAGTCTTGTTCAACACATTCATCAATGACCTGGATGAGGGGACAGAGTGTATCCTCAGCAGGTTCACTGATGATACCAAACTGGGAGGGGTGGTGACACTCCAGAGGGCTGTGCTGCCATCCAGCGTGACCTGGACAGGCTGGAGAGCTGGGCAATGAGGAACCTAATGAGGTTCAACAAGGGCAAGTGTAGGGTCCTGCACCTGGGGAGGAAGAACCCCATGCACCAATATAGGTTAGGGGTGGACCTGCTGGAAAGCAGTTCTGAGGAGAAGGATCTGGGAGTCCTGGTAGACAGTAAATTATCCATGAGCCAGCAATGTGCCCTTGTTGCCAAGAAGGCCAATGGAATCCTGGGGTACATGAGGAAGAGTATGGCCAGTAGGTTGAGGGAGGTCATTCTCCCCCTCTACTCTGCCCTGGTGAGGCCACATCTGGAACACTGCATCCAGTTCTGTCTCCAGAGAGACAGCGAACAACTAGAGAGAGTCCAGTGGAGGGTGACAAAGATGATTGGGGGATTGGAGCATGTCGCTTATGAGGAAAGGCTGAGAGAGCTGGGAGTCTTTAGCCTGGAGGAGAGAAGGCTGAGGGGAGACCTTATTAATGCCTATAGGTATCTAAAGGGTGGTTGCAAGGAGGATGGAGCCAGACTCTTTCCAGTAGTTCCCAGTGACAAGATGAGAGGCAATGAGCACAAGCTGGAACACAGGAAGTTCCATTTAAATATGAGGAAAAACTTCTTTACTGTGAGGGTGACAGAGCACTGGAACAGTCTGCCCAGGAGTCTCCTTCTCTGGAGGCATTCAAAACCTGCCTGGATGCAGTCCTGAGTAATGTGCTCTAGGGACTGGATGATTTCTAGAGGTCCCTTCCAACTCCGACAATTCTGTGGTTCTCCCAGTCTCTGGAAAAAAGACCAGAGAAGTTGTAGAAATCATAGGAGCCTGAGTCTTTTTGCAAGTGTGGCCAGAGAGGAATTCATACTCGCAAATAACTGCTCTAGTTTCCAGGGAGGGACCTGAATAAACAGAAGTTTCTCAACTCTTTCTTCACTTACTACAGGCTAGAAATAGATACAGCAGGGACATTCCTTTAGCAGGTTGTCTCGTGCAGCAGAGTCTGATCAGCACCCCTCCCCACCTCCATCTCTTACTTGATGCTACTCTCTCCCACTCCTTTCTTCAGCAGCTTCACTAACAGCCAGGACAAGGACTGAGTAGCTAGGCTGGGCAAAGAAGGTCTCCATCATGGAAGATGCTTCTCCCATGAGCCTGCAGGATTCCCACAGGGCGGGTGAGAGCATTGGTGCTCTCCCACAGGTAGTTTCTTCACTAACATCAACCTCCAGAAGAGGTTTCTTCCACTCACCCCCACACACACTTTGTTAATTAGTTGGGCAGTGCAGTTTAGTGGAAATGCACCCTGCTACCCTCTGCATGCTCTGGAGCTGTGCTCTGAAAAACGCTGTGCTGAGCACTGCCAGAGGGCCTGGCCTGTGAGAGCTGCCAAGCAGGTGGTAGCACAATGCCATGCTGCTCACCAGATCACTTCTGGGTAGTTTCAGTCCTAGGTATCATAGTATCATGGTATCATAGTATCATAGTATCATCATTCTGGTTGGAAAAGACCTTCAAGATCATCAAGTCCAACCACTACCCTTGCTCTGCCATATCCACCACCAAACCCTGTCCCCTGGCACCACATCTGTCTTTTTAGATGTATCCAGGGATGGTGGCTCAACCACCTCCTCAGACAGCCTGGATCCCCAAGTCCAACTCCTGCCCCAGAACAAGACAACCCCAAAGTTCATACCATGTCCCTGAGGGCATTGTCCAAATGTTTCTTGAATATTGTCAGGGTTGGTGCCATTACTGCTTCCCTAGGAAGCCTATTCCAATGCTCCACCACCCTCTGGGTGAAGAATCCCCTCCTAATGTCCAATCTAAACCTCCCCCTGCACATCTTCCTACCATTCCCTCGAGTCCTGTCATTGGTCACCAGAGAGAAGAGGTCAGCGCCTGCTCTTCCATCTTCCTTAGTGAGGAAGCAGGAAGCTGCAATGAGGTCTCCCCTCAGTCTCCTCTTCTCCAGGCTGAACAGACCAAGTGCTTTCAACTGCTCCTCATACGGCATCCCCTCCAAACCCTTCACCAACCTCATGGCCTCCTCTGGACACTCTCCAGCAGCTTTATATCCTTTTTGTACTGTGGCGCCCAGAACTGCACACAGGACTCAAGAGGGGACAGAAGAGGGCATGACAGTGAAACAAGGCTACAAAAATATAAAACAAGGAAACACCTTGCCAAAAATAAAGACATAAAAAAATGTAACAACTTTCTTTGGTTGTTTCAGTATCTTAGTGGTGATGGGAGTTTCACCAGTTCGGGGTGCAGTTCAAGCAGGATGGCTAAGATACATTGTTAGATCACTAGTATGGTGCACATGAGTCAAGTGGACAGTGCAAGCTAGAAAGCCCTGCTGAAGGCTGCAAACACACCTGGATCAGCTTGCAGGCCTCTGCCTGAGCCCAGCACAGACCAATATGGATCCACATCCTGATGTGTTGTCCGGCAGCATGGACACTACCTAAGACCTAGTTAAATAAACTGCATACATATGTATTATTGATCTCAGCAGGTCTTAAACCTGTTTCCCAAGGTAGTGCCATGTCCACGTACTTTGCTGAGTGAAGAGTCAGTGCCACTGGAGAGGAGTAAACATCTATACTTGTGCTGGGTGAGTTAAAAGTTGATAAATCTACAGCAATTTTCCTCTGAGCCAGATCTCAAATTGGGGTTGTCCAACACAATCTTAATGTAAAACTATTTCCTTTGTGATCAACTCCTTTCTACCAGTGGGATTTAATTTAAAAAGCAGAAAAATATGTGAGAACCCCAAACAAGGGGTGGAAAGCTCCTGCCTGAGGCTAATATACCTCGAAATGTGGTGGATTTCTTCTCTTAAATTACCCTCCAAGCCCAGTATGAGACATACGTGCACTAGCCAATAACCAGGTGGCAGATGCTCCTTTATTCCTCCACTACCCTTCCACAGGAAGATAAAAAGGGAAATAAGGCAGAGAGACTTTAAGGTTGGGGAAAAAAACAGAACAAAACAAACAAAAAGAAACCTAGAATAGGTTTAATGAAGTAGCAATAATAATAATGATGGTGAATTACAAATATATACATATACATAAATATGGAAGCCACACTCCTCAGTTGATTATTATTCCTGACCAGAAAAGTCCCAAACTGGACTCAGCAGCAGATGGGGGTGTCTGAGTCCAGGGTCCCAGTCACAGTCCACAAAAGCCTTGGAGCAGCCAAGTCAGTCCTACCTGGGGAAGGCAGGAGAAATAAACAATGTTCCTCTTCAGCAAGAAAACAGAATGCAGGAACAGTAGGAGACATGACACAACAAACAAACCCTCCAACCCAACAGGACCCCAACCAGAGAGGGCAAGGGAGGATGCTTTGAGGAGCCATTGGTCCATGAGGCTCACCTGACCCTCCTCTCCTCCGCACAGGCACAGCTGCTCCCCCAGTGGAACTGACAGACACAGGCTGGCACCAGATGGGGGGGTCCTGGGAGGTCTCAGGTCAGTATCACCATAGGAAATTTTTATCCTGATCCTCTCAAACAGGACAAAAGGCAACAGTAGCAATGCAGGCATACTTTTATTTCAGCTTAAAATGATTATGTGAAGCAGCAAAGCAGAAAGGGGTCCAAAGGCCTGGTACTTACATGGGAATGTGACAAGATCTTGAAACCCATTATCCAAGGCTTTTCCAGTAGTATTTGGCAGCCGTTTGTCAGTAGGAAATGCCTTGCACATTGTGAGAGTGGCTGATATCTACAGTGGAGGAGGAAGGGAAGGAAGCAGGTTCAGAATATGACTGTGATACCTGTAGTGTGATCACCAAGGGATGGCAAAGAGGAGGATCAGGCTTGTCAGCAGAGACTGGAACAACTATGTTCTCCTGAGCATGGAGCATGAACTAGGAACCTGGCTGCAATAAGGCAGGTGTCAAGGACAGGGTGATACTTTTAGCACTTCACTTTTTGCTCTGGAAGCAACAAAAAAGTAAAGCTTAATTAAACAGCAGCTGTGAAGGCTTTAAAAGAATCTGTGAAACCAAGAAGAAAAAATATTAAACTCCTCTGTAGTTTTGCTTCCACCAGCTCCCATATGGTGGGAGGACTATTTGATGAGATCTTCCAGCTCTCTCCCATGATTATTCCATAATGTAGAATACGAATATTGGGTAGAGGAATTTAGATGAAGGATTTTCTTATGCTTCCTATGTTTAAATCTCTTTTTTCCTGACAGTTGTTCTTCTTTCTTAAAAAAAAGGTTTTACTGAATTATGCCAGGTGGCTAATTAGAAATTATTCTAGAGAAAATAAAGATTCTTAATAGCAAATAGAATGGTTAAGACAACTTCTACTAAAAAAAAACCAAAAGTTTGAAAACTTTTTTAACAAAGAAACCATAAACAGGGTTTGTGTGCAAAAATAATGAACTTATGTGGAGATTATAAATTCCACAGAGACTCATAGCTACTGTTGAAAGGAGGGAAATTGGGCCTAGGACACAGCACCCTTCCCCCTTCTTATGCTTTACTTGTGAGTTTGTGTGCATTAAGGTTATTTTGAAATCCATAACCAAACAGAAGAAGAAAAAAACCAAAATCAATATCCTTAATTAAAATCTTCCCTCTACAGTGACAACAAAAGTTAAGACACTTGAATAATGTAACCCTTAAATGGGAGAATTGAAAATGTCAGGCTGTTACCATTAGAAGAAGAAATAAGTCATGAATGGGAATATAAAGATTTTTCTGACAGTGTCTGCAAATCAAAAATTAGGAACCACACAGCTCATACTCATAAAGCTTAGAAATAGCCTGAGAACCAGCCCTCAGTCTGCTGGCAAGCAGTGAGTACAGCCACTCTTTAGCCACCAGCTGTGAACTCCAGCAAAAAACATATTACAAAGATCTCCTATTGTTTAAATTTGGAGACCAAGTCCAGGAAATATCTTCAAAACAGAGTTCAGAAATTACAGTGTAAACTGTTTTCCACATTTATCCAGTACAAGATATGGTGTTCCAAGCACAGTGAAGACTTCTAGCACAGACCAGATACTGCCTTCCACCCTCTTTTCACCATCAACAGGGATTTCCTTGACCCACCGAGATCTCCTGTGCCTTACAAGCAGAAGCAAACTTTCTTATCCTGATATAAGGGAGCAAAGGAAAGAAAATTCAGCTATGCTGGACAACTCATGCAATTTACATTTTCTGATCATTCTTACATATAAAGGGACTCGTGTGCAGAATTTCAAGATGAGCAAAATTAATTTCACCTCTGAAGATACATGTGCTGTTAGTCTGTGCTTTCAGTCCCATTTTCTGAATTGTTTTAGTTTTGTTCAAGTGAAAACGGTAGTTCTCTTGAGTGAAAGGATGTTTTCAGTGAAGGGAACAATGTAGAATAACAGTTGGAAACACAGCAAAGAGCAATAGCACTGCATCTTGGCTCGTGCGTTGGATCAAGTGAGGTAAATTCACTGTACCATTTGTGTTGCTCTTTTTGGTTGAATCCCTCTCCAAACAACAGCTGGTGCGCAGCAAGTTTTTGGTATTGAATCACTTTTTCTTCTCATGGTCATTAATAATTTTCCTAAAAAGGAAACAGGTCCCTTAATGCTCCTGGTTGCTTCTTGCAGACTTTGCAGTTGGCGTGGCATTGTCTCCCACCCGCCGCTGCCTTCCAGCGCCGTCTGTGCTGGGAGCTGGGGGCCCTTGCACCTGCTTATGTGGCTTCTGCTCTGACAATGCTTTTTAAAAAAAGGTAAAAGCAATATGATTTTAAGTGCCAGTCCAAATCAGTTGGCATCTGCTTGGTTTCTTGTTGGAAAGGGAAGCAGCTCAGGAGTATTCTTCAAGACCACCTTTCTGCAGTGCCCTGGACATCCTCTCTGGGGCATTTTGCATCTGGGAAAGGTCTCACTGGCTTCAAAAGTTTCGGGGCGGTTGTGGACGTCAGAGTTGGACAACAAATCCCAATAGGTCAAATCATTAATAAAACTTGAGCAAAAGCATCACATGGAAAATGAAACCAACAGAACAACTGAATCATCCCATCATCATGAGACCCTGGAGGAAGTGTACCCTTCTCTGACATCCACGGGCAGAGCTGCCATTGCCACCTGAGACAGGTGTCGGGGTGAATGGGTAGCAGTTGTTTTCTGGTGCTGGTAGTTGGTCGTGTGGCTGCCGTGGAGTAGAAAAGAGGTGTCTTTATTCTTACTAACACGGACTAAAGCATTTCTGTAATAATTCTGAAATAGAGACGCTGGCAGGGGGTGACTGCTATGCCTAAACATGCCCATCTAATGGCATTTCATGTGCCTTGGGGTATCTGAGTTCTCCTCATAGGACTGTCAGAAGTGACACTGGACCTATAGGAAAGCAGTCGCCCTTCTGGATTGGCCACTGGAAGTCAGACAGAAAGGCAAGGGCAGCTCAAATGGTGCTAGACACACATGTTCAGGCACATCAGTCATTCCCAGAGGGCCTCCAGACGTATCCTTCCTTTGCTGTATTGTTTGAGCAATGTGCTCTGTAGCAAAAAATAGACACATAGAATACATAAAGAAAAGTTAAAAACTACTTAATACTGAAGAACAATTTTCACCTGAGCACTACATGGTTTCTGGAAAAGGAAAAAAGTCACCTACTTTGCTGTCATGGTTAATACTGTTTGGCTTTCCATCTCCACAGGCTCACTCTCTGACTCCTGAGGCACTTTCAGGTTAGCTAATCTTATCCCTTTGCAGAATAGGTGGCTGTAATCCTGCTCGGCACATGGGTTACCAGCAACAATAGACACAACTCCATTGTCCCATGGAAATTCTGAGGCAGATCCACAGAATTAAATCCCATTTCTGTATTTCTTCTGCAGGCTTGAGGCAGACATCTTCCTTTAGCAGGTTTTTAGCTAGCAGGTTCTTGGAAAGAAGAGTCAGCAGTGATGATTCCTCACACCCTCTCTTTTTTTTTAAAAACAGATGTGGAAAGTCTGGATGTGGAAAGGTATAAACTCCCATCTGGATTTTTTTCAGGAATCAGGCACATCAGTTTAAGCTCCCACACATTTCCCGCTCCCCCCCGCCCCCCCCAAGATGAGTTGCAACCTCACCAGGTCATGTTTCACCAAAACCCTTCCAACTTTTCATTGGCCTATTCTAAAGCAGGGCTTTACAATATCACGACATCCTCCCAGAGAAGTGTGGTCCAGCCACTCTTGCAGACAACAGCTCGTGTCTCCTGATGCTATGAAAAAGTGCAACATAGAGGGTCTCTTTCTGGTTTCTGTCTGCTTTGTGTAGCAGCAGGTTTTTTTGGAAGCCTTATCTAGGTCTTAGTTATTTTTAGAAAAGAAAACTCATTTGTATTTAGAGGTGCTGCACATAGGCTCCCTCCTGAATGGCTTTTTGTTATTGGTATAGAGGAGCATTTAGGAAGGACACCTGTGGCAGAAGATGCACCAGGCTCAGCATTTCCAGTGTGGCAGCTGAAGTCATTGCAAGCGGAATGCAAAAAAACATTAAAACCTGCTCAGAGACCAGGTGTAGACACTGGAAGGTCAGGAAAGTCCTCACTCTCACTTTTATAGCAGTCTCCATTGTGGTGCAATGTATTGCAGGTCCTGGGTTTGACAAGAAAAAAACCTTCCAGCTTCCATCCAGCTCAGGGATGAACAGCAGGACATGCAAGTCGTGAAGGTCTCCTAGTGAGAAGCACGTTGGTGCAGTTGAATTTGCTGGTTCCTGTGTTGTGGCTGACAAAGAAAAGGAGTTGAAATGGTTTCAGCTACCAACACCCCACATTGCTGCATTCCCTGAGGGGAAAATACTGGGCAGGAGAAGCAGAATCAGTGAGGCAGCTGTTTCTGAATGGCTGCCATGTAGTGTGATACGTAAAAGTGAAGATCAAAGGGTTTTTGTTAAAATACTGAGCTGCAAGTCCAGGCACTTCGGAAAAGATGTGTGACCTGTTCACCTGCCCTTGCTGCAGGGGAGTCTGGGAAGAGTGAAGCTCAGGGCTGCTCCAGCCATCCCTGCTTCAATCCATCACAGCAGGGAAGCTGGCACCCTCAGTGGTGACTTTTCAGAGGCTCTGACATATATGTGGAAAGTTCCCCACTCCTCAAGACATTTCATATGAAAGGGACTCTGATGGGCCACTTGTCATCCTGCCCTTCCTGCCTTTCCAGCAACTTCCTCCTAGACCTTTTCTCATTGCTCAAAGAGACTGAGGAACTTTACTTTCATTTAACTTCTTTCATTTTTCATAAAGCCCTTTTCTTTCTCCTTCACCTCTCTTGGATGACCTTCTGGATCCTGCCACTTTTCATATGGAATATGGATTCCACATATTTTTGCACAGTATATACAAATCTTTTTTGAACACAATATTCTTGTCATGATGAGGAAATGCTCCATCCAGGCTGCCCCTCTCTAAACTTGTTCAGTTCTTTAGTGTGATGTGTGGCCATATCAGCGTGACCAGCAGCTTCAGGCACAAAACCTTAGGAAGCTTTGGTCCAAGGAATTTTTACTTGTACTCCTGGAAATTTCATGTGGTGGACACACTGCCTTCACAGTTCATCCAGTTCTCATGGTTATGCAATAAAATGTCCTCATGCCTCAGTTCTTTTTTACCATCTTTTCCTCTTCTTTATAAAATGTAAATAATTAATGGGCAAAAACCTTCACAGATACCTGTAGATGGAAAAAGGAACTCTTGGTTCTCAAAACATACGTTCAACAAATGGTAATAAAAAGACACAACTCTTTTTTTGTTTGAGGAATAAGTCTTAATTCCTTATTTTTTAAGAAATCAAACAAGGAGCTGATTTTCTACTGTTGTCAAGCTTGTGCCTAAAAATAATTGTGCCAAAGTGGGTCCTAATTAATTTGCTATCTCTACAGTATTTTCAATACTCACAAAATTTTGGAACTTCTTCTGAAAGCTAAACAATTCAACTGATTATAAGTGATCACTTGAGTGATGACTTGCAAGGTGGTCTAAATTATGATCTGGTGTTAGTTATAGAGTCTCTTTGCAGCAAACCATTAAGTCTGTTGCCTCTCTCCTTAATGTTACAGTAGTAGAACAGTTTCATAATGGCACACCTACATCCCCTGAACAGGGTTTTGCATCCCTTTTTTGACCACTATTTACATACATATGTATATAGTCCTACATGTGCACCTTTGTATGAAAAAGCTACATTTGTACACAAAATTTGCTCACAGTTCCTCTCTTGTGTTAGCTTTCACTGTCAGCATTGCCAGAAGTTGATCCAAGTAAAATCCACCAGAAACTTGCAGAGCAGTGCTAGCCAGTTGAGAAGCTCATCACTGCCATTCTCTGGGTCCCAATTAATGATGTAGAAGCTGCTCAAACAGTGGTGGCTGGAGAGTCAGAAAAGCAGTGTTCTCTCCCTGCTGCCCTCACCAGTCTTAAGTAAATCCCTTCCCTTCTCTATTTCCATTAAAGCTGACCTGCAGTATTTAGACATCAGGCTTTTTGGGGAGGATGTATTTCTCAGTATTTATTTATAAAAGCACACAAAGACCTCTTTCTCAGTGGGAGCATATACTGGTCTTACACTAGCATCCTGCTGGTCAGATACATTCTCATAAAATTCTCCCCAACAGAGTGCCCACTATGTTCTCTGATTTTGCTCATACAGCCTATAGTTATTTTGGTTTCAGAGCAAATACCTCTCCTGCTCAACTTATCCAAGGTATCTCAGTAAAGGTGATCTTCCAACTGGCTGAGTTAATTAAGGTGTTTCACAGCGGGTAATCCAGGCAGGCTGTGCAGCAAATCCCAGTGTCTGCCATCAACATGGGCAATTTTGGTTTCCCACTAGAATTAGGCAGACCTTCTGAAAGGGGAAGACCTGTACCTGTTTACAGCAGAAAGAAGACACGACACTGTATGACAGCTTTATGGTGAACAACAGACAAGGGGCATATATAGCACAGCTCATGCCCACAATGGCATGTGCCTTAGCACAGCTGTAGGAAGATGAAAGTGTAAGCATAGAGGAGAGATTGGACATGAAACAAAGCATATCTCAAATATGCAAAACTTTTCTCCTGAAAAACTTATTCACCATGAGCTCCTGTCTCTCCCCCCCCATTACAAGCAGATGTGGAAAGTCCCTCGCCTCCCCTCTCCCCGCCTTGCCTCTGGTGTCCATTTTATTAAAGCAGATCTGTTCTCAGGTTGAGTATCACCAGAAATCCCTGGCTAATAGAAACACAGAAGACACACAGTTGTCACAGGCAGGTGCTGGCTCCCTGCTGATAACTTTGTGGTGGCCCAGACAATTCTCTCTGTATGTTTCCACTGAGCTGGAACAATAAAACACCTCAGTGCCAAAGGGGTATAAACATTTGCAGCAATTACAGTACTTACTTCACTTCCCTTAAGTCACACTTTAGGTAGTGCTTTTGGACCTGGTTTGTTGCACCCCTATGGGGACAGTCACCAGCAGTGGGAGGCCCAGCCAGTGCCAGAGGCAGAAGGAGCAGATGAGATGGGATGGAAGTGCCCAGGGGATATGCAGCAGGGTCAGAGAAATAGCCAGGCAGAAATCACACAGGGTTTCTGCCAGTGTCCTCTCCATTCTGAAAGTGTCCTTTGGAGCCTGGTGAATATAAGGGAAAGAAAGCACCTTGTTCCACCTTTGTTAATGTGAAACCGCAGATTGAAATAATTGTGTGTGGTTGATGAGAAAATGATGAAAGAAACCTCAAGTCCTTTTTATTGGAATCTTCTGCAATGCGGCGTGGAAGTTATCCACACATTTTACTGAACCAGTCCCTTAGAGGAAAAGCTGAATAGTCATGAATGGTAAAAAAGAAAAGGGACTTTTTTTGAATTACGAAATTCAAATATTCCTTTCAGCGTGTCTTGCAAAGAATCCGAAGAAATCACCTGTTTGTTACTGCAGCACACACAGCAGTGAACATTTTCATAGGTAGCACAACCGGGGGGGATACTTAAAAAATCAACACATCTAAGAGAAGGTTGCAGCTGGAAATTTCCAAATAAACAACTTCTTTTCCTCCTCCCTTTCTCTCTCGTCTACCTGCATCATGGGCAGCCTACATTTCTCTTTGCCTAATGCATCAGGGTGATGTCCTGTGAGGATTTTAGCTATTTCATCACTTTATACCTGTGGTTCAACAGTAACATTCCCAAGTCCTCAGGAGGCACTTTTCTCTCAACATTATACATCCCCTCAATTGCCTGTACACAGAGAGAGACTCATAACTGATGTAGTTGGTGTCACAAAATTCCACTGGCACAGCAGTCAATACGAAATGCAGCACTAATTACAAACAGCACCTATCTCCTCAAATTACTGCTGAAATGCTAACTTTGGGAAAAAAATATTTTTATGCATAAGCTCTTCTGCAAAGAAATATTACTGGAAGTGAAACAGCTAGGCTTTCAATTATGAGAATGAGCTCTGCTTTTGCTCTTGTTACTGCTGCTTTCAAGAGGGGAAAAAACCCCCAAACCCTTTCCCTCTGAAGTTAATAAAAAAGGAAAAAACAAGTGATCATGGTGATATTGAGAGAGAGAAAAAAAATGTCCACATCCTATTATTTTACAAAGTCGGTGTTGTTTATTTTAGAAAACATAGAAATTTCTCAGATCACTTATAGGTACAAAATGTAATGTGAAAAAGAATCTCATTTGCATTGCAGCAAGTGTTTTTAATGGGGTGTCTCTATTTTATGCAGTATAGTGCACAGAAGACTTCTTTGGAATACAGAAAGAAGTATTTTCCAAACACATGTCACTAGAGACAGATTTTAGGATAGTTCTGTGCCACTTTCTTCTACCAAAATCCATACGTATTTTGTTGGATGTTCAAGAGGGTCTGGCTTTCATGGATGTCTCCAGCCCTGAGGATCCCTTAGCTTAAAGAACAGCCAACCTGGGCAGCAGTTTGGCTTCAGGAGGAGGTGGGTTTATCACTTCTCAGCATGAAGGTCAGCACAGAATTATTCCCTGAGAACAAAACAAGAGTGCAAAATGAGGGATTTGGAGAGAACAGAGAAAAGGTGCTGGTTGTATCACAAAAGGTCCTAGACCCAAGCAAAAGATTCCTTTCCCAAAATAAGTCAGTCTCTTGCAACCTGAAGATTGTATAAATTTGCTGGAGAGAAAAGAAAAAAAAGGAAAAAAATTAAATCAAAAACTTCTCAGGTCCGGGGAAATAACTGTTGTCATTTTTTCACTCCGTAACAGACTCTTTGTTTCAGAGACTGGTACCATTTGTTTCAATAAACTGTTGGTTAGGATTTATTTCTTCTCTCACAAAAACCTCCCACCTGGAGTGGAGGAAGTGTTTTCAAATCACACTGCTGACCAGAATAGCTCCTTATTTCTCAGCTTGTCATTTCTATCGTAAGTACATGTCTTCCCGCTGCACTTGGGAACTATTCAGCATCAAAACCCATCATGAATTATACACTGAGATCTCACAAAAAAAATGTTCTCACGTTTACTCATCCATTCTACTGTTTACTTTTCAAAAAGCTAGTTAAATTGCTGTTCAATGCAGACAGAGTTTTCAAAGGGACATGAATCCTGTGTTCATTTCCCAAAAATAGGCAATCAGCTAAATCTGTGGGGTTTTGTTCTCATCCTTCATGAATTGCCTGAACTGCAGTTTTAGGTAAGTGCTCAACTTTTGCTGCAAGGACCAGCAGCAAAGTAGGTAAGGTGATGCACTGTGATGCCAAAGACACGTATTCATTTCCCTCCAGACTCATGCTAAAACCTGCTCCCTACTAACCCAGCTTAAAATAGGTACCTGGCCACAGGCACTGGAAATTTAAAAGTAGTCAAATACTATGTAAGCTTCATATCTATATATTCTAAAAGTTAAGATCATTACAAAAAGCATGAAATGTCTACCAAGATCTTTAAGAAAAAAAAAAATACAGACCCCAGAGAAAAAATGGCAGTTACTGAAAGCTGAAAGAAATCCCCTTTCACAATGCAGGTAAATGAAATAATGATAGTTTTTAATATCCCTTCTGCCTCATTCACATGCTATTCATTACCTGAGCAATCCAGGTTGAAAATTAAACCTTTGCATTCTCAGTCATACAAGCAAAAGAGCTGAGGCACCAAAAGCAGACTTGAATTAGCAGTTACCTGGCAGCTCAATTAGCAGTTACCTTCCATTAGCAGCACCTGGGCTGTTATAGCCCAGTGGCTCTGGAACAGCTCAGCAGTAGCTAGCTAGGTTATTTGGCTCTACACTGGTATGAGGAGAAATGGAAACAGTGCTAAAGTAATTATTCTTTTCCTTCAAGACACAAGAAAAATGAGCATTTTAGCTAATGAAACATGGTAAGGGCTGAAGCTTCCATTAATATTATCAATGTTTTTAATTTATTAGATGATGAAGCATTAAGGTTTCTATAGCAGCTGCTGATTTCAGCTCATAGGAGTAGTGACCTTCTAAATGTTATTGTTCAAGTGACTGTATTCTAAAATGCTATTCTTGGGAGTTTTTTATAGGGTTAAATACAATTTTACTTAAATTAAGCAAATAAATTATTTGAACTTGACATACTTTGAAGAACTGAGTCAAATCAGTGCCCCTGTAACTACTTCTATCTCTATTTACTGGCTGGGGTTTTTTTGCCCCAGGATAAGGGTTAAATTTTGAACAAACATGAATTTTTTAAAAGCAGCATCCAGTCAGAGGCATGAGCATCCTAAGAAAGTAGTATTCAGGCAGCTGGTCCACAGATGGTCTGTAACTTTGAAAGTAGCTCCATTTGAGCTATTGCATATCTCCTTCTGGTTCCCTCATTGCTAGAAAAAAAACTGTATCTAAATAAAGTTTCAATGAATGATGTAGGGTTTTTTATTCCTTTGACAGACCAATATTCAATCACGATTTTTTTACAAAGGATTCTGCATTTAACAGCCAGATAATTCTGAAGAAATTGTTTCAGTTGTCTCACCCAGAAGTCCTCACTGAAACATGAGTTTTGGCTGACTCAATCCCATTGATCTTTTGGTCACCTCTGTCATTTCATTATTTTTGAAGACAGGAAAAGGAGCTGATTGGAAACGTGTCGAAATGACCTTCCTCTTTCCCTCTCACTGAAAAGAAACATTGAAAACACTCTTCAACCCAGAACCCAAAGAGTGTAGCAAAATGCATTTACCCTCATGCAGAACTCATCAACAGAGTCAAAAAAAGAATTTATTTTGCTTTCTTCACCTTTTTACCATTTCATTCTCTCTAGTCCCTTTCTCAAGGATGGAGGCAAAACAGAAGGGCAAGAGATATGGAGCATCCACTGACTTTACTTAAAGTTATTTCTCAAACCAGGGATGCAGACCACTGCCCAGTTTGGCTGACATGAATTTCCTTGTCCATGTTCAGACTGACACTGGCCACTTGAGCCAACAACTAGGGAGAACATCACCTGGGAGCCTGTTCAGATCTTCTCTGGGAAAATTTGTACTGGGAAGACTTTCATTCTTTGTGGAATAATGAGGAAATACCCACACAGCCACCAGGGCTAAAATACTGACGTGTCAGAGTTCACAGAGAATGTCCCTTCTCACAAAACTCAGAGGGTGACCCATGTGTCACATCAGTCTGTGGTGGCAGCCCAAAGTAGCTGACACAAGACACAGTGAACAGAGAATTACAGAATCAGAGTCTAATCAATACCAGTGGTCCTAGTGCAGTTGGAGATGGGAAATAATTCTCTGGTAGGATTAAAAATGTAATAAAGGTAACTGTAGAGATATTTTCCACCCATATTTCTCCAGATATAAGGTATAACAAGATATTCTTAAAGAATCTGCAGCACATTGTACCAATAACAGTGTAGTTTTAAATGGAGAAAGATTGGGTTATTCAGCAGATCAAAAGTAGCTGTCATTAGAGAAAGGTCATGCAACCAGCAGGAATGTTGTTAGAAGCTCAGATTTGTTCAGAACCACTTCTGATTATGTGAAAGCCCCAATGGTCACGAAGTTTGCTGCAAAGACAGCAGCCCAAGGTCACCTCTTCCAAACCAATGGACTATCCTTTGCCCCCAACTCATCCTACAATACTGCCAATACCAGGTTGTTGAGCACAGTTGTTTCAGCTTCATCTTTCACTTTCTTCCTTTACTAAATACTTCATTGTTTCTGGGTGCAGCAATACACATCAGGTCCTCTAGGTATGGCTTTTTCTTTCTGAGATCTGCCTCTCTGGCCTCTCCATGCCCTGGCCACAACTGGTATCCCAGATGCTGCTTTCCAATATTGGGTCTCCAAAATCTGCTGCTCCAGAATCTGTTTCGCTTCAACAAATCAGATTTTTTCACCCTTATTCAGCCATACACCTTCACTTACCATGAAGGTTACTCCTTTTTTTAGTCCAATTTATGTGGACAGCCAGTATTACACTGTCACAGTGGTCAGATAGGACATGGGATAGAGAAGTGCCTAACTGGGCAGCAGCTTGAATCCAAAACACTCAAGCTTCATCTCCCCTATACTGTATTTAACTGGTTCCGTCTCATTTCCCTAGTACCTAAGTTTCCACTAGTAACAGTCTCAAGGTCTTCACTACCTCAGTGATTCAGCTAAAATAAACAGGAGTTCATGTTCATTAGCCTTTAATATCTGTCCTTTAGGCTAGAGCAGGGTAGAGGTTGTTTTTTTAAATACAGACCACAAGTCAAACACCAGGGGTGTTGCTTTGTTCAGAAAGGTCACTGTTACCCAACCAGTTACTAAAATTTGATCCACGGTTTCACACAGCAGTGCCTGGCAGACTGCACAGCCCTGCTACAGATTTACTTGCAAAGACATTTCTAAAACGAATCCATAGTGTGTTTATTGTATCCCCAAGCTGCATCTGAGAGCAGTCACAAAAAATGTAGGTCTTTCTTTTTCCTTTATTTTCTGGGAATTGACCAGTATACCCTGATCTGATCCAGTTATGTTACAGCATCCATGTGCAGAACTGGGAGATGTATGGGCATGAGATACACCAAAACATTTGTATTTATATACGCTGTACATTGATAACTCTCTCACACTGCATGGCAAAGTACAGTATGATGTCAAATGCAATAGGACTTTCCCTCATCCCAAAATAGTACAATTCTGGAGAGCTTACTCCCATGCTAAAAGTACTGCTCCACCATTTAGGGTGCATGTGGACCCAACAGCAGTGTGTTTCCTTGTCCTGTATTGGGGACAGCATTGGATTTGCTGCCTTTTTAACTGACTGTTCATCAAACTATTGGGTTATTGCATGGTAAGCAACCACCAGCAGGAGTAACACAGCTTTCTGGAGAACTCCTGGACTGTATGATAAGATCTGATATAAGCAGGATGCCAGGATTTTAGTAGAGAGGTATAATAGTAAGATACACTTATGAACATTGACATAGTATTGCCTCAGCTTCCAAAGAACAGTCACATTTCAGAAGGCATGGTGTGAAACCTGTGGTTCATCCAGTTGCACTTTTAGCATTCTGAAGCTCCCAGCATAAGAAGGACATGGAGAGAGGGAAAATGGTCACAAAGATGGTCTAAGGGCTGAAGCACCTCAGGACAGGCTGAAGGAGTTGGGGTTGTTCAACCTGGATAAGAGAAGACTCTGGGGAGACCTTATAGCGGCCTTCCAGTACCTGAAGGGGCTACAGGAAAGCTGGGGAGGGGCTTTTTACAAGGGCATGGAGTGATAGGATGAGGCGGAATGGATCAAAACTGGAAGAGAGGAGATTTAGGTTAGACATTAGGAGGAAACTCTTTAATGTGAGGGTGGTGGGACACTGGAACAGGTTGCCCAGAGAAGTTGTGGATGCCCCATCCCTGGAAGTGTTCAAGGCCAGGTTAGAGGGGCTCTGAGCAACCTGATCTAGTGGAAGGTGTCCCTGCCCATACAGGGGGGGTGGAACTAAATGATCTTTAAGGTCCCTTCCAACCCAAACCATTCTATGATTCTATGATTCTGTGATCACATGGAGGAGATACCTGATATCTGTATGAAACAGGTATGGTCACACCTCACAGAGGTGCAGCAGGGAGGGCTGCAGTTAGAGAATGCTAGGGTGCAAATCCTATTAGAGAGTGGTGACTCAGGCCACCTTGTTGCAGATTGGGTGCAATTTTATGTCTTCTGCAATCACAGAGATTTGTCTGGCATCACTGTCCCTACCACAACAAAACCAATGCCCTCCACCTCTTGAAAAGTCTCTTCAAAAAGCAAGATCTTTCAGTGACCTTGAACATAATTGGTGATATTAGCCCCCTGGAGCTTCTCTTGCCTTTTGTGGGGACTCATCCCACAGAGTCTCTCATCTTAGTCTTTTCCACAGGGAGCTGCAGTGGTATTTCAGGAATCTCTTTCCATCTATCTCAGCAGTCCCTCTGAGCTGCAGCAGGGGAGATTACCGTGGTATGCAGGATGGTCCTTTTCCAGTGAAAAGAGAAATCTAGTGGATATTCGTCCATGCCTCAGAAATTAAATTTGCAAGACATCCCAATGAAGAGCATATTTAGACACAGAAAGTAAACTGCAGTTTAATTTTTTGAAATGCATGACCACAGAGCTTCTAGAAACCATTTGAAATTGGTAAAGATTGATCCTTGGTTACTAATTTTAGTGGGTTCACCATGTTTTTAGTAGTCTGTCTCACACACTCTCTGCCAGGAACACTAATTTCCCACTTAGTGTTCTCTCTGCTGATGGTTTGATTCATGGGGAGACTTGCAATTGTGAAAGACCTGGACATTTTTTCCGCTCCAGGAGTGGAAGTTGGGCACCAGTCCTTGAGGCTGAAGGGCCAGACAAACCCCAGCCCAACACCACCAATCTCAGTGCCTCATTACAGCAATTCTCAGCTGCAAACCACTGGCCACCACGATTGCTTTGATTTACAAGTGTGGGTGGTTTTTCTAGAGGAGGTAGTTATTCCTACTCATCTTCAACCTTAACCCCTTCAGCCTCACAGACTAAGAGCACTGCAGATAAACATCAGTCTTTGCTGGACAAATTTGTTCCCTCACGAGATGAGAAGGTAAAAGTGAAATCTGTCTTTTGTGAAGTAAAAGAGTTTCTCAAACCAAAGACCTGTTGGCTGTTTGTGAAGCAGTGCGGATCTTGGTGGCTGTGAAAATAACTCAGTCACATTTAAATGGCTCTTCACATTCAGGGCAGAGTTTTTTCTTAACCTTGAGGGGTGATCATTCCAGGTCAGTGTTGGAACTGGTCAACATCCTGTAAATAGGCTCTCCTGTGACCCAAACCACAGCTTTTCATAGGATTAAAATGATTCAGTGTTTGGCACTATCAGATTATACTCACAAACACTTATTTAATCCCTTCTTCTCCGTATTCTCATTATGTGAATGGAAAGACAAATGTAAAAACAATTAAATAGGATGTTTTGACATCATGGTGCCCTCTGTCACTTCAGCTTCTCTGCCTCTTGATCACATGTAAGCTGTTCAGCTATTCATACATCACATCTAAGCTGTTCAGCTATTCATACATCACATCTAGCCTAGTCTAGTAGGCTCACTGTTCCCCAACCTCTAACAGACCCAGTGAGAAAAACAAGCACAACTTTACACTCTGTCTCAACTGTTTCCAAAATGAAGAAACTGTTGCAATAAAGAGAGGAAAAATGAGTTTAAAAGGAGAAAATAAATTGAATCTGTCAAACCAAATAGCAAGTGGGCTGGCTGGTTAGGTAAATAATTTTTATTGGCTTTTTCCAACTAATCTGTCTGCAGGATTTATGGGTCTTCTACTGTTTCTTCAAATAAAGCATCTGACTTTAGCTTCAGTTTATACTTTATCCATTAATAATTTTGTACATCCTAGAGAGCATTTCTATTATTTATTAATTTTATCTAACCATAATTACAATCATTGTGGCTGTTTAATGAGAAGTTACTCCAGGCCAACTTGCTAGAATTGAAATTGCATTTATCATTCTTACTGAGAGGGCTTTGGGAACAGTTAGTTCCCAACCCAAGGGCTTCCTCCTGGCCAGAAAACATTATGAAGAGGGGACAACAAGAACGGGTTGTGCCTTGACCCCATGCAGAAGAGAAACACTGCCATGTCTTGTTATTTTACCAGCGTAATTCAGTTGGAGTATAACCACTCTAACTTGCACCGTCCAGATTTGCACCAACATCTGCACACACTTCTCATAACGCCAGAGCCAGGGCAGATGAAGAGAGAGGAGGCAGAAAGCCACTTCGTATCTCTCACCTCTTTGGTTTCTGCAGTAACGCTGAGATCAAAGCTGCTGTTTTTGAGGCTACAGATGCACTTGCATCTCCACAGTCTATGGTAATGAGCCAACAAGTACATCTTGATACAGCCCACTTCTGGGTTGCTGCATGGCTGTGAAAACGAGAATCTTGAGTTACATAAAAAGATGACTTCTTTATTTTTCTCATAGTTTTTCTGAGTGAGTCTGTCAGTTTGCTCAAGAGCAGGCAATATGTGGCTCTCAAAGTCATTTCCTCTTACTGTAGTTTTGTCCTTTCAAAGCTCTGAGCACCTGCAAACCTCCAGCCACTCAGAAGACGGCACTGAATGAAATCTCTTTTGTTATCCATGAATCCTATGCTTTGTTATTTTGAAGTGGGCAGGAGAAAGTTTTTTCTATCCATGTATGCCACAGGAGGAATTTCAGTGAGCCAATGCTTTGCGGATTAGAAATGACACTGCTGAAGACTACAGGGCAGGGAAAATTCCATATGGTACTTCAGCTACTTCTCCTTATTTCTTTATAAAAACTTACAAGTTGGCCAGCTTGTTAGGAAAGAAGTCTGACCCAGCTTATCTAGGGGCAAAGAATCTGCTTCAAAGCAGATCTCAAGGCGTCTGTATGTGTCAGGTTCAATGCTCCATGAATGTATCTCAGAGAGGAAATTTTCCACAAAAAAAGTCATATTAATCTGTACAAAATAACAAGATAACAGTAATACAGGATTATCCTACTCTATGTAAGGTAAATTCATATATCAATTTGGTGTTTGTGAACAAGCTGACTTTCTCACCTTTGCCTGTGTGAGGTCTTAATGTTTTCTTATTTTTCAGTCAGATGAGCCTCTACTTTTTCTCAGCTTTTTACTAGAATAACTCTAGCATCAGCCTAAAGTGTTTCTACTCCTTCAACGGTAAGTTGCTCTCTATACTGTGGCCACAAGATATTTCTAATTACTTAGATATTTTCATGCACTAATGCTTACAGAATGAATTACATTTAAATGCAATTTTTAATTTTAATTTTAAATTTACGCCCTGAATTTTAAATTCAGGTCTAAAACTCTCAATGTTTAAACCAAGGACCTGACTGTATCATTCATCGGGGTTTCCCTCCCACAAAACCTCTGGGATGACTGGAGGTGTCCGCTCAACAGGGTCATGAAAACAGTGCCTGCTCCCAGGCCAAGGGGCTGGAAGGTGCACTGGGATCACACTGTTTCCACAGAGCACTTTTCGGGGATTTTTGTGTTTCATCATGGCACTTGGTTTCAGCAGCTGAGGGCTGACACCACCTTCTGAGGTGAAAAGAAAGTATAGAAAAGGCAGTCAGGCATTTGGCAGAGCCTAAAATGGTCTTTGAAAATCATTGGGTGGAATGTGCAGATGTAGACATTTGGAGAAAGATGGAGGAAAGTCACAGATGATCCTAAGGAAAGAGAACAAAGAAGGAAAGAAATAGGCATCAAAAGTGAGCAAGCCACTGTGCCTGACCTGGCTGCTTGTGGGCAAATGCAAGATTTTGTTGCTTGCTCTGAACTCCCAAGTGAGGTCTGGTGTGTCACAGGAGGCCCTGAGGATCAGCTCAGCACTCCTGCCTGGGAGCCAGCGGGCACACCAGCTGTATCCTGGTGCCAGCTGTGCTGCAGGCCAAACATGCAGGATGGCTGTGGTGAGATGGCAAGTGGAGGCACAAAGACTGGAAGAAAGGTTTCCTGCAGGGCAGTGACAGGCCAGGGAGCAGAAAGCAGAGCTTTCCCATCCAAATACGACTCAGTTTACAGAGTCCTGCAGTCTGTCATCTTTTACCCTCTATAAACCTCAAAACTGTTAGCTGGAGAGGATGTGAACTGTCCTGGTAGGTGTGCTTGTAGCTCACTGTTTTATGTCAGACAGCATAAATACAAGTCCTGGAAACTTCTGTGTCTTAAGTTTATCTTACACTGCAGAGTAGCTGGCGCCGTAGGGCCAATGGCCACCTGAAGCTCTGGAGGGTTTGTACACCCACCACCCAAGGGGCCTGCCCTGGGCAAGGGTCTCTTGGGGGCTGTTCAGGGCTGCGGTTCAGGCACAGCCACAGCCCAGAGTCATCACACGACAGAAAGGGAAGAACTGCACAAGTAGGATGGAAAAGCAAATTATTTGGAGGAAGGAATGTGTTATGACAGCCTTCTCTCCATTGTTTTCTTTTTCCTTTCAAGCAAAGAAAAAAAAAAAAAAGAATGATTAAGGATATGGGTGTAACGTCACAGAAAGAGGAAATACTAGCATATAAAAAATAAAGTGTATATAAAATTTATAACAAAGGTGCCCAATTTCTGTAACATTTGTCAAGTTATAGTCACATTAATAAACACAGTAATAAGAACTTGAACAGAACACTGTAATTCACTTGTGTTGTTAACTGCTTAGCTTTCGTTCTCACCTGTTCTAAAATCTCCATTTCAGTCTTATATCAGTCATCCTGATGAAATCAACTGGGCAAAGGGCACAATCCCTTATGCAAAATACTTCTTTGTTCACATGAGCATTCTGCATGAAATTTGATACATTTAAAAATAAATATAGAATATAAAAATGACTATGGTACATACTAACACAATTTATAATATAACCATATAAGTTCCACAACTCCCGTTGTACCCTTAAGTAATTATTTTGCTAAATGAAAAAAAAAAAAAAAACAAACTATTGTTTTCTAGTTAAAACTAAACAGCAGCTTGCAAACCAGCCATGAACTGAAGACAGCCACAAAATGCTAATGGTTTAAGTGTTCAGACTCCATCCTTATTTACTCTACAGGACCAAGAATGCTGGATGAGTACGAGAGAAATCCCGGGACATCTGATAGCCAGCAAGAGACAGTGAAAAATAGGCTCTTATCTAGAAAAAGAAATAGCAGCTGACACAGCTGTGAACAGGCTTGTATTATTTTATATCCAATGTACAAATGAAGTGCTTAGCAAACATTTCTTGAGATTTGAGGCTTTATCTCCTGAGCATTGCAAGCAGGATTAGCATGGGTACCCACCACCTCCCCCTCCATCTCAAGGTTATTAAAAGAATGAAGATGTAGGCGCCGATTTAATACCACGGGAGCCTGTGCAGTCCTCTGGACCGAATTGCACTGAGTCAGAGTGAGACCTCCAATTTTTTGCTCAGAGGCAGCCACTAAACATCATTAGCTTGGAGTCCCTACTAACTTCCACTGCAGTCAGAGCCGTGACCTGTCTCCACAGGCACACAAATCCTGATGCACGTGAGAGCAGCACAGCTCTAGTCTAAGTTTCTGGCTGGAATATTGCTGCAGTTTCAGTGACTCACATCAGGAGAGGACACTCCAAATTGAATCAATCATTAGAATTTATGCAAAAGCTCTGGAAACACTGCGGCCAGGATGCAGGGAGTCCAACAACAGGCACTGCAGCAGGAGAACACCACTGCTTCAAGCCATACTATCATATTTACTATCTTTGTGTAATTGCTGCCTGGAGTGACAAACTCAAAACTCCTCCTGGAAGGAGACACAGTGCCATGCCTGGGGCTACCACGGTGGAAAAAAACAGGACCCTCCACGACCCCCCTTCACAACCACTGCCTGCCTGTGCCCCTGCCTGCCTGTTAAAACCTGCACAACAGGTTTTAACATGTGAAATACATCAGAGACAGACGCTCTCCCTCAGGAGAGGCCAGCTTTGGAGTTCAGACTTGACTGACAGCCACAAGCATGGCTGAAGAACAAAGGAAAAGAAGGACCATGGCTAATCTCTCTCAGGTAGCTGTAACTATAAATTTTCCTTTTCCAAAAAGAAGCTGCTGAAACACTTGACTGGTGAGAAAAGGAAAATAAAGATGTTTTTACTTCTCCAAAGTGCATGCTTTTTTCTATTTGTCATCCAGCTAGGAATTGTTGTTTGATCTTCTCTTTTTCCAGAGGGGACTGGGTAGACATCAGGAAGTCCACAATGCAAACAGGGCATTTTAGTCTTTGTAGATACCTGTCTTCACCATGGCTTCCATTATAACTTTGTCTTAAATTTGACTGCTCCTCTCATTCTTCATATGTGTCCTCCCATTCCCTTCTCTTCTCACCGGCTGTTACCAAAACTTCCATCTCCCTGCCTTCCCTCTGCTGGTATTCCTGCCCTGCCTTCCACAGTGATTTCCCTAGTCCTTTTTTGCTGTCCTTTTTACCTTTCCTTGTAGTTAGAGATATATTCTATCTATCTTTTTGCACTACAGGATTCTCCTTTTCTGCCAATACTCTTTTTCAGAGCCCTCTTTCCTTGGTTCCTCAACAACTTTCCCCCCCATTACCAAGTTCCTGTTCTCCCATCACACACCATGCATGTACCCTACTGCACAGTCCCACATTTAAATTGGAGGTGGACACATCTTTACACTACTTAAACCCACATGTACAGCTCTGTTAAAACATTTGTAAAGACCCATAATTGCATCTTTACTATTCCTACCTGCAAACAACCCACCCTCCCTTTTGCTTTGCTGAAATCACATGCTTTCTTCTTCTTTATCTGGCATCTTTACTGTTTTCTTCACATTCTCCCTTAAGATTCAATTTTTCCTCTTTGTGTCCTGTCCTCTCACGTAGTTTGGACTCCAAACTTCCTCTCTTCTCAAAATAAACCCAACTCAGGAAAAAAAAACCACACTCTTGAAATCCATATTTCTAATTGCCATTATATTGCATTTCTTCCCTGGGTCATGAAATTCATTGAACCCTCAGTTGTTACCCTAGTCTGCTATTATTTCCAGCTTCGGCCTGGATCTCTTCCAAGCTCCATTTTATTTTCACCAGTCTCCATGACCTGCTTTCAAATTTTCTAGCCTCATCTTGACTATATTCCAGGGCCTGAGCAAGCTTGTCATCTTTCTGCTGGTCTTGAACTGTCATATATGGCTTCACCGTCCTGTCCTGCCTCCTCCAGTCCTGCCAGGCTGCCTGCCCCACAGTATTTCATGGTGTTAGTCTCTCCCATTTCTCTTCTTCCTTTTCCCACTGACTATAGTGAGGGTAGTGGACAACCTTCTTGGTTTTCTCCTTCCCTCTCCAGCTTTCTGGGTGATCTGAGCCACACACAAGGCTTCAGCTTTCACACGTGTGTCCAGGTAATTTCATTTCTGCCCAGGCTCCTTTGCTCCAGTCCGGAATCTCAAACTCTCTCAAAACCTCTCCTTTATCTGTCAATGTTGACAAGCAGAGGGAAAGTTAGGGGAAATTAATGTAAGACAAAGCAGGCAGCAAATAGATGTAAAAAATGCTCTCTGTTCAGTCTCAGCTTCTTCAGTATCACAATGCTGATTAGAGTCTATGGGCCTTACTGGGACAGTGATGGGTACCTCCCACTCTTGTGGTTGAATAACAGCTTCTGACACAAGTGGGGAGAAAACCTGGGGTGAAAGTTAAGGATGGTTATGCATCCTGTCCCTTCTGAAGAGAAAAAAAATAGTTGTAATCTGAAATGCTGTTTGTACAACAGGATACACAAAGTGAAAATGCACATTGTGTCTTCCTTTTCCTTAGATTTAATCTAACACCAGAAAGGGAGAGAAAACAATTGATATGGGATACAAGTGAAAGCAACAGCAATCCTTGGTCTCTGCTACTACATTATGGCAATATATTGGTGAGAGATAAGGATTAGTTTATGGGCAGAGCATTCAATATATGAATTCTGACGCATCAGAATTCTGGTTGTGCTGAAAAGAGATGACGTTTGCCTGTGGCACATCAGCCTGACAGGCACTGGTGTGCTCCTCAGGCATGGCTCACAGCAGAACTGACAAAGTGGAAAACAATATTTTTCTTTATACAATAGAACCTTTTATTGTCAGGATTTTGGCAAGAATCTTCTGCAAAGCCCAGAATGGCAGCGAAAGACCAAAAGGGCAGCCCTATAGGATCAGTCTATAGGGATTGTTTGACATAAGCAAAAAATGTCCTGACATCTCTGCTCTTTTTTGACTGAAATACAGAAAATACTGATCAACAGGACAGAGGGTTCTTAAAAGAAGAAAAAAAGTCAAACATTATCCAGGTGTATCTACATGATATGCTTTTACCTCTCTTCTGGGAAAGAAGAAGAACCCCAAGGACTCATAGACTCCTAAAAATAAAGATTCTCCTACTTAAGTATGTTGGAGGCACCCTTTCCAAGAAGCTAGGAGGCAGCAGACACTATCTGGAGCTTAGGTAATATCCATTAACATTACAGATAAAAGGACTAGAAGGAAGGAAAGGCCACAGTTGAATATTCCACTTCTTGACTGGGTAACATTGATTCCCTCCACTTTTTTCTTCTTTAATGACTGCAGCTTTTCCCCTGTCTATTTTAGTGCTCAGGATGTCTGGTGCACTGTCATTTTGTAACCATTTCAATCATCTTTTTGCTTAGATTGTGGCCTTGTGAACACATACCAAGTTCAGAACTCATTCTGGATAAACCTCGGCACCATCTTCTCCCCTGGTTTTTGCTCCAGCATCAATGCTTCTTGAGCTTCCAACGCTCCTGAACAAACCCACACTTAGAAACAGCCTTCTCTCCAGACACTCTGAAATTTCTATGCAGTCTTGTATTTGCCTTTGTCTGGCCAGAGGTGACCCAGCACAGATTTCCAGGAGCAGCTGAAGAAGCTGCAGCCTGACCGGCAGCTCAGCTCATGCAGCATCTTCTCCTGTACCACAGGAGATGGTGACAACCACAGAGAGGCCATTCCTGCAGACACATGTTTGTGTGTTGGAGTCTACAGTGATTCAGCTGCTTGCTTTCATAAATGAGCTTACTGAATTAGTTAGCTTTATTTTAAATGATGCATGCCAGGTAAACCCACCAGTTTCAGTAAGGCCTAATGATAATAGTATTTTCCCTTTATTCCCTTAGCTTATTATTAGTAAAAAATGACATAATTTGCTGAGAGCATTTGGCCTAAAGTCCACAGATACAGTGCAGGGAATTTCAACCTGGATGGAAATTTTCCAAAGATAGATGAGCCTGAAAATGTGGTTTTATGGTGGAACCAGAATTTTAAACAACGTGACTAAGACATTGCTACAGTTATGAAGCCTGGACACCGCCACTCACACCAGGGGCAGTGTTTTAGGTGTACCTTGCTCAGCCATAGATAATTCCATCTGTGGCTCAAAATCAGTAGACCTACTTCCATGATCAGGCACTAAGCCAGGTAGTAAATACAGTAGAGAGAAAGGAAGGTAAACAACATTTACTTCCTTTGCACTGTATCGTGATCATCACTGTGGGACCGATTCTACAAGATGAAGATATCCCAGAGAAGGGTTGGGGAAGCCCATTGGAGGAGCAGAGCCTCATTTGACACAGGGAGCAGCAAACACTCTTTCCTAATTTGGCTTGAGTCACAGCTGTGATGCTCTAACTGCCCCATTCCTTGGGGTGCAGGTGATATTTGTGTGGATGTAGATTTTAACCTTTTTAATCTTTACTTTGTTTCCATTTTCAAAAGGCCACCAGATTATTTGTATGATTAGTCAACTTGAGTAGAACAAAGAGCAGGCAAAATGACAAGGAAAATCAAGGAATCATTGTAGGACCATGTCTGCCATCCTGTAACACTCTGTGATAGCAGAATATGGAGGAGGGAGATGCAGGGAAATATTGATTTCTGGTAAGTTTGCTGCATTCCACAACACTGGATTTCCCTTTGCAAAGGAAAGGAAAACACTAGTAAAGATAACTTCTCTCTTGCTAACCTTACTCTCTATCTCCTTAGTGCTAGTTTGAAGAAAGCAAGCTGCAGTGTGGAGGCTTTCCTGACACCAGGCTGAACATAGTCATGGTCACAACGGTACAGTGGCAGGTCTGCAAAGGAGAGAGGACTTTTCTGTGAAGGTCCCATTATGCAAGAGTTCCTTGCAAGGTATGTGCTGATAGTAGCCTACAAGGCTTTTTGGCAGTGTTTTATTTTTTTCAGTCTCTTTCTAGTGTAAGAACTGTATCTCTCTACCAATAGTAGATAACTGAAACATTTGTGCCCTATGCAACACCTCCAAAAAGACATCATCTCCTACATATTAGTTTTTTGCTAATTCCCATTGTCCACTTGCTTCTCATCTTTTCCCATTTTGATGTGTTTACGTGCCAGATACCTATCAGGGAATGGGATTTTCAGTCACTGCCATGCACCATGAATTGAGGGATGTGTGCCTAGCCTCTTGCCCTGGTCTGCCAACATCAGACAGGCTTTCCAAAACTGGGAATTTGAGTTCGACTACCAAAAGTGTGTAGGTACCATTCCTACATGCTTTTGGTAGACAGGCTGGAAAACACTGGCATTATGTGCATGCTAACAGCTCTGCCTCAGCCACACAGAAAAAGACTGGAGTTCATTGACAGGTGAAATGAAAGTGAAGCACATGCATTTGATAGTGGAGCAAAGGAAATAATGAAAGGAATATTAGCGTTCCCTCTGATTTATGGCGCTCAGAAATATATACGATCTCTGATTCATTAAGCATCTAAGTAACTACAGCTGCAGCCCTGCTCTGCCTGTTTTGGTCACCCTCAAAATATAACAACCAGTGCTGCAGTTGAGAGATCTGTCACTCAGACCTGCTGTAATGACTGAAATGGCCACAGGAAAGTGGGGACAAACACATTGTGCTTTGTGCAACAAGGAGGTGTGGAATCATTACCACCTCTTCTCAGCGCCAGTGGGTAACTGTGACTGCATTTGACCCAAATGCAAAGACCCACAAGATCATTCCTACAGTAAACTCAAGTTTCAATAGTGTTTATTCACATGCTGTCAACTCTTCTCCAACTTCAGTTTCTTTTCTAAGACCAATAGTTTTCAACTCCAAAGTGACAGGCAGCTAAAAATGAACAATATCCCTCAAAACAAAAGAATGCCTGAATCTGAGGCTCCCAGAGCAGTGGTGAATTTGTTGAACAGAAAACCATTAGGGTAGTCTAAATGCAGGTCTTTTAAGAAACTTCTGCAGGAGTTGTGATTTTTCTTTTTCTTTACAAATCAGGTAACTCTTACTGAGGTTTTACAAATGAAAATATGAAGCCACAGGCTGTCAAAACAGGAGAGCAGGAATGCATAACCCTAAATCATTTCTGTTTGGCTGATAAGTGCAACAACAGGATTTCTACCCTTCCTTTTTTTTTTTTTTCCCCCCACAACTCATAGCTTTACAAAGTAATTTAAATGCAGAGCTAACGCTGCCTCTGCCAGCATGTGGAATGATGAAGATGGATAAGAGAATGATGGAGTGTTGATGTACTGGAGATTTTTTTACAATCTTGAACATCCAGCAAAATGGTCCTATTGAGTAATGGCTCCAAACATTGCTCAATCCATATTCATTTAATTGTAAAGTTGACAGCTCTGTCTGCATGCACTGTAGTGCAAAGCCAGAATGTACACTACAAGCCAAAAAATGCTGGTGTCTTGCATGGAGCAGAATGGAGAAGTGAAGTTCCAGATTCCTACCAGCCTTGTATCTCTTGTTTTCAATGGGTTCTCAACATTTTCAATGAGCTTGAGCATTGACTTAAAAATATTGAACTTGCAGAGGTTGTTTACTTTAGGTTTCTATTAGCTGTTACAAGCTCGACAAAACGCACCTCATGCTACAGTTGCACACTTGTAACATGAAAAAGTAACAGTAGCCAAAGGGCTTTTTTTCTTCATCACCTCTCATTGAACTCACAGTGTCAAGTTAGCAACAGGACTGACAGCAAATAGCAGCCATTGTCACATACAGTGAAGTACACTCAACACACAGCACAGAAATGATGCCTCTGCTCTGTAATTCTGCATGTTATACATCAATGAGTGTTGCTTCAGCCAGCCCCATGGGGATACACAGGCTTTGGCTGAACAACAGGTGACAGTCCCTGCCATTTAATTTCATTTGCTTTGGATCGGATGTCTGATGAGAATTAGGGATTGTCTCATCCTCTCATATCATTCTTTCATTCTCCCCTTATGGGGAGGGACTTTTTATCAGGGATTGTAGTGGTAGGATGCAGAGTAATAGTTTTAAACTGGAAGAGGGTAGATTTAGATTAGACATTAGGAAGAAATTCTTCACCGTGAGGATGGAGAGACACTGGAACAGGTTGCCCAGGGAAGTTTGGATGCTCCCTCCCTGGAAGTGTTCAAGGCCAGGTTAGATGGGGCTTGGAGCAACCTGATCTAGTGGGAGGTGTCCCTGCTCATAGCAGGGGGGTTGGCACTTGATGATCTTTAAGGTCCTTTCCAACCCAAACCATTCTATAGTTCTACTAAACACAGACTATAATAACATCTCCACTCAGTCAGAAAAAGCCCACTGGATTCAGTTTCTTGTATCTGAGAAGTGCACAAAGGCAAATACATGAACTATAAGAGTATCAAAAAAAAGAGGCACATGCAACATATTTCTCAGCTTCTCCCAGCATCCAAGCGCTTTGAAGTGCTAGACTTTCCAGATGAGTATGTATTTGGTGTATCTCTTCCATGATCTTGTCCCATTTTCAGTTTAAATTCCTTATATTTCTTCTACTACTTAACACAGAACCAGCTCCTTTGGTTTGTCTTTCTCCAAACTCCTAGTAACTTAACCTCATGCCTCCTGATTCCTCATAGGGAAGGAAAACAATCAGCCCATCACTATCCATCCCTCCTCCACCAAGCCTCTTGCATTTTTACAGACCTCTCTCATATTGCCCTTCAGCTGCCTGTTTCCCAGGCTGACAAGTCCTTTCTCACATAGCTTTGTTGATTTCCCTCCTCTCAACCCCTTCCAGTCCCGCAAACCCCTTCTGAATGGAGGGAGATCAGAACAGCACATAGCATTAAAAATGTACATGAACCATGGACTTATGTCAGTGGCATGGTGATGTTCTCCCCTCCCTGTCCCCTCTCTAACCCATCTGTGATGTAGGACATGTTTTGAAATCTTCCATCCTGTGATTCCCCCCATAGTTGTGTCACAGTGTGCAAAGCAGTGAACATTTCTACTTGAAGTTCAGTGCTTCTTTCTCCAGCACAAATACTGTCAGCCCTTTGGTAATGTGGCTGAGGCAAGGACTGCCTTACTCTGTTGCTCAGGGCAGTTCACTTTCAGGCTACTGCCCTATAAACAGTATTTCCACACTTCAGCACTTTAATGGTACGCAGGTCAAACAGAGTTCATGAAGCATCCAACTTACCACTTTACAAAGCCTTTCCTGCATTCCCTGCTCAAAATACACCATGATAAAAAGATTTTACAGCTATTTTCTGGAAACTTGTCATGGCGTCAATGTTCAAAACCTCACAGAGCAATTCAGGGGCTCTGCTCAGGGCTGCCAGAAGTGGGCTTGCTATTGAGGGCCACATAACAGTATCTCTCTCTGGCAATGCAAAGCTGCCTGGCTCCCTTGACTGCACCAGGGTCTGGCAGTCTGAGCTGCTCACTCTACTCAGCCTTGCACTGGATGCCCAAAAAGACATCAGGCCCCCAGGAAGCAATGCAAAGCAACCCTTAGCTGAGCAAAGTGCCTCCCTCCACCAAGACCACTGTGGGAAGTTCAAGTAAGCCAAGCTCTGAGCTCTTGTAAGCAGCAGTGCCCTGTTGTCATCCTGCTATAAACTGCCTGTAAAGCATTTTAAATAAAAAATGAATGATGGTGTTAGTGCTCTGCGTGAGCAATTCTGTGGACTCAGCACTCTAATGAATCACCTGCATGCAGAGTGAGGGCAATGTTTAGGAAGTGGACAGAGGTTTGTAGATTGCAGAGAGAAAGAGGTTTTCTGAGGTATGAAAGAGCACAAAATCTCTTTCTGGGAATGAAAGAGGGGAAGGGGGAAAACAGAAAGAATAATTATAGGCCTTACATCTCTTTGATAAAGGAGGAGGTTTGCAATATTTCAGCCATACTTGCATTAATTAGAAACATATTGGTAGCAGAGAATTGAAGCAGGTTTGTAACTAAACAGTCAATGTAGGCATCATAGCATGAAATCACACTACAAGCCTCAAAATGTATTTTGCTAATCGTGCATTAAATCTCAATCTCAAGTTTTGCAAGCCATTAAAACTGCAGAGAAACTTTCCACTACAGTCAAGTAAAACAGGAGCAACACAGTTTCTGTGCTTGCAGAAAAAACCCCTGGAGACATAATCAGCTCAGAAATGAACAAATGCTTCTCCTCCCTTTTTCAGTCTCATATTTGTAGTTTTATTTTCATACAAATATAACTCCTATAAAAAACGTTGGACTGGAAGAGCCAGAAACAGAGATCAGAAGTAATTAAACGTTGGTTTCAGCTTTGCAGGATCTATGTATTAACCCCTCTCAAAAGTCATTTGACCTGACTTGAAGTAACAACGTCTCAGACTGAAGTAACTCAAATTTCCAGCTTTTGTAAACCTTGCTTTCTCTTCTGAAATTACTGATGTTCCCTTAGTGCAGATGGTCCAGAGAGCCAGGAAAAAAATGTGATGTTGGTTCTCACTAGATTTCTAGTCAAAGGAAAGTATTTTGTCCTTTGGATAAAAATTCAGCCACTGTGCTACTGAGTTATCTCTGCCTTTGCTTTTGTAGAGACTCAGCAGAACTGGGTACAGTTTACAAACTGTACTGGGTGAATTGGTCTCAGAGATCAAGGTTATTCCCTTTTAAAATGTACCTGATGCCTACTCCTGGATGTGTATGTGTGGCTGAATTTTTCCAAGCTCTGAACATCCAACAGCTTCTGCAGAGCTGAGGGGTCTAACTTTTTAGACACCCATTCCTGAAGGCTTTTGCCAGGAATCTATTTCACACCCACCTCCATCACCTTCCGTTAGCAAGTGTGAGAACCTGACATGTAAATGACAATGGAGCTGAGCTGTGGCTAAAGTCGTTCCTTTAATTCACTGACATTTCTGGGACAGTGAAACTAAAAATGTCTGAGCATTCAGAAGAGCTTTTGTTCCATACACTAATAGTTCCCCTTGTTCTGCTTATGCAACTGTCATCGTTTATTCTGATTCCCAACCCAACAGTTTTGGGTGTAAAACAGATACCAGGGATAGTGAGGCTCACCATGGCTGCCTTTTTTCCTGCTCTTAAAATAAAAACAAATATATGCACTGGCTTCAGCCCCTCCAGTGCTCACCTCCCCAAACCAAGTACTCATTTCTGTTGATACCATGCAGACAAGGCCATCAGTTTTTTGCCGTGAGCCTGTCACAGCAGAGAGGGGAGCTGAAGAGCAGGTGCCCCCTGCCAGCAGCCTCTCCACCTCGCTGCTTGCAGCACTCACGGGTCTTGCTGCAGTGATTCATCTGAGTCATCTGCCACTGTGCCCACTGCTGCATGTGGAAATGAGCTGACCTCTGTGGGGTTCAGGTCCTGTGATCCTACAGATTTAACTGAAGCGAAGAAAATCCAAACTCCAAACTACAGCTATGAACTGCTCTCCCAAAGCCCAGCTGTATGGCCTTGCCTATAAATGCAAAAAAGTTCCAAGACTTCCATGCAAAAGGAGAATATTGCAGGAAATGCTTTAAGAAATTTATGGCTTGTAGAAGAAAAGGAAAAAAAGAACCCAAAGGTGTAACTTATGTAATCCTTTAAATCTTGCTTATGCTACAGGCACAGTGAAATAGGTGGGCAAGTTGTAACAGGAGGTAATGTTTTGTTTGGAAAAGGCAGGGGGTTTACAATTTATTTACCTCCCCACATATGGGAATCATGTAATTACAGGTTCTGTGCAGGAATACTTTTTCCTGTCCTTTGGGCTTATCCTGGAGCTGCTAACCAGGGAAGCTGTTTGTCTCTTTTACTTAAATGTGAGAGTCACTTTCTACCAGTGCTCTCAGGCTTAAGGGCCTGGACTTTGGCTTTACAGAACCTCTCAGCATCCGTAATTCCCTGACGTTTCTGTTGATAACACTATGTGCTTTACCCTGGACTAGGACATTTTATTCAAGGCATGGCTTCACCCTGCACATAAACCCTCTCCCTTCCTTGCTGAAACAGATGTCCCACCACCCAGTTCCTGGGCTCTCAGAGAATGTGCCTGCAGTGTGGCAGGGATGTGGACAGATCTCCTGGGCACCCCAGCATTGCTGCCCAGCCTCAGCATGGGATGCAATGCCTGTGCTGGACCATGGATGAGGAGTGGCCCAGGGCACCCCCAGTGAGCCATGGCCACTCAGTTGATATGCCTTCCCAAGCCAAGCACTATAGTATTACTTTGTGCATCTGCTTTACCAGCCACAGTCACAAGCTTTTGCCCTTCATCCCAGAAATTCAAGAAACAAGATCTCTTACTGAACATGCTTTACTGCAGCTTTAATTTACACCACACATTTTAAAATGAGAGAAAACTCAACATTTCTCTCTTTGTCTCAGTCACTTGAATATGTTAAACTGAAAATATTCCCTGATGTGGACCAGCCCAGAGCAAATCAGAGGCAGGCTGACCTGTGGAGTATGGCTGGCTCTGAGCCAGCTCTGCCTGCACTGTGGAGTCTCCCCAGAGACCTCACAACTTCCCACTGGATGTCACACAGCTGCAGAAGCAGCTCTGTGGCTTTCTCAAAGATAGCTTAAGCTTTAATTGTCAATTACCATGGAACTTTTTTTCCTAGCCATGTTTGATTGTGTGGTGGGAATCTGCTATTCATTAAGCATTGGATGTATCTTTCAGCACATGTTGCCTACGACTGTAGGTAATTCAGCACCCATCCCTGCTCCCACTGATTAAAAAAATCTCAGATTTATTAGCAATTTTGGATTCCTTCTCAAAGGGGTGAGAAAGGTTTCACTCAGTACGCATAGGAGAGAGTCAGTAAAGAAGCTGTATCTGCAGCTCTTAAGGCAATATATATGTCATGCCAAAAGCACTGATAAATATAATTGACTTCAAATTGAAGAAGTTTTGCTATTCCATTTCATGTACTGTACCACATCCAGATGAGCATGACCAGCAACTCAGATGACCTGCAAGGACTTTGTAAAGGCATGTCCCCAGATGCATCTAAGGAGACTAGAGGAGGGAATTAGAGGCATAGGATCACTGCAGTGGGAGGAAGCATGATACGGGATCTGGGTTAGGAGTCTACAGGGATATACAGAGATATACTTTATTTATATTACTGAAGCACACGGCCATTATTGTTCTCTATCACTGAGTGAGGGGGTAACTTGCAGACAACCTCCAGGGAATGCACATGAGAATAATGGGAGGAGTATGTATATTTAGAAAGTGACCTGGAAAAACATAATTCATGGTCTCTGTTGTGCTGAAAGTGAATTGAACCAATGTAAATGCTTGTCCTCTCTTCCTTACTGCAGATCAAGTGAATGCTTATCTCATAGGGGCTGTTTCGGAGACCTGTACAGTTGCACAATTCCAATTAAAAGCTCCAAGCTCATAACTTGCTTGTGCAGATCCCTCCAACAACCCTGACACAAGAGGTTGGTGTCTGGGTCATGTGAAATTTCATACCCATTACCCTTTTTGCCCAAACGGTACTAGTTAAAGCTCCCATTAATTGGGTGCCACCACCCTACCTTTGACAAAGGGTGTCAAAAGATGTGCCCTGCTCCAGAGAATGGCTGCATTGTGCACCAAGGACTGCTCCAGGAGTTCCCCAGTTGACACCATCCCATCAGCCAACATCCGAGGAAAGTGCTTATAGGATAACACAACACTTTGTTTGCAAATTATGTGTAAAGATGCAAAAAAAATTGTTTTATTCTGCCATGGGAAAATGTTAGACATTTACTTGCAATGTTGGAAACCATTACCAAAGAAAAACAAAAACACAAAGAAAAAGAAAAAGAAAAGAGAAATAAAAGAACCCTGTACAGTATTGGTCACTTCCCACTTCAACTTACAGCTTCCCCTTGTAAAAGGTGTCTACTCTTTTTTGAGGGTAAGGGGAAGCAGGCAGCAAATGCAGACCCAGGGGCTCTAATTCCCTTTCCTCTACCTTCCCAGGTTGGATTAATCTGTATTATTTCTCTTTTCCTTATGAGCACCCACCTTCTTAGTCCCTTTGACCCAGTACAAGAGCACTGTATAGTGAAGAGAGAGCAGGTTCCCATCTGGTAGAAATTAACCTTTCATTTAGGTCTCCTATTTGGTGTATCTTCACTGTTTGCTTTTATTTTCCTGTTTAGCTTTTGAAAAACATTGTGCAAAACCTTCAAAATCACAAAACGTGGGAAACACGCAATTTATCATCATTTTAGCAGGCTCAAAATATTATTGCAAAAAATCATAGTATCTGGTGCATACATGCATATGAAGTATAGATTTTTCCAATCTGAAAACTTTTTATTTCTCCACTAGGTTAGCAATGATGGAAATTCAGAAGTTACAATCAAGAACTGCATTTCAAGATTAATACACAGGTAGCTATATAGCATGTAATGTGATCTATGATAAAAAAAAATAGATTGAACTTACAAGGAATAAATCATGCCAGAAGTCTGACTGTTGTGCTCAATTGAATTATGAAAATAAATGGAAAATAGGAATAAGGTAGATGAGTTATTTTGATTTTGCAAAGCATGTGAAAAAAGTAGTGGAAAATCTACAAAAATATTATATCAAGATTGTCTAGAAGATGAACAAATGGTCTACAAAGAGATTTAGGAGCTGTAACAAGGGATAACAAATGGTTTTCATTATAAAACTTGTGATGAGATACAGAAAAATATACTGTTAGATATCAAAATATTTCTAAGACGCATGACTCCTTTAAAATTGTAGATTGTGATCCTCTTTAGGGAGCAAAACCAAAGAAAATCTCAGGAGACACTTTTGAATCTTTAGGCACAATAATCACATTTCAAATCCAATGGGAACTGAGCTGGCTTTGAGAAAGGAAATACAAGTTCAAAAGTAATCAGAAAGTCAGTTTAATTTCCTAGGTCTTTTGGAAAGCTCTGTAAATATTGCCTTTTAAGGGATTTTCTTTGGTGATCCAGAAAAACCATGCAAGGCTGAGATGACAATGTAATGAGGACCAGAAAGATAAGAGCATAAATATTAACCAAATGAAATCTACCTGGGAAAAAAAAAAAAAAAAGGTTGCTTAAAAGTAGAAGGATAGGAAACTATAAACTATACACAGAGCACAGTGAACTAAAGCAGGAAAAGACTGGAGTGAGCTGGGAATGAGCAGGCAGGTGCACACAGCTTGGGGTGGGCTGGGGCCAAGCAAGCAGGCACAAACAGCTTGCAGTGAGCTGGGGCTGTGCACACGAGCTGTCCAGCTCTGAAACTCAGTATTTTAACGGTATCCAGAAGCACAATGAAGGCCTGGAAAGAGCAACAGAGGCAAGAATTTAGAGAGATTAAATAAAAACTACATAAAAGGAGCCAAAACATAAGGTGGTTGAATAACAGAGGGTCTCCACTTCCATTGGCCAACCATCTAACCCAGTTCACATCTTCCAGGAACAAGCACCCTTTTTCCCCTTTTTTTTAGTATGTTTATGTCCAGGCTACAAATATTTCCCTTATACCACTTGAGAAGAGTTTGAATGCTTTTACTTGCTTTTCTTGCCCATAACGAGGGCATGCAGAAAAACAAAACAGAGAAAGTTGACTAAATCTTCCCAAAATTCAAGACACGCTTCATCTGAGAAGAGGGCAAGGTTCTCACTCTATTTTTATTTTAGTTAGAAACATCTGTTCACCCTTAATTGTGATCCTGATAAAAACAGACAAGCATGACCTGTTAAACACAATTGGCCCTATAGTATTTTCCAGGTCCTGCAATTAAGAATATGTCAAACAGTGGGATATTGGTGCCTGAAGAGGAGATGAAAACAATATATCAACACAGTAGGTGACTGCCTATAGGCTGATTTGATTTACTGAATCGAGAGGATGGCACTTGTCAAAACTTGTTCACAATTAGAGTAACTTCTACTCAAATCATCAGAAAAATGTCCCATTCAAGACAAAGAATGCTCCTGAGGCACAGACATAAAAATAATGCTTGTTATCTACCAGCATGCTGTCATGGGGTTTGGAGTTAAGTTAGAGCCTTATCAGCACTAGGAAGGAGTATTTAGTTTTAGGAGAGAGGCAACAGCGTCGTTCACATTTATAACTGCATGGATGTGAGGAGAGTGGAGAAGTTCTGCAGGAGCACAGTAATAGAATTATAGAATGGTTTTGCTTGGAAGGGACCTTTAAAGGTCACGTAGTCCAACCCCCCCTGCAGTGAGTAGTGAGATCTTCAACTAGATCAGGTTGTTCAGAGTCTCATCCAACCAGTTTGAATGTTTTGGGAATGTTTTCAGGAATGGGACTTATACCACCTCTCTGGGCAACCTGTTCCAGTGTTCCACCACCCTCATTGTAAAAAAATTTCTGACTTATATCTGGTCTAAATCTACCCTCTTTTAGTTTAAAACTATTACGCCTTGTCCTATTGCAACGGGTCTTGCTAAAAAGTTTGTCCCCATCTTTCTTATAGACTCCCTTTAAGTATTGAAAATCTGCAATTAAGGTCTCTCTGAAGCCTTCTTTTTTCCAGGCTGAACAACCTCAACTCTCTCCACCTTCTTTTAGAAGAGGAGAAGACTGGGAAGACTGAAGAAACCAAAGACTGTCTGAAAGGTCAGATCATCTGGATGGGATACCTGGTGAGCACAGGACTCAGACTGGCCTTACCAATTCAAAGCCATCTTGAAAGAAAAACTGTCTCTCCTTTTTTTCAGTTCTGCTTATATTTATATCCATTTTAGCCACCTTTTCATACAGAAAGAGTGGCTGTAATTAATGCATTAATGCATTAGGTATATTATATTAGCTCTGTACAGGTTTTTATTGGCATTTATGGACACTGGAAGAATGGCATGCCATGTTCTATCTCCTGCGTATCAATAGTCAGCATTTGCTCAGACCGTTTTTCTCAAATCCCATTTCAGCCCCTGGATACAAACACAATCTGCTGGGAGACCTTTTGCTCACCCCTATGACCACAGTCCCTCTGAATGGTGTATCTCAAAGTGTCTCCAACTGCTGCAGCAGACCACAGATGGAATTTGCCCGCCTGCATGTCATGAATCAGCTTCAGAGCCAAACTGATGTCTTGTCATATCTTTTTTCCCCCTACTTGCAGAAAGCATGATCTTAAGTATCCATCTCATCCTGTCCTCCCTAAACTGAATAGGCTACTAAATAACCTCTTCTGCTCCCCGTCCCATTGCAAACTGCTGGTAATTCTCTGCAGAGACTTGGAAAGTTTGTCTGGATGCAGCTAGGAAGGTACCTTCACCTATGGCAAATGCCATGAATCTCATTTGAGACCTGCTTGAAGGCATGAGCAGTACTTGGTGGGACATGAGGGTTGTTTTTTTTTCCATTTTCTATGAAACACAGAAAATGCTTTCCAGATGTAGCTGTTTACTTTCTTTTGGAAACACACGTGTATTCAGCTGAAGGAGAAAAGTGGTACTTGAATGAGTAACGGGGAGCTTGAGCTGTCCTGAGTTATGTACCACATACAGAAGTTGCTCAGGCATTTATCAGCCAGCCATTTAAAATAGCTCATTGTTCAAATGGATATTGTGTATATGGTAGTTACTCATCAGCCTTTCTTGAAAACAGCAAGATGAGCTGTGCAATAACTTCAGAAAGTCTCAAATGTCCATTAGCAAAGGAAAAGTAGATTCTGTGTGTAGCAATGCAATTGCCAGCTGTTTTTCTAATAAATAAAAAATATTGGAATACATTTGGAAAATTGTCAAAGAAAGCCTATTCATAAAAATAATCACTAGGAAATATACTTGGAAAATAAAGCTATATTTTTGCTACCAAGTGCAGCGTGCCATTTTCAAATCCTTGATGTCCTCTGGCACAGCATGGCCCGTGTCTGTGCTGACACCTCTGATCCAGGTGTGTGCATCTAACCCTCCTTTTGGGAATGATCCTCAGACTATATTGACACCCCAGACAAGCAACATGACATCACATACTCTGTGTATGAAAAAAATATAATCTAAGAATTATGTGTAGAAAAATACTTTTCTGATAGTTTTTTTAGATTATATAAATGCAATTATCAAGAAGAAAGTTAAACTACATCCATTCCTCAGTGACAACTGGCATATTTCTATGCTAAAACGATGCCTGATTCCTTTATTTATTCTTTCTCCAAGTCTTCATAAATTTCTTTTAGGTCCACCAGGTCCTAAGCTTTGAGTATTAATATATAGCAGTTCAATAATGAAATTATTTACGGGATGATTAATATGAATCAAACACTTATATATTCTACTGTTAATGTCAATATATATAACAAGACTTAAATGTTTCATGGGGCTTGAAGACGTGCACATCTACCTACAACTATGTAGTTGTAGACATGTGCATAGATATGATGGCAATATTCACAATAAACTGAGAATATAAGACTAATATTTTATAGAACCAAGGGACACATTAAATAATTTTGGCTTATTTTTCAAACAGCTGTTAATAAGAAGTATTTAATTTGTTAATTAAAAATATCCCACTAATTACAGCTGCAGCTTCCTACCCTAATTGAAACAGATAATTAATTATTCAAATGTGAAAATCACTGCCATGGTCATTCAGGAACACAGAAGGGTGCAATGTCACTACTGCTGATGTTTTTGCAGTTGCCTTTGACGAAAAAGATGAATGACTCTGCTTCCTGGCAAATTCATTCCCATCTGGTAACAAACACAGGACTTGATAACTGCAGTTCAACTGCTGCTGCTATCTCCCCTGACCAGGGCTCTCCCCAACTCCTGCACCTGCCTGGGCAACTCAGGAAACTATTTCAAATATGCAACAGCACTAGCCTGGTTTTAAACAAAACATAAGAATTTGCATATGGGTAAATCTTCTACTAGTTTATTGTCTACTGGAGGAAAGGAGTGCTCTTCAGACTCAGTCTAAGTGGTACAGTTAGGAGAAGCCACTGGAAAATAATTGATTGGTGAATAAATACTAGGCAGTAATCAAAATATTTTTTGTATTTCACGTGAGATCACATCCTCACCCATGAAGTCTGACATATGGTGAGGTGTGGTGTTTTGTTTTGTTGTTTTTTTTTTAAATGCAATCAAAACAGAGGAGACTTAAAGACCAAAACTGTCAGTATTTTAGATGTTATCAAAGATGAGGGGAAGCTTCCTTTGGGGATATAGGGTAACAGTTGAGATGCATGTAATCCATTGTCATTCATGTCATTTGTGACAGGTTCTGTTTCTTTGAAGATGAAGCAAGAAAAAAACACAGAAAAAGAGAAGAACAAAAAATGCATCTTCACATTGGACAACTTGTCTTACCAGAGGAACACTCCCTGCTGGAGGAAGACAAGCCCAGGACTCAGCCTGCCATCCCTTCTGGGCCCAGGCAAGCTCATGTCAGCCCTGGGACATGTAAAAAGACTTTGTTTTTGGCATGTGCCCCAGTCATAAGATTCACTGCAGTGTTGCAAAAGATACAGATGGCTCAGACACACCTTTTGAAAGAGAAACCAAAAGCAGAGAAGGAGATTTGGGTCTTGGATAACAAAAGGAACTGGAGACTCATTTGATAAACTGTTTTGAAGCTTTCACTCCCAACTTGATAACTGTTACCTAGAACCTTCTCTGGCTCTGAGAAGTCTCTTAAACAGGCTTTCTGAAGGGAAGGGAGACCCCATGACATGGCTGATCAAGAAATCATGATTTCTCTGCTCACTCTTTTTGGGGTCAGCTCAGGCAGGATGAGTTTCCCCTTTGTGCTGAGTCACTATTTAACTCTGTGTTTATTAATTTCTGGCTCCACACTCCTGTTTATCAAACAAGTTGCCAAGTTCAGTGAAGAAGTTTTTCTTCTTTGGATTAATTATTTCTTATTTATTTAACTTATGCTGAAATGTATAAACCATTTAACAAAATGGGCAGTACTACTTTTTCAAGTTAAAGGGTCTCCATCCAATCAATGACCCAAACCAATTAATCACAAGGAAGAAAACATTACCTAGAACTCTGCTTGTGGCTTGGATGATTGCTTCTTACCAAAGAAACACAAACGTGGGCAAACAAAATTCTCAGTCTTTTTCTGTTTATTCCAGGATCAAAAGCTTTTGTTTGTTACTTGTGGCTATCTCCTTTCCTTTTCTCTGGCACCTGGCAGAGCACTCTTAAAAAGTGGAGGTCCCATTCTAAGGTAGGAAATATACTGGGTAAAAGAAATGCTAAAAAATTTCAGCTGCATTTAAGAATTTTGTTTTGCAGATGTGCTTACTAAAATTCAGGGAGGAGAGTAAATAATTATAAAGTAATTACATCATATACTCTGAGATGGCCAAGCTGGAATACCTTAATAAGTTATACAGCAGCACAACCAGCCAGATGGGAACTTCTACTAAAAGTCCAGGTCTTGAGAGGCAAGTCAAGGCACAGCCATAAGATGAATCCTCACACAAAGAGGGTGTTGTGTGGTTCCTAAAAATTATCTTACAGGAAGTGCCATTTCATCACTGAATGGCTATTTTGCCTGCTACTGTTCACTTTAATTAGTTGAATCTATTACTGCAGTACTGTTATGGGAATTTTTATCTTAAAAAGGTGGTTATGAGTCACCTGGTCGATTTAGCACAAATGGAAAATCACTGGAGGCTTTCTGAATTGGGTAATGTCTTCCTTAATTCAGACCTCAATTAAGCAGGCAAAGCGTTCCTTCTTTTAGGAAAGCTTAGGCACAGGTGGAAGAAAGAAACATGGTTTAGGTAGGAAATTCCAGCCCAGAAATTGTATTGCTGATCTGGAGTTTAACAGGGAAATCTGATCAGTTGGGAATGATTTGGTTTATATACTGAAAATTAAAAGAAAGGTTCAATTTAATCTTCAGAGAGAAGGTCAGCCTCCACCTAGCAGAGCACAGGTTTGGGCACTCAGCCTGCCCACTCATCCAGGCTTGGAGGGAGCTGCCAACAGGGTCTTCTGGACTGTCCAAAAGTCCTACCAGGAGAGTTCCTGCTCATTACTGGGCTATGCTGTTGGGAAGCGGGGTGGGAGTTCAGACAGTCATCCTGCCTCAAGCTGGTCCATTGTGCCAAACCAGCCCGTTGCCTCTCCTGCATGGGGAAGTAGCTGGGAACACACAGGGAATCATGGCCAGGTGCTCCAGCTTGTGCATGCCCACAGCTGCACTGATTGCAGCCACAGGACAGGGAAATTCATCCTTCTGCATAAAGCCAGAAAAACAGCTCTAACAGTGCTCCTGTGATTCCTTTCCCTGTTTTCAATCCTCTGACATCTCACTGTCAGCCAGCATAAAGGCAAAGCCAGTGTCACCCTGCATTAGCTCTGCCTGCACCAGCAGCCACGACCTTCCAGCTCTGCAGTGTTGGTTTGCAGGCTCTCCTGGGAGCAGCTCTCACCATGCCCTCACCTCCATCACTGCTGCCTTTGGACAACTCAGAGCAGGGGACATCATAGAAGAAGCTTCATGTCTTCCGTGCAGAGGCATGGAAGTGTTCATAATGTGCTCTCTTCGATTAAGCAAAAGCTTTTAAAAATATTTTTTGAAGCGTAGGGATTTGTCTTCTATTTGGGCTGTGTTAAGGCTGTAGATGCCCAAATGAAATGCTCTGAGTACAACCAGAGTTTAATCACATTTTGACTGAGATATTTAAGCAATATTTTCTCACTATTTTTGGGAAGCTTTATGAAACTTGCTACCTTTAAGGATCCACTTACAAAATTAACTTTATTTTGCTTCTTAATGTCTTTGTTACTTGGATGGAATGATACTGTCTATAAAATGTATTGACTGTTGCTATTTGCAAGCAGGGCACAGAGAAAGTATGGAAAAATGTCTTCTGGAGGTGCAAGAAGAGAACTAGCAATAATCTGGTCTGCCAGATTAGCAGAAAAATACCTTGCAGTTGAGAAGCCAACCTTAGAAATCTGTTCTGGTTCTGCCAAAAAGTCGGCTGGATGTCAAACAAGGCTAAGACCAAGACTCGGAAAGCAATTAATCCTTGACAGTTATCTTTCAGGAAGCATGTTTCCTAATGTCACCTTTGCATTTGGGTTGGTTTCCAAAAAGATTCAGTTATATTTTCATATATTTTTGCCCTTGGAAAATGCTAAAACACAGTCTCACAAGAGCTGCAGAACATGGCCCCAGTTCCATTTTGAAGAAGAGACTCTGAGTAGCCACAGTGCAAATCTTTGACTGAGGAACAACTTTGATACCACTACCCTCAGGGGGGATATTGCATTCCCACAGCATTCATTAGGTGTAATGGAAGTGGAAATGTTGGTTAGAAAGAATGTAGAGATTAAAATAGCATGTGAGAATAGGGGGGTTATTTTTACACTCTGGTGCACATGGAGTGCCCATTAATTTTAATAGGAGCTTTGCATTGTAATTATTAATGGAAGAACGTGTCCTGTCGTATTCTTTTATGGGACTCTGGCCAGATTCAGTGACATTGCAAAGAAGGCTAAAAGTACTGTCAGCATAGGGGAAATGGAGAAAGTAAGAATGGTGTGGCTGTGGTAAAGAAGCTCCTATAATTTAAAATGAGAATACTTAAGAAATGAGACTAGGGTTGGAGTCAGATGTGAGGCAGTCTCTGATAAGACATTGACCAAAGGAGAGAAGGTCAGGGAAGGGGACTCTGCTGCTGTGAGTTACTGTGGAAAGCCCCAGCAACTTTTCTAGATACATCAGAGTAATACACCTGAAGAGATCACCCAGCTATTGAAACACTTAAACATTTCAGGTTGCCCTCAACTTGAGTATCTGGCTGTGTTCATTTGACATCAAGGCTGCTGAAAATATTCAGAAACATTCAAGTGGAGGATTAATGGGTGCACTGGGATGCAGTGCACAGATACCATGATGCATGTTGTGTGGCACAAACCAGGTCTCTATATAGGACTGCTGGGTGAGTTAGCAGAGTCTCAGGAGGCCAAACTCTGCCCTCCTCCTCCAAAGCCAGGAGATGTTCTCAGCTACCATGTTGGGAAGCTATCTCACTCTGCTTTTGCTACATGTCCTGTGTATTTCTATTACAGCTAATATTTCTGGAGTACCATGATTGAATGGTCAGGGACTATGAGCTTACACAGCTACATGCAAAAACCATCCCAAAAAGCCAAAGATATGAAATGAGTATAGACAAAGTGATTTGAAGTACAAGTCAGCCAAGACATCAGGCTGTAGTCATACCACACTGCTAACATAACCATTGTCAATTGGCTTTCCTAGATATTATGAAACATCAACACTTACATAAGTTTAGAATCTGGTTTTTACTTAGTGAAGCTATTTTTCATTAAATTAAACGCTTACAAACATCAGTTTAATTTTCCTTCATTACAGACATTTCTCTTACTATAACAAAGACCTAAAGGAATATTAAAACTAAATTATTTCTAAAATCCTGGCCTTTTTACACCTGTTAACATTGGCTTTTCTGATTCAGAGTGTAGAAGTTAAGATTTATTGAGTGACATCTGGTTAATTAAATGTCTATTTCCTATGGCAGGTTAAAAGAATCATAATGCAGAAAGTCAACATTGAGAGAGTAATTAAAGTGCACCTAAAAAGCAGAACTAACCTTATAGTTCACTGTAATTAGAAACAAAATGGGAACAATATGTTTAGAGAATTACCTCCTTTATTAAGTTGCCATCGACAGAAACCTGTTTATGTATTGGAAATCTCATTTTGCAAGCTTCCATTTCACTTTTATCCATCTGTGCACCTTAATACCTCAACATGGATGGCTATCTCAGGAGTAAGTAGAGCTCATTTCTGTTTTCAAGACATATGCTAGTTCAGGGACACTGCAGTTCCTTGGGAGTGCAGCACCTCTTTCTAGGGTTTCAGTACGTTTGCTTTGCCAGCATTGGCTCTAGATTTAGAAAGTTAACAATAGTATTGCAGTTGTTGGTAAATGCCTGTTAGAAAGTGTAAAGCTAGCATGTCACCAAAATGTACAGTGGCTTTTCCCCTGGGTTTCTATCAGGTTGTGTTTGCAAAGCCTCAGCTGTGTTTTCTGAACAGCAAATTTCCAAGTGCATCTGGGTGAGAGAGGGAAGGGGATTTGGGGTAGTAGGAAAGAAAGGAGGTCAAGCTGGTCAGGAAATTTGCTGTGGTGTGATAAAGCAATTGTACCTCTAAATTAAATAGAAACAGGTGATCTGTACAGGCAACAGGGCCTCGGCCCTATTCAGTTTTAAGGTGTGGAGGTGGCCATCTAGCCCTTTCATATTTGGTCTCATCACCCACCTGAGCCCTTCACTCAGAGCAGTGTCCCTGCTCACCTCTTCCCTCAGCTATCACCTTCCTGCTAGCCCAGGGCACCAAATCTTCTGCCAGGGAAAGGAATCTGGACCCTCCTTCTCACTATAGCTGACCTGAAGGAACACAAAATCTTCAGCTGTGATCCACCAAAGTGCAAGGAGTGACCAAAGTGAAGTTGGTCCAAGCATTCTGAGTCAGAGATGGTTTGTAATGTGGAAGAAGTGGCCAGTGGTTAAATCATGTTTAAAAGCTTTATGCTTCAAAGCTTCATGTTTAGAGAACTACTGTTTAAAGTCTAAAAAAACCCAATTTTAAAAAAAATCACCTAAATCTAAAATCCATTAAACAGTCTCAAGGAAAACTGCGAGCTACTTTGATTTTTTTTTCATCAATGAAGATAAATTTATTATAGATGTTTGCTTTGAGCCTTCTACTTAGACTAAGTCTAATAGACTCATAATTCTCTTTGGCTCATCAGGCTGGTTACAAAAGGAACAATTACAGTGTCTAATATTAAGGCTTTAAGAAATGAGGAGCATTTATATATACATTTATATATACAAACTGCATTTTTATTCCAATGAATGAGAAGAATTTTCTTTTATTCATAAAGAACATTATTATAGCAAGCAAGATAATACAAGGCAGAGCTTTATATGTGCACATGGTGTACAGCAACCTGGAAAAGTGGATGTGATCAGGACTGGCACAGGATTGCTGGCAAGATCTCCCATCTGGTATGTCTGCTGCAGGCACAGTGATGACTGCAGGGTAGGAACACAAGGACCATCAACTTCTGAACTCTGAGCTGCATCTGGAAGAGGAGAAATGAGGTAAATACAAACCACCCAATGGCCCACATGGATGTAACTCCAGTGCCTACCGAATAATGAAAAACCCTCAAGCTGAAGACAGGCAAAGTGGAGACATTTTCCCTACCCAGCTACTGCCACCATGGCATATGTTTGCTCACAAGAGCTCCAAGGATTCAGACACCATATTTTGCTTCAGGAGAGCACACATGCCTTTATTTTTACCCTTTAATACCTTTTCAAATTGGCTCATTCCCTCTCCAAGGAGCTTTTTAGAAGTCTTTGTGAAATGTTCTCCCATTGGGCCTCCGGTGTCAACTTGTCATGACCCTAAACTCATCTGAACCAAAGGCTTTCTTATGTAAAATAATGCCATGTGATTAATTTTGTATTACTCGCCTCAGCTCATTTTTCCAGGTTGGCTTTCTCCTTGATAAATACCAGCTTCAGGTTTTCCATGATCTGTCTTTTGTGATTAAAGTTTCACTGCTCATGAGATATTCCTTATTTTTAAAAACTACCATGATCTAATAAAAAAATAAACCCAAAACATCACATTTTTTTGTCCCAGAACAGAAGGAATGTTGTGAGTTTGTTCACAACTGGTATTAGATTTGCAGGGTCCATACACAGAGGATGAGCTTTGGCCATATGCTCCGTAGCCATGCATAAGTTGTCTTTTCCTGTTCCCCATTTTAACCTTGGAAAGCTCCTATCTTGCTTTTGGAGGCAATTTTCCTGGTTTGCTCACCCTAAATCAAGCTCCAAGTAAGCCCCCAGTACAAGCTTCAAAGAGCTCTTTTAAATAAATTAGTCTCACAATAACTTTCTTTGTAAATTGTTAGCATTTCCATTTCAGGTGGAAGATAATAAATGCAACACATTAACGCTCTTTATAGAGCCTTTGTGTTTCTTTTTAAACTGAACAGACCTGAGAATACATCTAGTTTCCCCCCAACTCTTGCATTCTAATAACTTACTTAGCACACTATTAACATACCGTACATTACTTTTATATTACCTTTTCTTGCAATTTTGTTTTCAAAATTGCCATTTTTCCCTTTCCTCATTTCTCAGAAATGGTTTGCACTCTGCTAAGGAATTTATTCAAGTAAACATTAAAGCTGATCCAAACACCTTTTTTTTTTTTTCTTTTCTCTTCAGCAAATATAGGAAACAGTATATGAAACCAGTAAGGTTTGATCTCAATCTTTCAAATTTTTTCAAGCATAGTAGACTTTTTGACCACCTCACAGCCCATCACAAAACAAGTGCTTTATAAGTTTCTCTGGCCATGGACTCTACCCTGTCCTAATGCTGCACTAGTTCTCCTCATTTACGTGCCAAATTTTACATTTCCTGCAAAATCATTGAGATAATACACATATTATATGAAAGATATCAGGAGGCTTTTAACAGCTTCTTCATATCTAATCTCTTTCAAAATATCACCATCAGCACTATGCCTCTGCTCTTCTCCATGACAGAGCACTATGAAGAAACAAACCACGAAGGTGGAAGAAAAACTGAATCCACAGAGCAGGTCTAAGAATGAGCTGCTGCCCTGAATAGCTTCTAGCTGGTCACATGCAATGAGTACTGGGGAGTGAGCTCAAAGCCAAACCAATAAAACAAAGTCTTTATGCGCTGCAATTGTACTCATTATTAACTAAAACCTCAAGTTCCAGATCTCAGATCTGCTTAGATCATTTTGTGCTTGCTTAGATAATTTTGTGCTTACATTGCACAGTAACTTGGAGCACCAGGATCCAGAGCTCTTGAATGATTTCTCCCACACACATAATATTTCTCTCCACAAGGTGTAGTCCCAACATAAAGACTCTGAATAGCACAAAATCCACCACACACTTGAGAACATTCGACCAGTCAGCTACATCCCTCCACCTCATTTCTAGTCAGAAGTTATCTAGCTGTTGTGTCTACCCATTCTCTGCCTTGTCTTGCTAACTCAAAGACTGTGCTGTCATGAGGAGTCTTTCCAGAGCATGAGGAGCCAAGTTGCACTGTGCTGGGTGACCTCCAGCTTACAGTCCCTCCTGCCTCCTCTGTGGTGGCCCTTCTTGAACAGCCAGCAGCACTTTGGCATGGGAGTACTTCTCTCTTCCTCTCTGCCCTATAGTCAAGTGCAGATTTATTAGACTCCAAAATGAGTCGTTAACGAGGAGACTGGTTCAGTATGGTTTCACAGTCCAGCCCAGGAAGGCAGACTCACTGCCACCTTTGTGGCACTTTTTTTTTTTTTTTTTTTTAGAAAAACTGGGAAAAATCTCACTTTAAAGTCAGATTAGTTTAGTCTGCAGCCCCGGAACCCTTTTCTGGCTTTTTAATCATGGTCTAATGTAAACGCATATACATTTTACCTATAGATGTTTAACTATCATAACAGGCTAAGTTATGATTTCTCACATCTGTTTCTCTGAACCTGTCCATTGAGTACTGCATTTGCAGATGTGTGAAGCTCTAAATACCAAGAGTTTGAAAATGTGTGTTGTTCAGGATACACAGGGAGCATTTCAGTGAAGACCCATTCCTCCTTATAGGTTGAGTGCTTCATCTGCTTAGGTATTTTGCAAAAGGCAGGCAAGGATCTTGCCCTAATTACATCTGCAAGTAACATATGTGAATTCTAAGCAAACTCCAAAATCAGGGGTGAATGAGTTGGCTTTACCTCCATTTTTACATTCATCAGGTGTTTTCAGCAATGTTATTTAAAACAAACGTTGCCAGTTTGTTTAACATCACAGTTTTATTTTCATTCAGTACTAGGTCTTGAAAATTAAACATGAATTTGGGAAGGAATGTTGTTTTCTCTTTATTCTTCCCTTGTTTTCTTTCTCTATCACCAAATGTCTGTTGTTTTCTAATTTTACTCCTTTTTGTTCATGTTCTCTGAACTTCTGAAAATTTTCTCAAGCTTAAGTATCAGTCTTAAGAAAGCTAAAATGGCAGTTAATCCCCCCTTTTTCTCTTTTTTCCTCTTAGACTTTCCAAAACTGGAAGAAATGTTGAAAACTTAAGAAGTGAAAAAGAGAGTAAGAAAAAAAGAGGAAAACCACTCTGAATCCAATTCATTTTGTTGCACTCAGTGAAAAAAATGTGCATGCATTTGGGAGTTGTGTAGGCTGAAATGGAGAGAAATTAAAATAGTACTGATTTTAAAAGATCTGATGAAAAGTATCACCTGGGAATCTTTAAAAAAATAAAAAATATTCCAAAATTGTTCAGAAAGTTATGTTATGTTTTTCTCTTTGAATGAGCATCCAATGATCTAGAGGAACTATATCCTAGTAGAAGTCAGAAACAGAAACAAATATCCTTGAGTTGTTAATTTAATTTGGATTTTATTAAAAGAAAGCCCAAAGGGAATAAAAGAGCCATAAAAACATCCATTTGGGGGGAAAAAAAAATAAGAGGGAAATAGGTGTGTATGCACAGCTACCAAACCTCTGTCTTGGAGTTGTTATTTTTCATACATCTGGTCTATTCGCCGATCCTGAGTCAAACCATGACACCAGGTTTGTTTGCCTTTACATTCCACACAAATGATTTGATTTTAAAGGTAAGTCTGTTTCTAAATGAATAATCCTGTATTCCAGCCAGCTGTTAAAGTAAAAGTCAAAGCAGCTTCCCAGTTAACCAAAATACTCCAAATGAAAACAGGAGTTGTCTGCAAATATTGGAGTAAGAGTCCTGTTATGTTTGAAAGTAACAGTATAGACAAAAAGCCAGACGATAAATCTAGGGCGTCAGTGTCAGTAGCTGGAGCAGACTAGTTCTCATGGTAAAAGGGAGATTCTACTTGCACAGGCTGCAAGCTACAACATTTCAGCCATTAACCCCTGTGCCAAGACAGTTAACAACATAATAGACCCTATTGCAAAGTTAGAATATCTGCTCAGTACAATTGATGGATACTGAAGAAAGAAATGTATTGAATTGTGTTGATTTAAGTCAACTTAGAGGAAAAAAAAATAGTTGCAACATCATAAGTAAAGGTTATTTCACTTACAAATCCCAGTGATTCAGCTTTCTAGGAAGGTATTACATGAATCGAAAGGTACTATGAGAAAAATACAGTGGTGTGAGGGTAGCAATGAGTTGAAGTGTTATCTCATTAATGAGGAAGATAAGCAGACCACATGATAAATTGTTGCTCCAACATAAGAGAATGAGCAAGAAGCAAAGCAAATAAATCCAGAAGGAGCTCAGGGTGTGTTGTGTTTTAAATAATGGCAAGCTAAAAATACACCTTTTGTGCTTTAACAAATATTTTGTAACCCATGAAACACTGTCATCCGTATAATTTTTCTGAAAGACATCTATCCATATATGCATTGCTCTTGGCACTAGTCACAGGGCTAGGTGGAAGTCTTGCTTTTTGGCACCCTTTATACATAGATGGCATATGGTGGCAGCATCTTGCATTATTTGTTTGTAATTCTGTGTATATAATTTGCACTCTGAGTGGGAGGAGCTGTGTACTGACTGGCTACTCTGGCTAATCTCCCACCAGCAAAATTCCTGCTGAATGCTGTTGAGCCAATGAAAACCTTGTGTGGCTCCTCACCAGGATGGGAGTGCTTATTCCTCAGATTCAGTAAAAGCCTTTCAGTTAACTTCAATGGAGGACAAAGCCCAATAAAATACATCATATTCACACCACTACATGCTAAGGGAAAAAACAATTAGCTTAACACCAGTTGATAGATCATTGTTTCTCACTTAACTGTAAACCCCTCTCTCTCCTTCCCTCCTACTCGCAGAATATAGAAATATATCTGTAATTTATCTAAATAAAATTAAGTAAACCAGTAGGTTAATTAATTGATATATTTTAAGAGCAGAAGGAACCTCTGTGATTACGTATTCTGGTCTTCATAATGAGGATGTGGAATGTAATCCAGTTATTGTTGGATCACTCTTACCAATGTCATGAGGCAATGCCAGCATGTGTCTTCTCGATGGACACACAAGATTGATTAAAGACTTCAGGCCATGACAATCCACAGCAGCTGAGGACACCATGTACCTCTGGTTGACTACAGTATGTTAAAAACAAGCATTTCATTTCCACTTGCAGTTCGTGACGATTCAGCTTAAGGCACTTGTGAAATCTTTTACTGCCAAACTGAAGGGACACCAAAACCCTTTCTGCCAGTGTACATAATTTTAGACAATGATGAGATGGCCTCCTAAATGAAAGGAACAAGTGAAGAGCTGTGTATTTCCTGAAGACAAGAATTAGCATCTCTCAACCCTAAATTAGAGGGACAAATTAGTACAAACATTAAAATAGCTTGCATGAAGCCAAACTATTCACTGCTATGTTTTAAGGGGAAAAAACATTCCTTCTTCTATTTTGTACATACCACTATTTGTTGAATATTAAAATATTTAGATGTTAAATTCCTATTCTCCCCTCGAGGCATTATACAGTAATATATATGCAAAATATGAAAACAAAAATAGATTTGCCGACACATCAGCATTTCCAACGCTCATTAATGCCAGGACAAACAAAACACCGTGTTCCAGTCCTCTCTACATCATCTGTCATTTGGATACACTGAGTATAATGAGGCAGAACCGTAAAGTGTGTGGGGGAAAAAAAAGTTATTTTTTATCTTTTGTTTACAACAAATATGGTACAAAAGTCCATATGTGGATTAGAAGGTAATGGTCCTGGCAGAGAGCTCCAGGCCTGGATAATGAGGACATAGACCCAGAACACAGATGCTTCCAAGAAGTTATTTTTTACATATACTTGCTAGTACTTTCTGGTGCTTCCACTACTGCTCTTGGTCCATCTTACTCTATTATCTTTGCTTCTCTTGAGTTCAGACCAAGACAGTTTGGGTTCTGTTGTTCCTTCAGAGATAACCTGAACATATTTGTGTGGATGCTCCAATGCCCAAAACCAATAATTTTTTGTACCGGTATTTTTCAGCACTGCTCAGTGAATCTATTTATCTACTGTAACTAGAGGCATGTAGACTGAGGCCAATGGAGATCACCAGTCAGTGACCAGATTTAGTCAGAGTGCAGCTTTAGGACTTACAGTGTACGATGTATCTGGACAGTAAACTACAGCAAAGACAAGCTGTGTTTCAAGGAGTAGAATGCCCTTCAACAGCATGCACATTTTGTTTTTACACATGTTCAAGTAGATTTTGCTATGCATGTTTTCTAGAAAATATCCGGGCCTGGTCCCTCCAGTGTACAGTTACAGTAAAGGCTAACTTTAGGAACAAAAAATTATACTGGGCTCCTCAGAAATATGAGAAATACAAGAGCAACGTTAAGCTACTGGAGACAATCCAGTAAAGGGCCACAAAGATGATGAAGGGATTGAAACACCTGTCCTGTGAGGAAAAGCTGAAAGAGCTGGGATTGTCTAGTCTGGAAAAGAGGCTGTGAGCATAATCAAGCACTGGCACAAGTTGATCTGTGAAGTTGTGGAGTCTCCATCCTTGGAGATACTCAAAACCCATCTGGACATGGTCCTGGACAGCCTACTCTAGCTCACTCTGGGAGTCACCCCTGGAGTGAGCAGGGGAGCTGGACCAAATGAGCTCCAGAGGTCCCTTTCAACCTCAACTTCTCTGTGATTCTGTGAATTCAATATAAATAATGAAACAAATAACTAATACTATTTTGGTCTGCATATGAAAAATATATGAAGTTTATAAAAAGTAGAACTCACCAGTCACTTCATTCTCAAGTGTCTTAAGGATTCTGAGTAATGACAGGTGGAAAAACTGAAAAAGCAGTAACACAATGTATGCTGACATTATTTCAGGTTAGTGTTTGTGAGGAAGTTTCTGATAGGATGAGATGGGATCAGATGATGAAATACTCTGGAAACCCCGATTCTAACCTAAACTATCTATTTTGTGAGACCAGGCTTTGTGCCAAATAATCAATTCACTGCTATCCTCGTCTTTTCTAAAGTAATTCCCAGAAGAGTTCTGTTATGACAAAGTACTCTGTTGGAAAGGTGTGACATTTTCCATTTGTTTTGTGTTAGTATAAACTACATAAAGAAAAAAAAAGGGAGTATAAAATGTCACCAAAAAATGAGAAGCTGTTTTTTTAAAAGAAAAAATGAGCAATGCTGTGACATAAGCTTCCAACTGCAAAAGCAACCAAAGAGAACTATCTGCAGAATATTATGGTAACTCACAGCAAATCAGTTTTAAAATATGTAATTAAATCACCTTTTCTTGCTTTTCAGAGGTACCGGGAGTACTTTATGTGAGATGCTTCACTCTTTGGATTTCTTTATTGTGTTGTAAGAGTGTAATTTTTTTATGCTGCATCTTGATATCAGGAAAATTAGAACAGAATAATTTGCCTTATACAAACTTAAGGTCAGTAATAAATGCATTGGAAAGTTTTATACTCCTTTTCTTTCTTCACCAAGATCTTTAACAGCTTTTAAAGCCTTTTGTAGTTTTTCTGCTTTTTCCCATCTCATCTATTTAATAGATAGGATCTGCTTTGAAATCTGAATGCCTCTGAAGGGTTCAGCAACATGTTACCAATTTTCAAGAAATATGTGTACCATTGAGGCATTTCTCCACACAAGATGCCGAGCAGATGTGTATAAAACTGGAAGTCAAGCGTATGTAGCTACTGCTCTTGAGTTGTAACCTTTTCTTCATGTTTCATTCCTGTAAATCATTAAATTATATATGTCACCAGAAAAAATTACCTCCTTCTTCTTAGATCTTTGCCATTCTCCAAGTGCTAACAGCAGATGGTGTTTAACTCAAGACAGCATAATTTTTAACTGCAGACATGACAATATAGTGCTACAGGCATAAAAAGAACCTGTTTCCCATAAACACCATATGAAGTGACAGCCCTATATTGACTGACATGCAGCTCCAGCAGTGGCCCAAGATGATATTCATACATGTCAGAGATGCACCATGAGCATAAGGGTCAGCTGTGCTTGGCTGGTGCACTGCCATTCCCCTGGGGGTATAGACAGAAAAGGGATAATATGTCCATGCATGAGTGTCTCTTTCTTGTGTGTACCCTAAACAAAATCAAGATGGACCAAAAAGAACAAACCCCTGAACTCATTGTGTACCCATTTCATCTATGGTGAGACTCTGGGAAAGCTCCAGCCTCCAAGGGTTCTTTGCAGCTCCAGCCCAGCTAAGCAACACTCACTGAAAGGACTGTTTTCTGGCTTTCACTCAGAAAGAACCCCACTGAAATTCACACGGCCATCATTGGCCTTCACAGGTGTTTATTACTCACACCCGTGGCACCAATCTTCCTTCACTCCAGTGGAAAATCGAGGTGAGCCTCAGAGCAACCTGGGCTGCCCTTCAACAAGGGAGGCAACCAGCATCACCACTGGGACCAACATTTTGGGAATGGCAGCACAGGAGATTGACAAAATTTGTTGTCACCAGCAATTAAAGAATGGAGAGCCACAATGTTTAAGCCACATGGCATCAAAAAGCAAATTAAAAAACAGCCCCTTCATATGCTGGATGTTTTCAAATTTGATCAAATAAGCAGCCTAGTTTTCTCAAGACATCATCTTTCATCCAGCACCATTTCTTTTCTATCACACAAGGCCCATGTACACAAGGCAATTTATACTGGTTGTATTTGGCTTGGAAAAATCTGGACCACATCTTGCACAGAAATTTCTCCATTTGCTTCCCTTTGTCCATCTAGTCCTTCTAAAAAGACAAGTTTATTGGAAAATCAGTTCTAACAACATAGTTCATAGACCCTCTGTGCTGGATTATTCCAGTTTGAATAATCCATGAATAAAAGAACCTACACTAACAAGTCACTGTATAAAACTGTGTTGTTTGACATCTTTGATAAAAGCTGCAAGAATCTTCCAGATAAGAGTAAACATATTGTGCTGGTAACTTTCAGCTTTTGCCATTGTTGAAAGCTCAGTAAGCCTGATGTGTGGCTGATACCTCTGCTGCCTGCCTTGACTGTGGCAGCAGTTTTATGACCGTATCTCCTGATGGCCAGAATCATTGACCTGATCATTGCTTTTAAAAAATGTGGAAATACATCTATAAGTACTAACCTCTCCTCAGGAAACCACGCAGCAAAGGCAGTACCATATTAAAGTTGATTTCTACACTGGTCCCCTTGTGTTAGGAATGATTAAGGGAGCCTTTTTCCTCATTAAGTGCACCTACAGCCAGGGGATAAATGGGGAGGGAGGAAGGTGGCTCATTGATGTTGCCAAGAACAAAGGTGAGCCAAGAGAGTGAGAGCAGAATCATAGAATCATAGAATGGCTAGGGTTGGAAGGGACCTTAAAGATCATCTTGTTCCAACCCCCCTGCATGGGCAGGGACTCCTCCCACTAGACCAGGTTGCTTAAGGCCTCATCCAATCTGGCCTTGAACACCTCCAGGGAGGGGACATCCACAGCTTCCCTGGGCAACCTTTTCCAGTATCTCACCACCCTCACAGGAAAGAACTTCTTCCTAATATCCAGCCTGAACAGGCTAGTACAGAAGGTCTTTGCAGTCAGTCTGCAGTCAGCTGACTCAGCTCACTCACTGAAAAATATTTATTGTCTCAAAAGTTCCCAAATCATTTTTTGTGCCAGATAGAAGCTGCACACAGGAGGCAGGGCAGTGCTGGCTGGCTGTGTGCATGCAAGTTGTGGAGGTGTTCTCAGATATGGAAGTCATCCCCATGACAATGCTTCTCAGGCAGCTTTCATTAGAAAGGGTTCATTTGCACTGTAGGGCTCCTACTCACAGGAGTCACAACCACCAGAAACAGACTGTAGTTAGTGCAGAAAATAAAAATGCCAGCATTTGATTAGCATAACAAGGCCACTGAAATATTCACAGCTAATTAGTACAAATCCTACATGGAAATAAGGATACCCTGTCAAACAGTAAGGAAAAGCAACCAAGTTTAAAATAAATTTGTTTTTCCTTTCCTAAACTCTGAAGAGGCAACACGATTTGCAAAGACTAGCTTGTGCTTATGGAAAAATGTGTCTACCATGACATATTTTATTTCTCTGAAAACTTAAAAAATAATTTCCTTCTCTTTTTATCCGTATGTTCGACACAAGGCCACATCTCAAATGTTGTGTTCAGTTTTGGGGCCCCCACAATAAGAAAGATATTGAGGTTCTGGAGTGAGTCCAGAGGACAATGAAGCTGGTGAAAGGTGTACAGCACAAGTCCTACAAGGAGCATCTGAGAGAACTGGGGCTGTCCAGTCTAGAGAAAAAGAGGCTGAGGGGAAACCTTGTCGCTCTCTACAGCTACCTGAAAGGAGGGTGTAGTTACTTGGGAGTCAGTCTCTTCTCCCTAGTAACAAGTGATAGTAAAAGAGGAAATAGTCTCAAGTTGTGCCAGGGGTAGTTTATGTTAGATACTAGAAGAAACTTCTTCCCTGAAAGGGTAATAAAACACCGGAATAGGCTGCCCAGGGTGGTGGTTGACTCACCATCCCTGGAGGTGATTGAAAGACATATAGATGTGGTGTTTAGGAATATGGTTTAACACTGGACTCAGTAGGATTAGGTTAATGGTTGGATTCAATTATATTAAAGGTCTTTTCCAACCAGAACGATTCTGTGATTTGGATTCTGTTCCTCCACAGATTAATGAGGCCCAATATGAACAAGAATCTGGCCCTTGGCTGCCCTTTCGCTCTGCGGTCCCTCAATACAGAGGCCTCTTGCAGAACCAGGTAAATTCTGCCTCTTGCAGAACCAGGTAAAACACACCACTTTACCAAGTCCTGAGGCACAACACTGAGTAACTGATTCATTCAGTGACTTTTACAATTATATAGTTTTAGGTCAGAGATCCAATAGTGCCCTAAATCTGAAAATTGAAAACCTCTTTTAATAGAATAAGGTCTCGTATTCCAGCCATTTAAGGCTACATCCACAAAGACTTGCATCCTATAATTAGAATTTGTTCTCTAGGAACTGCAAACATAACAGACTGGGTCAAACTAAGGGCAAATCTGTGGTCTGCTTGGGATAAAGCTGAAATGAGCTTGTTTATGCCAGACTGCAGAATGAATGGAACACAATATGACAAAACAGCTATGCTGTTCTCACTTGGCAAGATTCAGATGATAAAGTTATTGCAGAGCTTGTGATGGTGGAGTTGGCAGTATCATTCATTTTAATAAATTGTATTACATTAGACCTTTAATATGTGTAGAGCAAATCAGAATTCTTTCCAGTGAGCTATATCTTATCCCTCTAACACCCAAGAACAGGCAATAGAAAACATTATATACCTGTACATATATATGCATGCACACACATTTATACATCTATACTTTATAGAAATGGCAGTCGGCAGATATTTGGGACACCACCTGTGTGTATAGAAGCTTTCCTTCCACTCCTCCTCATTGCTTATCACCCCAGCTTCAGCCAAATCCTACTTCTATACCACTTATTTAAGTATGTAAACTATGCTTTGTAAATAAACATATCTAGGTTATCCTCCCCCTCTACTCTGCCCTGGTGAGGCCTCACCTGGAGTACTGTGTAGAGTTCTGGGCTCCCCAGTTCAAGAAGGACAAGGAACTACTGGAGAGAGTCCAGCACAGGGCCACTAAGATGATTAAGGGACTGGAGCATCTGCCCTGTGAGGAGAGAGCTGGATCTGTTTAGCTTAGAGAAAAAGAGGCTGAGGGGAGACCTCATCAATGCTTATAAATATCTAAAGGGTGGGTGTTGGGAGGATGGGACCAGACTCTTCTCAGTGGTGTCCAGTGACAGAACAAGGGGCAATGGTGACAAACTGGTACACAGGAGGTTTAACCTAAATACAAGAAAATATTTTACTCTGAGGGTAACGGAGCACTGGAACAAGTTGCCCAGGGATGTTGTGGAGTCTCCATCCCTGGAGATACTCAAAACAAGACTGGATGTGTTCCTGTGTAATCTACTGTAGGGGATCCTGCTCTGGAGTGGGCTGGGGGGGGGGGGGGGGGCGGGGTTGGACTAAATGATTTCCAGACGTCCCTTCCAACCCCTATCATTCTTCATTCTGTGATTCCAGCTCTCTGTCAACTTCTGAATCCACTGCTAAATATGTAAAAATTCATTTTGTTCAAGGCTATTGTTTGCTCAGTATGATGAACATCAAATATTCACGGCAGCTTCTTCTGGCTCTTGCTAGATCCTTGTTAATATGAGAGGTAGTTACAATGTGCTAGTAATTACATTGTGCTTGAGGGATATTTTTTCTCCATTCATAGATAAAATTAAATGTAAAAAACCCAAGCCTCATTTGGAAGAAATGGGGTGATAGTGGAAAAAAAACTGAATATGACATTTTCATCTGAGTCAGATGTTTTTAAAAAAAAAAAGCTTCATTCATAATTTCACAACTTTTTTTCCTTCTGATTAGGAAACAGAAGTTTAAGCAACAAATACAGATGAATGAATTTGACATTAAACTGTCTTCTGCCAAAAAAGTTATAACACTTGATAAACGAAAGTAAAAATCATTTTACAATTACTGTGAATTAGTAATCCCCCTTCTGGAAAAGTGATCCTCTTTGGTAAATACAAAGAGATGAGCCTACCATTAACAGCCCATTTCAAAACAGCATGAGCACTGTGCTTCATTAGGATTTGTGCACTGAGGCACACTGCATCCTGGGGCCTAAGGACCAAAGCTGGGCTGATGGGACAGAGTGTGATGGACCTCTCTCCTCTGCCAGGATTGACCCTACCTTAGTTGGTCAGATATATGATATGGGAGCCAGTACCAAAACTTTTTTGTAGAATGACATCTCGTTGATTCATTAATATGATAAGACTGTATCAAATAAAATCAAAGATGATCTAGCCCAAAAACCTCCATCTGACAAGGGCTGTGGGCAGGAACAATGTCTGAAACTGACTTACAGACAACCTGTCCTTGAGGTTGCAAGTGGGCTGTTGTCTTCAGTCACTTCTGAAAGCTCTATCCTGCATGCAGTTGTCTCCACTTTTTTGCTCCCTGCTAATCTGCATAATGAGAAATATTGAGTAATAGTTGTTTATTCAATTTTCCATTCCAGTCACAATTTGTTAGAGCATTGAATCACGACCACAGTCATCTCTCAAGTCAACAGCAACCTCTGCAGCCTTTAATCCCATTTAAACTGGAAAATTCATTCATACCAAAACATTGGATTTCACATGGTACATCCATGGTACCAAGGTTTTGGATTTCACATAGTACATTGGATTTCACTTTTTACATCCTCTTTTCCAGTTGAGACTGACTATAGACCCCACACCTCACATTATGCATTTGGAATCCCTGATACCTTCATGTATTAAGTTACTGAATGAGTGTTTGGAAGTCACCATGAGGCAGTGCATCTACCCTAGTAGTTAAATTCTATTAACTCAAACTTTTATGCTTCTAATACCTACCTCTGAAAATCTGACACTTTGCTACTTGATCAAAACAACTAACTGCCTTGATAAACTCCAATTATCTCTTCCTAAAATTTCTGACTTTCTGATCTTGGACATAAGACTTCGCTTGTATGAACTATTGTATCAGCCATCAGTGAAGACTACTAGTACTCTAGTCAGTGAAGTCAGACCTTCATCAATTCAGAAAGTGGCCCACTCAAGTTCTGTTGCATTCAGGGCTTTTTTAACCAAGTAAATGGACAAATCTACCTAAATAAGATGTGTGTATTCAAACTGATATTGTACACTCCATGTACAAATTTAACCTTCTATGTGTATTGAATCAGTCATTTGTTGACAGAGGCCATGTCACTGGTCATATAAAGTATTGAATTTGGAAGCAGCTATGAACCTCATCAGTCTCTACAACTACCTGAAAGGTCATTGTAGAGTGGTTGGTGCTGGTCTCTATTCACAGGTACTTAGCAACAGAAGAGGGAACGGCTTCAAGCTCCAACAGGGGAGGTTTAGACTAGACATTAGGAAAAAATTTTTCACAGAAAGGGTGGTTAGACACTGGAATAGGCTGTCCAGGGAGGTGGTTGAATCACCATCCCTGGATGTGTTTAAGGGTCGTTTGGATGTGGTGTTGGCTGATATGGTTTAGGGGAGAACTTTGTACAGTAGGGATGATGGTTGGACTCGGTGATCCCAAGGGTCTTTTCCAACCTGAATAGTTCTATGATTCTATGATTCTATGAAACAGATGTAACAGAGAGCCCAGGGACCCCCTCTGCCATAGGCATCAATAAATACACTAAATAGTCTAGATGAGCTTGCAGAAAGTTAGATCTCCTCACCTATCTATTAGAAGCAGGAAAAAATTCTCCAGCAAGACAAAAGCAAGGACAGAAAGGTATTAGCTGGGAAAAAAAAGTGTGCGCTTTATCTTGGGTAAGTGCAAGAATGGGAAACAGAGACAAAGCAACAGAAGTTTTCTGATACTTCACATAAACCTTGTTTGAAAATCAGCTGTTACTCATACTGTTTCTGCTGGTGTCCAGCTAAAGTATTAAAAACAGAGACAAGTCTTGTCAGGAACACTGGAGCTAGTTGCTTTGGTTTCTCAGAGATAAATTTGTGACACTAAATTTTAGAAGCAATGCAAAAAAGAAGAGATTACTTTTAAAAGCCTCATGCCATGTTTTATTTACTCCTGAAACATCCCAGCTGAATTTCTGACAGCAGAAGACAATATGTACGGACTCATATATTTTCTAAGGAAAATTACTATTGAAAAAACCTCCCTCAAGGGGTCAAAAGCCTGGTCTAACACTTCAGTATCAAGAGATTTTTTGGGTGATAATTTTGTGATAACAAGCCAGAAAATGCCATTGATGAGACAAAGTGACTTCTTTCAATCATGAAAAATAAAATCTGGATTAGTAAAAAACTGGTCACAGAGGGACTATCTTGGAAATTTTTTATTTGTTTGTTAGGCAATAACCTTTAAATTAGCATTGATACTTCTGATCCTCTGATACTTCTTGAGATTGCCTCCTTTAGTTGTTTATTGCTAGATGTATGGTAAGAATAAAGGCTGAGGCATTTGTGATTTAGCTCACTAAGTGTAGATTTGAGATGCAAGAATCCCTGTTCAGACATATCCTGCAAAGACATATCCTACAAAGTACAACCCACAGACCTTTCCAGCATCTACCACCTTGGCCCAGCAGCTGGCTTTGCACAAGACACATGATGTGAACAAGCCACCAGACACAGGGACAATGAATGTCTTACCTGGGGCACCTCACAGTCAGGCTATAAAAAAGTCCTGCTCACACACTGGGCCTGCACAGTAGGCAACTGTTGCATGGGAGACCAGAGGAGGTAGATGTGCAGGTAGACACTGTGCTCCTCATTAAAGATTTGACAGGTCAGGAGAGCCTGCAACTGTCAGAAGGTAGGGCATCATGGATGCTGCTGGCTGGTGTAGGTTCTCACACCTTGCTGAAAACACTCTGTAGCTCCTCAGAGCCCCAGCTGGATGGCAAAGCAGGAACAGAACCAATTACTGCTCAGGGAGGAATATGATAGAAATGTCTTCACAAAATAGTGCTTAACTTTCTTTTTTTTTCATAGAGGGACTATTAAAAAAATTTTTTATACCTCATTGAGGGCTCCAACTCCACATCTGAGTTTCAGTTTGGTTTTCCATTCAATTAGGGATATTAAAGTCGTCTCAACATTTGAGAAGTTGATTTACGGAATACGTATGTTTGAGCTCAGTAGATAAAAGAAGTTGTTTTTTCTTTGTGAGCCTTATGGATTTGATACTAAAAAAAGGCAGCGTGTCCTACTCAGATACTCCCCGTTACAATGCCAGATGGGAATTTGGCACTAGAAGCTGGAGCTGGCAATAGGCAGGAGTCCTGATTTATAATGTGAAAGGCTAAATGATACTCTAGAAATAACTGTCAATCACTGATAGAGATGGAACCATTTTAGTAAAATGAAGTCTAAGTAGCACATCTGAATAATTTATTGTGGCAGCATAATCTGCAGATTTCAGCTGTGATTACAATATAAGACCCTATTAAAGACTAAAAAGTATAGAGAATAAAGCTCAGAATAAATCAGAATCGTAAAACCACTATCAGCAAGAGGAGAGAAAAAGTTCTCAATAGAAACTGGCTAGAGCTATGAGCTGCAGAAGTCATTTCAGGAGTCATTGGGAATTTGATCCATGAATTAGGTTGGCCAATGTGACGCCCATCCACAAGAAGGGCCAGAAGGAGGATCCGGGGAACTATAGGCCTGTCAGCCTGACCTCAGTGCCTGGCAAGGTTATGGAACAGATCATCCTAAGTGCCATCAACCAGCATGTGGAAGACAAGCAGGGGATCAGGTCCAGCCAACATGGGTTTAGGAAAGGGAGGTCCTGCCTGACTAATCTCATCTCCTTCTATGACTGGGTGATCCGCCTAGTGGATGAGGGGAAGGCTGTGGATGTGGTCTACCTTGACTTCAGCAAGGCCTTTGACACAGTCTCCCACAGCATCCTCCTGGAGAAGCTAGCTATCCATGGCTTCGACAGGTGCACCCTTCACTGGGTCAAAAACTGATTGGATGACCGGGCCCAGAGAGTGATGGTGAATGGAGCTGCATCCAGCTGGCGTCCGGTGACCAGCGGTGTCCTCCAGGGATCAGTACTGGGCCCAATCCTATTCAATATCTTTATTGATGACCTGGATGTGGGGATCAAGTCCACCCTCAGTAAATTCGCAGATGACACCAAGCTGGGGGGGGGAGTATTGACCTGCCAGAGGGTAGGAAGAGGCTGCAGGAGGACCTGGACAGGCTGGATCGATGGGCCGAGGCCAACGGCATGAAATTCAACAAGACCAAGTGCAGGGTCCTGCACTTTGGCCACAATAACCCCAGGCAGCGCTACAGGCTGGGGGAAGAGTGGCTGGAGAGCAGCCTGGCAGAGAGGGACCTGGGAGTGCTGGTGGACAGCTGGTTGAACATGAGCCAGCAGTGTGCCCAGGTGGCCCGGAAGGCCAATGGCATCCTGGCTTGTATCAGGAATAGTGTGGCCAGCAGGAGTAGGGATGTCATTCTCCCCCTGTACACAGCACTGGTGAGGCCTCACCTTGAGTACTGTGTCCAGTTCTGGGCCCCTCACTTCAAGAAGGATGTTGAGGTGCTGGAGCAGGTCCAGAGGAGAGCAACAAGGCTGGCGAAAGGACTAGAGGGAAAGTCTTATAGGGAGAGGTTGAGGATGCTGGGGTTGTTTAGCCTGGAGAAGAGGAGACTCAGGGGGGACCTTCATCACTCTCTTCAACTACCTGAAGGGAGGTTGTAGTCAGGTGGGGGCTGGGCTCTTCTCCCAGGCAACTGCTGACAGGACAAGAGGGCACAGCCTGAAGCTGCTCCAGGGGAGGTTTAGGTTGGATATTAGGAAGCACTTCCTCACAGAGAGGGTGATTAGACATTGGAATAGACTTCCCAGGGAAGTGGTGGAGGCACCATCCCTGGATGTGTTCAAGGCAAGGCTGGATGTGACACTTAGTGCCATGGTCTAGATGGTGTGGTGGTGTTGGTCATAGGCTGGACTTGATGATCTTAAAGGTCTTTTCCAGCCTTGGTGATACTTTAGATACTAAATAAAATATTGAAAATACTGGGTTTTACAAATGGAGCATAGTTGGACTTAACACCTTCCCCCTAATGAGAGAGAAAAGTTCTGCATTTTCACCTCAGCAACTACTTTATAGCATGAGCCCTAAGTTACCATGAAATGGTTTTATTAATTGGACAGCTGTATACATCTTATTGGTTTTTTATTTGGGATTTGAAGTTACAAGTGCTCTCAAATCTACCCCCAAAACATAACGTTAGAGACAGCAGCTGTCTCTTTCTTCTCACACAACGGGGTTTCAGTCAATGATGATGCTTCTGGGCAGTTTATGATGAGTATGAATAAAGAAATTGGAGCTTGCTGCACCAGTTCTGAGAAGCACAGGACTGAAGGAAAAATGGAAAAGGCAGGGGTCAAATTTAAAACCTGATGGATAGAAATGCAGCCATAAACAAAGTCAGTTCTTACAATTATACCTGTATCTTCTGGCCATGGTTGAATCTACAATGGCTTCCAAGAAGGAGAAAAGAAACAGATCCCAGTACAGATGAAGGAAGCTGAAAGATAATGCAGGCAAATTTGAGCAGTTAAGTTGCAACGGTCTCACTGGGTTTCCTATCTAGGCATATTCACTAACCATGTGAAGAGCCTAAAAAAACCAACAACCAAAACTTAACAACAAAAAAGAACTTAAGAAAAGAACTCTATGCTGTAATTCCCAGCAATAGAAACATATGTGAAAAATAATGCATACAAGTAAACAGTCAAACTTCAGAGTAACCCCATACATTTTTGGAAGTGTGCTTTTCTAACACATGTATTTCAGACTTTTTTAACTCTCAGCCCTAATGCTGTTTGTCCTGTTCCCTCCACCCTGCACTCCATGGTGACATACCAAAGATTTCTGTGCTGGTATCTATGGCAGAAGCAGCACCTTTGGGTTTTCCATATTTTAAGGACGTAATGCACTGCTGGGTTAGACCAAACAGTCCATCCCACCCAGTATTTGGTCTCAGCAGTAGCAAGAGAAGAGGCTATTTATGGGAGAACACGAACCTCAACACTTAATCATACTCAACACTTTATCATTATCAGACCAGCCTCTCTTGCATCTGTTTTAAACCGTTCTGCTTGTTTCAGACTGTGCTCCTGTTGGAATATTTGATCACTACCAATGCCACAGGCAGCACACCTGGGATCTCCACACTCCTGAAGAACCCCAGTCAAATCCCCCTTCAGCCTTCTCCTCCCTTCCCTGAGGAGGTGATTTTCCAGGAGGTATGGCTGCTTTAGAAATACAGTGCTCATTAATCAAATGCTATTTGTCAAAACTGGCAACAATTATATAGTAACGAGAGTCCTTGGAAAGTACAGCAGTCAGCAATATGCAGTGGCATTTACCAACAATAATTACTATATTTCTATCCCTGTGCTTAGCTAAAGGAAATAGTTGTGACAATAGCTGGCAAACCAAGTCCTGAAGATATATTCCATTCCACTAGCAAGCTTGTGTTTATTTTGGTTAATTCTCTTGCCCTTGACTGCACAGCACAAGTAAAACTTGCTCTAGTGTGCAGCAGTTAGTAATTTTTCTATCAAAGGTATTTATAGAGCACCAGTCACCGGAGTATTCAGGCTGTAGCCTTCTCTGGCATGTTAGAAGAGAGAGAATAAGGCTTATTACAAGAGACATCTTAAGGATTTTTCTCTGGCAAAAGGCTTGGTGAAGCTGCTTTTATAGACCTTCCTTTGAAAAGCTGAAGACTTTAGGAAAATACTATGAAAGGAAAACTTGCAGTTTGAATGCAAAGAAGGTGAAGAAGAGGACATATCCTTAGCTGTACAAAAATACTCTAAAGTAAAAATGTAAATAAAGTTCAGAAACCAAGAAATGTTTTCATACGCTGAGAAAGTTATTTCAGATAGTTCCAGTCCTGATCAAAGCACAGAGGTCCCAAGCAACCAAGGTCATATGTATTAAAAACTTACTGTGATCAATCAAAATCATGTTTTCATCAGCAACACTGATTGTAAGATGAGGTCTCTTGCAACCGTGACGAGGGAAAAGGTTATGGGGGATGGAAGTCTGGTGAGGAACACGAATAGCCTTTAGGATTTCCACCTTTGACAGTGCCTATCATCCCAATATTCATCTCCTTTGAATGAGCTGGAAAAGAGACAAGCATGCCAAATGACATGGTGGTGGAAAAGCTCTGCTTTTAGACTTCTCATCTCCAGACACAAGACAAATGAAGAAATGAGTGTCTCAATATCTCAAGTGTGATTTATGCACTGCTCAATACCACCCTCAGTTCAAACTGACACCAGCAAAATCAGCCCGATGGGAATCAAGGTCTAACCCAGACATGAGGTTAATGCTGTACATCAGCTCCATTAAGACTCAGAAATATTACATGCAAGAAAATATATGAGTGCTGCTAGCTAGACTACAAAGGCTGCATCTACACATGACAGGGTTTAAGCACTCTCTTGGAAGAAGGTGAAGGACTGCAGCCTGCCAGACCCACGTTACTCCTCCTGGTGCATCAGGCCCAGCCAAACAGCTGGAGACACAGCAAACAGCCTCCTTCCCTCTGCCTTCTGTCTCCAGAGGGAATTACTCTGAAGTCTTCCCAGCAGCATTTTAAAATCAGATGAGATCAAGTATGCATTTAAGAATAAATAGATTTAAAACAACAAGCCCTCAAAAATTAAAACCCATCTGTTGTTGCAGAACAGAAATTCAGATATTACTCATACAAACTTTAACCCAGTGCTCATGAGAAAAAAATTTAAGCTATTTGCTGATTTTCTTGACAATGAAATGTTCATGTGGCATGTCCCTCCTTGGGACTAAAAAACTGGCTATTTTTCATGGTTGTGCAGCACAAAGTGGCTCATTGTAAGGCTGGCTCTCCTCCAACCACCAGGCAGGAAAAGGTGAAGGGTTTGAAGGCTGGAGGATATTGGGGTAGGAACAGACCGAAACACCCTACTAGTTGTGGCATGTGAAGAAGAAACAGAAGACCACGCTCAGCTGTAACCAGCAGAAAGAAACTGGAGCTCCTTCAGAGAAACCAATGTCCTCTGAATTAGGCAATATTTTTCCAGTGCCCAGATGTGGGCAAGCAGACTCATGGCATCCTTCCTCAGCCTTGTCGGACCAGGCAAGCAGGGTTTTACCTTCTGCAGCCAAGGACTGGGAAGTGGAAGTGCCCAGTGGGCACTATACAACAGGGAATGGGAAAAGAGAGATGACAGGTCTCCCATGGAGCCAGCCAAGATGAGCCCACCAGGTAGCTCAGCAATCAAAATTACTTCAGTTCACCCAAGACTTTCTATCATCCCTTCAGTAGTTCATGCTTTTTCCTTTGTAAGGAAGAGGTGAGGAGGAAAGGCAGTTATCTGCATTTGTAAATCCACCCTGTGCACTCAGCAACAACTGGCCCTTCATGGATGCCCTGCAGACAGCAGTTGGCCACCACGGTAACCTTACCACAGGCTGGAGAGGGTCTGGGAAGCTTTCCATAGCAAATCTGGCTGGCTTCTCTCTTCTTCATGACCAGACAAAGAGAGAGGTCCTTGGTGGGGGCCCCAGGTCAGGTGGCAGAGACCAAAGCTCCTGGGTTTGTGCTTGCCCCTTTCTTGGCTCCCAGCTGCTGGCATTGGTGGCAGCAGCAGCACACTGGTGCTCAAGGACTGCCTGTTATTAGTTTGATGTGATGTCAAGGCTTTCCAGAAAAGTACCAGTGAAATAAAGGAAAAGCAATTTAATGACCTATATCTGAACTAGGTATAAAGGAATTTTCATGAGCAGAAGTGGAGAGGAAAAAGGGTTATCTACCCCAAATGCTTGTCTTCAGCTGAAAATCTTAAAAGCCTGCCTGAAACAATGGAGGGTGTTAGACTTTTCTATTAAAAGGCTCCAATTTATTTTATAATAGCATATATTACTCAACCTAAATATAGGGTTAGTATTGGCTTTGCTATAAAAAGACAAGTATAACACACGTGCTACTTGAACTGAGAAAATGGAATATTCAAATGGCACGTTCCAAAAAAAAAAAATCCTTCTGTTTAGTTAATAGAAAGAAAAATACAAATGGATGCTATGCTGGGCATTAATTTTGGTCAAACAACTTCCTGTGATTTCCTTTTCTTTTTGCAAGCATTTTACAAGAAAAAAAAACAAAAAACAAAAAACAAAAAACCCACACCAAAACAGCCCAACCCTGAATAAGAAAACCCCCACAAGAAACCATTACAAGTGCAGGTCTTGGAAAAAAAATCACAAAGGACCAAGAAGGGCAGTAGTAATCTTGAGATTAAAAGAAATGAATTATGAGAAGAAGTTAGAAAACTATGTTCGTAAGCAGGGATTTAATAGAAGTGACCAAAATCATAAATAACTGAGATAACAGAAGCTTCTTTTTTAGCTTCAGTGCAGAAGATTGGATAAGTAGAACACAAATGGAAGTTAAAGAAAAATAAATTTAAAGTAAGCATTAAAAAAATCCCCTTTCATCTCTGATAGCAGTAAGCAGGTTAAATGACCTGCTGCTCACAGTTGTGAGGTGGTGACCTTGGGATTACTCATGAAGGAGACTGGACTAGAAAGTGTTGTAAAAATAAGCTATGGCACCAAGTGAAATAGCTATTACTTGCTGGTTCCTATGTATTCTGTTTTTATAAATGTTTCTGTTTTAAATACCATCTATCTGCCCATGCTCGTAAATCTAACATTCTGCACTGTGCTTTTTTCAAACTTGTAAAAATATTAAGTATTTATTAGATTAAGAAAGTTACACATTTCTGTAAGAACTGAAGATCTAAGTAACTTGATATTTAGGATGCAGCACCTAAGCATCATTCTGATGTTTTTAGTGCATGAGGAAACAAACACTGCTGATCTCTGAACATGTAACAAGTGTCATCGTGCTAATGAACAGCAGTCGGAACCCAATGTAAATGCTGAGAAATAAACCCATAATTTATCTTCTATTACATTTGTGCTAAAAGGGAAGCTTTCTTCAAGCTGAAAACACTGTATGACAGGATCTTCTGTGCTGTCAGATTTACATAAGAGCCTGCAAAGGTGATCATGCCTTAGCATCTCTTTGGTGCACTAGGAATCACACACAGCCTGCATGAAGCAGGTCTGTCTTCATTTGGGTTTCCTGGAGAGTGGTTCTTTGTGGCAGCCAGGAAGAACTGATGGCCCATGAAGAACTGATGGCAAGGTTCATTTTGTTTAACCTTTCCACTTTCTTGCTGCTGTATTAATTTAAGCTTGGATTCAGAAAGCTGCTCTGGCTCACACCTTCAACAAGGCATGCAGGAAGGTATGTTTGCAATCCTGCTGAAACAAGGTCTGAGCCACTGCTTCATAGCACAGTAAAATCGATGCTTGCCTTGGATTTTGGATCGGAGCAATTTCTCAAGCAAAAGCTGGGGGGGGGGGGGGCTGTATTCTACATTTCCCTTATTATACAACAGAAATCCATGGCCTAGCATTTGAAGTGCAACAAAAAAAGACCTGTGTGGCTGGGGAAGGACTAAGTAAACTAGAACTGACTCAGAAATTCGGAAGGAAGAAAAATTTCACTCATGCCTTTAGCACTCGATCTGAGTTCAGGCTGGTGCGATTCACAGCCCAGCAGCTCCAGTCCTGAAGTGCATTGACAGGCCCTCAATGTTGCCAAACAGGAGTCAAAGTACACAAACCTCTGGGAGATGGGAACATACCTGTCAGGAGGGCATGGAAGCAGAGCTCTGACAATTGTCAAGTGTTCTTAAAAGGAGGAAAAAGCTAATCTTCATGGAGTCTCGTGATGGGTGGGAAAGACAACTCAAATGTACCTGGAATTGGAAGGCCTGCAGCTGAATCCCAACCATACAAACCTCTTTCACAGTGTGACAGGGCCTTGGATCACAGTTTGTTGAAAGGAAATCCCAGAAGCACAAACATCTAATTCCCAAATGCACACAATTCTCATTGTGCAGCTAAAGCAGTTTGAACCCTGGAATGGTGATAAAGGTCCTTAGCAGATGGTCTGTGATACCATCAGGGATTACCAGAAATAGGGTTGCTGTAGTACGGACATGACACATCATGGTTTAAAAGTTAATAATTAAGATTTTTTACAAATATTAAATGAAATAGCAGTACATACACCAGAATATTTGCTGTGCATAGACCAAAGTGCTCATGTACACCATGAATGAACATGTGAATATCAATATATTCCACATTTGGTTAAGTGAAAGACTTTCTTCATTATTTTTAATTTAACTTCTGTTGTGACACAGCTTTCCACTATACTAAGGGGGCTGAATTTTCACCATGAAGCAAAAATGGATAGGAGCTACTTATACAGAACTTTTGCTTATCAGTAGAATATAAAGATTTAGCTAATATACTGGTGTAGCATGCCACCACGAGAAAATATCCATCACATAAACACACTTTTAATAACCTTGATTTTAGAACATTTTTTTTCTCAAAGTTACCTTATGTATTAATGCTTAAAAATGAATTTGGTATGGAGGCTGATTCATAAAACCCAAGGAATCTTAGTTAGAGTTGTATAAGAAATGTGTTTTTCACAAAATTAGGGGATGTTCCATTTTAATAAAACTGCAAAGAATACTTAGTTAATCATCTTTTAAGTGACTGCATCTTCTTCAGGCAGAGAATGAGAATTTTGGGATGAGGGGAAAGACTTCTAGAAGCTGCTTCACCAGCAGAGTCTCCCTTGTGCTTCTCTTGGCCCTACCAGCTCCATCTGGGCATCTCGATGCTCTTCAGAAAGATTAAGCTTATGCTCTCCCATCACTCTCCCTTAGTAGCCATGTCTAAATGTCATAGAAACTAAAGTGTCCTTTAGCCATGATAGTCACATTTGACTGTTACAATGCAATCCTCCAAGCAGAGTGATTTTAAACATGGAAGATGCTTAAGATTTTCCAGGTGTTTGAAGGGGATCTTTTGTTTTTCTCTTTTTTGAGGGGGTTGTTGTATACGGGCTAAAATAAATGTGGTTTTATTGAAACTGGTTTCCTCTCATGTTCCTGCAATAGTAGGCACATAAGAAGTACAGAGGTGATGGTGGCAAATAGAACCGCTCAGGTTGTGGACACAGGCAAAGACAACCTAATCTTTAATTTCCCATCAGTTTCTTTCAAAATGACCTTTAAAAGTTTGAAATCTGTTCAGTCAAAGACATCAGACTGACCTAGGAAAAACTAAGAGTTTTAAAGAAAGATTTAATCAGCCATCTCCTAAGCAAGAGACAGAATCATACTTAAGTTTGGGGTTAATTTACATTCCTTTCTAGTTGCACATCCCCAGAAGATGTCTTTTTCAACAAACTTTCGTCCACAGCCTTGATTTAATTAGGCAGATAATAAATGGTTGTGAAGCAGAGTTATCCTGTTCTTCCTTTGATCCACTATTAGAAGTGTCTTTATTTACAGTACTTTCATCATAGATGTGAAAGTAAATTCAGGACACACAGCATTTAAAAAAAGATAGGTCCCTCATATTTTCTGGAAACAGTCAAGATACCATCTATTAAATTTTTTCTACCATATAAAAAGTTCTGAGGACCCATTTATTAAAGGTAACTCAGACAGTTTCTGCAGTTAGTATCAAGGAGAGGGCAAGGTATCTGGATCAGGTACCAGCTCAGCACTTGTTAAGACTCTTTGAAATATTCCTCAGAGTTGTCTTCATTTTTCCACATGCAGAAATGCTGCTGAGTTTGCACTGCTGGTGTCTGTCCTTATCACTCTCTGGGAGCAAGGTGTGAAGGAGGAAAAGCACTGATTCCTGGGCATGGCCTTGTATGGAAAGGAGGGATGGCAGGTCAGCCTCATCCTCCCTATCCTACATTCCCCATTGACTTACTCCACTAGCTCTGTGTTTAAAGGAAAACAGGCTGGTTAGGAGCCTGCAAGACTACACACCATTCTTCTACGTGTCTTGCTTGGTACATAGCTCTGTCACAGGCCTTTTGAAAGTCCTCCTTCTTTGAGAGTTAGAAGTCTCTTATTTTCATAGGAATTTTTTTGTTTAAAGAGTGAGATGTGAGCTGTCCATGGAACTTCCCATTGCTTCAAACATTTTTTATAATTTTCTAAAGAATTACTGCTTCATAATCACCAGACATTATTATTGTGTTGGTTTTTTTTCGTTTGTGCTTTCTTTTTAAATGAATAATCATTTGGCATTTTCCAGTCACCTGGAGTGTAACATTAAAGCCTCTACTAACTTGCTAGGAAGACTTTTATAGCTTGGATTAGCACAGTCTAGAAAATGGACAGAAAGTGTATGTCAAATTCAAAGGCTTGACAAGCACATCTTCTCCTGACATCTTTAAACTCTAACAGTGAGTCAGTTCTTCTTTCCATACGGAATAAGACTGGACAAGCCTCTTCCTGGCATGTTCTGGTGAAAATGGAGGCGAGGGAATTGCTTTGCACTTGCGCTGTGTTCATATCTCCTTTGATTGTCTCGCTAGCTCTCAGACTCTCCACCTGATCTCATCATTCTTTGATTTCTGCTTCTGATTTTCTCTCCACTGCCATAAACAGGAGGGACTGTAGCGAATGGTTTAGGCAGCTCTTAAGACCTGTGGTTTTGCTATCATACCAAAGTGTTTAAAAAAACCACCTCTTCACACAGAGAATACAGTTAGTAATACATGTTACTATGCAAATTCTTTAAGAAGAATTTGAAGACATTTTAGTTTGTGCTTGGAATTTAAAAGTATTAATGTCCATGTTAATAACCAACTTCACTGAAGTGATATCTGAATTGATTTTGCCTTGAATTTTGCAGACATGGAAATGTATATTTTTAGCAGCTCAGCCTTTAAATGTGCCATGGGGTAAAGGTTCATCTTGTTAGACTGTGTTACCAGTCTTCCCTGCTTGTCTGATGTCAGTGTCAGTGGGGCAGGCTTGCTGTGCTCTGCTTTCTGCCTTCTCAGTGACTGCTTGCTGCAGCACCACCAGCTGCTTCTGCTCTGGTTAAATCCAATGAGTACAGAAGGCACAGTCCTCCCCTCATCTTTTCCCTTTCCTCTCTTGTTTCACAATTCTGAAGTTTCTTTTCACTGACAAATCTCTTTGAAGTGACTGCAATAAGGACTGTTTCAGTATTTCATGGACTGGCTCAGCATCAGGCTCATCTGCTCTGGGTCAAATTCCAAATTTCTCCTTCAGACAGGACACCTGTGACCTATTTCAATAGGTGCCCTGCCCTCCATGGCACAGGATGGGCAACTCCAAGGGATTGTTTTGTCGTTAACTTCTTGCCTGAAAATCACAAGCTGCATTTCCTGTTGCACCGTGTGCCTACTTGGGTCCTGCTCTTCATCCCTCCCCAGCAGGAGCAGAGGGCATCCTGATCCCTGTGTTGTCACAGGGGCCATAGGTCTTGCTCTCCACAGCAGCTGCTGCTGTCCCTTCTGCTGCAGGACAGAAACAGGAGAATGGGAATACACCCCCTCTGGACTTACTTTTAGACCCACTCCCAAAGAACAAGAGCACTGAACTTTTTCATGAACTAGTCTTAGGAAAGGGAAGAAAACCAGTTTTCTCCCTGCCCCTGCTCCCCATCCATCCCCAGATTTATCCAGATTTTATCAAAACTTCTCCCCAAAGAGAAAGGGAGAAGGGCTGTAGGTCTTCAGAGTCATCCGTGCCCTCCGTCATCATTTGCAGTAAAATGGTGGAAAGGGTGAAAAGAGCTTCAGGTCATCCCTGTACCATTGCACCTCTAGAAATCTTCATATTTCAAAATCACAACTTTAAATGAGAAACATCAAATATAAACTTTGACAGTTGCTTGCTAATGTTCTTTATTCAACTGTATGAAAATACTAGAAACACTTCACTCTTATAGCTTTTTCCTTTTTTTTTAAATGAAAAATGAGCAGAGCTCTTCCTGTTTGTTCACAGCAATAAAGAAATTACATACACATACATAATTAGCAGTGATTTAAATCTAGAAGCATATGGGTACATGAAGGAAAATATTCCCATATGTGCCTATTTTTGTATTTCAGTGGGTGTTTAGGTTACTCTGACAGCATTACATTAGAAAGAGAGCACATATATAGAATTTTGTCAATTCTAATGCTGTTAATAGAATTGTATAATAGTACATAATTATGTAATTGGGGTAAATATACTTAGTACTTGCAATATGCAACTATCTGGCAAAATCCTATTCAGAAATGCTGGCACATTGTGGTGGCATATACAGACTAGTTGAAATAAGGCAATGATAAAAGTTCTTCATCCCATTTCTTACATGAAATTCCCATTTTCTACCTGCACTGCACCTTCACCCTTGCCCTTGCTGGTTTGTTTATATTCACATTTACATTTCTTTCATATCCACTGTCATCTTCCTATGTGTTTAATTACTAACTGTTTTCCTCTGTCAAGAAGGAAGACATCAGAAATTTGCTGGCATTTCTGATCTTCTCTAACCATACACAACATCTTATCTAACGATGTACAACGAGCCTTTAATTTTCCAAAGGTTTCCATTAATTTTCTGGATGACCATTCAGCGTGAGATGAGAGACCAAAACCAGCACTGTCTTCCAGCCTAGGTCTCAGTTCAATAAAGCACAAAAATTGCCCTTTCACTGCAAAGGAGTTATTCTGGGGACAGGTGTCAAGGCACTGGGGGGCTGCAGGGGTGGCCCCTGTGAAAAATGGGCAGGGGTTGGCCCATGCCAGGCACAGACATTTCCAGGAAGGAGTGGCACAGAAGAGTGGTTATGGACAAAGCACAACTGCCCATTCCCATCCCCATTTGCTGCTTGGGGGGTAAAGGATTGGGAGTGAAGGAGTGAAGTTAAGCATGGAAAAGGAGGGAGGAAAGTTGCTGGTTTTATGTTTGTAATTTTGTTTCTCACTAATCTATTTAAATTGGTAGTAAATGAAAACTAATTTTCCCTGAGCCAGGTCTGTTTTGCCCAAAGCAGTAATTGGTAGGGAATCTCCCATCTTTATCTCAACCAATGAGTTTTCTTGTTCATGGTTTTTTCCTATTTTCTTCCCCTATCCCATTGCAGGGCAGGGGGGCGTGTTTGGGTGTTTGTGTTCTAAATCTCTCAGACTTAAAGAGACTTTCCATCAAACCCAAAATTTCAGAAACAAGACTCAATCCCTGCCTGACCTCTGCTCTCCTCTTCTTCCAGTTCAGTCAAGCATGTCAGCAAACCATTTAGATGCGTTTGAAGTTTTAACACAGTTGTTACTAAGCAAAGCACTTGAGCAGGATTTGGGCATTAGTGATTAGAAACTTCCTTCATTTTCACAGATGAAATCCTGATTCAGTTTTCTTTCTGCCAGTTGCTGGAAGGCCTCCAGAAAGGCAGCACTTTATTCTTACTTAGCTTTTTTTCTCAGAGCACTAAACTGGCCTGTATTTCCAACTAATGCATAGCACTTTTTATCCCAGCACGTTCCTTCTGATCCAAGCATTGGAAAAACTTCAGACTTACATAAGACAGAGCCTGTTCTGTTCCCGTCCCAGAGCATAGTAACACATTCTGAACAGTTAAATATTGCAAGTCCAAAAAGTACACACATTCCATATTAATGTTTGAAATACATCTTCTATTTTCAGGCAAAAGAAAAGACAATTTAGAGCACATCGCAGCGGATGGAGTAAGGGATGGGCTAAGCTCCTTAGCAGCTGCAGTCAACTGGTACAACATACATGAATTTGGCAATACATTTTGAGATATTTGAGGTATGAGGGCTAATTTGACTCTCAGGGTGTTCACAGTTCAGCTTCCCCACTTCTCCTCCGTATACTAACTTGGCAGATGGCAGGGGACTCACAGAGGTGAGACACAGGGCACTGGGAGGACAACATTATCTCTCTCATTGTCTTACCAGATCTTCTCTGGGTATGTCTGAAGCAAAGAGGAAGGCAGGTGCTCTCACACGCACACACGTAGAAACAGGACAAACCTACAGAGAGACATAATTAACCACTGAACAGCTGCTAATGGGACCATTTATTGCAAGATTTAAGACTAGTTTTCGGAGAGCAAGAAATGCTACTGCTGTGTTTTCAGGGACTGCTGCTGTTCTTGGGGATCCAGGATGTTCTAAAAAATTGTAGGTTTTAATTCAATACAGTACTCTGCAATTAATTATAAATCTCATTAAGGGAAACAAGGCTTTTCTGTGTAACAACATTTTGAAGGGAGAGTGCCACATGACAAGCACTGACTTCTGAAAGGAAAAATGATCACCTTTGCTCTGGAACTCAGAAAGTTGCTCTTTAACATTGTAAGCACTCAGGGATTGCAAAAAATCGTGTTTTCTTAGCTGCTTCTGCTCTGGACAATCCTGCACCTGCAGATTTTTACAAAGTAATACATGAATTTGCTCACTATTTTCCTAAATTGGGAGCCTCAGTGTCCTTTTAAGATCTGAAGATATTATTGAAAAGGATGTAATTACCAAATTTGACAGGTTTGTGCAGCACGCGTGCTCTGAGTACAATTTAATACAAAAGTTAATTTAACTTTACCAAATACGAGTCACCATTAGGAAGAAGAACATGATGCAAGAAAGTAACTTGCATTTTCAATCATCTTCATATCATACTTACAGATTTCTAATATCATTTAATTACAGTGATTACAAGTCCTTAAAAACTAGAAGCTAGGTCTTTGGGAATATCACTCCTTTTATTTCACTCTGCTTAAATTTAGTGTTCCTAAATAGAGGACAAGTATCATTTGCAGCCAGCTGCTCCCCAAACACACTAGAGAAAAGGGATTTGTTTCTGAAGCTCTTTTTCAATTGTTTCTCCTTATATCCTTTTTTACACAAACATACTTCATGTACTTTCTTTTTTACACCAATGGACAGACCACTCTTACGGACTCCCAGGATGGGCCATGGCAAGTTTCTGAGTTTAGAAGGACTTTTGGTGGATGTCAAGAGTCATGGCCATGGGGATCCAGGTGGCTGGTCATGCCCTGACCTCCATCTGGACAAGTGAGCCAAAGCCTGTCCAGGACGTTACCTGGAGTATGGGGACCTGCCCCAGAAGCTAGGACCCTTGTACTCATCCAATAGAGCAGAAGGGGGCCTTAAACTGAGACAAGGGAAATGAAATAGGGATGTGCCAGAGAGAACAAAAAGGAGTTATTGACCTGTCTTCATTAATGAGTCTTCTGGTATGGTCTGTTTCAATACAACAAAGAGTAATAACATATATAAATGGATTAACATTAAATGGGTAGATGTAGGGAGAGCAGTGGATATAGTCTACTTTGAACTTAGCAAGGCTTGTGACACAGTCTCCCATAACATCCTTGTGAGCAAGCTCAGGATATGTGGGATAAAAGAATGGACAGTGAGATGGATTAAGAACTGGCTACACAATAGAGCCCAGATGGTGGTGATCAGTGGTGCAGAGTCCAGCTGGAGATCTGTAACTAGTGGAGTCCCACAGGGATCAGTGCTGGGTCCAGTTCTGTTCGACATCTTTATCAATGACCTTGATGACTGGCCAGAGTGTCTTCTCAGCAAGTTTGCTGAAGACACAAAGATGGGAGGACTGATTGAGTCACCTGAAGGCTGTGCGGCCATTCAACAAGATTTGGACAGGCTGGAGAGCTGGGCAAAGAGGAACCTAGTGGGGTTCAACAAGAGCAAGGGCAGAGTCCTGCACCTTGGAAGGAACAAAAAAATGCATCAGCACAGGTTAGGAGGGGATCTGCTAGAGAGCAGCTCTGTGGAGAAGGACCTTGGAGTCCTGGTAGACAACAAGTTATCCATGGGAAAACAATGTGCCCTTGTGGCCAAGAAGGCCAATGATATCTTGGGGTGCATTAGGAGGAGTGTGTCCAGCAGATCAAGGGAGGTTCTCCTTCCCCTCTACTTGGCCCTAGTGAGACCTCACTTGGAGTACTGTGTCCAGTTCTGGGCTCCCCAGTTCAAGAGGGACAGGGATCTACTTGAGAGAGTCCAACACAGGGCTACGAGGATGATTAAGGGAGTGGAACACCTGCCTTACAAGGAAAGGCTAAGAGACCTGGTGCTTTTCAGTCTAGAGAGGAGAAGACTGAGGGGGGATCTAATTAATGCCTATAAATACATGAGGGCTGGGCATCAAGAAAGTGGGGACAACCTCTTTTCACTTGTGCCCAGTGAGATGACAAGGTGTAATTGATTCAAACTTGAGCACAGAAGGTTCCACCTCAACATGAGGAAGAGCTGTTTTACTGTGAGGGTTACAGAGCACTGGAACAGGCTGCCCAGAGAGGTTTTGGAGTCTCCTTCCCTGGATACTTTCAAGACTTGTCTGGATGCCTTTCTGAGTGATCTGCCCTAGTTTTTGTTCCTGCTCTGGCAGGGGGGTTGGACTTGATGATCTTCTGAGGTCCCGTCCAACCCCTAACATTCTGTGATTCTGTGATTCTGTTATATATACATCTATATATATCATAGAATATAAAATCATAGAATCATAGAATGGTTTGAATTAGAAGGAACCTTAAAGAACATCTAGTTCCAGTGCAGGAACACCTCCCACTAAACCAGCTTGCTCCAAGCCCCATCCAACCTGGCCTTGAGTATTTCCAGGGATGGGGCATCCACAACTTCTCTGGGCAACCTGTTGCAATGTCTCATCACCCTCATACTACAGAATTTCTTCCTAATGTCTAACCTAAATCTACCTTCTTCCAGTTTAAAGTCACTACCTCTCATCCTATCTCTACATGCCCTAGTAAAAGTCCCTCCCCAGCTCTCCTGTAGGCCCCTTCAGGTACTGAAAGCTGCTATAAGAGCCTGCTCTTCTCCAGGCTGAACAAGCCTGATATGTTTCATCCATTCTGCATTTAATAAAAAAGGGAAAATTTAGGCCCATATCCCCAAAGATTCAAAGCTTATCTGCTAGAAATTTCTCTGCACAACTATAGGTGACATGGGAGTATAGTAGCCTCATGTGGGTCAGGATCTGAGCAAGGTGCAAATGGGCTGAGCATGGTGAGCCACAGCTAACTGGGCAATGCAAACCATGGCATGAGCCTTATTTGAGCCATGGACCAACACCTGACAGGAGAACATGCTTGAAACCATCAGAGAGGTGTAGCAGGATGTCATCACGGCCAGAGGGACTGGTGGCCAGTGCTGACACATGGCTGTGATAACCCTTAGGGCTGGTGACAAGGGCAGCACTGTCACACCAGGTAGCATCTGAGCTGGCACTGTCACGTGCTGAAGCCAAGACACTGCCCAAAGATCGCTGGATCAAGCATCACTAACTCATTGGAGAGATAAGAGGGGCAGGTCTCAGTTGATGGAATTGTCTGAGTGCATGAAAAGCTGTTTCTTTCAGAGTCTGTCCCTTCCTTGGCCTGCTAAATTAGACTGAGCTTTGCAGTTTCACATTGTCTGGTGTTCCTGTTCTTCCCCTTGGAATTAGCTAAAGCATGTCATAAAGATTTGCAAACTTGGAATATTCATTAGAAAAAGATGCACAAATATTTTATCTGTGTCCCAGGAACAACCCTAATGGAAAAAGCTACTGAAAAGCTCTTATTACAATTTTAAACTTAAATCAGCATAAAGGAGCAGAAAGAAAGCTGAAATAGCTACAGATAAAATCTCATTTAGAAAAACAGGGCTGTGGAAGAAGGAACACAGCTATCAGCCCCCCTCAGGGTAACAGGCAAGGCTTTTCATGAAGCTTTGTTGACACAAACAGGACTGCTGAGAGTGAAATAAGGAGAGAGGTAATGAATCAAGCTCAATTTAACATTATAAATTTTGGTGGTCTGCAAGAATCAGAGGTAGGTATCAGACCGCAGGCCTGTGACAAGAGTCTGTACGGCTCTTGTTAAAGACGCCTTTGGTAGAGGACAGATAATGGAGCACTGTAAAATACTGCACTTTCAACAATGGATTTAAATCCATCATTGCTTTTAGGCAGAACATGGTTGTTTCCTTTTGCTTGCAGTTGATGTTGGTCAGCTAACCCATGGAAGCTTGATTGAATTTATTCCATTGTTAAATGCATAGGAAATTGAACAGACAACCCAAATGGACTTTATTATCAGAGCCTTAATGATTCAGACCTATATTAGGGAGAAGAAAGGAAGGCACAAGGCATAATTTTCTCACAAATACACAAGATAATAATGCAGCAGAAAGCTGGGTTGACTCCCTCCATGTAGTTTTAGATGTTCTCCTCCACCCCTTGCCCTACTGATAACTACTGATAAGGGAAAAATCCAAGCATTTCAAGATGTTTTTTAATCTCAGGCTCATACCTGTGAGACCATGGTCCTGTGATCACTAGTGCTTATCAATGTGCTATCAGCAGTATAAATATGACCCAGAGCAGGCACAGGCAGATGGTCATATAACCTCCACGACCACTGGGGAATTTATTTCAGCTTTATGCAATCAGGAGCACTGCCTGCAGAGGACAGCTGAAAACTGATCTTGTGTAAAGCTTCTCAGTACAAAGTTATCCCAATAAACTTCCGGAACAAATCTGAAACTGCAAGGTGAATTCATATCATGGCAAAACACTGCATAATTTTGGGTCCAGTATCAGAAGCCCTGCAGCCAGACTTCCCATGCCATGCAACCACAGCCTTAGTTCCAAAGTCCAGTCAAGTCCCTTGGCTATCCCAGAAAGGTTAATTCACTCATGCCTGAACTCTTTAAAGAGGGTGTTGTCTGTGGACTCCAGGCTAATTATATCAACACCAACCAAGGCTAAGTCTAAAGTTAAAGAGGCTTCTGATATATTAACACTAAAACAACCAAGATTTCTGATGTACTTTCTGCAGTATTGCATGCAGCCCTGTCTGTAAGTAACCAGCAAGAACAGCAGGGACTGAACAGCTGGGACTTAACAGCCTGGGCAGAAACGTGAGCCATGATGTCCTCTGCATTCTCACACTGTGGCCCCGAGGGTGGAAGCACTGAAATCCACAACTCAGGGTGAAGTCTTGCAAACCCCCACCATTTTTTCATTGTATGTTACGTGTAGCAGTGTGCTGATGCAGGGCTGGTGGCAATTAGGGAACTGCTGCAGTTACTCGAGCCTGAAACGTATCTTCTAATGCTTAATTACAACATTTTAGGTAAATACCATTCCTGCGTTCAGTGGCCTTTTATGGACTTCTGCTTTTGGATTGGTAGCATGTATCTGAACTTTCCTTGGCCTTTCATCACTGGATGATGCAAGGTTGCTTGGGGGATGTATTCCATTTTACTTATGTGTCTATGGGGAGAAATTCAGTTAGCACAGTGCCTCAGAATCGCAGATATTTCTTTATAACCCAAATCTGCTCATTTTAAGAGCCAAACAGAGACATAAATGCTGCATAACACTCATGCCAGTGTGATTTGCATTGCTCTCCTGCAGCTGATCTAAGCTGCACAGCAAGCGTTCTGCAACGCTCTTCAACAACAAGCACGAGTCAGTTCTTTTCATTTTGCCTTATTTCCCTCGTTGGCTCCTTTCAGTAGGCTTCTTCCTGGCTCCAGGGAGAGCAGAGATCAATAACACAAATCTAATATTAGAAACAGTCAGTCCCCCCCAGCTGCAGGCAGCAACACTGGGGTGTGAGGGACCAGCCCTCAGGATCCACACTGGAGGCAAGTGGTGTCGCAACACCATTGTAAGCCCTCGAACAAAGCCTTGTTTGCATCCCTAAAGGACTGCCTGAGAGGATGTAGATGAGGATGATGGCCTGGATATGGCCTAGGGCCTGAATATGCAACGATTGAGATAACTATGGAGGAATGGAGGGGGTGGAGGTCCACTCCATTTGCTCAATGGTGATATTTCTCAGCCACACTTCATCATCTTTGCGAAACAATTGCCTAAGTGAAACAGGCCTATAAAAGGAGGATCTGTGATGATGGGCTTGGGCAGCCTCACTGACACCAGCCCCTCCCCGTTCACTGGCCCAAAGCTGGGTCCAGGACTGGTCATTTTCTGTTATCTCTCTTTAACTTTTTTCTCTTGTTCTCTCTCTCTCTTTTCCTTCCTGAAATACTTCAGTAATGCAAGGCCTAACCCAATTTTTTCTCAGGCCGTGCAGCTTGAACATATATGTATTGTGTCTTTTGTGACCAAAATAATCAGCCTTTATGATCACACAGCCTGAGATAATAATTGAAGTATCAGCATTCCTTCTACAGTTTTAATTAAACCTAATATTCAAATGCAGACCTTGAGTGTCATTTCACCTTAATCCGATCAAGGGGTATAGGACAGTTGAGCCTTGGACTGTGACATTTTAACTACTCTCCCTGGAAGGACCAGGTCTGAAACTAAGGTTCGATCCAGCTGCACCCAGGCTCCTCTACAAGAAGGAGTTTAGAAAGCAAAGGGGTCCAATCTGAATCTCCCTGGGTTGCCCCACCTGGGTCGTGACCTGGGGGTACAGCGCTGACCCACCCACCGTTGTGCACCAGGGGACCTGAATACCCAGGCACTCAATCCCTGCTCCAGCAACTGTATCCCTTGCAAGTAATTTGGAAGAAGATAAGGAGTATAATAACATTTATGTGATTACTTTCAGTTGCTGGTATCTTAAGGGTAGATTAAAATTATTCTCAGGCTTGAGAATAATATTTCTATATTGTTGCAAGGCCTAAGGAGCTACAATTGCTTGAAAATAAGATAGATATTACTTTTTCTTATATCTGGAAGACAGTAAACAAGTCTGATGATAGGAAGCTGCAGTTTGTTATATAATCATGGAATTTTATGGTTCTCACAGTGTATTTTGAGCAGAAATATTATTGGCACTCTCACCTTACTGTACATTGCCAGGTATGTTTAGTATTTTGTAGGTTTAATATCCAGCCCCAAAAAAACACAGAGAGGAGATTATGCTCCTGTCTACAGGCATCTCACTACTGCCAAGATCCAGAGAACTGCATTTTCCAGTAAGACCATTAGTTAATGAAGTGCAAACATGGCTTAAAATCTGTTTCTCATCTCTTGTTTCACAGCAGAAACAAACAGTATTTTCACATACAGTTTTGTAATAGCTGTCTAATGCTATGACAAAAACAGTAGCCAGATGTAGCAAGGTTATTTTTCAGTCTATCCAGTTTTCTATGAGACATTATCTTCCATCAACACTCTTCTTAACTTCTTGGCAAATTAACGTTCGCTTTGCAGCTTTCAGCCCTACTTCCAAAGTTTAAATATGATTTGATAAAAATAGCTATTTCAGAAACCACACAATAACATTTCAAATCAGTTAATCAGAGTTTGACTTAAGGCAAAATGGCTAATAAAATTATATCCAGTACTGTCTGGTAACAAAAAATAAACTGAGAGAAGAGGCATCTCTTGGGGTGCTGGTTAGCAACAAAAATTGCTGCTTCCAGAGGAGGCTGGCAAAGATGGAGAACAAAAGCCTTCTCTTCTCATACACCAATTTAAGCCCAGAATGACAAGGATTTTCCATACAGACCACCTCAATACCTCCAATACACAGTGAGGGCTGGGGAAGTGGGGGAGGGCAGTGGAAATCTGTCCTCAAGTGCCACTTTCAAATTAAAATTGACATATAATTTACAAAAATAATGGAATCTAAGTTGCTTCCAAGAGTAACCTCCAGTCAATGAAAGGATACTGACTGAAAAAACATTTTCTAAAAAAGAGATGCTAGGACTGGCAGGGAGTCTGAAATAAAGTGATGTAATGATTGTAGCCAATTGAGTGGAGGAGAAGCTCCTCCCTTCTCATCCCATGTTTAATTTGAAGAAGGCAGGAACGATAGACAGGTTCAAAGGACTAAGACGCAATCGGAACAATCTTAAGGTAGATTCAGTTAAACATACCATCCTGTTAGCAGCATCCAGCATGAGACTGGAGGAGTAAAGAAGGAAAAAAACAATAATCTGTTTCAAGCTTCCATAAGGTGAGAGAAGAAAGCTCTATGAGACTGGAATCTGCATCTCCATTATATGCAACCACATGCACAAGTGGGTGTGTATAAGGGAATGCATATATTCATTTCAATTTACTGTATTTTTCCACCAGATACACAGAGGGTAGGGACAAGTAGTCCCTTCTTTTCATAAATCCTGTATCACCCAGTAGCATAGGCAGAGCCTTGAAATGTAGTGGAATGAATTTGATTTCCAAAATCTCTATTATATTTGCAATAAAATTACAGAAAGGAGAGGCAGACTGCCTGTATGCAAATAAATGCCCAGCAAAATTGGAATTTTAAAAAATGTATTTCTGAAATGCAGAGCAATAAACCCATGTTCACATTATCATCACCACTCAGGCATTTAAAGATTTGCTAGACACATTTGCCATGCCTGTGTCTTTTTCTTTTTTCCCTAGTACAATCTCATTAAATGAACAGCAGGATAATATTTCTGAAGTGTATGCGTAACAACATGGGGAAACACGTTACTCCTGATTCTCAGGCTGTTATTCTCAGTGTAAATATTGTCACTTTTTTGTTTCTCATCTGTATTTTTAAGAGGATGGATTGGAAGAAAACACACACAATAGATCTCTTTCAGTTTGCATATCTAAAGAAGGGCACAATATAAAACATACACCAGTACTGGAGCACAGTACACATGGAGGCTGAGGGAGTCTTCCAATCCAGGCAACAGCTTTGGAAAAGGCTGCAGAGTAAATCAGGGCCCTTGCCCAAAAAACTAGCAGCCATGCCAAGGAGGAGTAAACAGTGAGGAGCAAGCCAGAGGAGGACACTGACATTGCCAATGGCCCCTGCCTGTGCTCCTGCTGTATGAAGGCTGTCCCCTAGCCAGGCTGAGGGACCTGGTGGATGTTGGTTCATTCCCGCGTGAGGTCTTGGACCTCCATGATCCTCAAAGTGCTCCCCAACCTATGCCATCCTGTGGGCCCAGGGTGGTGATCACTGATATTTTGCTACTGTCTTGTTGGGTTTTGGAGATGATGTGGTGGGAAGGAGAGGCAGGGTAAGCTTTGTGCCCTGGAAAGGGCTGGCGGGTAGTTGTAAGCAGAGAGGATACCCTAATCCTGCCAGCATAACTGGGCAGTGCCCTCTTCATCTGAGGCCAGAGTGCATTCTTCACGTGGTTGTTCTACCCCTTGGGCCACACCTTTCTGGCCAGTGCACTTGGGGACAGATACCTCTGCCAGACATAGTGAGCTGCACTGTCATAAATGTGACCTCAGCTGCCAAAGCAGCCCTTTGCATTCCATTTGAGCAGCTATTGCAGTCACAGTCACAGAGTGATCAGGGTTGGAAGGGTCCTCTGAAGATCATCTAGTCCAACCCCCCTGGCCAGAGCAGGATCACCTACAGTAGATCACACAGGAACAGGTCCAGATGTGTTTTGAATGTCTTTGGAGAAGGAGCCTCTACAACCCCTCTGGGCAGCCTGTTCCAGTGCTCTGTTGCTCTCACAGTGAATAATTTTTTCCTTATGTTTAATTTGAACCTCCAATGCTCCAGCTTGTGCCCATTGCTGCTTGACCTATCATTGGACACTGCAGAAAAGTAACTGTCTCAAAGAGCACTCTCCAGGAAAGGGATTCTCTCTCTGTTATCTTCTGGGCTGGGAGCCATGCCTGGGACCTGCAGCAGCACTGCGAACACCACGTTCCTGACATCCTAATGGGATTTCAGAAAGCCTCACAGGGGACAGATAATGCTTTTATTTTACAAACAGCATGCAGAGACATGGGAAAGTTGCAGATCCCAATTCTCCTAATTTCTTAATCCCAATTATATCCAACTCACTTTCTTCAGCAAGTTATTGCTCTTAGTCTGCACTATACCAGAGCCACCAACCCTTGAGGTCCTGGATCCCCAGCAAAAAATAATCTGCAGCCCAGAGATGCTTGAGCTTTAAACCATACAAGCTGAGCTCCTGATTCACCTGCTGGGAAACCCGCCCGTAATTGATCTGCAACACTTCATCTTGCTGCGAGATTCACTGTCAGCTTGGGATAGTACTGAATCCCTAACGATAATAAAGAATTTATATTACTGGTAATGTATTTTTTTTCTTAATATGTTTCTTTAGCTTTCAGGAAAATCAATTCTGCCAGAGAGAACATCATCATAACTGCCACAGGAAGGGAAATTACGATGAGGATTGGCCAGCAGATAGTGTCTGTAGGTAGATTCAATGGATGAGGAGGGGAACAGGGTCATTTTAATTCTAGAAGCAATTTGGTTGCTGAAGCTTGTCTTCATTTACATTTAAGCGGTTATTGCATCTGGCTCATGCATTTATGTCTGTTGTTTAACTTCAGGCTCCCAGATAGTCTGTAGACAACCTTTCTGCTTTTTTAATCAAAGATTTCTGGAATGTTTTCCCTGTAGTCTCTGTCCTATAACTTAAACTTTAGTGTTGCATATCAGTTCAGACCCCTTTTCTGCTGACTGGATTTTTTCAAGTCTTTCTGCACATTTTTTTAAGCTTTCACAAAAACAGCCAGCTTTCTTTCTCAAAGGTTCTGCAGTCCTTCATGGGAGTCCAAAAAAGAGGATGTTTCTTCTTTGCACATTAGGCTTTTTCTTTAGTCTTCTACGGGGTGAAGGTCCCAAAACAAGTATAAAGTTATTTTCCTTAACAGCCTCTACAAGCCTAACATCAAAGCCTTCCATGGAACAGCTCTCACTGGAACAGATTTATATAATCCTGGGGCCTCAAACAGATATCTTGCAATTACACCAAATCTTTTGTGAGAAACTCAGGAAGTTTTAGTGCATCACTGAGCAGTTAACATCTGTGATTTCCTACTGAGTTCTGAGGTTTAAATCAATTAGCAGTAATTGGGGCTGTTTACAGTGGCCTTTCATGTGGAACAAGCATATGCTGGAATTTTAAACTAAAAATTTAAGTTCCTGCACCAAGTAATGATACTGCAAATTTTTTAAAAAAAATTTGACCCTGTGCTGTGCTGTTTGCTTAGTAACAACTTGTTCTTAGCAGAAGCTATTTTGAGGCTTTTAAACAAAACTGAAACAATGTTTGGAGAAAAAAGAGGTTTTCCTTTTATTTTTATGTTCTCCATTTCTCAACATCTAACTGTTTATGCTGCACTGAAATCGCATGAACCTGAATAATTAAATGTAAGAAAACAACTAATTTTGCATGGAGTGGTCTTGAAAATTTTCTCTTCCCTATTAAGGTAATAAACCTAGCACAGCAAATTACACTCAGAAGAGCTATATGCAGTTTTCGTAAGGGATCAAAGCCACTGATAACAGAAGTTAGTTGAGAATTAGAAGTTGTGCACAATTATACTGCATAGTTTTAAATAAACTTGCTGATCTTTCAGTATGGAGAAGGTATCAAATCAAGAAGTTAGCTGAGCGTTTGTTGTGGTGTGTCCCTGGCTCCCTGGAAGCAAATTCCCCAATTACTCCCTAGCTAATGCACAACGAGGAGGGAAGGAGCACTGTGGTCCCAAACTTTCCCTGGTTTGGGAGCCTTCCAAACCCTCAAATAAAGAAAACTAGTGTTTTTTTATTAAAGTCTTCAAGTTCTCAGTGTGTTTAAGTGGATTTACCAGTGCTCACACTTCAGAAAACTCTTCATGGATGAGACTAAAAGAAAGTGCCAACCCTGCAGCTGCAGGAGTGGGAGGTGCCATTTATACCCATTTAGTTAAAGGGAACAGGGAACTACTGAGAAGTTGTGATGCAGACGAGCTGAGATTTGCACTAGTGATGCTGAGAAGCTCTTTCACCTTTACACTGAAGGGAAAGCTAGACGGTGGCTGTCGATGTAAAAAATGACTATTGCATATTAGAACTGAAGCAGAAAGGATTAGCACAAATGCTTATTTCCACACTGTTATGTTGCCAGGGAAATCTATAACAAATACAATCGTAACTGGAGAAAGTCAGTTAAATGGAAAAATGCTTTTTAAAAGTTGGAAGTTGAAGGGAGACACAATTATATTTTGTTCTGGTCAATAGGCAGTTTCAGTCAAGAGGACAATTATTGAACAGCAAAGAAGAAGATGCAAAGCCATCATTACTCTGTAATGAACCAAGCCTGGAGCTGGTTTAGCAACTATAACCTGAGAACGCCACCATCAGCCATTTGTCAGGGATTTTTTTAAGCTAAATAAATGTTTACATGGAGAAAAAGCAGGGAAGGGTGGAAATGCACAGAACTTCCTTGCGATTATACACCTGAATTTTCAGAGTATTCTTTGGCACCATTGCTTGCTTTATAAAGTCTCCTTCCCTGAGGCCAGGACTAGACACAGGGCTTGGAAAGGCACCGATCCCCACAATGCCTTTACAAAAGGGGCTGTGCTGGCCAGTGACAGGCTACGGCAGGGCCACCAGGCTTTTCTCCTGCTGTTGCTACCCAAGACATTTTCAAAGCTTCTTGTCACAGTCATGTTTTCTCCTCTTCCAAAGACAGGAGCCTGCATGTCATCCCAGCTTTGCTAGCAAGTTGCCTTTTCTCACTCTTTCAGACAAACATCCACTTGAATTCAGCCCTTCCTCATTTGCCCTGTTTCTCCCCCTTTGTTTGGCCCTCTGTATCCACTGGCCGTCCCACCAGCACTATTGCCCCTGCACCCTGCTTTGGTTCTCTCTGCCCTCAGCGTTTTACTGTCAGAACAAACACAGCCACAAAGTGTTTGTAGGGTAGAGCAGGATGTCTTCAAGGTGAAGAGTTTTCCTAGCTTTGTCTGGGGGCGTAAATGCCAATAATGCTTACTCCAACAGTAATGGGATGTCCTCAAAGAATCACAGAGTGGTTGAGATTGGAAGTGACCCCTGGAGGCCATCTCATCCTAGAGCCAGTTGCCCAGGATTATGTCCAGATAGCATCTGAATATGTCCAAGGATGGAGGCTCCACAAATTTCCTGGGCAACATCTACTAGCGCCCTGTCACCCTCACACTAAAAAAAGTTTATTTCCTGATGTTCATATAGAGCTTCCTGTGTTTCAGCCTGTGTCCATCCTCTCTTGTCCTGTCACTGGGCACCACTGAGAATAGTCTGGATCTGTCCTCTTTGCACCCTCCCTGCAGGTATTTATGCTCATTTTTAAGATCCCCCTGAGTCTTCTCCAGGCTGAACAGTCCCAGCTCTCTCAGCCTTTTCTCATCAAATTCATGTTCTGGTCCCTTCATCACCTTTGTGGCCCTTTGCTGGAGTCTCTCCATTACATCCATATCTCTCTTGTACTGGGGAGTCCAGAACTGGACACAGCATTGAAGATGTGTCTCACCAGCATTGAGTAGAAGGAAAGGACCTCCTCCCTTCACCTGCTGGCGATTCCTCTCCTAGTCCAGCCCAGGATATCATTAGCCTTCTTGGTGGTTAGGGCACATAGCTGGCTCATGGTCAACTTGTTGTCCACCACAACTCCTAGGTCCCTTCTGCCAAACTGCTTTCCAGCTGGGCAGACCCAGCCTGTCCTGGTGCATGGGCTTGTTCCTCCCTAGAGACAGGACTTTGCACTTCCTGTGTTGAACTTCATGAGGTCCCAGTCAGCCCATTTCTCCAGTCTGTCAGTGTCCCCCCAAACAGCAGCACAACCCTTTGGTGTATCAGCCACCCAGCCCAGTTTTGTGTTATATTCATCACCCTGACCTGCCCTGCCTGCAGGGGAAGCCCATGACTGCAGCCAAAGCTGGGGTCCAGCCAGGAACCCTACTCCCAGCTCTGCCATGGGGAGCAGCCAGGTGCCAGCAAACCCATCCCTCATTGCTGCTTGGGCTCTCTTCAAATGGCACTCCTGCTGCAGAGATGGCCAGAGGAGACTGTCCTCCAGAAGGCCACGTCCCTGGCCCACCAGTGACCTGAGAGTAACTATTTATTTCACCCCGTGTAACTTGAACCATTTAAATCCTGCCTGCACTGCACAGCATGTGGATGGAGGCTGTTTGTGTAATTATCTTTCTGTAACCTAATTCTGCAGAACGTGGTTCTCATCTACATCGTGTCTCCTTTCCACCTCTCTGACATTGCAAAAAGGGACAGGTGGCGAAATCCACTTCAAGAATCTTTGATCCAGCAAATACAGCAAAGCAAAGGAAAATTAAGCTTACAGCCTTCCAGAAGTCTGACTGCATGTAGTTCCCTTAATTGCAGCAGCCCTTTCTTTTTCTTTCTTCATGTGCTTCACCTTTGTGAATTCGTGTTCCCATCCTAGCTGATCTCATATCACTCACTACTATCCTTCCGGATATAAGGCAGGTGATGCAAATTTAGAAATTCGTCCTTCCAGAATTTGTCACTGTCCAATTCTTTCACTGTGTTTTTCATTTCAAACTCAAAATATCTCTCACTTGAGGAGCTGAGTAGTCTGTAACAATTAGGCTGATGACTGACCAGGACAACTGCTGCATTTTTTTGTCTTGACAATTCATCCTATTCTGATTTAAGAAAAATCTTCAAATTGCCTTTAAATATATACTTAGATATTCAGGCTTCACTGTCTTTACATTAACATAGGGAAATTGTAATGCTTTATAATAATTTCAAAATCTTTATGTTCCATTGAACATCACAGGCTTCGTATTAAACAGTTTCAAGTGTATTTGAGAGACAAAAGGTGACAGAACTGGTAATTACCTCATTTCTCATTAAAGATGACTTAGTACACCAGGGACCCACATTAGAATAAATATTCTATCTTCTGTTTATTAACCTTTGTTCTTTAAAATGGCGAATGAGTGCTGATTAAGCTACCATTACTGTGACTGCCTCAGGAGCTGACGACGCTTCCCCAGCTCGTAATATGATTTGGAGTCACCTTACCAAAAATAAACAGAACTTGACTCTATTATGCTCCAGACTGTCTGTATTCCTAACACATACTTTAAACCTAAACATACAGGCAATATCAGCTGATGTTTCACTATCCAGTATGAATAGTGATGTAAGTCTTGCATAGTTTTATATATGCTAGGCTGTAGTGAAGCAAGTGCAGAAACACAGTCTCTAAGTTTCCTTGGCCAATGTTTATTTTGGAGGGTGAGCTCTTTTTGGTAAGGAACAAAAACTTTGTTATGCTGCATGAGAATTGTCAGCTGTCTTGTTTCCAACAGTAGCCAGAGCAAGCTGCTTCAAAAGGAAATTGCCAGAATCCTAAATTTGACTGTTATAGAGCAACTTATTTGCTCAAATCCAAGATAAATGTCCTGAAGCAGGAGAGTTTATACTGCTTCATTAACTGATAATTTTAGATCTGGCAATTTCCCCTTAATGCCAGCACTAATGAAGTATTATTGTTTCAACTGCAGAACCTTAAAAGAAACAGAACAAACAATGAGGAAATAGAATAAGCATTGATTTAATAACAAAGCAGGACTGTGGCTCGATGCAGAATAGGCAGCTGCAGTCAAGAAAAGATGTGGAATATCTGGGGGCTACTATGTCCTTATGGGCAAACTTGGTGAGAATAATTCCAGTAAGTATAAGAAACAAGGGAACTGGAATCAAGGGGACTAAACTCTTAATGGGCTCAGTTACCATCTTCAGGCTAAAGTACCTCGGTAGCATTTATTACCCTTGTGCTTATTAATATTTTTGGGCTCAGGGAGCAGACAGCAAAAAGATGTTCCTTCATAGTTCTATCATATTTGTCTTTGCATAAAACTTTAATTTCTTTTAGTTTTATTTTTTTCCAAAAAAAAAAGTGACAAATTGGATGTCCTGGAAGGATTTCAAAGCTACCAAAGAGATTTAGAGCTGAGTTCAAATATCCTGCTATAGATACCTTTCATGGACACTGAAATTATTTTAGTCATTACCTGCCTAATAAACCATGACCATGGACCCCAGACAGTGGATGATCTGAATCACTCACTAAGTTTCTAAACAGTGTAAGGGGGGATGAAAAGACTATGGTTCTCAAATGCACAGTCTCTAGCTGCACTAATGGATCTGGGCAACAGCAAGTTTCCACTGGCATTAAAAAATCTCTGGAGAGAAAAAATCCAGCTTTTATATAGCCTCTTTACTTTTTGCTATAAAGATCCCCAGGAATGATGGCAACCATTTTTTATAAGAACTGGAAGATAAACCTAAAAGTCAGCTACACTGATTGCTTTGTTACCTTTTAACTTCTCTGCCTGATGGTCACACTGACAGGTTTGACACTTTATTTAGTGGGGATTGGTAATAATATCTTCTTGGCTAGACACTTGACACCTACTTCGCCTTATTATTTTCCTTTGCATCTCCTCTAAGGGCTCATTAATTTCAGGAGCATTTGTTGCAAGCAGAACCCATTGGAGTACAAAGTGACAGATGAGAATATGAAGACTTCCAGTTATCCAGCTCAATACTCATCAGCAACACAGGGAGCCATGCCAGAGGCAGGTAACCAGGACATTTGCTGAAGTCCTTCAAAATTGTACTGTGTTATTGAGTTTGGAAGGGAACACTCAGCTTTCCTAGTTTACTTACTAACTGAAGATTATACAATGTGAAACAAAACAATCAATCCTCCATTTCTCTGCTTGAGAGACCTAGCCAATTCTCTTAGGCTGCAGAATCTCAGTCTTACTGTATATGACAGGTATACAACTTAAATGAGCTCAGTATTATTTCCAATTTAAAAAAAAATACAGTGGGATATACATGGCAAGAGAATAAAGTACATGTCTTATATTTCCAAGATGAGCATCTCAGCTATGGGCTAAACACTCTTTCTGAAGCTCAGGGAATATTTTATAGTTCCATGAGATGCTGGGCAACTTTAACAGGTGGGCTCATAATGGTACGGCTGGGTCAGTTCAGTCATTGATCCTCAAGGAAGGAGGTTCTGCACTTCAGCACCTTTGTCTTCCTCTCTTCTCCCCTTCCAGAAGCAACTAAACCAACAAAACTAAGATGAATGTCTTCTGTTTAGTGAATCACAGCAGTGTGCTATGTGGACTACACGACTGGCAAAGCAGAGTCACACCTGTCACTGAGCTATTAGCTGATACTGCTGAGCCAGCCCCACGTTTGGGAAGAGCCCTTAGATACCCCACGTCCTGGTGGTGAGTCTATTTCTCACTCAATGACAGTCAGATCTCCTTAGGAAAAGGTGGGATCTGAATCTGTGCCTTCTACAGCCCAGGTAAGTGCTCTGTACGCTTGGTCAGCATTTAAAACTGGGACTTTTGCTTTTCCACTCCAGTTAAAAAGGAAGCCTAATTCTTTTAATTATTACTTATTTATTCCTTAAAAAAAAAAAAAACAAAACAAAAAAAAAGCATAGCACATAACTCCAGGAAAGGTTTCAGAGTTGCTAAGATGCAGGAGCCTGTCTCCTAAGCACCTCCCACTTGCTAGCTTAGGTGGCTCCTTGCATTTTTCCCACCCCTGCCACCCCCGGGAATGCAGCCCGGTGGGGCTGTGCACAGCGTGGGCATGATAACTCCACCGAGCAGCTCCCCCAGTCCCACACACCCCAGCATCTCATTTCATTTGTCAAGCTCACTTTCCACATACCCTCACCCTTAAAATGGTTGCCAGGGATTGATGCTTTTTGCTTGGGCAAACAAAAAGAGGAATGTGGAAAGAACTGGGTAAATACTTAGGGGGGTGCCTTATTACATCTTATGCCTTTGTCTCCTTGCTTCAGAGATGGCAGCAATCATTCCCTTTGCTGCTTTGGGACCTAAAAGTGGGAGTATGATGCTAACAAATGTTCTGATATGACTGCTGCTAAACTTCTTGCATCCCCAGCAAACCAGGAGCTGCTCATGAACAATTAAAGAAATGGAGAAAGATAAGCTCACCCTTAAGACAGGGGTTCAGTCTTTCAGAGAGGAATAAAAACACAGCATGGCTCAAGTGCACTGGTGACAAATATTCAAGTATGGGGAGTCAAGTATGGGATTAAAGTATGCTCACCAGCATCCTGCTAAGAGCCTGGGTAGCAATCCCTCACTGCAGGAAGAGGTGACTCCCCCTCCTCGTCCCTAAAAGATCACCTCCCCAGTTGCTTATTAGGCCTGCAGCAGCCTTAAGCAAGGAACATTCTGCTTTTAACCAAGTGCTTTAACTCCAGCTGGGTTAAAGCAAAATCCAAGGGGAGTATTTATCTACAGCATCCAAAAGAGTCATCACAGTAACAAAGGGGTTTTAAGGCATAAGAAAGAAGGCTATAGTCAGCCTGCTTACAAGAGAAACTATAAAAGGTCCTTTTTATTCAGCATCCTACTGGTTTGTCACAGATGCTCTCCTGACATGTTGGAGATGCTGTCTCCCTGTGTGTCATATGTCACAGGCTCACTTGTTAGAGAAAAACCTTTCCTGCACACCAAACATCTACAACTAATCTCCTTTCCAGGGACTCTCAGCAGATTTAATTTTTCCTCTTGAAACCTTCAATCTGAAACTTACTTCTAACTTACTCAGCAGATGATCTTGACACTTCTCCAGTTAAATTAAGAAAGTATCACTCACTTCTCTGGAGCTGCAAATGTCACTTTGTCAGACCAGCTGTCATCCCCTGTACCTTACTAGCCAGCAAGCGTCTTCTTGACTGAGTGCCACTTTACCTGCTTAAAGTGTCCTTTCCCTGTTATGGTGACTCAACTGCTTTTAATGTGAAAGTGTTTCCAGGCACTGAAGTTTGTATTTAAAATCAGCTAAAACATTCATAAACAACCGTGGCACAACCATCTAATGCAACAAGTGAACACATTCATTATCATCCCTTGAAAGAGGTGGTAACTCTGGGCTTAAGGCAACTGAAGGAGACAGAGGGAAAACCTTTCTTCCAAATATGCCATGAACACATCACAAAGCATTGCCAACATAACAACCTTTAGCACCTATAACAGAAATTTTATTGAAAAATTATGTATTTTCAACCTGCATTAACTCTCTATGGAACGAATGGCAAATCCAGTAGAAATAACAATCAAAGGGAAAAGTCCAGGCTATTTTGCATGTACATTTGAATAAGGGTCAATTTTATTTCAAGAGTCTGCTCTTGGGATGACCTGTTTCCTTTAAGGCTTTCTATATGTTTCTGAACGGGATGACAAGCAAATGACAGCAGAGCTGACAGCACTATTAGCTGCAGAAACAGGATGGGTAACACTGCATTGTATCACCTCTGGATAATGAGCTGGATTTCTGAATGCAACCCAGATTCTTGCAGGACAAGCCCCGATGTGACAGGTTAGTGGTAGATGAAGCAACACTACCTGATGACTTCTTTTATGTCCTGGGCCTTTACTAACATACCTAATATATATAGTGCAAAGAAGGCAAGAAAAGTCTTGCAAAGGAGCTCCTGGCTCAGCAGAAAGCAGATTTCAGTTTCATGCAAGAGGCTTCCTAGAGAAGCCATCGAGCAAGATGCTGTGGGTGTAATCATCCCAAAGTTTCCCTCTGGCAGCACTCCATACTAACATTGGAGGGTTGGACTAAATGATCTTCAGAAGTCCCTTACAACCCTGGTGTCTCCAAGACTATTTCTGCAGGTCAGGTTGCTTATTCCTCACCTTTCCCTTCCCACTTGTGCCCGGAGTTAGTGCCTGTAGAGGGGCAGAGAGGGTTGTTGTCTCAGTTTCTACTCCAGGATCTTTCTGTTCTCTCCCTGCAAATGAGGAAAGGCAAGACAGGAGTCTCAGGGAGGAGCAAAGCTCTGTCCCTACATTCCACCTTGCTGGAGGGATGGGGACAGGTCAGGGCGTAAAGGCATTAGTGTGTGATGATCAAATGCATTTATACCACAGCGTCTCAGTCAGAGCTGTTTGCCTACAGCCAGGAAGCTCTCTGTTTGGGAATGACTGGTATTCAGTGCATTCAAACCAGCTTTGTTTCTCCCTAATTAAAACACACACTTGAATTATAACAAGCTATCCAGACACAGGCTGTTGCTAGGCTCGCCTGAAACATTGGCAGTTGCTCTTGTTTGTCCCATCTTGCTTTGTTAGCTGTTGTAAAAACCTGTTTCTTCCAAGTTTTTCCAAATAAATTCTTAACTGTGGAGAAATTTCTTCCCCCGTTTTCCCTTTCTTTGCCTGTGAAAAATCTTGTAAATAAGAAGGATTTAGAAGAAGAGAAAGAAAAAGAAGAAAATTAAAGAAAGACACAAAACCCTCAAAACACCAATATTTTTGTTTCTATTCTGAGGTGGTATTGAACCAAGAGAATTAACATATTCCAAGAGATATTTAGGCTATTGTATTTGTGAAAAAAACCTTTTTCTGTGGAAAGGTTTTAAAGCTCTTTTACTGGGTATTTAATATATGACAAAAGTCAAGAAGGGAACAGAAAAAGGCTATTATGTGGAAGCACACAATAGGCATAAGGACAATATTGTTTGTCATATTCCTAACTCAGATCCTTGTCAGTGCTGCAAGGGAGTGAAAATCCTTGTAGGGTTCTCTACATCCTTTCATATAACATCTCTCAGCACCTGTTCTCTCTCTGCATTAAAGAAATGCACAATACAATCAAGCAAAAATAAAGTTATTTCTACTGTTTAGTTTATAACTTAAGTCCAAAAGACACATAAGGGCCTCCATGTGTGAAATGGGGAAAATAAATTTAGTGGGTAAACAGGAGATGCTACTAGTTACCTTTTAAGTATTCTCTTATTAGATGTACTAAATACACTTCTCAAACATACTTTCAGATGGAGAGTGCTGGAATTGCTGTATCTCTGCAGAGAAAGAAGTGGGGAAATTGCATGTTAATCTGAGAAAAGCAGGTATGGAAGGTGATCCATGGGACTAAAGAGTGACAAGAAACTCTTCAGAAACTGCAAGACGTTAATGAGATGTATTGATTTAATCAGCCAGCATAACATCATTTATCATGGTAACCACAAGAGACATGCCCATAAAAGCTAGCACTTGAAGGTCACACTCATGTGTAACATACCTGCAATGCTACACAAACGTCCAGCTGTAGAGATCTGGTTTACTTAGACTTGCAAAGAAGTTATTGAAAGACAATTTTGAAGAGCCTCCATACAAATAACACAGTCCTATATGTTGTAATAGGGTCCATTCATCCTCTTCATAATCTCGAGTTTACGGATTCTCAATGTTTAGTGGATTTAAATGTCAGAGGTAAACACTAAGGGCTTCCTTAAATAGTGGTATCTGTAACAAAGTCAGAAGCAGGTTCATTCCTGCCAGTTTTACTCCCTATTGCCTCTGCCTGTTCATTATGCAAGAAAGAACTTAAATAATGATAAGGCTCCAAAAGAATTCTCTGTAGTAAAAAGCTTCTTAAGGATTCATTTATGGCCTCAGCTATATAGGGGTAAGACTCAAATACCCTGACAAAGTGAAGAGTTCCCGGGGATACATGCCAGCATAAATGAGAGCTTAATTTGGCCCTAGATTAGAAACTCTTTGTCAGCTGGGGGTTCAGATATCCTACAGCATCCAGTGCTGCTCCTCTAACACCAGGTATTTTTCTGTCTGATTGGCATTTCCTTACCTTAGTGTGAAACTATTATTTATTTATTTATTAAGTTTTTTATGTCATTTTCATTTCTGACTTACAAAGCCTGTGAAAAGTCCTTTGCAAGCATTTATGTTTGTTTCAGCTTTTAAGCAGTGTATGGAGCTGTTATGTTTTCCTAATCATGTTTTTCTGTAATTGAAACTCCTACTTCATAAAATGTATAATATGACCCATGTTTATTAATTTCCTCATCCACCTTCCCACTAGGAAGAATTAGAAAGGCAACCCCTCCAGGAGTTTACACCTTCCACACCCTCTCCAGGCTGGCCTGCAAGCACAGCTTCACTCCTGATTACATAAACTGTTGACCAGGGGAATCTTGGATAGATTGCAAGAACACGGAACTTTGCAAACCAAAAGCCCTCCTGCATTCCAGGGGATGGGAAAGCATTCAGCATTAACACCTACACAAGTGACAAACACGGGGTTGGACTCAGCTGCAGGGACTTCTGCTTGCACACATTTCAGACGCCTCAGTGTTGAACAAGGATGTTGGAAATTAAAGCCTGCTCAGAACTTTTTCAATAAGTCTGTTTCTGCAATATTTAAACTTCTTTTACGGTGGCTGCACAGGAGAACCAGTCTGAAGGATTTCTGCTACACAGAGATGGGAGGTTTTTGTCATTTTGGCTTCATTGCATGCAGAACACGGAGAGTTGAAGTCTTAATACAGTTCTGTGTCTCACTCACCCCTACTTGTTACCTTTTAAAATTTCCTCAGAGTATTTTAAAATACGTATTTTTTTAAAGTTAGCACAGTACTAAAGGACCATTTCCAGCACAAAATGGCCAAAGTAATTGCCCAGGAAAGCTGGTGTTACATTCAGAGGTTAGGACAACATTCCTGCCGACATAAGAGATACAGGTTGCACAGACATAGGGGTATTTGTATGGTGCATTAACAGCACGACAGGAAAAAGCCTGGCTAATAGTGAGAATGCAGGCACTCATCAGGGCCCACTGTAAGAGTTCAGCCATAGCTTTCTAGCTTGTTTCATGTCATATTTGCTACTCTTCAGATGTTAGCTCTTTTGCAGAGTGCTCAAGTAGAAAGAGAACATCAGCAAACATGAAATTTTATCTGATACTACCTATGTGAAGGACAGGGCACCTCTTTACCTGCACCTCTGTTAAGCCTTCCTGTATTATATATATCATTCCCAATGACCTGTGGGATGCTTGGCACAGATAATACAATGAAACTCAGATTATACAAAAATAGCACATACTTGAGAAGTCAACTCTTAGTCCTCAGTCAGCAGCAACAAGAAAAGGCAGCATCCCTCGGGGGTCTTAGCAGCTGCCTGTAAAAGAAGGGACACCCCTGACAATTTGTCTGAGCATCTGGAGTGCAGCTTTTCTGCTTCGGAAAAGGGACCTCCTAAAATCCCTGGCGAAGACAGGATTGTTCCCCCTTTGGAAGACAAGCATTAGGTCTGAATGGCAGAGGTGCAATTACATCTTTAAAGGAAATTCCAAATCTGCTATCAAAGCAACACACATAATGCATAACCCATTTAACTTGTTGTTTTTCAAATAGATGGATTAGAACCAAACAAGCAGTGCACATTTCAAGAAGGCTGGATACTATTAATGCCTACTCTGTGAGAGTATAAATAAGCTGCTGCAGTTTAACAGAAAGCAGAATTTCCTAGAGTAGCATAAAACTAATGGCTCATTGGCTAAAATAGAGCTGCAGTCTCCATTTGCTGGAGAAGCCCAGCTACTCTGCTGGTCTCAATGAAAGAACAATTGCAACTACAATAAACACCTCAGGATCTTCAAAAATATGGGAAGATATCAACTGCTGTTAAACAGTGTAGAAATAAGACAGTAGTGAAACTAATAAATAAATACAAACAGGTTTAAGGCATCATTTTTAGAAACATTATCCCATGGGTTAGATCTGAAGATGTAGCTTTTAACAGTTCTGGCATACAAAGATCATTTCCTCTCCCCCGTGTAAGAGCTTCAGTTCTTGTTCCTGGCTACATAAATCACAGGCAGGGTAAATACATTACAAGTTATAATATGATCTCCTAGCAGACCCTGGGAGCAACAGCTTTCACATACGTGCCAAAATGCCATGAAACTATTAGTAAGGAACACGATACACCTTCTTTTACAAACAATCTAGAGAAAATTCATATTTTATCTATTAACACCTTGACAGCTTACATCAAAACTCAGTCTTTAGCACATTTCTCCTCATAACATGTCTTCTAAGTCTAGACTCTGCTTTCCCCCCTTTTACATACACAGATGAGAGACAGAGCTAGAAACAGGTACAGATACATAAAAAAGAACTAGGTGTCCAAATCCCAGTGTGCCAGCTGCAAAGCCCCAGGATATCCACTAACACTGGGAGAAAACCATAGCACCAAAGGGATGAAAAAAGTCTCTGTTCTGATACAATTTGACAGTGAAGAAGTGTTGACTGAGTCCATAGATGCTCCTGACATGTAACAACTCCCTTGGGATAGTGGATCGACCTGAAAGTGGAAGACAAACAGATTGACCACATTGTCCACATTTTGTGATCACAAATCAGTTTTCTGTTGACAAGGCTCATTTTTCATGGCAGCATCTTTGTCTCCAAGCCTTTCCCAAACAGTTATAACTTCATCAGTGCACTCGGGAATACATTTAACAAAATTGCCTTTTGCAGAAGTGAGATAGTACCAAAGCACCACAAATGTGAAAAACAACAATGCAGAGGGAAGGAGAAAAATTATCTGGAAAAACTAGTGAAGAGGGCCCTCAATTTCCTAATAAAATACCCCAGTGCATTGTTGCTTGCCTATTATTCTCTTTATGAATTACAGTAAAATGAAATTACCAGTGTTTTGCAATGTGTGCAACACCATTTCATCAGAAGGATAAGAAGTTAAAATTGTGCTTTATTATCAACAAAATATATCAGTGTGACAACTGCTCATATGTGACCTTTAACCTTGAATTCTGTATGAAATCTGATGTACAAGGTATTATTATTTGAAGGAGGGAGCCCAGTTCCTGAAGCTGTATAGGAGGCTGTCTCTAAATACATAACAAACATACAAAGCACAAAGTCATGCATGTTTGAAATAATCAGATTTTACACTCAGAGAATAATGGCATTCTTTAGGTCTCCACAGTTGGAAACAGAAGGGAAGAAGAATGGCCCAGAAGGCCAATGGCATCCTGGCTTGTATCAGGAATAGTGTGGCCAGCAGGAGTAGGGATGTGATTCTCCCCCTGTACACAGCACTGGTGAGGCCTCACCTCGAGTACTGTGTCCAGTTCTGGGCCCCTCACTTCAAGAAGGACGTTGAGGTGCTGGAGCAGGTCCAGAGGAGAGCAACAAGGCTGGTGAAAGGACTAGAGGGAAAGTCTTATAGGGAGAGGTTGAGGGTGCTGGGGTTGTTTAGCCTGGAGAAGAGGAGACTCAGGGGGGACCTTATCACTCTCTTCAACTACCTGAAGGGAGGTTGTAGTCAGGTGGGGGCTGGGCTCTTTTTCCAGGCAACCAGTGACAGGACAAGAGGGCACAGCCTGAAGCTGCTGCAGGGGAGGTTTAGGTTGGATATTAGGAAGCACTTCCTCACGGAGAGGGTGGTTAGACATTGGAATAGACTTCCCAGGGAAGTGGTGGAGGCACCATCCCTGGATGTGTTCAAGGCAAGGCTGGATGTGGCACTTAGTGCCATGGTCTAGATGGTGTGGTGGTGTTGGTCATAGGCTGGACTTGATGATCTTAAAGGTCTTTTCCAGCCTTGGTAGTTCTGTGAAAAGCTGGGGTGTTTGCTATGAACCACCAGTATGCTGCAGACATGAAAAAAATAGAGAAGCACTCACTAATGCATGAAGTGAGGTGTTCCCAAAAGAAATAAGGAAGCATTAATGTCACTTTGCTAAGATGCACATCTTGGGCACAATTCTCACTCTTGCACCAGGGAGATTAATTCAAAGCAGGACAGACACAGAATTTGGTAGAATATAAAAGCCATATTTGGGAAAGAAAGCATTAATAAAGTGAACACTGAGGAGATATGGTTGTTCCCTAAACATCGGATGAGGTTTAAGAATCCAGGAAGAAAACTAACAACCTACATTAAAGAATGCTGTTGGCATAACAACAAATGGGTGTAAGTTAGCCATGGATACACTTATCCCAGAAATCAGAAGATTCCTATCAGAAGAATAAGGCTCTGGGTCAGGCTTCCAGTAAGGACAGCAGGACCAAAAAAAAACACTAACAAAAAACCTGATAAAATTTAGGGTGGGTCAAAATATGAAAGGAGTTGTATGAGAGAGAACCATGTGGAAGAGTGCCAGCTGTAACAGGAAATTGGGCTTAAGGGATGCAAAGGTTTTACAGGTTCTGAATTCCAGCTCTCTTGAAAATGCCTTAAAATCATGTTCTAGGGCCAAAATAAAAATTATTAACACTAGTAACAGAAGATTTGCCTACTAGAGTAAGAAAAAAAAATCACTTTAAAATGTGAAATGATACACAACAAAACAAATAGCCCATGTGAGGTCTTTTTTACTTACTAGGTTTCTGGTAACTATAACAAAAAATTGCCACTAGTTTCTACTTTAAACAAAAATTTTCTAAACTTGCTGAAAACTAATACACTCATGTAAATGGTGACTCTTGCTGAGCACATGCCAATATCTATAAAAGGAGGAAGGTACAGATTGTAATGCATACTCTAGTAAATCCACAGGTAATTAGAAACATTTGTAAAATAAATCAGCATTACTACATGACAAGATGTTCTTTTGAGTCCATGTTAATAATTGAAAAAAGCCCAATGGGCTAGCAAATATGTTTTCATTTGCAAATTATGACGCCAATTCCAAAATCCCCAACCCACCAAGATGTTACTTCATATGCCTGTAGCAATCTAAAAAGCACTTTTAAGTACAGGAAAACATTTATTTCAGGTACATTGTTAATATATTTTCCCTCTAAGCATCTTAGAGAGCCCTCTGTCCCCCTGTGCTCCCTGTCTTCTGTTGCATCCATGCCTTGTTTACTTACCTATGCAGAGAACTGCCAGAGCTGTGTTTGCTGGCTTGGAACAGACACTGCTTTTTGCAGTCTTGAGATAAGAGGTTGCAACAATCAAACTGTGCTTGTGCATCTAAACCACAAAGTATCATCTTAATAATTGCTGTGAATCAACTAAAACAACAATGCATTGCTTCTTCTCAGTAACCATTAATTTAAAAGCCACTCTTAACTTTAACGTTTTCATTTTGCTCATGTGTTTGAGAATATTTATTTCAACAAATTTACAAAACCCCTTTTCAGCAACAAAGCACAAGCTGTAAATTGTCCCATACCTCTGTTTTCTTTCAAAGCCCAAACAAAGAGCTGTTCTTGCCCTTCTCTTATTAGGTCCACACAAATCAAAGCCTGGTAAAGGGCAAGTCTGGTAATCTGAGCAAACAGCCTACACTAACTATAGGATTGATTCGTTACATGTCATGCTTCCCATTAGTCACAGACAAACTTTTGATAAAGTTCACAAAGAAGTTGACAGTAGAGCCATTGCATCAGGGATGTATTCCATAAGCCTATTAATCTAGGACTACCTCATGCAGAGTTGACAGGGCACCGACCAAATTTCTTTCTCCCATCTTCTTGTTTACAGCCAATGTCTTGTTACTGCATTTTCACTTGTGAGCTGTGCTGAGCCCCCCTGTCACGATGGCACGATGACAACTGGCTCAGTGTCTGTCCAGACGTGATCTTGGGCCTTTCTCAGACATAGGCAGCTCCATTTCCATATGTGTGCCAACTCAATTCTATATTCTGAAGTGGGACTGACAGTCAAAGAAAAGACTCAAGACTCTCTTGTCCACACCGTGCACCAGTGGCTGATGTAAATTAGCAATGGCTCCATTAAAGTCAGAACAGCTGCAGCAGTTTTATTATATCTGACAGTCTGCTCCCCATCTGTGTAACTCAACTTATGGCCACGCAGGGATTTTTTTCACAGCTGTACCGCTGGGCAAACGACCTTGCCACTGATAGGAGAATCATGACCCTTATGATACAGTCATAGTTTCAAAAGTGAGGAAGACACGTACTTAAAAGACAAGATAGCCAGCCACTTGGGGTTGTAATTAACTGGTGTCAGTAATGAAGGTGTAAAGTCTGTTCCACAAGCTCCTAGCTGGTGGAGCTGCCAGTGACACAAACACATGGTAGACCCCACCTGCAGCTCCACAGAAAACCCAGTCAGCACAGAAGAAGATGAATAATCAAATAAAATGCTTTGCGATCTGGAGGAAGAGATCAAAAGCACCTCAGGTAAAATGGCATTTTATATTTTCAAATAAACACAGTTTTCTATTGTTCACAATGACAAATTGATAGGCATTTATATCACTTCTGAATACAAGCAGGTAGAAGACGTATCTATCATTAAGGACGCAGTCCACAGACCTGCACAACCCATGTGTGAGACAATTGGAGGGGAATGGAGCATGTGCCACTGGACACCAGACAGCAGTGAGACAGTAACATTACAGCCATGTTTAGAGAACACCACCTGAACATACTGAACCACAGCACGTGGGACCTGAACACAGCAATTGCTGTCTCCAGTAAGGAAAACGCCACGCTTTAATGTCACAAGCAGTTATCAGAAGACACAAGTCTTGCTCCTGAGCTTGGCATGTGGACCTGGAAAATGCCTAACCTTCTGTGAACATTGTCTAATGCTCCACAGTGTCTGCTGTGAAGCAATTCAGCCTGCTCTGAAAGATTAAACCAAATAAGTCTATTAAAGACAGAGCTGCTCAAATGTTCTGTAATTTGTCCATCTGCAGATTTGCAGTGCTTCTACAACAGGTGACAAGAAAACCTGGGGAGGAAAACCAAAAGGAATGAGGCTGATGAGCTAATGCAGTACCTCAAACAGGTCACCTGTCATTTATAATAGTGCACAGTTGGCTGGGAGAGAAATGAAAGGATGCAAAGTCTAAAATTGAAGCCACAAAGTGATGTTCTGGAGGAAAGAAAATGAAGGCAGCAAACCAGAAAGCAAAATACCTAAAAGCATTTGCATTTAAACCCAGAAAGTCTGAGTGCAAAAACATCCATTGTAAATTTTGATAAATGTAGCTCCTTATATGTAAAAGCTTATCTACACAGAAAAATAGAACAGAGGAAAGCTAGAACTTGCCCTTCAACTCACAGGGTAACTCCACTGTAGGTCCCTGATCCACCCATTTGTTATCATTATTCTGTTTATCCTAACCTACTCTGTCAGGGATTTAAACTAAGCTAGAAAGCCACCCTCATTTTGGAATTAAAATAACCCCACTGGGACTCAGTTTAGTATGCCAATTTAACTATCACAGTTAAATGGACAAACTTGTTTAAAAGAAGGAACAAGCCCTACACTAATATAATTGCTCTGTGACCCATTAATGACAGAAACAATATTGTTGTCTGTTGTTGCTAATGGAGAGAACAGTAGTGGTCTGACAGACAGGCATGGTTTGTGCACCAAACCAACAGCCATCCTCATAGCTTTATAGCATATTAGAATTAAAGCTGACATTTTTAATATCTTCTTGTTGCTGTACACTATTTGGAAACTGCACATTATGAAAGGCTGCACATCTATCTCTGTTGATGTGAGTTGGGGACTTCTTAGTGTCATTGCTGATTTATTATTATTACTTTAAGACTACAACTGTGCTTGGCACTACAGAAAGCAAAATTTAAGACTTTCTGCTACAAAAAATGCAGAGTGTAACAGATACAAAATTCTGGCAAAATGGGTGAAGCAGTAAGTAGGACCAAACATCTTCTAAGAGTACAGCTTCTAGGCCAGCTCCTATCTTGGTGCACACATTTTATCTGCACAGAGATAATGTCTGCAGACTTCAAATTTAAACAAGCTTTCTGTTAGGGATGTATCCAAATGTGGTATTTAGACTTGACCCAAATGGGCCACTAACTCTGGATGCTAAGAAAATAACACAGTAACTAATTGTACTTAGACAACTTTTCAAGAAGCAAACAGCATCATGCTATTCAACAGACACAGGAATGGAGGCAAGAGCAGTGACAGGCAAAGGTGAAGGAAGAAGCCCTGAGGGGAACTCTACCAGTTTTCTGAACCCAAGTCCACCCAAGTACATGAGAGCCCATGGTTCACTGCTAAGATAATCCTGAAAAAATGGCCAAGTTTCTCTTTAATAAAGCAGCTAAAATGCAAGAAAGTATCAAATGAAGCTGTCACATCTCTAATTCACTACTGGCTCAGTAGGAAAGATCACATAAGAAATAGTAGAGGAAAAAGAAGCAAAGAAAGTTGTCTTCAGAAGCAGGAGTTCTGAATAATGCATTGCCTCCTACCTGGGAAAGTATCAAAACCTTTTTTTCTGAACATGGCCAAAGAAATCTATTTTCAAATGGAAATCTATCTGAGATGTTTACATATTATCTATCACATGTGCTCTGATATTCTCCAGATAATGTCAATAGCTTTATTGTTCATGGAGGTCTCAGCATTAGAACCAAGGCAAGGGAAACACACTGGCTGCTAAGGAGTGTCAAATTGCCCTGCCCCTGTATAGATGCAGAGAGGCAACTGTGGCCACTGGGAACCTGGGGAAGGAAAATAGCCCCAAATGGGAGGGCAGCTGGAACAGAAAGATTGATTTGTGCTCTTTTAGGCACCTCAGAGCTTCTGTTTCCACCTGTAGTGGGTCAGCCCTGGCCAGCAGCTGAGCACCCACCCAGCTACTTGCTCAACACCCTCCTTCCTCCCATTCCTCCACCAGCCTGATGGGGCAGAGAACACGAAGAGCAAAGGCAAGAAAACTTGTGATAAACTTGAGATAAACAGTTTAGTAAGTGAAGGAAGGAGAAAAAACCCAAACAAACACAAACCAAGTGATGCAAAGGGAATAACTCATCACCTCCCACAAGCAGGCAGATGCCCAGCTATTCTCTGAGCAAGCACCACCTTGGAAGACACCCTTCTTCCCCTTTCTTCCTCTACCCCCAGATTTTACTGCTGCACATGATGCTGTATGGTACAGAATTTCCCTCTGGCCCAGTCAGGTCAGCTGTCCCTGCTGTGTTCCCCCTCCTAACTTCTTGCCCATCCTCAGCCTGTTCAAAGGGTAGAGGTGGGGCACAGAGTAGGAAGTAAAAGAGAAGACTTTGATGCTGCACAGGGTTCAGCAACAGTCAAAACATGGGTGTGCTACCAGCACTGCTGGAGCCACAAATCCAAACCACAGCACCACACAGGCTGCTGTGAAGAATGTTAACTCTAACTCAACCAGACCCAGTAAACAAATGTGTAGGGTATGAAACAAGGGAAAGCTTGAAGTATATGTAGGCAGAGGGCAGGCTCCTAAAAAGCTTAATCTTTTAAGTGTACACACTGGGCTTAGTGCTCTCTCAGGATTTGCTTCCTGAGCCAGCAGCAGCACTGACATAGTTGAGGCATGACCATGACTGGAGCCATTAGGTCCTATAGGTGACTGATAGACCAGAAAGGATGGGGTTGATCTATGTTTCATCTCTGGATGGGTTTTTTTTTCCCAAAAAATATACTCCCAGTGAAATGTCTGCTTTCATCATTCTGGAACCACATGTTACTAGAGGCAGATTAGCTCTTTATGGCCACAATACCAAATGAGGCAGGACATGACAGAGACTGAACCTCGAAAGCATAAATACTTTCTGAGCTAAGATTGCTCCATACATGCAAAATCATAACAATTTAAATAGGTTGGAAAAGATTCTGTGTGATACGAACGTCTTCCATCTGCAAATTGCTCAGTCATATACTGGGAAGCTGAAACCATCATGGAAATTAAGCAGAACAAACAGTAAACTGATTTACAAAAAATATTTTATTAATAAAATGACTAAACATGGGTGCTCATACAGAATATCTTGAAACTAGGTAATTTAGTCCCTGAATACAAAACTCAAGAATATTTTTGTTTTTCCTTGGATACTGAAAACTAAAATAATAACAGAAAAATAAGATGATATCCAGACTGGATGCTGGGAGGCCTCAGCTACTTGTCTTTGCATGGGTAAATCTCAGAGAAGGTGTCCAGCACTTGGTAGGGTCACTTCCTACAGTGTGATCATCTCATCATCAAATGAGTAAGGGCATGTTAACTTTCCTCGAAATTCAGGAATACTTAAAGAACTCCTCTTACAAGCATATTCTCTCCAGAATCCATTCTCCCAAAACCAAGCTGTTTTACAACAAGGTAACATCTTCTTATTTTAAGAGTTTAAAGATGGACTTTGAAAAAGCCAGCCTCCAGAAACAGGCTCTCTTCTCTTTTTTCCTGTTTGGATACCTTTTTGTATACATCCTGAGAACACAAGAATTGTCACAGCAGGTCAGATGAACTGTTCCAGTACCTGCCTCTGATTTTCCAAGAGCTGTTTCGGGGAAACTGCAGATAAGCTAGGCAGATTTGGGATAAGACTTTGGAGGGATGAGGGATCCAAGAGAGATTTTGATATTAAAGGATCATGTCCTTCTAGCTCAAGAGCAGTCCATCCCAATGAGCAGGAATTGAGGCAAAAATGCCAGGAGGCATCTTTTCTGCTCCTTAGCCTATGCACTTATACCATCCTGTGCCTCTGGACAATGGAAGGCAAAAATTGCTGTCAATTAAGTGAGCAATCCACTCAGAAACCAAAAACAGTAACAGCTTCTGTGTTCCACCGAAATGTACCATTGCTCCTGTGGAAGGCAGGTGAGCATTCACAACAGAGACTGACAATTCAGAGTAGCTGTATTGACTTGCTACAAGTACCTTTCACCTCCAGCAGTTTCTGCAAGGCCAGCCTTCACACTTATGTTCTTCCTTGAAGCTGAAAGAATAATTATTTCAAGAAATCATAAAACCTTGATCCTCCAAAACTTTATCGATTTAAAAAAATTATACATGAGGTGTAGGAATACAGAAATAGTCTTCCTTCTCTCTCAAGAAGGAAGGTAAACTTTAATGTGGAAACAACATACAGATAAGCATATAAGTTTAACAAAAATAAAATTTTATATTTTGAAGTTGGACCTCTAACTTTATCAGAACAAAGTAAGTAAAGAACTTCTGTTAGTATTCAAGATGTTATATATTTAAAAACCTCTCTTTGCTACAAGCTGTGAATTTTCCAAAGGACATATAGGTCATTATCAAACACTGTCTGATGAAGGTAGTTCTAAGACACATTGATAGTTTCTTTTTGGCAATGAAGAGATCATAACAGTCATCCCAGCTGGATGTGATGGGAGTGACAGCTAAGTCACTCTTAAAATGGTATCTAAGAATGTACCAGATGCAAAAGTTAACTTTCTCTGTCTTTGGTTTTGAAACACATCCATCCAGATATGATGAATAACACACCATACCCCCATTTTGCTTTGTATTGCCAGTGGATTTTTTTCTAGAAGTCACACCATTAGAAGTTATCTGTACATTTCTGCTGAAAATTAATTTGAGGGGAGTTTTCAACACGGGTATCTGTGTTCTTCACATCTTCAAAAAGGCAACCTGTAAAAGGAAGCAAAACCAATACCGTGATTAGTCTCAACACTGCAGGCAAAACAAAGATGTTTTATTGTATTAACTTAAGTTACATATTATAATCATCTTTTCCCTTAAAAACACAACACACTAATAAAATTAAAAAGCAGAGGCTATATTTGAAAGCAGTTTCTCTTTTTGCTCAAGCACTGCACTGCACTTGTTGCCGAACTACACATCAAAACCTTTTTTTCCCTGACTAAAAAAGCACAGGATGTTCACCTTGTCTGACCTAAAAAGCTATTTGATAATACTTTGAAACTAGCTTAGATTAAATCTTTGATATATTTCCTGTTTTGCCCAAATACTAACTTGTTTGAATAGTGCTGTGTCTATAAATGAAATTTTGATTCCAAAGTCAGGACAAAAAGTCCTAATGAAAAGTCCAAAGTCATAATGAAAAAATGCCCTACATTGATGACCAGGAACCAAAATCCTACTCTAGGGAGAAGACAAAGAGTTGTATATGATCAGAAGATAGTAAATTATGTACCTCTTCTTTTTAGTGCACTAAGTGGACTGTCATGCCAGTTATTTAGAGGGAAGTTGATCTATCAAATACAAGAGACTGATAGGATTTCTGGTGTCCCAACTCATATGCATGCAGCACTTTCTCCAGCATGGCTTTGCTTTTGTTTAGCCTCCTTCAGAACCTGCAGTATACTAACTCAAAAAGTTAAGTTAGCTGACTGGAAACACAATCACATGTCCAGATTCTCATCTGCCAAGGAGACTGCTTCAGATATTCAACTGAGAACTTTGTTTATCAAAAGGACAGAAAAAAAAATGGGCAGATGCCACCACAGAAGGATAGGAAATAAACCCAAAAGACAGACTGCCAGGTTACACAACAGCCTTCTGGTCTTCTACTATAACCTGTTTCTCCTACCCCGTGAAAAACACGCAAGAAAAAAAACATTTGAGACATAGGCTTCCCCTTTTTTTTCTCTCCAAGACCTTTCAACAATCAGTTAAGTGAATCCAGTTACCATCTATTACTACTTTATGTTTCCAGAGCTGACCCTCAGTCACCACTCTACTTGATACTGTGACTAAAGAATGCATGAAGTGTGACCAAACAGAAGGAATGGAATGAAAGCATACAAGATCACTGAGTGTTCAGAAGAGAGGGCAAATCAGAGCAAAACCATTTATTTTGCATCCTGTGTCCAAAGAATGTTTAAGAGAGTTACATGTCTCCTACAGAGGATGCCAAAAATTAAGCAAGTTTTAACATATCTAAAAGGCTTCTCAGAAGGTAATTCATTAATGGGAGATGACAATAGCAATTCTTGATGAAGAATGGAAAAAATAAAGTTTTCTCAATTCCTGAACATCTCTTTTGCTACACCAACAGCAGTAAACTATTAGAAAGCTGTAATGTTACTACATGGAAGGGTTTGTAGAGATAAGACAATTGAGATCCCTAAAAGCTTCCACGTATCTGAATAAATTTTTCTTCTTCCAAACTAGAGCTAAACTTCAAAACCAAGAATTTTCATGTAGAATATAAATTTTCAGAAACATCTGTAGGCAAAGCTAGCCAGGGTGGAAGGCTTCCTGCTTTCCCATGAAAATCTCACCTCACTGACATATTCCCACTGAGTCTTTTCAATCAGCTCAATCAGCATTTTCCAACAGATAAATTGCTATATCAGAAACATTTCTGTTAGCTCAATCAAGGAGTGTGGAGGGTTGGAACTAGATGATCTTTAAGGTCCCTTCCAACCCAAACCATTCTATAATTTTTACCTATACAGACTACTCATCATGTTAGGGAAATTGATCCCCTAGGCCAAAGACTCCCACCCTTAAAGTCATAAAATGAAAGGAAAATCAATATGCCTGTCACCTTTCTCATGATTTAGTCACCCAGATGAATAGAGACAGATGCATAATTAATAGCAAATGTAAAATCTTACCTATGCAGAAGAACCATAAGTAACACAGGGTAGGGATGAAACCCTGTCACCAATTAAGTCAAAGACAAAAGTCATTTTTACTTTAATAAGGTGAGAAATTTGCATTCCTCACCTTGCAAGGAAGGAAAAGAAAAATCAAGAAAAGTAATAAGCATCTTAAGACACAAGATTTAAAACTTTCAGCAGATTTTTCTACCTGAGATAGCAGGCTCATTTGATACACAGTTTTGAGGTATCATTAGAGTGGATATATTTATTTAATTTGACTTCTTGCTGTATTATATAATGCATGAAACATGCTTATATTAGAACATCCCTAGAGTTGACATAGCCAACAAAAAAAGGATAGCACATGGAAATCATAAGTTGTTTAAAAAACACCTGCAACAGGTTGAGAACAAAACCAACTGAAACTAAACCACTTACGAAGTTCCACCTTATTGAAAGTTCAATATGAAGCATATATAGCTTCAAATATGAAGCATTTCTTTATTATAAATGTTATTATAGATGCTCTTGCATCTCTAAACAGCAGTACATTCTATGTTCTACACAAAAAAAATGAATTACTATAGGTTGGGAAAGTGAGACTAAGTAGTTCTCCCCCAGTTCTCCATCTATTAGGCAAGATGACAACTACTGACCTCTCCAAGTTCTAGTAGCAGCTCTTTCAGCAAAGTCTGCAAATCCAGTATTTCAACCCTACTAGTGCAATTTGAAATAAAAATAATGTGCCAAACCACTATCTGATCTACAGACTAAGGTTTATCACTAAATTCAGAATAAAAATCAGTTCTCTGATCAGTTTCTTCAAGGGTTTTTATTGACCTTTTCTCAGCACACTGTCCCCTTCTTAAAGCACTCAAGATAGCTAATATTAACCCATCATTAAGGACTTATTTTTGTATTCCAGCATCCTTACTTATATGACAGGATTTGTTGTTTTTTCATTTTCTCTCAACTACGTTTGAAGATGATAATCTTAGTCTCTCTCAGAGTACCAACTGCATCTCAGCACTCCATTAGTTTCCACAGAACCAGAGGCTGCTAAGACCTCTGGATAATGGACAACCATAAACTCCACATCTTCATGTGTTTTAAGAGATATCAATACAGAAGGAACAGTAGAGAACCACAGACATACAAAATACGTGTCTCAAAAAAATCACTTCTCCTGTAAACAATAAAGCAGCAACAACTTTGTTAAAAGCATTAGGAGCCAGGGCAAGTTAAGAAATCCAGGTAGTGCTGTTCAATTCTAGAAGCTGTGCTCTCTATGCTTTCCCAGGAAAATGGGAAAATGCAAAACATCAAAATACTCCAGAATACACCGGAATGGTACTGAGACCTGAAAAAAGCGTCCGGACAAAGAGTGTACTTATGTGGTGAAACATTGCAAAACGTTGCCCAGACATGCTGTGCAACCTCCATCTGTCTTTTGCATATTCCAAACCTGACCAGAGACAGCCCAGTGCATCCTGCTCTGGCTGACCCTGCTTGAGTAGGGTGGAAACTCCGCTGGTGCTGGTGGAAACTCTTCTATTATAAGATACAACAGTGACTGGCAATATTCTTTCCTCAGTAGGGAGAAGGCAGTCTTGGGGTTATAGGTTTCAGTCTCTCTGCAACTTTCTGATAACATTTTGTTTTATAGGGTGTTTCATCAAGCTGTGCCTCAAAGCATTTTCCTGACTTAATACAATCAGAATTGTGCAAAAACCCGAGTGATAAGGGCATTTCCTACCCAGTTAAGCATCCAGTCACAGAGTCAAACACTGAAGAGTAGCAGATGAAAGAAAAAAGTTGTAATTTCAGAAAATATTTTAAAAGCTATGGAGACCTAATGAACTAGGCAGATAAAAGGCAGTTCCAGACAGCAAAAGCTACTGGAAAGAAAACTCTTCTACCCAAGCAGCAACACTGGGTGAGCAGGCAGAGCGGGCGACTGCTCTAAGAAAAGCAAAAGCGTCACTAGAGGCAGCTAAACAATATATTTCAAAGAAATGCAATCTGCAAATCCAGTGTATACAATCTGTCTTGTGGAGCTGACAAAAGACAGAGAAAATGCAGCACGAAGAGCAAATTATTTTCTCAGCTAAGCAAAGCAAAAGCAGTTCACTCTTTCAGTCAGCTGCAAGAACAAGAAAAGAAGCCAGATCCTTATTTAAATGAAACAGGAAAAGAGCCTATATGTCACAAGATGTGTTCCCATGCTCTAACACAAACTTTTAAACTGTTCTTATGTTTTTATTGTCTTTAAAGGAGACCAAGTGAAATATACATAAATAAAGATTTCTGTGTATGTCTCTCAAAGCTGAGGACACAGAACTTCTAATACCTATGTCTCTCCCAAGAGTTTAACAAAAGTAGGTAGATTATATATTACAGAACTTCTTTTCAGTATTAAAGAGGGAACTGTTCTTCTGTTTACTCCTGCAAATTATAAAGCAAAACAGTGGGTTGAAAGTAGTTATATATACTTCAGTTTCAGCAGATGAAAATGAACCTATTAAACCTCCAACCGCTTCCTGAAATATGACTGCTCTGGTTTTACTTTTCCATTGCACAACAAAGAACAAAACTCCACCAGCAGACTCAAAACCGAAGTTTAAATGCATAAAATACATTTTATTGTTGTCTCCTTTGAACATCAGACCAATTTTTGAATGCTAGCACACACAGTTCATAACGCAACATTGTGTTTTAGGGCTATCTTAAATCATACCTACTGCAGGCAGGCAATCTGTACACAAGCAGATACCCATGCTCTAATCCTGCACATGTGCTAGTGTGAAATCAGGCGTGATTGAATGACTGCAGAGGAAATGTTGATTATACACCAATGAGGCTACAGCCTACAATCAACGTCAAATGTGGTATTAAATTCCACTCAAGGCTGACAGGTAATCAAGCAATGCGATGCCATCCATGCACGCAGGAAGAGAATAACCTTGCCAAAAAGACCTGGGCAGCTGTGGGCAGACCTCTGCTCCCAAATCAAGCTGCACTGGTGGAAGACATTTAACTTCACAGGCTCAATGGTAGCCCTGTTCCTCTCTCCCCACAAAAGGCCATTTCAAGCTTTCTACCTGGTCTGGTGAAATCAGACTGGCATGCTAAACTCTGGTCTGCATTAACCATATTGTTTTATCCTAGAAACAAGAAAGGGAGGGCTTGCACAAATAATTCTGCTGGCAGATCACAGGGGAGAGACCAAGCTCTGATGGAAACAAGAGTGAAAAGCTGAGAACGGTGTTTCCTTCCACAGGGACAGCTGGATTTGGAAGATAATGTATAAGCAAAGCCTCAGACCAAAGTCTAATTCACATAGATTTGTATTGCCATGAAAACTATGGCTAAGTGTTATGGTGTAAGGCTTAATAATTACACCTAATACAACTGCTTGGGTGGTTGCAATTACAGTGCAAATCAAGATGCCCTCTACATAGAATACATCTCTACTTTAAAAAAAGAATCAGAGGAAGTGATATAAACACATTTGTGTGAGTGCAGCTAAACCTAAGTGTAAAAAAATCCCTGTATTGAATAATGCAGCAGCACCATTACAGTGACAATGTGCATACACACACAGTGAAGGTCATAATCCTGCCCGATACATTTCTCACTGATGTAAAGATAGACCAAGCAGTGGGATGATTACAAAGTATTTGCACCATGTCCAGGTTCCAGCTCTAAAAATACCTGGTTTCTGATAAACTCAGCTCAAAGTCTGATGGTCCCACAGCTGCTAAGGAGGGACAGAGGAGCCAAAGGAATAGTGCCTTCTCTGAGGTGCAACAGTGCTCTTCCCATTCCTACACCACCATCAGAAGTAGTGATCTTATAGCTGTTACCATTACCCTGGGGATTAGCAACCATTGCCAATGGCTGACTGTAACTAGCCACAATAAAAATTAAGAGTTCACCTGCCTACTCATACTGCACAGTTTACATATTTGCTCTCACCTAACGGTCAGGGACCATGTCTGCTGATGCACAAATAACCTGTTCCAGACACACATTTTGGCCCCAGTGTGAATGAATGGACACAAAGCAGATGGCATTAGTTGAGCAGAGACATGAGAGAACATTAACTGCTATATTTACACTCGCCCCCACTGAATCCACAGATCTATAAAAAAGCAGCTGCCTTTTCCAGACTGAATGCTACCAAGCTGTTGCATATTACCACTACATCTCTGAGGCTGCTACTGGGAAGTGCAAAGGCATTTTTAGGGGAAATTTGACACATAGGCAGCATATTCACTACTCGAAGAATGAGAGGATCCAGAGATGTCCCTACCTTGACAGGTAGGATTTACTTGCCTTAAGATGGCCTCCTGGTAGCCTGCAAACTCCCTGGCTGTACTCCAGCTGCAATGTTGCCCTCCATTACACTGCTATTTATTTATCTTTTTTCTATACTCCAGGCTTTTGGGATGATAGCTGAACATTATGTCACCTGTTTCCCACATGCCACAGAGAGTAGTGAGTAGACTTGGCTGCTCTGATTTTATCTCCACAACCAATCAATGGCAGCCACTTACCACAACATGTCAAAAATAATTGTTTCAGGTTCTCTCAGATGTGGAAAGTTTCCCAACATGCTTTAAGTGCCATGCTGTGAGAAGTCTGGTTTTAAGTATGCATCAGAACATTAAAAAGCATTTATGTAATTATCCTTCCTTGGCAGTTTTGAACTAAGCAAACTAAGGAACCACCAGCCTGTGCTCATAGCAGCAGTACTTCACACTACTAGGCTGGTAAGTTTTAAATGTTTTACTATAGAAACTAAACAATTTCAAATGAAAGTGTGGCTAGAGGAGTATGAGTCCCTTGAAAAGGTCACTAAAACAATACTACAATACTACAGATTGTCTGAACAGATACAGTTGCATGAGTTTCAAATATTTAATCAAATAAGAAGCTAAAATCTAGGGTCACTGTAAAAGCCTTCATGACTATCACTATCATGCTTAGATTCCAATGGAGACAGAAACTAAAATATATCCAGAGTTCTCTTGTGAGAACGTGGCAGCACTGTGCTGCACAGGACTACGTGGTGATGGCAAAAATGAAGTCAACAGAAGCACAGGTTGTGGAACTATGTTATCCTGACAAGCTAAAAACCTGCAAATTGGGTTGAGTATGTGGAATGGCATCTTAGCAATCTGACCCACTAACCCTTACGGAGTTCAGATTTGTTTGTAGAGTAGAGGATATTTTGTGAAAAACTCCTACCTCACTCACTCCACAGGAAGTCAAGGTCATTCTTTAGCATACGTATCTGCAAGGAATTTCCCATCTCAGAGAAGTTGTTTCAAGCAGCTCTGAGGTTTTACAGGAAACATTTTTGGTCGGTGATACACTACTACAGAATCACAGGAACACAGGTGGCAAGAAAAGCTGCAGAGAACTTCACTTCAGTAGATCTATCATCTGAATAGCCTAATTCCCTGGCACGCACTTCTAGGAGAAGGCTGGGAAAAGGCTTTCCAGTCTTCACTGCAGGAAGAAACTTATTAAGAGAACGTCACCCTGATAAATCACTTTATTCTTCTGTTCAAGCTGGGGAAGATATAAAATACAACCAAAAACAACAAAGCAGAAAGAGAATTAGATTCCTTTCATTCAATTGCTAGTAAAATTAATTGTAACTAAAGCAAGGATTAATTTTTTAAATATGATTTCTCAATCTGGTAATGTCCCTTCAGGATTTACAAAATAAACCCATCTATAAATCAGCATGTATGCTTTCAACTAATCCTTCCTAAAACTATTATTTTCTTTTAAGAATGACACTGGATTGGAAACATGACAGCGATAAATGAGAAAAAGCAAGAGATCCCTCCAAAGTCCCAGACTGTGCACGTGCACTGCAAGCTCTTTGCTAACACAACAGTTGCATGCTGAAGCTTGCCCAAGCTTCAGAGAGAAAACTATAAGCAGCTGCAACACCAGAAGCAAATAAATCTCTGCATGTTTTATAATATATGAAGACTTTTTTTTTTTATATAGATATATGTTAGAACAAGTAGTTCTTTGTGTGGAAAAGGGAAAAGGTTTTTTGGGTTGTTTTTTTTCAGGTGAAGTTAGGAATGCAATTAATTTTTTTTCTTTGTTTACATCTAGATACGAGAAGCCTCCAAACTTCATGCTTTTTATTTTGTCTTTTGCCAAGCCTTCCTCATTAGCCTGTACTACTTTTATTTCCACTGCAGACATTAATGATGGGTACCCCCAGAAGTAAGACAGGCACAGAAACAGCAGTTATTATTTACCTTTGTTAGTCTTAAATACAGTTTCCCTCTTGAATGCAAACCACAGTGGGGGATGGTGCTCAGTACTAACGTTGCATTGCAATGACTGATTTGATGTGAATTGAGCTACAAAACCCCCGCAATTTAGGATTTTCTTAGTCAACACCAGATGATGTTTGGTTTTTACTGCAGTAATTACCACACCAAACTTCACGCTAATTGGGCAATCCAAGCAGCATGTATTTTTCTGCATCAAGTGGCTTTAGACTGTTGTAGAAAAGACATTTGTTTAAGCACATACATGTATGGGCAGTTGGGAGACGCGTTAATCTAAAACAAACAGGTTGCTGTGTTGATTTACAGCATGCTAATAACATCCTAAAGCTAGAGACATGAAGAAATTAAGCCTTGGCAAAATCAATTGGAACATATGACATTCCTAAAAACTTTCTAGCCCCACCAAAAAGTATTGTACAAATATGAATTAGAGAAGGTTGTGTCTGCAACCCTTTGCTCCAGGCCGATTTCCTGAAAGTCATGTGGCTCTATGTCTATGGCTCTGCTGTGTTTTTGCAGCTCTTGTACCTTTAGATATCTTTGTGCTCCTGGGAATCTGTTTCAAATTACCAGTATCACCAATATCCAAGCATGGCTCTATCTTCCCCAAAAAGGGAAAGTAGCGACACACTGCTGCTCCTACAGTATCCAGCAACTGCACCTCTTACACTACTGCAGCAATGAGGAAAAGAATGACAAAAGCCCAGAACAAGGCACCATGCATTGTCTGATGTCTTTTAAAAGGAAGGTCTAGATAAAGAGACACATGGATTTTTTTGTTGACCATGGAGCAAGTAAATTGTACCTAATTCCAGAGGGAATAAATAGGGCCAACTAAGCGGCAACATAATGTCTCTTCAACATCAAATCACCTGTCTCAAAAATAAGCTGGTAGTGCTTAAAAATAGGATAAATAAGATTTGAGGTTAATATCGAACTATTAACCACATTAACCTCAAATCTTATTTCTCCTGTTTTTAACCACTACCCGGAACATTTTCACACCAATCAACCCTTATGCCCTAAAACTACAGAAGAAATCCTTCAGCCAGGAATTACCTCCAACTTGTGCTATGGCTCGTATACTGCAGTAGGAGACAAAGTCCCCACGCAGTCTTGCTCGCACTGTTTCACTAGTAAAAGCAAGATTACTACAGAAATAATTGTTTCCCAGCTGCAGCAGCAGGTAGAGTCTGCAAGCCAGAATCTCCTTCAGGGTCTGGCTGGAGAGGCCTATTACTTGCTTGTGTTTCTTGTCTTTTTTTCTCCCCACATCCCCTGCTCTTAGTAGGAGAAAAAAATTGCAGTTAAGATTATTTCAATTTTAGAAGTGACACAGTGGAAAGCTAAAGAGAACAAGGAACTGAACTGGAAACATAAGGAGAAAGGAGAAGAAAGCAGTATCTCTTGCTAAAATCGGAAGTGTAGACAAGCATTCACACAAAATAAAGCAGATGCATAATTGGCATGGTACTTATCAAGGATATCATACAAGTACCAACTAAGAAAATGACATGGTTTCCCTCAAGCTCTCCACAACTCTCAGTGTAATAGCAATATAGCTATCTGCAGGATTCAGCACTGGCAAGACACCAGAGCTATCAGATATTAATGTTTTAGGTCAGGAAATTTTTTTAACTTTAATGAAAATCAGTCTTTCTCTCTTCATCCAAATTTAGCTACCTGTTAAGTCTCTTCGAGGCCACTCATAAGACAACCTTCTCATCTCTTACCCCAAGATGCTACAGAAAACCCAACAGACAGGTAAAACTGACACGAGAAACTACAGAGCAGCACCAGAGGTCACCTGCTCTGTCTTCAAACTGACTGTCAGAAAAAGCTATATTAAAAACTACTGTGGTAAAGTGCCCATCACTTCTAGTTAATACTCCACCTGCTGACAGCCTGGCAGGAGATGTTCCAGTTTATATTTGCTTTCATCGTCAAACTGTTTAATTTATATCCAAAAAGAAAATCTGCCTAAAACTGAAAGCTAAGAAAAGGTCTATTTTCTTAACTTCCTGCAATGTTTAGAGTTAGCAATGCCACAGAAACCAGTACATAGATGTAAACTGGGTTTGGAAGAGTCTCCCTTAGCGAATGCTACATAAGCAGAGCACACTGTGATGTCATGTTGAAACTGCTGAGGTATCTTGTCACACAGGTGATATTGCCACAGGGTAAGGCATGGCCATCTCCTGTGTGCACATCCATTTCTGAATATACCATATCCAAATGCTACCTGAAGTACCATTTGAAACACCAAGAAGATGTGGGGAGGGGGCAGAGTGAATATGACACAGAACAGATGCATTAGAGAACAACAGAAGAAAATGATATCTTTTAATGAGAGGTGCTTGGTTATGTGCTCACATTTTCATGCAATTAATATGGTTCAAACAGTCAAACAACCATAACTCAAAAGAACGAGGTAGAGGAGATGAAAGGAGAATGTGGCAATGTTTAGTAACACTTTGAAACTAGATAGTTTGAACAGGTGTCTTCAATGGGTTATCTTTTGAAAGCTTTATGGAAAAAAGCAAGCTTGAAAAATTAGCTGCTTAAATCTTCTCTTTGCTTCCTGGCAGTTAAAACTGTAATGAGAATAAATACCTCCCTGCATGAGGTATGAGGATTAATTTGTTTGTGTATATAAATGGGTATTTAAGAATCAACTACTATTTTATTTTTAACACCTTATTGGGACTTCTGCATTCCTACCCAAGTTCAGCTTTTGGCAAGAGATTAGGACTGAGTTAAAATGGGAACAGGTGTTTGGAAGATGATATGGCTGTAATAAAAGCACTAACCAAGAAGATTAAGGGAAAAATAATTTAAATATGGCATTCATTTATATCCTGTGAAACTAAGAGACACCCAAAAGAAAATGAAAAATCACAACCACTAAGGGATATTTAGGAAAATGTCTTTGCCTATTCAATCCCAGGGAGACACAGTCTGAGCAGGACTGTCCTTTGGTCCCAGGTCATCCTGTTCTTGTATAATGTCATGATGCCTATTAAAAGACCAGGCGTTCAATAAACAACACTTTCACTCCTTAATGCTGGTTGGGTGATAGAACATTTTCAAAGCCTCAAAAAGAGGTAGAAGTTTTAGGTCACTGTCAGTGAGATTTGAGATCCTAAATTACATCAGGTATTTTTACAGTGTGGATTTCTGGCCTCTACGATCCCTGCAGCCATTACTAGGTCAGTTTTTATTTCCAGGGGTTCAGCACATTCTTTTGCCAGCTGCACTCAGAAGAAAAGATCTGACCACATGTTTCAAGGCTCAAACCCATGAAAACAGATGTTTTCTTAGTAAAAAGAGGAATTACTGACCTTGAAGCTTCATAAGAAACTGTAATATTCACAATTTTTAGAATATGTTTCCCTCAACAATAAGATAATTTAAAAGATTTCTGTGTGCAGCATGGGTCCTCAGCTGTGGGAACTCCCAGGACAGTTGACTCTCAAAAGTCAGAAGTTAGACTCAGAACACTGTAAGGAACCAAAATGGTTGTCTAGAGTATATTGAAGTCCCTTATATCTTTCACTATGAAAAAGCTTTCCACTCTGCAGGCTAGATGTTTATTTTGCTTGTATGAAATGATTTTTTCATTTTAAGAAGTTTTAATACAACTGTCTTTGACTTCAGTACATTTAAGGTGCTTTCTATTTCTTGTCAGTAGTTACCCATGAGAGAATTAGTCTATTCAATTAGCAATATAGTAAGGAAGGTTTTAATATGACTGACAACAGAGGATTCTCTCTTTGAAAACAATACTGAAGAAAAGAATTATGACTTGAGACAGATTCACACATCCTTTTGATTCTAATGACTTAATCAACAAGAAGATGGTTATTCAGAAGCTGATCTTGGCCCTACATCATTGATTCTGCACACACATTTGAACAGCTCTGAGCAGCTCCATTTAACTTGATTGTCCAAGGGAGGCAATTATTCATGTGGTGAAATGCTTATGGGAGTCAAATCTAGACTCCTGAATGGCTCACGGATTTCTGCCCCTGACAGGCATCAGACAACTCTAAATATTCACTCCTTATCAGGAGACAATTGGAAAATTCTGATGAATGCATCAGTTAACTATAATTTCTGAAGCCACTGGAAAAAAATGAATTGGCCTTCCAAAAGGAAGGTTGTACAGGGAACCAAAGAGATTTTAAAAGAAGCTTGTCTAATTGATCATGTTATCTGCAATAGCCGGGGCCTAAATTTAATGACACACAGGAGTTCCACATGGTCCTAGCTACAAACCACACCAATTACTGCAAGTCTATGGGGTAAAAACTGACCAAAAAAGCTAGGACAAACATCTGACATTTTTCTGAAAAAATATTTTCATAAGATTCCCATCCCAGCCTGTCAACAGGGCAGCAACACTGGGAAATACAAGTTAATGCTCTGCAAGCAGAGGTCAGACGAATGCCACTCTCTGGCACCAGGACTGTAACCTCCACTGCAGGTACAGGACTGACCTTCTGACACAATGACCTTTTACATACTTTAGCATCACCAGAAGATTCTGAGTCTCAGTACCCTGATGTCCTTCCTCTCAATAAGCCACCACTACCAAAACAAGGGGAAAAAATACATAGGCATTTAATAATTCCAAACCAAAGCATAGCCTTTTTTTCTCACCAAATAAACTGTCAAAGATTATACAAAGACCCTAGTAGCCTTTACTAATATATTTCCCCAGAGGAATATGCAGGGGACACTGAAGGGCTACCTTAAACCAGATCAAATAGGTTGCTGCTGAATATAAAAACTTTCACCCTTGGTTTCAAAGCAATGGAAGCTAACGTAAAGGCCATTAAAATAGTCAAAATAAAAGTACAAGCAATGTCTTTTAATGAACAGCAAATGCACGTGGTATTAAAATGTCTGGAAATACACTCGGAAAGCAGCGTGTCCTGTAGACAGCTTTTAATTTCATTCAGTCCTATCCAAAGACGGTGTCTTTCTCTATTATATCATATTCTGTCACTTTTGGAAGTTAGCTTCATGTCTGATTTATTATGGGAAATATAGGTAAGTGATCCCATTTGTCCTCCCTGACCTCTAATTGACACTATCTAGAAAGACCTTTGCTCTCGCCAATGATCTCTGTTATTTCTAAACTGTGAGAAAGAGTTCACATCCTTCAATATGTGAAATGTTAAAAAAAGAAAGAGAAAAACCTCAGGTATTTTCATACATTTAATCAAAACCACCAAACCATCTCCCAAGAAAACCCTCAGAGGGTTGGATTGATGGAGTGCAGGTTCATCTATTCACAGTGCACTCTCTCTTCTTCCATCACCCTTATTTATCTACTTTATTTCAAATAAGAACGTAACAGCTCTGAAACTGAGGGCTGTGTGTCCATCATCTACTGCAGCATGTATTTGCACTATGATGGAATCAAAGGCCTCAACAAGAAAGAAATTACTGTGAGCAACAGTCATCATCTCCCTTCACAGACAATTTATGCAGCTCACAAACAAACTGCTCTTCCAGTATTTGTCTTCAGCAGCCTCTCTTTCCTGTCCATTTTTGCCGTGCTTTCATTTAAATTTGAAAATAATCTCCTTGGATCCTGAACTGTGCTTTTAATTTTTCAGCCAAGTGCAATACACAGCTTTTGTCTATAATAGTAACAGATTGCCCAAGGACGCACACAATGAGTCAGGGAAAGAGTCAGGATTTCCTGGCTCTTAATCCGATGATCAGACAAGGCCTCTCATGTTTCCAGTTTTCAGGGGCTGGCAGGTGGAGGGAAGAGAAGAGAAAGGAAAGAAAAAAGATGGAGATAGACTTTTTTAGATAAGCACAATAGACAACCAGAAAAAAACCCACACAAGCTCAGTTTCAGATGACTGATGTAACAGTAATCGCAAAATCTGCTGAAGAGCTTAAATCTGGTTTAAAAAAGTACTGGATAAAACAGGGGGAAAATATTAATGGGCAGCAAAACAACACAAAAATGTGACACTTCTTAAAGCAGAAACAAAATAACCAGTTAGCTCAACAAGCCTGGAAAAAAAAAAGAGAAATTAACTTAGATGCTTTCACGGCAAGGGAATTTGGGTTGCTCCCAAATGGGAGGACAGGTAGCAACATTAGCATATGCCCACCCCACAGGTGTGAAAAAATCTGGGGACTGTGAACATGGACGTAGGTGACAGGAATCAACTCTCACTCGAAGACATTTGAAAAACACTCTGTGTATTACACTTGTCCAGTTAACTTAGGAAGTTGGCTCCCTCAAGATCACCTATAATTAGCAAGAGAAAAGGAACATTCAAGAGATGAATATAGATTAGGCAGAGGTGATGTAACAGCAGCCTGAAAATAATTAATATCCATCCTAATAATGTCACCTACTCCAATAGACTGTGCAACAGTTTACAAGACCCATGGTGTCACAAAGGAACAGGAAAATAATTTTTCATCCCTGCAAAAGTAGGCCACCCATCATATTATGAAAAGGGATCCAAGCAAAAAAACAAATGGATTTTGAGACAAGTTGTACTCATTTATCTCTGCTAAGCACAGCTCACATGTGGGCTTTGGCAGCACTCTGACTAACTGGTTGAAATGAGACTCATTTCAAAATAAAATAGATGTTAAAACACTGGTGTCAGCAAAAGACATTAACTGCAATTACATATATATGCACACATGTATGAGATATTTAGGGACTGTTTGTCTCAGTGGGCTGGGATAATGAGATTATTTAGAGATTACTGCCTCAGGATATAGGTAACTCAAAGTCCATCCATTTTGTTACTATCTGTATTACAGCAACAGCAAAAAGTCTTGCTGTATTCATGACAAATATTTGCACTCACAACCTAATCCACACTGAAGACATCTAGAACAACATGAAACAGGTACAGTCAACCCTACATTGTGGGAATGGAGATAGCCTTTTTGAGTCCCTACACACTCTAAATTATGAACTGCAATGACAGCCATCACCATAACCAACAAACTACTTTAGCAGAGGATAAGAACAAAGTGAGCCAGAAGGTAGTTCTTCCCAGATATTCAATGAGACACAAGCAGTAAGTAGCACAGCATTACCCTGTACACTGCCAGGGGCCTACAGACAAAGGACACAGAAAGGCCAAGGTATTCAGTGCCCTCTTTGCCTCAGTCTTTATTGGTATGACCAGCCTACAGGAATCCCAGGACCCTGAGAGCAGTGGGCAAGGCTGAAACAAGAAGACTTGCCCTTGGTGAAGAAGGATCAGGTTACAGAACGCTTAAAGTGGACATGTTGCTAGCCAGTTGAGGGAGGCAATTCTTCACCTTAACTCAGCACTGGTAAGGTCATAAATGGAGTGCTGGATCCGGGTCTGGGCTCCTCAGTACAAGATACTGACTTACTGATGTGAGGTAAGGCTTAACAAAGGACTTCGAGGATACCACAAAGACTAAGGGATTGGAGCATCTTTCATATGAGGAGAGGTTGAGAGTTGGGACTGTTCAGCCTGTGGAAGAGAAGGTCCAGGGGGATCTTATCAACGTGTATGTATGTATGTATGTATGTATGTATGTATGTAATAACTGATGAGAGGGAGTGAAGATGAGAGAGCCAGACTTTTCCCAGTAGTGCCCACTAACTGGACAAGAGGCAATGAGTGCAAATGAAAGAGCATGAAATTTCTTCCCAAGACAAGAAAATAATTTTTTACTGTGACAATGAAGGAAGGCTGGCACAGGCTGCCCAGGGAGGTTGCACAGTCTTCATCCTTGGAGATATTTAAAACCCAACTGGACTTGGTTCCAGGTAACCTGCCCTAGCTGACTGTACTTTAGCAGGTGGTTGGCCTAGATTATATCAAGAGGTCAGTTGCAACTTCAATGACTCTGTAACTGTGTGTAACTGTCACTCTGTAAACATGTTTCTGCTGCACATATTTTTGAAGTGAACACACTCATTTACAAAGATTGGTCATCCTGCAAGAAAACCCAATGTTTTGTAAAACCTTCAAACCAGATTTTTTTCCACTCTGCTCTTTTTTTGAGGGCTTTAGGTGCAGTGCAAATTTCACTTTCCCTCTTCAGTTTGTTCCCCAAGCTTCCTTTTATACATTAATTTCTTTCATTCACTTGAAAGATACTTCAGTCAAACACTGGACAGGAAATACTTCTGAATTAAACATTATCTTGCAGTTTTCGTTGACTCACCTTCTCCTCCCCTTCCCCTTCACTCCCTCTTTTCTTTACATTACAACATAGTATAAATCTATCCTTCAGCTCGTAGTTCCATGCAACCCATATTCTCTTCAAGCATCTTTTTTTTCCTCTCTTTTTCTTTGATTGCTTTTGAGCCACTGAATAGTTTCCAGTTTCAGATGAAAATAACAATCAGGTTTTATTATTATGAGACCCTTTCTTGTACTGATGGAAATCTTATTCAAAACAAAGCTAGCACGATTTCTTTAACAATGAGATTTCCATGTTCATTTTTAATCTTCTTTTTAGAAAACATTAATGACCTTCAAAAAGAATCAACTTTCTGGTTTAATTCTTTACATTCTTTTTCTTATTTTTTTTTTAATCCAATTTTACCATCAAGGACAAGTATATAAGAACAAATTATATGCTGGAGTGATAGCTCCCTTGAGGTATCATTCTGGATTACTGAAGTATCATTATTACAGAGCATTAGTCTGCTCTAAAACTTCCAAAGTACTGTTTAAAACTCCTTCCTTAGAGCAAGGCCACTAAAAAATTTGCTGTTGAAACCTAATTCCTTGCATTATTAAAAAATAAATAAATTAGCACTTCACAAAATGCAATGAAAGAAAAATAGCACAAGTTATTAGAAATTTAGACAGATCAAGAATGTAGTTAGAAATGTGCAAGATCCAAAGTTGAGGATCACAGCATGACCTTAAGGTCTGAATGAAATAACCTGAAGTTGCTCAAAATTTTATCAGCTTTATAAGATAAACATCGCAGAACTAGCGAAAACTGGAACTAGGCACAACATTTCTGCATGAAAACCTTTAATTCAATTGTAGTGAGACAGTGAAAAAAAGAAAACTGAAAAAATGTTTGCCTCAGACTTTGAAAAAAAATCATTCTCCTGGACTTCTCACACTAAAACCCTTACTGCTTCACAGACAATTTGAGCGGATAATTTTTATTCACTTTGAACGTTTGCCACATTTCACTCATTTTGCATCCTGAATTTAAGCATTTTATACAAAAATCCTATTGTACTGCATAGACAAAAACTCTAAGACTAATCCCAAAAGGGATTTTGATCCCCGAAACCCTTATATTCTTTAGTAAGCCAAATTAAATGAGCATGGTTGTTTGCATGTGCAAGGATTATTTTTAATGTGACTGATACTACCTACCTTTAATTATTTAAAATCACTTACCTTTAGATGACTTTTTAAAATAAGCTTTTTAGTCTTTAAATCTCAGACATCATTTCAAATCCCTATTTTTTTTTACATTACATGCATTTTATGCACAGTTATAGATACATGTTCACTGTGTATTATAAAAAGTTCAAGTAAAGAAAAAAAAATGCTTTGCACTTCTCTCTGTTTTATTTCTCTGGATGATCACCTCTTCCCAACTATAAACACAAACAAAGCCTGTTTAGAAGACAGACAGACTGAAAGAAGGCAGAAAGAAAGATACCTTGAACACCAGAAGTAAAACTAAATTAGTTAACTGGTAGAAGCAGGGAACATTAATGAAATAGAACCAGAGAATTTTCCCCTTATGAAGAACATATATTCAGTGTTAATTAAATTCTTCTATGAAAAATCCATACTTACCCAAGTGTAAAAATATTACATCATATCAATAACTACAGAGTGTAAGCAAGTACTACACTGTAAGCATCTTTTTCCCCATCTAGTGGAGTGAAGCCTTTAAATCATTTATACTGTTTGAAATCTTAGAAGAAATCACAAAAAAAGCAACACAAACCCTCTGCATGAACCAGCAGCCACAGTTATTAATTCATGTGTCTAACAAAAAGCTATCAGAGACCAGCTCCAAGCATTTGCTTGCAAAGTTCACGTGGAACAGTGTTAACAAGGAACTTTCAGAGAGTCTGAAATAATTATTTCTCTACAATATATCCAGCTGGCTGGTTTATTCATTTGCAGTCCAGTTCTGCTCCACTGAAATCAAAGAGAGTTTTGACATTAACTTCAATAGGTTCATGTTCATGCCTACAATGTTGAGCTACCATCACAAACGCTTCAGGTGCATTTCTATAATACAACACAAACTAATTAAAGCAAAGATGCAACTACTAAGCAACCTTCTCTAGCATTTTTAAGCTTAAAAGATGAGAAACAGGCTCCTAAATCTTCAGGTGGACACTCTAAATAGATTGCCTGACTTTCAAAACCACTCAGTATTTCTTCATTTGAATGAGAACTCGAGGTAATCCAAAGTACCAGCAATTTTTATTGGAATGGCCAAAACTGGACTGGCAAGTCAGTTTTCCATAAACAGAGCAGCATGTAAGATGAAGATAATGACTTTACCTGAAATTATTTTTCCTGTGACTTGCATCTTCTTCAACATTATTACCTTGTAAAAAAATATTATGGATTGTTTTGAGAATGATTTTGGAAGATGTAATCAGGTGTTCCACTATTTTGTAAATTATCTGAACATAGGTTGGGAAAGGAGTATAATCCAACAGTGACATTTTCAGGTGTCAGCATTTGCATTTAAATAAGCATCAGTACTTTAACAAGTATCAACACTCTTATAAAAGAACCACATTTTACTTCTGCATTGTTTCATATTAAGAATGCATGCTTTGTCTTGACAGGAAAGGCTGACATAAAATTATTTGCTAATCAGTGTCACCAGGGTTTTCTTCAGCTTCTGAGCTACACTTAAAAACATGTAATCAGTGTCTCATTTCTAGAGAGTTCATTTTAACTAAATCACAGGAGCACAGTAATTTCCAGGAAGCATTGGAGCTCTGCTTCTTCACCTAAATCTGGTGGTGTGGATACAACCTTGTTGAATGCTAGACTCCTTGGAAGATGGTCCACAAACGAGGCAAATGGGAGAATGGTCTCCTCCCAGACTCCTTAAGCAGGAGTAGCTTAAAAAAATGTAAAATAAGATTCAGTAGCTCTTTAAAAATTGGTATTAGCATTAAGCCATATAGCTCAGCATTTCTTATTCGCATACATCAAAATCCCATTTCATTTCAAATCTTGACAAATTTTGGCCTCACCAGTATCCTGGCTCCTCCTAGGATAGTTCAGAGCAGCAGTACACTGCTGGAGCACTGGAGTACTTCTTAAATTCCATTTCTCCAATAGCATCAGCACTTGAGCAGAGAAAACTTTCTTTGAAATTCTTATTTACTTCTATGGTTAAATGTCAATAGCTGTGGATTTATTAGCTACATGGCATGTCACATGGATTTAATTTTACTTACTGTTGAATTTCTTCTCAAAGAACTCTAGGTCAAAGATTTCAAACTGAAAAAAATCCTTACCCTTGTTCACTGGTACAGGATTAAGTTCAGATTTTAGAAAGAACACTTCACGAGAGTGAAAGATCAGGTAGAAAATAAAGAGCAGAGGAGGAAAGTAAAAGCTTACAGAACGGATCACCAAGTTTTACAGACAGTCACATTCTAAATATCACCTTAAAATAGAAAAAGCAGTCACTTAATGGAATATATCCCCAGGATAACTATGCAGAATAGACACTTCTGATTAATTTAACTAGTCACTAGCTACCACTCTATAAAAATACAGCTGAAAATGCATTTGCTTTCTGTGGAAGCAGAGAATATAACCTGAAATATGAAGGTTTCTGTGTGTTCAGCAGACTTTTTTTTTTTTTTAAAGAACAAGCGAGGTTAATTCTAGCTTGTTACAATGAAGGAGAGAAATCCCCATTGTTCCCCTCCCAATTTCAGTTTTCCTACCTTTGTTGAAAAGAGGCAAATTCAATTTGATAACTGTAAGTACTAAAAGTTAGTTTCTAAACAGTGTAAAGGTGTAAGAGAATTACAGGGCTGTCTGCTCATAAATGGTACAGAAGTGAAGTAAAATGGTATCTAATAGAAATGAGAAAGTAACATGGAAACTCATCAGAAACAAAGAGGAACACAACGCAGACCTAGAATTTAATTTCAGGAAAGCTGGCAGATGATGAATGGAACAGACTTTGATGAAAACATGAAATAAAGAGTAAGCAGCAGGATCTCTGGTGAGCTAAAAAAGAAACAGGTTATCTAGTCCTCCCCCATCACACAGTGATAACCATTTTATTTGATTCAGTGGGACATCTACATATGAAAATAGAAAATGTGTCAAAGACTGAACCACCAACAGCAAGGAGAACTTCTCTCTAAAACTGAGTTGTGCAGGTAAATAGCTATTGATAAGAACCAGAACTAGGGTCAGTGGTACTAGTCACAGAAAGTGAGAACATCTGAACAGTCCAATGTTCAGTCATTTTCAGGATCATATTTAGGAATGCAAAGCACTCTGGAAGAACTTGGGAGTGGATTAGGCAGACAAAATAGTCAGTAAGATTAAAATAACATCTTCATTGCACAAGTTTGCAGACAAGGTCTTTTTTCATGTAGTCACAGTGCTCAATACGAATTTTTTCTTCTATTTTCCTTATAAAATTCAATCTCAGTAAAAGCAACAAAAGTAAGATAGCTCCCTGATCTGTTTCATCAATTCACAATGTCACAGCTCACAAAAATAATGAAGATTTGGAACTGGAATTTTTAAATACTCTCTTTATCTATAGACTATGCTTTTATAGTTTACGTTAGTGACATAGGAATAGATTTATTTTTTTTTTCCATAAGGCACAATCACTTCCTATTTTACTTGTCAAGTTGCCAGAAGACAGATAAAGAAACATTAAGCAGAATGCCTGGACAAAAGACCGAGCAGCAATCACATTCTGCCCACCCTACACTTCCTGTGAACTCACTCGGCTACATCATCTTCAGATTACTGCAAGCTTTTCTGCACACTGTTAAATAGTTGCCAGGTTCCACCTCAAGGTATAGCAGCTGTCTGTTGAAGGCTAAATGGTCTCAGTATTTCAGTAGGCTGTGTTAATGCTTAGACACACTTTTGCCCTCCTCGGTCTTCTTCCTGTGGGAGTATTCCAAATCTTACTTTGGGAGCACGATAAAATGCTAAGAAACCTCCTCACACACCCATGTTTAGAACAGCTTCCTTTAATTCATAAGCAGGGGAGCTATACTACAAATGAATATTCACACAGCTGATCATTTTAATGGCCAAAGCAGCAAGCAACTTAGAGATGATGGAAATTATCCTGCCCTCTTTGTGATCTGTCAGAACTGTGCTAGTGTATGTCAATGGGAACAGCAACAGCCTACTGAAAGAGTAGCTGGGTCCATCCTACCTCCTACAGTTTCCTTCAGGTCTTTCACTGCCTCTGGACAGACAGAGATCTGACTTGTTTCCCCACATCATCTTTCTGTCCATTCTAGCTTTCTTAAAATCCAAATCTAAAGTTTTGTTGCTTAACAAGCAAGAGCTTTCAAGCACTACCATTTGTCATCAGCCACCACCCAGAGATCATAGGCCTATGATTTAAGCACGGAGATTCAGAGCACAATGCTCTCTTTATTGACATCACAAGAGAATGATGGGCTTTGGAGGGATGGCAAGCTGTACGTTTCTCACTGAAGGCATTGCAGGCTTCTTCACCAAAAGATCCACTCCAGACTAATTTTCAACTGACAATAAAAAACGGAGAGCTTAACAATCCCCTTCCTTTTCGTCCACTGTGTACTTTATCATAGTCAAGTCATCGATTCAGTTATTATGCTCTGACTTTGCAGACTTCTGTATATTTGTCCATTTGTCTCCTTGAAGACATCATTACAGTTTCCAACTGTTGAGCACATAACACTCTTGAACTGCTCTGAGCGCCTTGGCAAGCTGCCCCGTCTGCTAATACTATGCAAGAATTCAGTGACATTTTCCTTCAGGATCCCTCAAAATTTTGACATTTGTGATACTGCCACACCTATTCCAGCCTACTGTGGCAATCCAATAGGGTCAATTCCATCTATTTTAAAGCACCTGTAAACCTACTAAGAAGCACCCTTTTAAATACATCTTTTTTCTGCAGAGCTTTCTGGACTTCATAAGAAGCTTCAAAGCTTCCATCCGGACTCCTAATGGAAATGAACAGCATCGTAGCTTTCCGTAACAACACCCATTCACAAAGAACACAGCATAACAACATGAAACTTTAAGGAAAAATTTCCATCATAGAATCATTGCTATGCAATGGTTCAGTATTATTTTCAAAGCAACAGCTGGCTATCTACCTCTATGCAGCTGATAACCAGATTTTTGTACCTTGTTGGCCAGGAGGTTGAAACTTACTACTCACATCACTCAATCTACTAATTATGACCTGAATAGAGCTAAGATGTAACTAAGACAAATCAAGGTTTTGGAGGGAAGCTACCCTAAAAAGATAAATTACCTACAAACCATATAGAACAGGATGATAAAGAACAGGAGTTTGGTCCCTGTTGATAAAGTACATAAACTCTCAGTTTGTGTTTAATAGCACATTATGGACCCGAGTACTGGATAATTAGGACGTAATAGCTACACTTTTAGATTTCAAAATGACTTGGGAAAAGCAGAATGTTCACAACAGAAGCAAGCAGGTAATAAAATGAATAGTATCAATCTGGCATTTTCATTCCTAATTAGTTCTGTCTTCACCCCTTTTAAGTGGGTGAGAATGTGGGCTATACCAAACTATCTAAACTGGACTTCTGCAATCGTACATTCATGTCTAAATGGCAAATGACATATTTGAGCATGTTTTAAAAAAAACAAAACTGCTATGAAATGTATGACCAGATGCTGATGCTACAGGTGGCTGTTCCTGGATTCTAGGCAGAGGAATCACATGCAAATGAGTTGATTCCTCCGGCAAATCTTCCCTCTCAAGCAACAGGGGACTATTTTCAGAGCAGGCACTTGCCTGTGTGCTGCATGTAAGTTGCTTCTCACTGGGAGCTCATGGGGGTTTTGTAATTAAATCTACTTCTGTTTTGGATATGCCCAGGTTCACTCTCTCTGATTTCCTCTCTATTGGAGAACTGTCTTGGAAGAAAAGAAGCATTTAGGTCTTCTGAGAAACTGATGACAAATTTTGAACCTTAGTTAAGATTAAAAATCTTAGTTAAGTTCTGTTCTCCATCACTGAGCACTGAAGTAATAATAAAATGTTGTGCTTCCACAAATATGCTCAGATTGAATTTTTCCCATTCAGAGATTCAGTTTAATTTACATGAGATTGATTTTGTTGTGTTTCAGGCCCATATAAACAGGCAGCTCCTTTCCATTAGAGGAAATGTAGCCGTGCCACATATTAGATAAGTGAGATAATACCTTCCCATCAGCATCTCCAAAGCAGCACCAGGTATCACAAAACCATAGCCTAGAAGTGAGAGTCTGTGCTGCAGATATGAATGAGTCATATATGGGACACACAAGGAAGTACAGGACATTGCTCCATATACTCTGGCATATACAGAGTCAAATATCTCTCAGCTAGGAGGTACGTTCTAATAAAGTTTATGCCAAATTATTAATATGATACATTTTTGGTACAGGTTCAACGAAGATTTCCAAATACTAATTATAGTTCAAGAAAAAAATGCTCCATTTCAGCTTGAAGTCCTGAGAGGTAACATTCAAAGAAGTGGATACTATCAACGTTCAAGAAATTCAACTGAACACTCTGGAGATACTTTAAAAAGACAGCTTACAGCACACACTGAGTGAAATAACCTGAGTGGCATAATAAAAATCAACTTAAAGAAGGATAATTCTGTAGCAGACAAGAAAAACAAGACAGTAATATCTTAAATGAACCTAGAAATCTCTACCAGTTTGCAAAGAAGTATTCATATTTGTCTTTGAAACACACTCTCTTAATATCGCTTGCTCTTGTCAGCATTTGCTGAATATAATTTTATAACTTCTTTCCTAATTATTCTGCAGTGTTTCAACAGATTTATTACGGCTTTTAGTAAATGCAGACAAACAAAACCCCCAAGTATACACACAATATATCTTCTTTTATTTTAAAGGAAATTAAATATTTGCATGCATATTTCAAAAAACTGCATCTGCTTTCCAAGGACTACATAAGGCCTAGGTAGTTATTTGCTATTTAAAATAAATTGTTTGAAATCAAACTCAAAAAACTTCCACATAACCATGAAAATAAACCAGAAAATTAATTGATCCTGTGTCATCCTGGCAACCTAACAGAGTTAGTCAAAACTAGGAAAAGCACCTAGCAGGCAGTTCTATCCTAATTTCGCAAAAATCCAAAACCCCTTTAGTTTGAGGGAAACAGAAGCAACCTAAAGAGGCAGACATTAATTACACTTGGCTTCCTCACTATAGTTTACATTTTGTAAAATTGGTCAGTTAAGGGAAACACAAATGACTATATTTCAACAGAGACTGCAATGCATTTGCAGTGGTTTCTCCATATTACTGTCAACGTTCACTCAGAAGTGTCAGAGACCTAAGCAGTCCAAAAGAGTCAGGGAAATATTAAAAAAACCCCTAACTGTAAAAAGAATCCTATGACATGTAGGAACTGTAGTCTGCAAAATATTACAGAATATACATATTCAAAACTATAATTAATTTTTGGGAGATCCTCAATAAGCAAGCAATACAGATTTCAAAAAGTGCTTTAAAATATAATAACCTATTTTACTGCATAAATTGAGTTACTTCTTTTTCCTCTCTGGGATAGTTTAATAAAAGACACCACATTTTCAAAGCCATATCACTATTTCCCAAATAATTCTGAACAAGAGTAGCTTCTTGTCCTCTCTTTGCTGCTGTTTGACATTGCTCCAAAGGACTGGAGTCCAATTTAAAAGAATCTGTACAACTTCTCCAGCTCCAAATGCCCAGAAGGAAACAAAAGGAGGAACTGAGCTGAGCAGATTTTTATGTATTTTACTTTGCTTTGAAAAGGATTGTCAGAAAACACAGATGCATCTGCAAGTGTCCTCTATCTTAGGCTAACTTCTTTTTGTGATAAACAAGTTTGAAAGTTCTTTATATATATATATAAAAACACACAGAAAAATTATAAGTATCAATATTAAAAATATCAAGGCCTACTTTACTTCAGACCATGTGTAGACCCGAGAGGCAGCACTAATTTTGTATTTCACATTCCATGAGTCTTTTGAGTGCTTTTGATACCCATACATGGAGCAATTAAACTATAATAAATACTGTATTTATCCGTTCTTATATTTTCTGAGCAACTTGCTACTTTATATCTAAACCTGTTGCTTTTAGGAAGTTTTCTGCACTTGATTAAAAGACTTTAAATGACAAGAGAATTTTATAGGCTGCTCTATGAGAAACTTTTTTTTTCCTCCTTTTTTTTTGGAAGCAAAGTAACTGCAACTGAGTCTTTCTTTCAGAGGAACTTCTAGGAATGCTTACTGCAACAACAGCATAAACACTTCTGTTATTTCTTAAGCACTGGCTCGGCTGCTCCTAACCAAAGCGGAGTGTGAGGATAAGGTACCAGTGGCACTGGGCACAGCACCAAAGAACATGAAGGGCTACTTCAAATAAAATTTTGAAACTGCTCGGCAGTTCTTAATCACAATCTTATTTAAATTTCACGTAACTGTAGAAGTAAAAATAAAACCATTATCTCTTTAACTCTGAGAGCTCATTACAGTCTGCAGCCTTATGAATAGTGCCTTGATATGGGAAGTAAAATGCCTGGTTTCCCACGACAACAGCAGTGAGAGAGCATATGCTGAACAGCTCCATATATCATCATAACAATTCAATATCCAGGACATTTTCTGTTCCCTGTGCTTGAATTCAGAGAAAGATGAGATAAGGTTAGCAAAACACAGCAGAGATTACTTGTCACTTTAAAGCACCTCTCTCTGTTAACTGTTCTGTGTTGTAGTCTCTAAAGTACCAACACATCCTCCCAGGCTGTGCTGAGAAGTAGCAGCTGAACAGTTCAGTGATAAAGTACATGATAACTCAAGTGGGTGCTAGCTACAAGTGCTTTCAAGTATTAAGAATAATATACAAAGTAAAGCAAAGGGCTGTCAGCTCAGGTGGGTGGAGAGCCAGACAGATCAACAGTAATAAGGTAACACAGTTTTCATTACAGGGTAACCAGCCTGAAGAAAGAGAGGCAAAACAATGCTCAGAGCAAAAGCAAGCTAAAAAATTATTTTAATCTTTTCTAGTAGCAAACTCTTCTCTCCCTTCTTACTGCATTCTCTGTTGCTCTAGGATAAATATCAAATGCCTCAGTCAATCCTACTCCCTTGATCCAAGACAACCTTAGTGTAAGTAAGGGATTACAAGCCTGGGAAGGTGAAAGTCAGGGTGAGACTCCATCTTCCCCAGTAAACCTGGAGGCAGCCATCAACCAGCAAAATTTGTCATATACCATGTCAGTGTAAATGCACAGGTAGAACATGAGATGAGCCTAAGACAATCTAGCCCTAGGATCAACAGCCTGGGAAGCTTAAAAGCTGGCTGCAGCGAGCACCAACCCCTTAAACTCAGCAGAGAGCTATGTAACATTTGCTGCTGCTGCTGCTCTCCTCCAGGCTGCTCCAGCAACGTAAATCACATTGAAAGATCTTTACAGAGTCAAAATGGAATTGAAAAGTGATTTCAAGTATGATGTTACTAAGCAGTAGCACACTGTTGGAAAATAAAATGTAATTTATGTCTCAGCACAGATATAGAGTCTGCTAATCTAGTCCCAGAGCGCACCTCTAGAGCACAAAGCAGCACAGAGTTTATCACAGAGATGATTAGCAACTAAGTGTATCTCCTTTGTGTGCTTCTTACAACCTAAATATCATCCAGTGCATATGTGTGCCAGCTAAAATTTTGGCTTGTAAACACTGCTATGTTGTAATATAATAGATAGGGTAAATACAGTCTCAAACAACACAGAGATAAGGATGAGATCACCTTTGTCTACCTAATTACAAACAATTTCATGTTTTATACCTATACTGATATGATCTCAGGAGTTAAACTGCAACTTTTAGATCACTACACATACAGCTACCTGTTAGATGCATTTTAAATTAATGTATCAGAACCTAAAAAATGTGCAAATAGAAACTAGTGGTCCATTTAGCTCCACACCACTAGTCCAACAGCAGGAACACTTATGAAAGGAGAAAACTCTGGCACTTTCTGGGGTCATTTCCCCTTCTACCTCCCTAAGCATTCAGATGCCGGAGTTCAGCTGCTAGAGCCTGGCCTGCTGTTGAACAAGACTGCCACGTGTGGATAACAGGAAACTCTGCAATTGCTTTCAGTTAAAATACAAGTATTATTGTGATACAGAAATATTTGTTTTTCCTCAGTCACCGCACGTCTACCACAAAAGAAAAAACCCTAGTTTTTGTCATTTTGCCATTGCTCCATTAATACACATGAAATACCAGTTTTCAATTAGTGCCCTTCCCTGTTTGACTCACAATCTGCATGGTTTTGAATGCAGAGGGATGTTATGCTCAGGCAACAGCACAATTTATATCATTATTCAAGCTCTCCACAGATCTTGCCAACTTTTTCCAAGCAAAATACAGAAAAAATAGGACATAATAATTCTAATATTTGCTGTAGAGGAAGTGAACATGAGTACTAACAAGCAAGCAAAAAAACCCAACCCAGTAAGGCTGATAAGACCTGGTAAGGTCCATTGTAAAGCATCAGTGAAAAGTTTGGGCAAGCTTTGTTTCTGTTTCATGGGTTCCCAAACTGAGATCCAAACAAGGCTCTCAAGGATGAATATAAATAAAACAGTATTTTCCTAGACAGTGTTTGCCCTGCAGGACAAACAGTGATATTGACTGTCTGGCAAGGAGAGTGAAATTTGGAGCTAGAGGTTTATCAAAATAGCGATTTCGTTTTTCTCCAACTTGGCAAAATACAATTTTATCTTATCAGAGCAGGTTCCAGAACTTGGGCTTTTCAAAAAGTATGAATTTTTACCTTTCTTTTTGCTGTGAGAGCACAGACACTGGGAATCAGCTCAAAATGTAGTATTCTCAGCCTCAAATTATGTTTGCAACCTAGATTGGACACTGTCACATCACCTACTTTGGCACACAAGCCAGTGCTGGAAGACACCACTCCCCACAGGACTTCAGTTCAGCAAAGCACTGTGACATTTGTGTTTAGTGGTTCCACCAAAATTTGAGTTGGAAAGGACACAGTCAGAGGGTCTCTGGGAGATGCATGAGGCCTTCCTGCCCCACAGCTGACATAACCCTACCCCTGACTCTCCAGGCCGTGCATGGTGGGTCTCTGTGGTGACACTTCATTTGCAGAGACAGCCTCATGAAGCTTAAATGACCCGGGAGCAATCCAGCACAATCATGGAGAGTCAGACAAGGAGAAAGAATACTCTGGTGTTTTGTGCACTCTGATGGTAAAACCCTTCCTGAGTTTACTGATTCATATCTGTACCAGTCGACAGTCACTTATCACTTCTTATCTCTATACAGATAAACAAATCAAAAGAAATCCTAAGTGCACAACCTGGGACTGAGTACAAACAGAAACAAGACAGGACCACACAGCCTCAGCATACAAGAAAAGACTCCTATTTAAACTATCATGTGTAAAGCTGAGAAGGCCTTACCACAGATTACTTGCAATGTAATGGACAAGGAATACATCCTCCTGGATTAGACAACCAAAATATTAACCCCTTAATAGGAAACATGGACTATTCAGCTGCAGGATAATTAGTGTCAGCCAATCGTTGAAAGCTGTAATTTTTGAGATCTCACTCTGCCAGCATCCAGAAGACTCTTCAATTTTATGGCCTCCAAGTATACAACCCATTAACAATTCTGGCCTTAGGTATATTTAAATATCATGTTGAAATAATCAACAGCTGCTGCTGTTGAGTTCACCATAAACAGATAACCCTGTTTCCAAGCTCACAAGAAGCAAACGGAGCTGACAATGCAGGTGCATACTTACTTCCTAACATCTAGACATGTTTTCAGCTGTTGTACATCAGTGTAACTCTATTAAAATCAATTACTTGGTTTTGGTTTACGACCATGTTCTTTCTGGCTCCAGAATTCTACAGTAAGATTATTTTTCAGTAAACATAACTCAGGAACACTAATTAAAAGTGCCCTAACTACAAACTGGGAGGATGGTCAAAATAGAAGCTACTGCATTTCATGCTATATACTGTTCAGGACACTTAGACCCACTAAGATGATGATTCTTCTACAGCTGTCAAAACAAACACAGATTCAAGGTATGCTTACTGCTCAACAGTTGGTTCCTTTGGACTTACATCAATACACAACTGATGGAGTAAGTAACTCCAAGGGAAGACAGAAGCATCATAAAAAAGTTGATGTGTCTTGTCGTCATGAATTGAGATGGCTGCCTATTTCATTTGTAAAAGTCTCAAATCTTCAGACACATGATAAATACAAGTCACAATTTAATATACCTGCAACAATGTTTTCTTAGGAAAATTTCTATGACTGCTGAGAACTCCAGCAGTAACATACAGAACACTGAACAAAACTGTGAATAATTTTACAGGTTTTCACTACTCGAAATCTTTATTATCAGCTGAGCTTTTTTTTTTTTTAAGCCAAGAAGATCTTTTATAATGATTCTAGCTACTCCAGCCTAAATTTGATGAAATTTTTTAAACAGCTAATTTAATTTAAACAGTGATTCACTGTTTAAGAATCCAATTACACTTCCTGCCTTGGTCTACATTTAATGCAATTGAAAGAAACTGAGCTCTACAAAAAGTTCTCCATTGCTATATTTCATGTAATGGAGAGTCATACAACTACAGAAGATAAACCTTTATTCTGAAAGGGTTTATGGGCCCCAGGGATCCCTCTTTTTCCTAGAAGTAACACCTTTCTACTGAAATAGCATCTGTTCCTTACCTGAAAAGAGTTCATGCATCGAAGTGAAGGTGGCAGCGAGGTGGTACTCAAACCCAGGATCAGAAGCAATTCCAAACATGTTTCTGATGGAAACTTTAAAGAATGAACTCCAATATCATTTTCCCATGCATCAGCAAGGCTATAAAGTTAAAAAACAAAACAAAAACTTTTAAATTCTCTTAAAATATATCTAAACCCCAAGTTTCAAGTAAGAATTAGAATGTGTCATACTATTGTGATAAAAGATTATCTTCACATTCTTCCTGTAAAAGTCACAGATAAGTGTGTTTTACTGGAAATGCAGGGTGTATTTAGAGTACCTTAGCCATACCATCAATCTTACAAAAAGATACATGATATTTAAAGAAAACATAGCATATATTAGAGCAATTAATTCATGTTTCTAACTCAAAGTTTTATTATTTCTGAACCAAACATCTGCCACCGGCAATTTCTCATCATATAGTGTTTTTATATAGAGAGTATTCTACATAGAACATAATGCCTCCACTGTTTATTTTGTTTCTAGAAAGAAAAATGTCCTTTCGCTTCTGAAAAGATAAGAGGTCAGGCACGATTTTCAAAACTGATGTTTATGATGCACTCACTGGAACCTTACTAACAGTCTATACAAAGCAAAATCTCCATCCCAGTTCATTTTATACAGCTTTCTGCTTTAGATGTATTAAAAGAATTAAGATTTCTAGAGTTAGTCATAAAAACAACATTCTGAAAACACATTTCTATCAGCAGTTCCTGCTACCGCATGCTGAAGAACAAGATTAGTTCAACAAGATTAACTCAAACCACAAGAATGTTCCACTTTCTATTGTTCAGGCTTGATCCTTCTTTAATACACAAACTGTCAGACTGATCAGTGATCCGGTTAGTTCAATAATTTTATCTGAGCAGCTAGTATCAGATACTCCAGAGCAAGATAATTCTCAGCAGATCTGAGACCATCACTTTGGAAGACAATGCTTGCTATCCTGCCATGCCCAAGACTTTACAATTTCAATAAATAATTTTAGCATTAACTTTCACTTTTAAATTCCCCCAGCTCTTCTGGAAATACATTACTCTGACTAAAACACTGCTTGCAAACGTATCAGATCATTTTAATTTCCTGTCTAGACCCAGGTGCATTTTTAAAAGCACCTAAGACTCAACATCATTCCAACATTCAGTATGGTGAAAACTGAGCAAACACCCTTCACAGTTCTCATTCTTTCAAGTTTCCCAAACCCACTGATTCTCTGTGAAGTCCTGCTTTTTCAAGACATGCTTGCATATACACTTTTTGTACATATGCTTCCATTACTAACTCTAATATTTTCTTAGCTCTTCTAGAAGATGTTCTTAGAATAATTGTCACATCTTTCTTCAGAGTGTGTGTATTTTCACTTTTTTACCTCCATTTATCTGAAACTGGCCTCTTGAATGTTACCTGTTTTTTTCTTTCCTAATCTTTACATTTTTTTCCTTCCTCCTCATTATCTATGGCTTTGTGAGCATCCTCCACTTCTGCTTCAGTACACAGAAGTGAGATCCATAATGGATAAAAGGTCAGAGGGACTTCCATCTCCCTTAAAAAAAGCAGTGCTTTCTCACGCTTGCTTTTATTTTTGAAAATCCACAATAAAAGATAAATATAATTATATCACTTTGAAATTACCAAATGTACCATGTGTTTTCTCAACCCTCACCAAAGTGGGTGGGTCACTTTGACATAAGAAGGTCTAAACTGTACATGGTAAGGAGGAGGAAGGTAGTCTGGGCTAGGCACCTTCTGGCACTTCCAATGGCATCATTGAAGGTCTCCACACGTGGCTGATACCAAACCAAAGGACAGAGACCAAAACCTGCACCACATTAACAGCCTTCATAATACGTAGTATGTCATTGGGCTTTTATACTGTGCCAGATATATCTGGAAAAGCTTTTTAAAGCTACCACAAAAAAACCCCAACCCTGTCTGCTAGGACAGGAAGGTGAGCAGTTTAAAAGACTCCTTGGAGTATTTTCACTATTGAAAGGTACAAGCCTCTAGTTAAGTCCCAAATACTTTATCTACATTGAAAGGAAGGAGGATTCTTTTAAAAGACTATGGAAGTGGCCAAGCCCAGGAGAGGCAGCCCTGGCTGGTTCAGAGATTCTGTAAATGCTCCAGGAGGAAAATTCAACTTTAAATGATGAGCACTGAGCAGCCAGTAACCAAGGAGTATTTTCTATTGTAATCCAGAATTGAGTTTTAGATTTAATTATCATTTGTTAACTTCATTTCCACACATATTCAGAAACCTACCTTTATATGTTCCTTCCTAGGTCTTTGTTTTACATTTTTTACAATCTTGTCTGGTGATTCAGGCAAATTTAGGTGAAGTTAGCAAAACTGGGGCTGTCAATTTTTCAGAAAACAGCAAGTCTAAACAAAGCACTGTGCAGGCACCTTCAAACACAGCTAGAGACTGGAGGTGATATGCTAAGGTGCTGGATCTTGGGGAGGTGTTTCCACAGATCAACACTCTCTCTGCAAAGCAACTTCTCAGAACTCCAAGCAATATTCAAAACATCACAACTTACTTCAGTACCCTGATTCTATTCTTGTGTTTTGACTTGAAGACTTTTAGAAGCTGTCTTCTCATTTTAAAGTCCAACTCTTACAGCCCTGACACTGCACCAGGGCTTTTCTTTTTTGGTGTCTGGTTTATTCAGGGGAAAGAATGTTTGCATACAGACATCTAACCTAATTATATTGAATTCCTGTTTATTAATGGCTCAATTATTAGTATTTCCTCAAACAATTCCAGTGTATTCCCTTATTACAAATAAACCATCTGTGTCCTAGCACTTACTGCTCCAGGAACATTCATGTTAGGAACTAGTCTTTAAGGCTTGTCCTTTTGCAGCATTTAACACAAGTCGTTGTGGCAAGTCACTGGTTTATTAGATCATGTCTCTTTGTTCTTCTTTACTCCTGTTATTCTTGGAAGTATTTTTCCATAATCTTCATTGTAGAGGAAGGAAAAAAACTTCTATGCTAAAAACAAAAGCAAAACAAGACACAAAAAACCTCCTGTTTTTTCACTTCAGTTTCACAAAACCTTTCTGTATAAGGAGAGTTGTCTTACTTCCAGTACAGGAGAGGAGACTGTTTCCTGTTTACTGAAAGGGGCAGATTGGCTGATAGTGCTCCTCAGGAGACTCAGCACCCACGGAGGACAACTCAGCACATCAGCTCAGTGCTTCGGCCCAGACCAATCCCAAATGCCAACAGTCTGAGCTGGCTCAGAGTTCCTAATCCATGTAAAAACCAAACAAACAGCGTTTTACTTTCCTGATCTTAAAAAAGAGAATAATTGAATTTGCCATTAAGATATGGCAAATTATCAGAACAAGCTTTTGGGAGGGCAGAGGAAGAAGGCAGGAAAGAAACCAATAGGATTCAGAGGTGCACATTGTACCTTTGGATGCTGAAAGGACCTGCTTCTAAGCTTCCCTTGAGAAAAAGCAGGATGGATCAAGCCTGTTCCTTTGTGAGTAAAGGCAAGAGCCAGTATAGTTCCCAGACAGCACAGCACACCTTGCTACGCTGGCTGAAAGGAATATGGGGGAGGTAAAACAGATTAGCTGGAGGAAGGTGGGGTTAACAAGAGAAATAATGCTAGTTTATGTTCTTTCTTCTGCAAACATTCAACTTTTCTACATTGCAAAGAATCCTTGAGATTCTGGAATTCCAAGTCTAACAAAAAAAAAAAAATAGCACCCTCAGTATCAAATAAAACTGGTAATTTCTACACAGATTCCCTAAGTCATCACAGGGCACAAGACTGCATCTACTTTGGACTGACTTTATGACAGCTAAAATCTCACCACTACATATTGACCTTGGCAGTGTTTGAGGGAGGTGGGAGTCAGCTTTAGAAACCAGGCTTTAAAACCATCAGATGTAGTAAAACATACTCAGTCAAATGGTACAAAGTAGGAGCATGATCTGAATTAAGAAAAGGATATTTCAGTTAATTTTTTCACAGGACATTAAGTCACCTCTGTAAATCACCATCATCCAGTGTCGCATGCCAGTAATCTGACCACAGGAAAACCCAAATCATTCAAAGCATCCTGCCCATCATTCCATCCTTCCCATTTTCTCCCTCTTTTCTTTATCCCCCCCCTTCCCCAGAACTTTGAAACCTCTTAATTTATTTCAACCAAATTTTTCTTTTCAAATATACTAGGCTTGGGGAAGTTTCGTGTTTGCCTGAAAATCAGTGTCTGAGTAGCAAGGAGAAATCCACATTAGCTACTCCAGAGAAAAGCTTCTGATGGAGCTCAGCAACATATGTAGTGGATAATCAAGTGATGTTTACCTCAGACAATATTAACATAAAGTCAATAATATGACATTTCTATGCAGAAAAAACAACTACTATAAGCAAAGTAAACATGTTCCTCACATACTCCCTAATGAGTGAGACACTGTTTTTACTTAAGTGTACTCAGTTTCGTGGGTTCAGGACAAATGGAAAAGAAAAGCCCAAGTTTTGGGGCAGGAAGAAGGACTAGTGATAATGGAACCAATACCAAGTAAGAGCAAGAGTCAGAGCTCTCCCAGTGTTAACCAAACTTGAGATACAGTCTCTGCAGATTACAGTAACACCTCAAACTCACCTCTTCCATTCCATCTACAAGATACAAATGAAAACACAGTAAACAGAGGTAAGATTAAAAGACATGATTGAAATCTTCATAAAACTTCATTTCAAGAAAGACAGAATCACATGATGAATGCTAATCAAACTTCTTCTGGCAGACATTTCAGATACTTGGCTACTGTGATAGATGCTGATATGAAGTAACTCCATGTTATGTGCTAAACTGACAGAACTGAACCTTCAAAACAAGAAATAAAGATGAAAGGCTGAGACTGTCTTCCCTCTTGTCCTTTTCAATGCTTTCTCTAAGGAAAGGATTGTTTGAAGGAGAAATTTAGAGCATGATATGACTGTCAAGTTCCCATAACCAGTCAAAGAAATACAGCTAGGAAAGTAAAATTCCTATAGTAATATGTGAAAGATGTTTTTAAAAAAATCGAGTGGTATTTTTGAAGCCGTTTAGCTGATAATAATGGGAAATCCAGGGAAATCTGGATTTCTTAAAAAAAAAAATAACAATCAGCAAATGTCATCTGAAATTCAACCAACCAATTCTGAAAGCTGAGATGAGCAAAACTTGAAAACAACTACTCAGATAAGACTAAAGATGAGACAATTACTTCTCCAGCAGAAGTAATTGATCACAATGTTTTCGATAAGCACATTTAATTCACTGTACATCAGAGAACAGTGTTTCTTCACTGCTTATTATGGAATGGATCCCAATTAATTGCTAAAATGCCTACATAGGTCAGAGTAACACTGGAAAACTGTGTCCTTAAAAGTAAGGTTTAAGGTACTAAAATAATGAAATACATTTATTTAATAATTCCTTTATATGAGTACTAGCAAACAAATACAGTCATCCATCAGGTCATGAAACCCACCCATAACGTCCTCGGTCTACCTTAAAAATGGAATATTCACAGCATGTCAGTGTAGCAGGAGAAATCTTTGCATTTCAAAACCAGGAAAAAATTATAAGGATTCTCACAAGATGTTGAAAAACTGGACCAGACTTCTCACTAGACTGCATTTCTTTCAATAGAAGTTTATTCTACCAGTGCTAAGGCAATTTATCAGTAGTAATAGCCCTCCATCACGCATGAAATTAACTTAAAAATGCAACTGTCTCAGCAGCAGAAAAAATAAGTCAGCTTTTGAGGAGGAACAGGTAAGCCCTTTTTTCCATTCCCCCATCACCACCTCTGATTCACCAGGCTATCCCTAGAAATACATTAAACTGGGGTAATCTGCAGAGATTAGAAAAATGGAAAAGCTCTTACTTGGAGCACTACTCAGTGCTGCTACCAAGGCACTGATTAACTTGACTTGATTAGTTACAATCTAGGCAAATGCACCCTCTGTTTAGAGCTCCAAATGCTGTGAAACCCTTGAAGGAGATCACTATGTTCGCTATGGCTCCAGTGTTTGCTGAATCAAGGCTGAAGAATCCAATATAAAACCTGACAGAAGCTCAGCCCAGCCTCTCAGAGTTCACTGAATGCTGTTAAAGCTGCCCTTTGCATGACATACAGCTTTGATAAAAATGACAGATGACTTCACTGAACCAAAGGACAAACCTGCTAAATTAAATAACTATTTGTAAAAAATGATTTAATCTAAAACCAATTCTAAATTATGGTTGATTATGTGTCTATATACTTAATATACCAGCAGGCTAAGTTATTTATACTTTTAATTATCCTTTCAGAGATCTAAAAATGACATAAAAATCAATGCATGTTCATTAGCTACTAAATTCTTGCCAAAATTTAAATAATAATATGGAACACTGAGAAGTGCAGTGCTTCCACAGCACACAGCAAACTCCTTTGCAAAAAACCCTTTCTTTACAGAATCACTGTTTCCCTCCTAGGGCAAACATCTGCAGTCTTGTTCTAATGCTGTTCATTATTCATCCTCAATAGCTGGGAGTGTCGTGTGGTTTTTGAGTAAATCTTCCCTGGGATCTTTGCTAGCCACATGGTGTCCCAAACCAACAGGTATTAAATCTCTAGTAAGAGACAATAAAGTGAAGAATGGAAATTTAACCCACTGGTGTCCTTGCAAGGAAATGAGCACAAGAAGAGGAACATATCAAGTGAAGTAAGGAGGCAGAGCGCAGTGATCCAGAGACCCACGAGGAGGTGCTTTTTTAGATTTATTGCAATGGATTTCAGTGCCAAACAACTGAAGCTCCATCTCTAAGATTTAAACTTTAATTTTTTTCAGTGAATCACTATAGGGACAGGATGAAGGTTTATTTAACTGAAGTTCTATATTTTCAAGTAGTCTTAAACACTCTACTGTAAAACAGTCTTATAAGAAACTTACTGACATACAATCCTTATAATAACGTTACATCATGTACACAGTACATATACTTTAATCTAGTATCTATAGTTATAGATAACATAAGAATTAATCATATTATACAATTCTGTATATTTCTATACAGTAATGTAATAGATATAATAGTTGTATACACAAACACATGGCCATTATTAACAGTCTTCTGTCTCTTGTCTGAGTAATGCATATTTTGAATGGAAAAACTGCACATCTGAGTCTGGTCAAAAAGATGTCAATCTAGAAATCCACTACAAAAACAATTCAGCAGGTTTAAAATACCTTATCCTACGAGATGTAAGTCCTTCTTGAACTTTCAGCATGTCACCATTTGAAAAAGACAAGTTATTTAATACTAATTACAGAGGCTTATAATGAAAATTCAAAGTTAACCTCATCAGAGTATCATCTGTCCATTGCCATGATATTTTTCAGAAGGGCTGACATAAGAAGTATCAAATGTTCTTCTAGTATTTCCAAGGACCTTTTAAGTAAAATTATGCTGTTGGCTCCAATTAATGCTTTTTTGATTTAAAATAGATATTCCACATGCAGTTTTCTCATTTCTACCCAGTACGTAGCACAGATTAAGTAACCCATGCTACAAGGTATATTAAAAAACAGTGGATAAAATTACTCTGTTTGCATTACACCGCTGAAATATGAAACTCAACTACATTCATTTTATTTATGTTTTAAATTATTTTACTACTTCTTGATATGCTTTGATTATTTTAAACTATTTATGGCAAGTCAGAGAGAGAAGTAAAAGCTGCCTATCTCAGCCTGTGAAGCACAGGCCAAAGGTTCTTTCTTGAGTTTCACGCCAACCAACATTTTTATTAGACTTAACTGTCATAACTTATAAGTAACTACGTAGGTTTTGGTATAGTTATTAAAAAATGCTGTTGGAACAAATAAAGCCTGTGCATAGCCCACAGAATTCAATTATTTTTTTCTCAAAGTGGTAAAGGGTAAGAACAGAAAACCAAACAGTTCTGTTAGTATATTGTGCCAGGACAGACAAGGTTGTTTGCAAGTAGAATATTCCTCTGAAGTGCAGAAAGCTATCTCGACATGATGCAACTTTCTGCATGGATTTTAATCCTGTCCAGGAGTAACTTTGCCTTGGAGTATGCAATTTCAAAGTAATGCTCCACATACTTCTCCAGACTAAAGATTTTTTGGTTATTCACCAACTGCTTTTCTTCATTGCCTTCCCTCCTCCAGTTGGCTGCTACGCAATTTCAAAAGCGTTAACTTTAAGTTGCAAACCCTATCACCCATAAAATATTTTCATTCCACTGCAAAACAGCACCAACTGTACACCCTCTGCAAAAGACAAAACAGAATTTTAGCTGCAAGAATCACTGAAATAAAGCTGAAGGATCACAAGGAAGCATCAGCAGTTGTTTACCTATTTTTCAAGCTTTAAGTTGCAGACTCAAAATACCTAAAATGAACGTATGAAAAGCTAAATCAAGCGACAATGTCTAACGCAGACTTATGTTCAATGGGACACCTAGTTGTGTGGGGCCACAAACACTTGCAAATGTACTAAACTTAAAATTCATGGTAGTATTCAAACCATGCACAGATGGTCAGTGAGTATAACTAAGACATTATCATCTTGATTTAGTTTCAGCACCAGGTAAGCAAAAATAGGCTGATCATAAAATGAAAAGAAAAAGAAATTTTAATTTTGTGGGAACTGACCTTGGATATAAAATCCCAAGCCTGCCAGGTAATGTCCTACCAGCAAAACCACAGTGTATGAAGATACAGCAGCAGCAGCAGCTATATCCACAGAGCCCAACCCATAATCGTAACTACCTATGGGGAGATAAAATCTTTCTTGATTCATCTGCAAGATCAAGAGTTTGTGGCAAAAGCTGAAGCTGTTAAAGCAGAAAACTGCAGCAAATTTTCATCAGTTACAATGAAGTTCTGTTTTAGAGCATCTGACTGAGGAATACAAGATTATGGAGAAAACAGCTCCTGTTGGGCTTGTGATGCTCATATATAGACATAGTAGGAAGGAAACATGGCAGACAGAATTCCAACAGATTCACAGTGTATTTCCTTGAAACTACTTTTTTAAAAATTCCCTACATAATTTTTGCCTAGCTGGGTACAAGAGCAGAACTCACACGTTAATTTAGAAGTTCCACAAAACCAAGAAAAGCACAGGAGCTGGGCTGTTGCTGGGCATTGCCTGAAGTCTGCTGTTACTACTCTTCAACATTCACACTATGCAGAATTGCTGGCACAGCTCCAAAGTACAATGTAATTGCAGACTTCTTAGCAGCAAAGCAACATGTTCCTACTAAAAGGAGAAGCAAATTGCTCTCATAAAAACTGTATGGCAAATGCTTTAGAATGTGCTGTTTCACTTTAATGGTTGTGTTAAAGCTTTAAGCTGCAGTTTCTTAATGTCTTACTGCTTCCCAGGTGGAAAAAACTCAAATAGTTTTCCAGAAAACAATCAGATTGCTGTAGCCAGATCACTGCTGATAATTCGCCGTAGTGGAGAATGGCACCACTGATGGTCATCACCATCTAGACTAGCAACAGCTCTACTCTGAGTCTAGACTGCAGTTTTCTTGGATATGCCTACAGCTCAGAATTAAGGGACAACTTTGCCTGCTCCTTAAAATACTTTTCTTCACCTTTAGCACCTCTTGATTCCTTCCTGGATACATCTTACTCTAAATTAGAACAGATGGCTTGTAATTTCCCTAATGTATGGCAATAACTGTAGACTACTGTGCTTGGGATGGATGCAGAGGACACAGAGCAGCATGCTACTGACCTATTGCTAAAAGGCTGACCAGTGCCATCTTCCTTCCAGGGAATATCAAATGTGAGCAGCAGCACCACTGACCTAAAAAGCCTCCTTCCCAGCATGTATCAACCGAGTACTCAAATTCTGAGGTTAAATTTTTAAATTTTTTTTTAAAAACCTTCCAACTCTTCAGGTATATAGAAAAATAAGGACCATTACCTTGGCAAATGGGAGTAAGCCTCCCCTAATAACGCTCATTTGCTGAAGAGTAGAAATGCACCACAGGGCTGTACAAAAACAAAGTACTATGTAAAAGCTCCTTCAGAGCAACTGCTGATACCAATATGACCACCCTAGAGTAAATGCAAGTAATTCCAGATTGCTCACCCTTGAAAGATTCAATAATTTTAAGGAAGCATTTCCACCTGCTCACAGGACTTAGTGACATCTGGTGGACTGCCTGCCTTCCTCAGCAGACTCTTCTTGTACCTGTTTTTTCACATCAGAGGTATTAACAAGGATGCTCTCCTCTATACCGCCACCTGTTTTACAGAAATTGTAGGGAAAGTATCATTCAGACCATTTATGTCCAAAATTGTGCAATAAATTTAAAAGTCGAGGGCAGAAGGAGGGTGGGGGTAACTGGCAAGGCAGACAGAAAGTACTGTCACAGACACTTCATTTCTCCAGAGGAATCAAACATGTTTTCCTCTGTATAATTTTTCCACAAACCAGTCAGAAAAACTTACAGAATCTTATCAAAGGACAGTTCTGCTGGTTATGTCTGTTCACCCTCCCTTTCTAGTGATGCACCATAAATGCAGGGAGTCTCCTACTTGTGTGCACACTAGCCAGCACCTCCTGTATGCAGCCTACCTTCCCTCCTGGAGGCTGAGACAACAGCCCCTCCAGGCATCATGACACTAGACACGAGCCCCAACGAAAACAGTAAATGTCTGCTCTCTCCTGGGCTACACTTTCACCAAACTCTCATACAGGAATGATTTTACAGACACTTTCTTCTCTCCTTTGCCTCCTGCAGGTTTGAAACTCTGATTAAAATATAGGAGGAAGACATATTTACCAATATTGGCATGTCTTGATTTTTGAATGCCCGTATGCTATCAATAGCAGCTCTCCTGAAATGACTGTACAACTCTTCATGAAACTACAGCCTTAATTTAGAAGTCATCAAAATGGGATGTTATACTGCAGAGCATAAACCACATGGTGTCAAGTATCCTTTCACAAATACAAGAGCCCTTTACATCAACAAAAAGTTTCCCTATGTACAAATGCTATGTTCAGTATCTAAGAATTATTTTGCACCATGTAAAATGTGAAAGGTTGATAAACAGGCAATCAGGAAGCCCAAATCCATCATTCAAAACAGTGGCAAGGCAGTTCAAATACAATTTTTTTGAACCAGTTCAGTACAAAAGGTTCCAAAAACCTCATGAGCAGTCTGCCTAGACTCGTTGAGGGTCAGATGCTTTAGAAAAAGACTCATCTCACTTGAAATGGCATTTAATTCACTTCAGTTCACCCGATCAATTCTCAGATTAACAAATTAATCAGAGCAAATGCATAAGGAAAGTTTAAATCAGGAGACAGTAAAGATAACTTAGCTTTCAAAGAGTAGAACTTCTCATAATTAAAATAAGGGCAGTGAACTAAGCTACACCACCTTAGCAAGGAATTTTATATGTATTTCAAAAGAAACTAGTATATGACATCCAAGATTTCAAGACAACAACTATACTTACCATTCTTAACCTCTTATAATTCTAAGCATCAAAAATGCAAGTTCAAGAATTATTTCAAGTTATTTCAGCTTCCAGTTTCAACTGTGATTGACTTGTTTTCCAGTTTCATGTTTGAAGTCCTCCTACACTCACTGAGACATTGAAGTCAGTCCAAAAATACCTGGCTCACTTGCCCAAAAAACGTACCAGATAGATGACTTTCAAATTGGCAAATCTGATTAAAATATCTACAGAGTAGAAGCAACTGTGCCACGTGTGCCCAGTTTCAATACCCATTACTGACAAAATCTCAAATGTGCCAGATGCTGCAGGAAAAAAACCCCACAATTCAAGAGATAAATGATAACGATTTGGGGGTTCATCAGATGGAAAATTATTTTACCAATTCTATGTCCAAAAAAGCAGAATTTTGTAACCAGACTAAATAATTGTACATTAGGCAAGGTGAACACAATGACATTCCAAGACAATGTTCCCGTTACTTATTGAAACAAAATTAGTATCTGGGGCACAGGAGAGATTACATATTCTTGTTTTATCTACACAGTGTAAAAATACATGCACATGCTGTTTAAAGGTCAACAACTGTAGATTAATCAATAGCCTAGAATATCAATGCATCTTCAGCCTTTCATACAATATTCAGTGCCACTGCTTGTAAAAAGGGTAATAACAGCCCCAGCTACATCCAGGCTTGATATTTTTTCTTCAATGCTTTTTTAGGGATTGTGCAGCTCACTTACCTACAGACTGCCCTGTATGGACTGCCAGTGAATGTAAATTCTTTCAGAGGAACCTCACTGAACAGCTTTTCAGAGCTAAATATCAGAAAGCCTCAATGAATGGGGGGACCTTTGCAAAGAAGTTCCAAAAAAGGTTTCTGACACTGGCAACATAAAATTCAACTTTACTAGAGTAACTTACACTCTTTAGGCATTACAGCAAATACACAGCGTTACAGATTTTTTTTGGTGTTGTGTGGGAATTTAAGCCTAAGGAGAGAATGCCCTGTACAATGGGATCTGGACATGCCTGCAGAAGTGGTGAACTCAGTTTCATGAGGTTGCAACATCATTACGTCCGATACTTCAGTTGTGCCTCCGAATGATCTACAGAATGGAAATCACGTATTAACTCTGAACTGAAAATTAAAAAGGCAGAAATTTACCCAAAGGAAGACTGAGTGAAATAGTGTAGGTATTTATCAATGTATAACTCTCACAAAAGGAGGAATGGCTAACTTATGGATGGACAGATTGCTCAGATTTACAAAAAGGAATGAAAATGTCCAAAGCAACTCTGCTGCTTTGAAAGTGTGCAAACTTAAAACTTTCTACCAACCACATTATGGCCTCTTGTAAAATTTCTTTTTCCTAAAAAAAATTAGGTTCAATTTTTATAATTTAATTAAATGGTCTAATTTTACATCAGGTTTTTAATTTACAAGCCCTTAGAAATACTTTAATTTCCTAATTACTGAAAGAAAACAAGAGGGAGTTGAACATAAAGTATCTCATGGAATACAATCAATTTAATTCTCCTTCTAGAGCTTCCAAGGAGAGGGCAGTAGGGGGATGCTAAACTGAGGTCCCAACAGAGGCATACATGAGTAAAAATTACCTCGCACAGAAAGAATAGAGATTTGGGTGCTGAAGAATGAGGTTAAGAAAATCAGATTAATTATACAGGAGAATTAATCCCCCTGCTAGGGAATGAGGCAGATCTTTTCCATCTTCTGTTTTTTTTATTCAGTGTCACAAGTAGTTTCCTTCTGACAATGATAAAAGTTTTCCACTGCTGGTTCCTAGTAAAGTGAAATGGCCTTAAAATTCAAGAGATGCTGTCACTCCATTTTTCTTTTTGTATTAGTGATTAACAGTAACTTTGGCTTTGTGGTAAAGGACTAGAGAGGAAAGATCCTTCATACTTCTCTCCATTATTTCAGTTCTATGTTTATTAAATTCTCTTCATATGTAAAGTGCACTGGACTGTATGAAGAGCAGCTTTGCTCTGCATGGCTAAACATAGAAAAGTTTTTGTCTTTAATAAGGGCTTAAATAAATAATCTTAAATCCCAGTGGGCCTTGTTAAAGGAACATCATACACTTTTTACACTTCCTTATGAATTTGGAAAAAAAAATAATTGTCTATGTATCAGTCTGAGCTCATGCTGACTAATGTGGCGTTAGGGAAGGGACTGTTGATATTCATGTGTCAAGCCATTAGAAATGGATTTATAGATGCAATTATGATAAATCAGCACAGGTTTATTAAGTAATGATTATTAAAAAGAAATAAATTAGTAGTTACAACTGGAAACAGCAGACATGCAGAACCAATGCTTAGATGCTGTAAAGCTGGTGTTACCTGTTGGTTCTGTGCACTGTGAGCACACTGCGAGGTACCATATCACTCACTTTTAGGTACTCAGTGACCAGATTGATGAGCAGGGATGAGATAGCTGATGAAGATACTAGTCCCAGCTGCTGACTCTGCCTGGACATCTGAACAGCTCATCACTCATTTCCTAAACTGCCACGGTTCACGGTGCAGTGGCTTTAAGCAATCCAAAATTGGCAAGAATTTACCTTCAACCATATGCTCTAAAGTGCAGCAGTTGAGGGTGTCTGTGCTGCAAAAGCAGAGCAAACAGTTGGTACAGTAACCTGAGCTATGACCGTGACTGAAAAGCAGGGATGGTTTAAGTAAGACAATCTGAGACTAAACTCCTCATCTAGGCAGCACAGGGAGAGCAGCAGAGATGTGTATGCCCCATGGGCAGGCAGCAAACCCAGTAGGCAATGTGGTATATCCCCTTGCCTTGTTGCTAAGTCACAACACAGTCCCCAGTAAAGGCTCTAACCAGAAACCAAGGGAGCCTGGCATTAGGCACTGTGTAGAAAATAGATCCCATAACCACAGAGTGCATTGCTAATCTATCACTTATTAGGACAGAGCTGCCTGTTGAAACTTCCAGGCAAGTGCTGTGAGCTGTACTCATGTTAGACACCAGTATCTTTCCACCAGGTCTCTCCATTGCTGTCAGATCAACCAGCAGCCTCAACAGGTGTGCATTCAGAGCCCTAGACTAACAACAGACAGTAACACTTAATTCCTCAGCATCACCAACCAGGCAAGCAACGAAGAAAAACTATTTTAAAAAAAGATCAGATGAAATCGAAGCTGAATGAACTGCCGGCCTGTGTGACCAGCGGCGGCGCAGCGCTGCTCTTGCCCTACACCTAAAGCCCTGGATCCCCTGGCCACAGCATGGAACACTTCTCATGCAGGTTATTCCTGCCAGCTGTGCCAGAGGAAGATTTGCATATGCTTCATAAACCTTAATTCCCTTTTTAAGACCTATTATACCAAGCTGAAGGCCATTTCTGAAGTTGAAATAGATTTTCAGAGCAATATAAAGATGAAAATGTTTTCAGGCCTCTGATTTTTAAACCTTTGGGTAAAACTAAATCACTTTCACTGTGCTGTTTATATTCCATATAGAAGTATTTACAAATGCCAGGCACTCCAGAACACTATTCCTGAATCCGAAGGGAGAAGTTATCCTCCTTTGCAAATAAAAGCTGTAATCACTGTTCAAAAAACTCTCAGCTTGCTGCTTTAAAGTTGGGGGTTTTTTCTGATGTACTGACTTCAGAAGAGAAGGAAATTCAGTATTTCAAGATGTAATTACATGAACCTGCAGCAATGTAGGGAACACAACAAATCACTGAATTGGTTGATCCTGAGAATTTGCTGACTGCAAAATTTATTATCTCCACTCATTCAATCCAAGCCATTGCCAGACAAAAGCCTAATTACTAAAGTTAGAACTTCACGTATGCCATATTTTCCCTTTCCCACTGAAATAATAATTTTCCTGGACCAGTTTATTTTTATTACCATTTTCCCTCTTCACTGATACAACTGTGGCAAAATTTGTACAGATACTCACTCTATGCAGGTATGATGCAACACTGACATTAAAATACCAGGTGTGGCTACAAGTCCAATTTAATAGGCAATTAAATCCTAAATAAATACATATATAAAACCATCAGTCAAGAACACAGTTTCCTTTCCTAAATAAAAGCTTAAGGTTACTTCAAAAACATAAACTGGCATTGCAACATTTTTGACATAGGTCCCAAATGCCCAAACTACCAGATTTTACTACATCACTGTTCACGATGAAAACTCACAGCAGACTAATTGCCAGTTTGGAAAGATCAACTTTCTTCTAGCCACTTTTCCCTGTCCTCAGCCAGTACGAGTCCTCACACATCTGTCAGGTTTCCTCTACACATGGAAATACTCTTCCGTATAGAACCCCTCCATCCTTCACAAATCTGTCCCTAGTTCAACACTCAAGTTTTCCCTTTCAACTATTCTGAAGCTCTCCCCTTCTGTCATGGCAGAGATATACCAGTGTCTGTATGATCCTTGTGCACACTGATGGAGCCCTCTGCAGCACTTGTGCAGCAGCCCAGAGCCCTGCTGACCAGCTCAGCAGACATGAAGCTGAGCTAGAGGAATCACGCAGGCCACCAACCAGCCTTCTGAGATGACACTGTGGGGGCTGCATCGGCCACACACACATACCTTGACACAGTCAGATCAGTAAATGCAGATTATTTTGGCTCTTTTAATTAGTGTTATGAGCTTTCTTAAAATTTTACGGATCAAGAAACAGGGAAACCTAGTCTTGGCTTAGAAGCACAAGGAAAAGGAAGGGTATGCATACAGCCTGGCAGCTGAGTTCTAGACATGAGCCAGTGCAGAAGGAAAAAGGAAGAGAGAAGGGATTTAGATGGAAGTTTAAATCTAGGTTTAGCCGAGTTAAACAAGTGGTGATGCAGGAGCACACTAAACACAGCTTTGATGAATACCAGCCGAAATGTCCCAGCTGCAGCACTGGAGACATGGACATCCAGCTGACACACATGCCCACAGTCATTTCCCTGAACCCTCCTGACGAGACACTGCAATTTTTCTGTCTCCAGGAAAGCCAGCAAAAGTGGGGCCCACAGAAGCACTGGCAAGATTTCTGTATTCCTGCCTTCGAGGCTATGGAGAGCTCCGTAATATCAGAATCTACTCAGTGTCGCTGTGAAGTATTGAAAAATTTGAAGCCTTAACTGATATTATGGTAATGTGTATGCTCTGGGAAGAATGTAAACCAAATGTAATACTCTTTTAATCACATGCAGAGAGAAAATGTCAGTTCAACAGCCCACTTCTGAGTAGATCTAATAGTCCTGCCTTTGGCAATTATTTGATGGAAATTTGGCAATATATTTGATTGAAACTCTAAAATTCTGCAGCAATTCTATTCCTTGGAACACCACCTTCCACCTTTGCAGTCAGGTCTCCTCCTCTCCTGCCTCAAACATGCATATCCACATATACATCACCTATTATGCTTATTAGTTACAGTGTTTCATTTCCAGCTTAATGCCACTATTTAGAGGGACCAGTATGAAAACTGCTTGCTCTGTTTATCCTTGATGCCACAGCATTCAAAATAAGCAAACAGCAGCAATACCCCATTGTCACCACACACAAATGGAACTATCCTGAACAACTTCACAGATTAGCCTTCCTTGGTCTCAAGTAATACACTCCCAATTTGCTTTACCCTTACTAATTTAAAATGTATTCCAAGTAAAATTAGCAACCTAAATAATTTTGTTAATCTAAGTATTGTTAGTTTACACAGCCTGTCATGGAGAAATACAATAGAAACAACAAATGCTAATTAATTTAAAACAGCCCACGATCCTACAATTCAGTAAATCAAGTTTTGAGGTTTAAGCAATTCTTGGCAGCAATCTGTCCAACAGGCTTTTATAAGATTTGCTTTTTCACTCTTGGCTCATTATAAGATTCCTGCCTGCTCAAATGGATCCTGTCATTTAGAAAGTGTTATGGGAGTTGAGTACTAACAGTTCCTAAGTGAACCAAATAGTCTTTATAAGTCTATGAGAAACAAACTGTAAGCCTCTAAGTGGAAAGCTGCTATAGTCGGACCTATGATTATAATTTTATCCTCAACAGGTCATCACTACTGCATTTAGGCTACCTGGCTTTCAGAAAAGCAGTGTTACAAGAAAAGCAAAATTAATATACTGGAGATACACACATAACAAGTAAGAGTTAAAGAGATGCGGCATTGCTGTCCCTCCGGCAAACTGGCCAGTAAATCGAAATCCTACATGTAATCAGCACGAACACCACATGCTGTACTCCCAGTGTAAAGTTTGGGATCCCTATGTCCATTTTGCCAGTACGTATGCAGAATTGTTGGCTAAATCCCCCAATCCTACACCTAGAGGCAACTCACTGAAAGTAGCAAGAGATCCATTTAGAAGTTAAAAGAGTACTGCACAGCAGCAGCGAACTTCTGGAACCTGCTGTTACCAGTGGCTGTGGAGGCAGACAGCACCAGTAAGGTCAAAAAGCATTTATTCAAATAGACGTTCACAATTTGCATGAAGTAGTAAAGCAAATAGGCAGGGCTGAACCCTCTAACATCCTCAATACAACAACTAGAGAGCTGAGAGTACGAGTGCTGAAGCTCACAGGCTACTCTAAAGAAACACCTCTGGACGTCAGAGGGAAGATACTGGGCTAGGTGGGGTACACTGCTCTGGCTCAACACGGCATTTCTTACATTCTATCAGCCTGTAAAAGTGGAATTAACTACCTGGCAATGCAGTTGTTTCAGTGTATACATTTTAAATTTGTTTCAGATAGTCTTGCTGCTTTAAATTCCCAATTTTTTCCCATTTAATTTGACATTTCTATCATTGCTAATCTTGAGATTCCCAAAGAAGCTGAGCTACCGCAGTATGAACCAGAGAGACAGGAGAACTGCCAAAATTGTGCTTACCTGAACTACAGTGTTTCACAAATAAATATGAAGAGTAATACGGAAAAAAGAAAAAAAAATTACCATTCCCATTTAAAGCCTGAATTGTATTTTTATTCTACCATGTTACAGAATTCTGATTCAAATGCATACTAAATCTGATAAAATATCTTAATAGCACATCTTTCTTTTTTCTACAAAATTAGAACATAAGAAGTAGCTAAGCAATAGCACTTACAGTCAATTTCTTACTTTTACATTGCCTATTACTATGTATATAGCATTTAACAATTCTAATGTAGAGTACAACAGCAGTACCTTGCAAGATGAGTAGTAACAGATCAGCATCTTTCATGCTACACAAGAAGAAAGACAGGCTTCTGGTCAGACTATCAACAAGTGGCTAAGTGACTTGGGATTGCAAATCCACTTTTTAAAAAACTGTCAGAACCCTACCTCATCTTACTTCAGTGCTAAATTTCAAAAGATGTGTGAAAAAGGCAATCTAAGCAACAAATTCAGCTGAAATGGTAACATAAGCAAAACTTTTGAGCAAAATACAGGAGACCTGATCTGGTAGACAAAGGGTTTATTCCAACATTTTTCTCTACTTCAGATAGTACTTCTAAGACTATTTAAAATTGGAAAGACTAGATACCAAAAATATGAAAGCTCCAAAGATTTGGAAATATATTAGACCTGTGTTTAGAAACAAGAATGAAGTTCTTAAGTACCATAAAAAGATGCTGCACATGGCAGGTCTCGTTTCAAAAAGTCTGGATATTTCTCCTGAAAGTTATTTGCATACACCTTTTCCTAGAGGTGGAAAAGGATGCTATCAGTACTGAAGAACAGTTCTTTCTTCGAAAGAACAATCTCTAGCTAAAAATAATAGTTCTCAGATGGAGCTTTCATCTCTTCCTCCAAGCTTCAGCCCAAGCATTCAAAGTTCAAATGGATTATAGCTTCCACATGTCTATCAAACTCTGAAAAGTATTTTTTTCTCTCCTGTCCCAAAACCCCAACTAGCTTCAGACCACATCTTTCAAAAGCTTTGCCTGACTGCTCAGTCAACTCTTCTAAGGCAACCCACCCTGCCTGTGTTGTCAGTTCTCATAATTTGATACCATGAAAGAATTCAAAAGGGAACAGAAAAAAATTATCTGAAACTAAACAGATCCTTCATGTTCCATTTACAATCACACCCACTCATTCAATCATTGTAGGTATAGCACAAGAAGTTTTTTATGCTATAGAAATCACCTTAAAAAACTACAGAAATCACCTTGAAGAGAGCACAGAACAGTAAAACAGTAACTCCTCCATCAGTCAACTCAGTCTGTGTTCTCCCATGTGTTTCCTACAGGCAAGAATTACTGAAACACCATGAAAAGGCATTCCATTTCAGACATAGAAAAATCAGTTCAGTAGGACAGTTTGGTGCTTTTATGTGAGATGAATTACTCTAGAGTAATACAGAATACAGTAATACAAAATCAAAGCCATCCTTGGGACAAATAGACAACATTCTGGAATATATCAGTAACAACTTCATAAACAGCTCCATACATGGACTGTAATTAAAGCACTGTGACTCAAAACCTCCAGGTTTTCAGCCACAAACTCAATTTTCTAGCTTATTCTGTCCCTCTAAAGCTAATAAAAAGCACTGTTTCTGGAAGTCATTTTTTAAGTCTCCAATGATAAGCAGCAAATTCTCACACAGGAGAAGGCTTTTGCAAAAGCTGTAAAACAGTAGGAGAGACTCTAGATGTATATAAGAATAAAAAGCTATCAGTGACTTTTTGACAAAGCTTTGCCTACCACAAAGGGAAGAGTGAAATTTTCCTCTAACTGTACCTCTACATACATTTTATGAGATCAAGTTATGGTCAAATTGCCATGTAACCAGATTTTAAATTTTCTTCATACATTTTTACAACACTCTCACTTCAGCTGTATTTACCACTATCACTCCCAGCAGTCAAGGTTGTTTGCATAAGGTGCTACTTGCCAAGAACTTGATACCTGAAAGGAAGACCTCTTTTGTCTGTGCAGAACATTTGTAGGTAGAGAAAAGGAGCCTTGCTGAGAGAAAAGTGGCACGAACCAACACAATCACATACACATCATCCCTAAATATCTAAGTAAAAACAAAGCAGAAAAAGCACAAGGCATCCCTGTCTAATGGGGCTCGACTACACTCATAACATACTTTTTCCATAAGTGACAAGAAATGACAGCCTATAATTTCAACCAATTTGTTGTACAAGGATTGCTCACAAAGCTCCCGCAAGGGCTAGAATTCTAACTGTAAACAGATCTACCTAGAACTCGTGCAATCACACACAGAATCATAGCATGGTTTGGGTTAGAAGGGACCTTAGAGATCATCTAGTTCCAAACCCCCTGGGATGGGAAGGGATACCTTCCACTAGACTGTAAGACACACCGAAGTGTTTCTAGCCCTGTTTAACAGATGAAGAAGTAAGATACAAATCAATACAACACTTAAGGGCTACCCTCAGGCAGATCAGAGGAATAGGAGTCTGCAAGGAGAAATGCCAAGAGCTACACTATAAGTAGCATGTCTGGATATACCTAACCATGTCTTAACTTCACAATGCCTGCATGTTCTTAGGCAACACAGTCTAACATACAGAGGAGAAAACACCCAGAGTACAACTATTAATAATTGATTGTCAAAACAAAGATAGATGGAGAGAGGCTCCATGGAACATATTCTTAGTTTGGTTCTATTCCATATCTCAAACACTTTCCCAGAGACTGGAACAAGAGAGATGCTTCCTTCATTCATAGACAACACAGAGCTGGGAAGGGCCATCAGTACACCACATGGTGGAAATCGAAGTGGCCACAACCAATAGGGAAAAAAGTTCTGAACAAAATTAGGATGTAATATGACGTAGAACAACTGGAAAAAAACAGAGAGAAAGGCTGCTTATTAGACTGTAATCTACTGGAAAGGATCTGATGATCAACACAGAGCAACAAACTGAACACGAATCAGCATGTTGTCAATAAAAAGGCAGATGCCACACGAGGGCTCATCACCTTCTCAGCAATGTTTAGCCTAACTCAGAACATTTTGTGACAGCAGGCTTTGGGATCAGCCACCCCCAAACAGCTATCGCTCCAAATGGATTAATTATCATTACAGCTGGTATCACTTAGCAGCCAGTAATGAACTATGAACATTTATCCTCCTTAAATGTTTGTTTCCTTTGCATCGTTAATATTTAGAGTAATACTGAATGTAAGGTACAGTGATAGCTATGTCAGAGATTTACTGGAGGAAAGAGCTTCTGTTGCTCACTGAAGCATGATTGTTGTTCATAGGACATAATTCCTAGTTAAAGGGGAAAACACCACCTCCATATCTGAGGAAGAGAAAGGAGCATTATGTTCATTATGAAGAATTGCAAAATTGTGCTCTGAATAAAAAAAGAATAAATTAGTTTTGGAGTGAGACTATAAATTTCTCCTGTCATCCTATAGGTCTTGAAAAGAAAGATCATGTATAAAAGCTTCTACCCTCCCCCCCAAGAGAAATATTCAACTGCATCCCAAGGAATCTGAACCTAAGGGTTACTTCAAAAAGGGAGTGCCTGCATGAGAATTATTAGACAATCCCAGTTAAGCTCTCCAAAGCAGAGACAGCCTGCCAGGGGAAAATTTCACAAAGCCCGAGACCTCAACTGCTACCATGGAACCATGTATTTATCTCAGAGTAAGCAGATTTATGCTTGTTTAAGCAGACTAAGTACAGATTTTCTTTAATTTCTCCACCCATGTTTTACAAATGTGTGATTACGTTCTTATATCAAGATACTAAAAATAAATGCTTTTCTTTCCAGTTTACGTTAATCTGCCTTAACCTATGGCCCAGTTACCCTGCAGAGACTCTGCAGTGTCCACAGATAAGAAAGGTGCTTCCCCCCCCATTGCACAGACCAGATTCTGGCACTGCAGGAATCAGACAGGACTCAAGTGTACCCAGTGACTCGCACCAACTGAAGAGGCTTTCCAGCATGCAACAAGGTCCTTTAGAATGAGAATATGCTGAGTTAGAAGGGACCCATCAGGATCACCGAGTCCAACTCCTGTCCCTGTGTAGGGCACCCCAAGAATCACACCATGTGCCTGAGACCATCATCCAAATGCTTCTTGAACTCAGGCAGGCTTGGTGCTGTGACCACTAGCATAGGGTATCAGAGTGCACCCTTTGCTCTTGCAGCCTTTGGGGTCCAGGTCACAAGCAGACCCCTTGCTGACTGCTTCCTACACAGGAGGTATCCATGCTTACTCCCCACTTGCAGGGAACAGACAGTGGGGTCCAAAACTTGCATTACTTCAAAGGCAGGGGTGTGTGCAGAAACAAGCAAGGTAAATATTAAAATTACTGGAATGTGGACATCTAAAACAGTTGGGACTTGCACTATTCAAGAAATCAGACGGTTTGTTAAGAAATCTTGAAATAATATTTGAGATCTAAATGTAATTATATTGCATTAAATAACTTGTACTGGTTTTGATAGTGTTTCTTCTGCAGTGCTGACATTCCCTTTCAATCTGTAAAGATTTCAGTCTTATTGCACACTCCCAGACAGTACTTCGAGCCACCCGATAAATGAGTTAGTGGAAACAGATGCTAATGTCCTCTTTACTTTTCTTTATTAGAAATATAAAAATAGGAAAACTGTACTAAACCAACAATTACTTTGGTTTTTGAACCTTAAAAAGAACCCTCTGTTCTCCTCCGTTTTCATTTGTCCTGGAGGACTGGACAGGAAAGATGTCAATTTCTGTCAGAGGCGAACTAAAAACCTCAATTGTGCCTTCTGCCCACTGCAAAATCCCAAAGATAAATAAGAAGTAATCTTCTGAAAATAATTATTTGTAACAAGTCTGTCTGGGGAAATGGAAAGAATATAATCCACAGAAAAATGCTGCTGCTGACAGCTCCATTCAAGAGAAGCATTTGCGAATGCCAGTTAAGTGACTGACTAGATATGACTTTTATCTCCATAACATGTCAAAGTAACAGAATGTGTGTTAAGTTAATTAAATTTTCTCAGTGATAAAGAACGAAACTTCAAAAGCAAAACTGTGAATCACACTTCTGTAAGACTTAGGAGTGGTAAGTGAAGTATCTTCCATTTTAGAGCAGGCAGTGGTTCTTGCAGTATCTCCCATTCTAAGTACAAGCAGTTTAAATGATCATACTTTAAGATGTACTTCGGATCACTAAATAACAATCAGATCACAGAGGTTTTCCAGTGCCAACTTCTGAAGCTACTACTTTAATAACAGAAATTTTTTCTCTTACATTTTATCTAAATATTAGAATTTTGCATTCTCTCCCTATGCTAGAGTTTATTTCAACTATTCAATATTGGATCTGATCGAAAAATAAAAAGGATACACTTGGCAAGATTCAGGATAAACACTATGATCATAGAATCACACATTCGTGTAAGGTTCGTATTTCTCCTACAAAGATATTTAAATTCATATGCACATGCTTGTTTGTCTGTGGGAGACAACATTTTTCCTGTACTTTTACAAGATCTTGGGCTATAAATCAGTTGTGTACTGACTGAGCCTGGAGGGAATGTCTTCTACATTTTAGATACATCTGTACCCCTTTAAATCTGTCATCTAGTTTCCAAGAGTTCTTCAACTATCTTTTAACAGGGACACAGTTAGATGCATTGTCCATGTATATAGCTATGATAATTATGCTAATTTATTCCAACCCACCAGACAACACCTGTAGTAGTGAGGATAACTTGGCTTAAACAGACAGATTCCAGTCCTGTGAACAGCTCTAGCTCTTGCAAAAGAAAGCACAATTTTAAGACAAAAAAATGTCAAGGCTGAGGCTCACACAGGCAGGTATAATTTGCTAAACTAATAACTACCCACCTCTACCCTCTTAGTTTTAGCTGTACCAAAGACATCCAAAATCTGTACTGTGGGAATGCAGAGAGTTACACTTTTACTTACATAAATAACTAAACAGCTGAGATTAGATTTTCACACAAACCACAAAAATTGAAGACAAAAGGGGAGATGTGGCTAAACTTAAGCAACATTCAGGTTTCAGCCAATGCTCCTTATCTCCCTGAAATTTTTCCTCCTCCCTGAATCACACCACCTGGAGCTACAGCTGCAGAGCAGCACGTTGAGACCATACCGACAGAACTCACTGACCCTCCATGGGATTCACTCCACCACCATCCTTCCAGCTCCTGCCAACAGAGCCAGAAAAACAACCAAGCTCTAGAAGTGCACAGTGAGTGACCACAGGTAAAAAACAGATAGATGAACAAACACATTAATCTCCTTTATAAGGGTGACAACTTCTAATTGTATCACATACCTAAGCTATCCACGCGTGCCTCCCTAGGAACAACATAACCCATTGGTTCACATTTTAATATTGCAGTGCAAAAATTTAACCAACAGATTCTCTCTGGCTGTAACAGAAACCATCTGGCATTTTGCTAAAAAAAATTTAAAAAAAAAAAGTATACAATTTCAAAGAGATACACTGTTAACATTAATGGACTGTCCAAAGGACCTCAAAGGAACATTGCTGCCCTGAAAAGCAAAACAAATCAAAGGTCAGAACCTGAGGTCAGAACAGGTTACACTTACTCCTTATTCCTGCTTCCAATGCACGGCTGGTAAAGGACTTTTACAGCATTCCAGGTGCCCACTGGTCCAGAGCTAGCCATGAAAGTATCTCCAAACAGTGTAAAAACACTGTGGAAAGAGGAACTTCCTGAGGACTCCACCAGCAATGTGTCAGAATTTAAAAGCCATATCTATAAATGAAAAAACAATTTATTTTACTGAAGATGACATAAATTTCAATTTGTTCCTTTACTCTGATCCTAAATCTGAGGATTCTAAAGCCACATTGTTACAAAGTTTCTAACAAAGTTTTAACAGACATAAATGGACATTTTATTATTTAGTACAGTCTGCAAATCCTCTAGTGGAGAAAAATTGTTTCATACAATAAACTGATGCCTGATTTATTGCAGTCACTTTTAAGATCATTGTTTCTGTGAAGCTGACTCTTTTTGTGGCTGCAGCACATTCCCTTTGATAGTAACAGAAGACACAGTCCCAAGTTGTCTATTTCAGTACCAAACTGATTATTTCTCTGATTTTATAGTTTTTTAGGAATTAGTTGAGCATACGATGTTGAACAACCAAGGGCTGAAGACAGGGGACAGAAAGACTGCTCCCTGGAAAAGCCAAAAATGAAGAATTTTTAGAAAAAGTTTGATAGCTAGGACTGGATGGAGCTAAGATGGGCAAGGAAAAAAACAACTAATGTGGTCTAAAAGGAAGGTTGGGGTTTTAAAAGGCTGGAACAGATCCTTACTTGGGAAATAAATTCTTATAAAATTTGATAATCTGACTGGCATTCTTCATCACTACTAGCTCACAGCAATTTATGGGATATTTACTGCAGACAGTTTCAAGAAACCTGAACTTTGCTTCACATTATGGGCCTTATTTAATCTTTGTATGATTTTGCATCAATGTTCCAACCTGGATTCAGGGCTTTCATGCTAACCACTGCACAAAAAAAGTCAGGCTTTTCCTTTATTCACAGCCTGCATTAGCGAAGTGATCCACGTTACCAATGGAAATAAATTTTTACAAGTCCTGAGACTGTATGAAATGATTATATATGAAATATTTATCATAGAAAATAGAATTTATACAGTGCTTCTCACTAGAGAGTAATCTCCTGCTTCTCATGACCTAATCAGCTTCAAGTAAAAAAAAGTTACATGATGTTAGGTAGCAGACATATGACACCTCCTGTGAAGGAAGAAAACCACTGTTAACAGGACACATAGTATATATCATAATTGAATGTGACAGTCACAATTTATCAGAGCCCAAGGCTTAGAACATTACAGTGGAAGCTTCATAAAGGAGGAATGAGACATACTAATAAAGATGTCTTGGGAGGGGATGGGAGGAGGAGAATCACTTTAGCATACAGACATAAATGATGACAAGCAACTGCACTTGGCTTAGCAAGTGGCCGTTCATCCGTTCTGCTCTGGTAACTCACAGTACACGTTCCTGGCCTAAACTGCAAAATATACCTCATTAGCCAGGACCACTACACACAGTGCTTTAAGCTCAGTGTTGATGACATGTTGGAGAAAACGAGGAGGAAAGTGTCCTATACACATAGGCCACTGCCACCACACTTAGCTTTATCCTTTTGAAATTATTAACAATTGCCTGAGAAGGAGCCTCCTGGGATGCTTTTCAGATGAAGATCCTTCAAACTAGTGCAGGAAACAATGCAGAAGTAGCTGTCTGCTCCTTTCAGAATCTTTCTGCAACTGGGTTTAGAGAAATAACAAAAACTCTTCTTTTGCAGCAACATCCATTTGAAAAGTACTTGCTTTTATCACAAGTGTTGACATGTGGCATCTGACAATAACATTCCACCACTCGTTCAGACTATGTTTCATCAACAATGCAACAGATCTGTAATAATTTAGCACACAATACATAGAAAGCAAATGAATCTTTGTGGGTGGAAGGACACTTGGCTATGAGAAAATCAACTTCTGAACTACATTTGCTTCTTTAGGCAAGAATTTCCTTCTTTTCCTCATGCATTAACTATTTTCTGATCTTGCTTTTGGTCAGAATGAACAACCACTCACCAAGGCTCAGTGTGTTGACTCAAAGTAGTTTATACATGTCATTTCCAGCTAACATAAATTTCAAATTTTAATCTGTGCTTTCAACCATATTCTCACAATTATCACTTCATACATCAGAGCCTGCACAACCAAATTCCTTTCATAACAACTCCAATAAGAAAAGAACCTTTACAGAAAGCTAAGTAGATAGAGTTCAGCATTTATTAATAGTGCAGATTGATGACCTCTTATGAAGTGACAGCATCAGGAGAAAGTGTTTGCATTTTTGCTGGTGTTTTTTGGTGTTGGGTTTTTGTTTTATCTTGTTTTATCTTGTTTTTTATATCACCTTGCCATTAGGCTTCAAAAATGTTCTTAGGAGAAGAATCTATCCCCAAAACTACTTATTTACCTCTTTCAAACCTACCCTTTATCGAAGCACAACAAAAAATTACATCTATTAACATGCTGCTATGCTGACCAATAATGTAGCATTTTGCTTGTGTTCTCCAATTTCTATCCGTTTGCTGTCCTCATTCTTAGCTTGGAAGTCAAGCAACTTCAAGGCAGGGAACCCCTCAACAGCAGAATGAAGAGAGAAGGCAAATTTTAGAAAATGTGAAGAGGGCAGAGATATAGTTAGGATAGACAAGGAAATCTGTATACACCACTTTTTTTTCCTTTTTCCTGAGACAAAAAGACTTTTATTTATTGTCTTTCTTTAAAACAAACAAACCACCAACCCTAAGTTGTATATAGCTTTCATGAACCTGGTTATCACCAACATAAACAACAGAAAATCACCATGTCCACAAATAACATACCTGGTAATGTTAAGTGATACATGCAGAGGGAATAAGGAAAATGAGTATATAATTTGTGGTTTAAAAAAAATAAATTAAAAAGACTTGTGAGAGATCTTAACCTCTATTATCACATACCCAGCCTAAGCTGTTTGTATTCAAGTATTTAAGCACAAATACTGTGAATTAAAATCTTTGGCTCATTGTCAAAACAAACAAGTGGTGCAGCTGGTCCATAATGCATCAGCAAGGAGACCACTTCTCTAACTTGGCTGTGTATTCACAGCTTCAAGCACCTACATTTTTACTGTTTATCTGTTCGTAATCATTAATAGAAGAAGTGCTTACATTACATTTGTGTCCACAAGGCCTTTGAGTCCTAAGACTTAACCCATGACTCCAGAACACCTGTTGGTGTGTATACAGTATCTGGGACCTCCTCCTGGACATGACTTGCTGATGTTAAACACACACCAAAATAACAGGAACAACTCACTAATAAAAAGGAAGGGATGCCAATCAGAAGCTAGCCCCTATGCTAATTCAACCTGCTCCTCTAATCAATACATTGGCAAAAATGCAACTCAGAGCTAATAGAAATGGCCATCTCCTAAATAAGTTGATTTTTCTGTTAGAAAATATCCAATTAATTCTACATAAGCTACTAGACTTAAGCATCAGAATATTAGGTAACTTGGAAACAGGTAAGTTAAAAGGGAAAAATTACAAAAATTTTTAATGACTCCTCAATTAGATTATGCATGACAATCATGGATCTGCTCATGAGACCTTATTTTATCATCACAGTATTTTTGGTGATTGTATAAATGTTATCTTGGTGCTAAAATTTATTTAAAAGCAACAGATATAATACACTTACCTCAGAATCTGGATGTTTGGAAATTACAGACGTTGGACAATATATATATATAAACCAGATTATTAAATTAGATTGCCTACCTCAACAAAGGATATCTGTAAATTTAGCTAGATTAAGAATGTACAGTCATGTACTTCTTTATCTTTGTGTCTATGAATTACTTACAAAAACTGCAAAACTACAAATCCTGTGCCTGTATTTATTCAGTTCATGAAGAAAAGAAAACATCTCTGGCTATACCAAGTGTATAGTATTAAGATAATTCCAGACTCAAATTTCTATCGATCTTAAAAGTTTGAGGAATTTTGCTGTCACTATTTAAATATCAAGCTTAACCAAGTTTAACAGCGTTAGAACATTAAGTATAATAGGCAATTTTATTTTTATTTGCACTTCACTTTGCAAGGCAATGTACCGACTTGTAGTCTCTGCTGACTTATTTGTGAAAGATGCTATACAATTTGATGAGTTTCTGGTGATTAAAGATAAGAAGCACTGGAGCAAGAAGATGAGATATATATTATAAAGTCAAAACACAAGTGTTTCTTCTGGGCTACTTGTGGTGGATTCATAGTCCTTTACTGTATTAATAGAGAAAATAGTTTAAAAAAAGGGAGAAAATGTCTTACTTGAACAGGACTATTCAGAACTACTTCAACACAAGAATTTGAATTACTTACATTTTTTTACACATACAATCACGATCAGCATAAATAATACATTTTAGAACTAGGATTCATAGGTTAAACATTTTCAAGATAAAAAAAAAACTTACCAGAATATAGATTTTTCCATCATCCCCTTTTATGGTGAATCTAAATGTGCTTTTAGCAGAGGACAATTCCACAAGACACTGAGCAACCATGCTCTGTACGAATTGAGACCTGTTTAAGAATTAACCACGTAGTACATGTTTTCATAACAAGTACATGGGCAAAGTCCCCAATACCAATGCAGAATAAGCATACGAGCATCTCCATACTGTCAATTCCAGCACATCCTAAAACATCCTACAACCACTTTTTACTGGGTGATGGGGCTTCTCTATCTTTCCTTCCCTTTAAATCAGAGGACTTCCTATTTCCCACAACAGGACTTTTTTAATAGATCAGCTGTTTGAATTGCACCACATCCTTTATTTTGACCAATACCAAATGTCAAATGCTGAACAAAAGCTTTTCCCTACTATATTTCACGCATATGAATACAAAGTTCAGAATGTTGTACATATTTCAAATAAAATTCACAAAAGGAAAGAACAATTACTGATACATACTGCATAACAGAAGATAGCTAGATCAAGTTATTTTTCATCTTAGTCTCAACATCTAACAGATGTACTTGAAAATTTTAAACACATCCAATTAAACATTTCAAGCTTTACTTAACTTTACATAATGTAATCTCCTATTTCCAAAATTAGATGTCATGCAAATTTAAATAGTTCAGAATAAATAAGTATTGTATTTAGGCTTATCATCTGAATAGTGAGACACTGTGACAAATTACATACAATCTCTCACCTTCTGCATCTTACACACACACAAACAAGCACACACAAACACACACAAAGATAAGCAAACAAAATCGTACATGAGTGAGTTCAGAATACATTACCTCTACAGTGTTTAATTCTGTGATGATTACATATAATTTCACTGCATTTTGCTATTATAAGTAATTATGCAAGAAACTAAAATTGTGCTACATTTCTAGCATCCTTTCCAAAACATAAACCTCAGCACATTATCTGATTCTTTTTTTTATTTTTTACCTTGGTGTTGTGCTGAAACTTCCCTCAGATGGCCGAATAATCATCTCAGTGACATAATATTTAACGGTATCTAAAATGACATAAACATTTTTCAAGCACAACAGAACAGACTTGTTAAGAATAGACTGTAAGTCACTGTATCACTGCACTAATTAAACTTCTGTTCGACACTCAATTAAGAGGTGCAGCAGATGGTCAAATTCCGCTTTGGTTTGTGGGAGGAAAAGCAACCAAGAACAGAAAACATACATTGCCAGAAGAAAACTGCTCTGAGCTAAATACATGATCAGCAATTTGTTATTCATATTGATCATTGTTTAATGCTGGGAACAATCATCTTGAAACAAGATCAAGCCAAACCTGAAAGATAAATAGAAAGAACTTCCCTAAAGCACTGAGACCAGCATAGCTTACATAAGTATTTTAGTACCCTCTGCTGCTCAGTAATGCTGCAGTGAATCACAAGAGACAGTTTTAATAACAGCACATACAGAGGAATAATTTTCTTCTCTGCTCAAAGAGCAGAATACAACTTATTTCAGTACTAATACATTCCAAGTTTCAATGTAACTTTTCCCCAAAAGTCCCACTCAGACAGCCTTTAACTAAATGGAAGTGTTTAAGTATAGAATTTAATTCCTGTCAATAAACTCAGGCCAAAGATGATCACGTTGAAGCTCCGGGTCTGTGTTACAAATACCGCCTAACCAGAGGGCCAGAACAACAGCTTAAGCATATTGAGCAAATAAATTAATTTATTAAGCCTTAGCATGTAAACAACAACAAAGGTTCACCAGCTCCATAAATTTTAAGTGCAGAAGGGAATGTCTCATTTGATCTCTGTCCACACATGCCATTAAAAGTGGATGAAAGCAAGAATTTCAGAAAGACAATCTGTTTTAAAGACTCCAAGGGCTCGGTAATCCCACCCCTTCACCAGAAAAGTACTGCACTTTTAAAATTATCCTCACTGCTAGAAAATTATATTTTAATTCTAAATTTAATTTTAGTCAGTTCCACTTTGTGCCTAGACCTGAGAGACAGGAGGAAAAGAAGTAATTTCAGTCACTCTAGCTCCCCGGCTATTACCTTAAGTAAGAAATTGGTGCTACTGCTGCCAGGGCTTTGGCAATTAAGGAGATTTTTGCTTGCAGAAAGATTGAAGGTGGGATTTCCCAAGAAAAAAACATGGGAGTATATAGGGATAGAGCTAGGGGAAGGAACAGCTGACAGGAGAATTTCAAAGCCAAATCTGGCCTTCACAGCTACATCACTCTAATCCAGCTTTATCTTCAAGGCACTGGTATCTGCTCATGAGAAAGTACCAAAGCATGACAGTCAAGTCTGCTACCTGGTGTCTTCTCACAATGGTTCTGTCCAGACTTGTATCTCTGGTCAGCTTTTTTTGTCTGTTCTTGGAACCGTCTGTGAAATTCCTACAGTACTGAAGAAATATAGTAAAACAATGGACATGCTATCTACCCTCAGCCATGACAGACTCCAGCTCCCTGCACATCTCTGCAGTATTTGCCTTTTCCTTTTGTTGCTACAACGCTCTGAAGGCTGAGACTAAGACATCCATTACGCATGATGATCTGTAAAGCTCTTTTCCAAAAACTGTTTTCCCAAAGACTTAGAACCTGCATTATGGGCTTTTAAACATCCTACCTTAAATTGGGTTTTATTAAAGCCTGTACTGTACAAGACAATCAGAACTTTCTATAACAGAACCTTCTGTCTTGTGTCTCCTTAGGATTTATTTCTTAGACAGGCTTTGCATTTTCTGAGAAATGTTTACATTCTCCAGATCTTGAACTGAGCCAGGCTCACACTGACTGATGCAGTGGAGTAGAGGAAGAATGAAAGCATGAACCCTGCTAGTAACAGTCTTGTCATTGCTTCTCTCCTGTTAACAACTGTATTTTTAAAAAACCACCAGAGACTCATCGTTATACCACTTGAGGTAAGCCTTGCTGATTCAACAGAATGACAGCTTTTAAACCAATAATCTCATCATGTTATTATTGGATGATGATGAGAGATAACCTGTTTCTTTGACAAAGCTTCCTTTCCATGAAACCAGGCTGGCTGTTAGCAATTGTATCTTTAGCTTCTAGTTCTGTGTTGATCAATTTCTGAATTAACCATTCCATTATTCTGTAGGAGTGACAGCAAAATAAACAATCTCTAATTTCTTAGATCTCCTTTTTAACTGGGATTCCTAGTAAACTGGAATAATGCAGAGTCTTCTAAAGCTTTGGAATTAGCTAAATACACCACAGAAATAAGGATGAGGAAAATCCCTGTCATAAGTCACTTTCAAGGTGTAACAGTGAAAGCAACAACCTCATCTGTTCCAGAAGGGAATGAGACAAACACACAGGCATCAGCTGTGCACTTTACTTTGCTTCAGAGTTTTAACCTCCAATGGTGCCCCATGGGTGAGACAGTGAAGTCTAGTCTGGTTTGTACATCCCATACCTGATGATACTGTTTCTCCCAGCATTGTCTTGCAGCGCTTACAAATTACTCTGGCATTTTCCTTTGATTTCTGTGGGACAAAGAATCATCACTCAGTTATTCTGAAATAGGAATATGTTACATTTTTAACATACTGTCAAGAGCAGACAGTGAATTTTGTACATTTTTCTGTTCTCTTTATGTTTACATACATACAGATTTGCATGCAGTGATTCAGCTTTCTACATGTGGGCTGCGCTATGCAAATAATAAAACTAAGAGAAAGGATCACTCTAGCTCCAAGAAAAACAGGAGGCATCCCACATGGAATCTGAACTTAAAATCACAACGTCCTGCTTGTTCCTCACAAACCAGGAATCAAACTAAAAGCCCCACGGAAAGCCTGACAGCCCCTGTTAAAGATTCAGAGAGCTGACTATGCTGGAAGTACAGTCCCCTTGTTATGGAGACGAGAAAAAAACCATCTGGTTCCTACGTACAGTCATCCCCTTTCCAAATTCCTACCTCTTATCCCCGTTCTGAATTCCTACCTTGATACTCCTCTTGAATATACACAGTAAAATTTCTTGCTTAACGTGAAGACCAAGGACAAGCAGACTGGGTTTTGTGCAAACCACTATTTGAGGCTCATACAAATACTTCACAGTACAAGTATATAATACACAGTCGTTTCTTGAAAGCTACAACTGGAATGGTTATTCTGGCAACAATTACAGGTGCTGAGAGTTGTGTAGCATGGTACCCAAAACCACCACTAACTCATTGCATCATGTTTCAACAGCAAAAGTGATCGTTTTAGCTAGACTAATTAAACGAATATATCTATTTGACAACTTGCAGCTGCTAGCAATCTGCAGAGAGATGTGGATCACCAGTCTAATATTTTCTGTTTCTATTCCCAAGGATCCCTAATACTGTGTCAGGGAAAGTATTTTCCCCAAGAGATACTATTAGGATGTTGCAGGAGCGTGTGACATTTTAAAACTCTGTTACACTGGAAGACAATAGATGTGAGAAATATCTTTGCAATGGACAGATGCTGTCCTGGTCTCACTGGAGGCTAGAAAAGATTGTTTAAGCATCTCTGGTACACTCCTGCTACTATTTTGGTCATAGGCAAACACTTTCCAAAGAACTGCAATGCAATTAAAACAGAATTTTCATACTGGGGCAGACTGCAACAATATCCTCTGAAATAAAAACGTTTATGCCAGTAGTGATCTATCTTGCCTGTAACTCATATTATGCTATGTAACTCATATTATGCAAGAATTTTCTGACTCAGTATGAGAGTTTTATTTCCTTATTATTAGTCCAGTTTCTGCTGGATCTTACAGTTTTGCTCATTTGCTTGGCAACGGAGCAATGCTGGAAATATGCAAACACAGAAATGAGAATTCACTGCAATGATGAAAGATGTAGAAAGGGGGTTGACACAAACAAGGAAAGAATTCTCAACTTCAATGCAAGTTTAAGGAAGCAAATGCAAAAATTCATCACGCTAAACTGCTATTGTATGTGTCTAACAGAAAACAGCCTCCTCCCTCATTCAAAAGTTCTGCTGTTATTCTGATTTGACCCACATCTGAGTAGCATCTGTGTCCCACATCCTTTTATCATGTTTCTGCCTCAAGAACAACCCTTTTCTGGCTAACATTCTCTGATTAAGAAGCATGCTGGGCTAACTGCTCCCCTGTCTTTGGGTTGCAATATTAACTCCATGCACCCTGCCTCTTTCCATCTTTGTTCCCATTGTTCTAAGATCTCTTTTGAGACTACTGGAATGTGACCATAATTCACTTGGGGACTTTGGGCAGAAAGCATTGTCCTATTGGAAATTTGGAAACTTCTGCTCAGCTTCCTTCTTAAGGATACTTAGAAGAAATAACTCTAATTACCACAGAGTTAATCCAAATTAATCTGCTTCTCCCATGCTGATATCTTTTCAGGGGATCAGTTCTTATTTTTCCTTCCCCATATTCTGTTTTTCAAAGAACAATGGGACAAAAAACCAAAGGGACCACAGCTGCAAGACTTGCAGATATTGACTGTAGGACAGAACTGTTTGCCAAGTAAGTGGCTTGGTTGGATGCATTGCACCAGCAACCAATGAACTCTGAGAATCCCAGTGATTTAACTGGGGATAATACAAATCCCTAATGATGACAAGCAGCAGCAGGCAGGAACCAGGGCCCCTGGTGTTACTCCTCAACAGATCAAAAGTTTCATGTTGGGAATCCGTATACAGCAAGTCATCAGCTGTTACAGACACAAGTTGCAACAGTTCCCATAACTGTAGAAGGATTTCAGTAATGAGGTTTAATACATGGTATTGGAAGAAAAGATAGTATTGGCAGCCCAACCTTTGTCAGCACAAATACAGAAAAGGCATTATGGAAATGCAGCCTTTGGTGAAGAAAGTTCCTGGATGTTCTTCTGGTGGAAGAAGAAAAGATTTTTGCTTAGACTTGTACAGAAGTGCTGAATTTCCAAGATGAGTAAAGCACTGAATTTTTTTTCTCCATGAGTTTTATCTCACCATTGAAAAATCAGTATCTCTACAAATGTTTTTTTTTTCCTGGGCAACAACAAATGTTGATGTTTCTAAGCCAAATTATAGCCCTCTTCCTATAGACTCAGCTGATGGATAAATCCCCTCCTGGAACATATCAGAAACACCAACATGTAAAGTTAGAATCTTGCACTAGACAGAGAGCAGTCAAACAAACTTATTCTCCTTACTATATCCCTAAGACCGTAAGGCAGCCACGTTTGAACCCAAAACACATTCTGTTTCCAAATCTTCTAAAGCTAACAAAAAATAATAATTTAAAAAAAAAAATCACATCTTCCTTTGATCATATTTATGGTTATGCATCCAGTCATAGGTTGAGAAGGAAAAGCATTGCCACTTTACTTCCCTGCTCGTTCTTTGCTCCCTTTGACAAACACCTAACGCATTACAGTTATTATCTTACTAAATGTTGATGTCCTTCACTCAGGATATTTTTTGGGAAATATTTGGGTTTAGAACTACATAATTCAATAGTTTCTCGTTCAGTTTATAGGGAGAAGTTCTTGCATATCTAGGTCAATATCAAGATCATGGTGCATCCTTTAGAAAATGTACATCATAGCTTAGAGTATTTTCTGGCTTCTGTACAACTGAGCATCAACAACTCCCTATGACCTTCAAAACAGCTCTGTAAAATATACAAGTTAAATAAACCAGTGACCAAAAAAGTGTTTTACAAGCAAAAACATCCAAATACATTCACTTAAGAAGTATTCGAAGTACTTTACCAAGTTGGAGCTGCTCTGAGAAGCATGATGTGCAGCCTCTGAGGAGCACATGGGAGACTCAGGCACGTGTGATTCATTGTGTGAATTCAACAGAAAAAAAGTGTCTCCAAGAAAACAGTCACCATGCTGAGGATGCAAAGTGCTTCTTGCAAAGGGGTTTGCGTGACAACACCACTCTTCAACTAAAGCACTCCAGTTTTCACTTGGTAGAGGAAGAACTCTGAGAAATTTCCTAAAAGGGAAGAAGAAAAAAGAATTTCATTATATTATATTCTTTTCTAAGAGACTAAAAGAGTTTGAACTCCTTACCAAAAAAAAAAAAGGGGGGGGGGAAGTATGGCATTTTCTCCAAAATTACATGCTTTACTTTCCTTTCAGTCAAAGGTGCTATCTTTGGATGAATTCTGAAAAAGCAAGGCTGAATGTTTCCTGCCAAGTTTGTGATGAAGCATTTCTCAAGGGTGAATCTCCAATGACTATAAGACAGAACTTGGCACAATCTTCTCTTGAAATGAATTACACACAAAAATAAAACAGTTCTACCCAGTCATGAAAAATATAACAATAAGCATTTTGCAATTATATTTATTATTACTTCTTGTAAAGTTCCCTTGCACCAAATGTTCATATAAAAATGACAGAAACAGAGTACTGCCACAGCAAGGGAGAGAGAGCACGTCCTCTGAAGCCCCTCAAAGTCAGATATCAGACTTTGAAACAGCTAAATCCTGACAAAAATATCACAATATATCTTAATTTAAAAAAAAAAAAAAGAAAAGAAAGCAATTTAATTTAGATTCAGATTGAAAAGTCACATACATTAAAAACCCCAAATCCTTTTCCCCTGGGCAGCTGTACAGACCAAGGAGGCTGCTCCAGGCAATACCAGACTTTGCTTTTGTTAGCAGTGTTGTTTTTAACTTACTTTCTTTGGTTACATACAGTGCCAGAGGATTTTATAAGGTTTGGAATCACTGCTTTAAGTTGTAAAATATACTCTTAAAGCTAGAATACATACATGTAGCTAGATAAATACCAACTTGGTCATTATGAGTCAGTGGTCAATATTTTCCTGCCCACAGTTCCTATAGCAGTAATGTGGTCCCACCACATGCGATTTTATTGAGAATGTAGAAGCATTTATGGATACCATCCACATATTTACACTTCCTTTAATCTGAGTTTTCTAGGAATCTGTTGCACTGGGAAGAAATTCCATCCCTTTATCAAAACAATGGGCATTGGCTTTAACAGGTACACCTCTCCCACAGATTTCTAGACGTACCGTTTGTTGCAGAGCTGTGCTTTCTGCTCTCTGCCTAGTTTTCTTGAATGGTTGCCTTTTGTTCCCTTATTTCTTCTGTTGTTGCCTAAAAGCTTTACACAGAGTTTCTGGATTCTACTCCTTACTTAAAACTTGCAAATCCAACTTTGCTTATGGTGCTACTTTGCAAATAAACACACAGCTGCTAAGCCAACAGTTAAGACATGGTCCCGTTCTTGCAGTTCACAGACTATTGTTTTCTGAAGATGACAGTGTTTCCCACAGTAGTTTCTTGTGCCTTTTGTATTTTTCAGTGGGTGAAAGTAAAACCTCTTATAAAAACATCCTACAATACATTTTAAACTGTGCTTGCCCCACCTGCAGATGAAAGTTGGAATAACTGATGCTCTGACCCAGCTTTACCGTGAGGAAATAGGATCACCTCTCAGCACTACCCATCATTGTCTTCGCTCTGTGGTCTCTCTATTGCCTGAGTTAAAACCACAATTTTCCTGTGGTAGGACCTTAATTCTGATGTTGGCCAAATGACTGATTACTCGTCAGCCTTGTACAAGTAGTTCCAGTAGTTTTCAGTTCTCATACTGAAAAACAGCTGTCTTGATTCCTACGTAGTGCTCTCTGCACTACAGCAACAAAAGCTGGCATTGCTCAGCAATGTTTTTTCAAGTGTTACATATATGGGAAAAAAAGACAGAGATTACCTTAAGCTGCAGACTCAAGCTGTCCAGTTTCATTACATTACCCTTTCTTTACCTTCACAGTCTAGAGCATCAAGATCTTGAATTCTTGCCTGACAAAAGCAGTGGCTCCAACCAGTAGGAACTGCCTAAACACACTCCTCCTAACTTTGAGTTATACGGAAAGTAAAGCATTTCCACTATATTTTAGGTTTTTGCCTTTCATAGGCAGGATGCCATATTCCTGGATCATGAGAACTAGAAAAATGTAACACTAATAAAACTGTAGCTTTCCTGAAAACAAACAAACAAACCCAACAACAGCAACAAACAAAGAAGCTTGACATTTACTGGGTGCTGAATAACTGAAGGCTGCTAAATACAGTGATAAAACCTAGTTAAGAGGGGGACTCCTCTTCCCCAAACTTGCTCCTAATAACAATTCAGTTTATACTTCAAGATTGCTACCTAGGCTGCCTTCGCAGTCAGAGAGAGACAAACAATTATTTGGTTGAGACCTTTAAGAGAAACTTTCTCCTTCTGAGTGTCTACAGTCAGGCTGAATCTCCTTCTGGAAATAGTTCTCTGTCTCCAGAAGAAGTCTAGGTAATTAATTTTTAAAACCTAGAAGTTAAGCACTAGTCTCAAGGAGTCCTTCCATAATGATGTAATTCTTAGGTGGGCTTAGAATCATAGAATGTGTTGGGTTGGAAGGGACCTTTAAAGCTTATCTAGTCCAACCCCCCTGCAGTGAACAGGGCCATCTTCAGCTAGATCAGGTTGCTCAGAGCCCCATGAAGTCTGACCTGGAATGTCTCCAGGGATGGGGCCTCCACCACCTCTCTGGGCAACCTGTTCCAATGTTTCACCACCCTCATAGTAAAGAACTTCTTCCTAATGTCCAATCTAAATCTACCCTGCTCTAATTTAAGATCATTGCCCCTCGTCCTATCACTACATGCCCTTGTGAACAGTCCCTCCCCAGCTTTCTTGTAGACCCCTTTCAGGTACTGGAAGGCTGCTATAAGGTCTCCCCACAGCCTTTCATGCTAAGACAAGGATTTGGCCATAGAGATACTTCTAAGACTGGACTAGGAAAAATAATCTCTAACACCATTAATAAATAATATCCAAGAACCCAGTAATATCATCCTATCCATTGAAAATTCTGAAAACTGGAAGTAAAATTGGTTTTAGACTTTTAAACATATAACTCTTCTGTTCCATCAGAGCAAAAGACAAAAGATCCAACTGAATTTCTTTAACTGCAGTCTTCCTTATTTACTTACTACTAAATCTTGACAGCTCAGTTTGACTGGTAATTGTCATGCTTAAACCTATTTATGTAGGGAAAGTGTAATTAGAAGGTTTCCCCTGCAATCAGTTTTTCAACAGACTACTTACGTAGCATAACTTCTCAGCATGTGGACTAAGGGAAAGGGTTATTGCTTAAATAAATCTCAATTTATGAGATTTATTTTTCACAAAATTCAGCTTTTAAGAATTTCTTCATTACAGAAATAGAGCCTTAAAGAATTATAATATATATGAGCTACACTTAGGCTAACTGGAAGGACAGAAAGAAAAAAGAAAGTATCCCAAATTCTTTGCAGTTCTTAAATCATGGAAGAAAAAAACCCAAACCTGGTCACTTCCTCCAATGTGGTTAATGTGAGGGTAATGGGGAAGAAGTAAAGAGCATAACTGGGAAGAAGTGAAGAGCATAACCCTAACCTCTGGAGAGCCATCAGATTCAAGGAAGGAAACACTAAGCTAGGGTATTTCAGAAAATGTACAGAATAAATTTTCTTGCATCAAGGAAGGATCACTTACATTTAAACTATTCCTAACATACTTCTCTAATCTAGTCATCAAAATGATGGCTTCCTTTGCAATCTCTAACAGCAAAAAACAAGCTTTAGAATAGGTTTGGGGTTGTTCGGGTTTTTTTCCATTTTAATCTAAATACCTCTTGCTCAACTGAAAGCCTCAATCACTTTGTTTGCAGCAACTTCTTACATATTGGAAGACTCTTATGTCTCCTTTACAGTCTTATCTAAAATAAATCAAATTTATTTCAATTTCTTCTCAAAGGTATCATTTTCTAGATCTCAGACCCTTTCCTAGTAATTCACACTTCAATAATTTCCCCCTCACGCAGTCCAGCAACTTCCATTCAATCCCATGGCCTGTGCTGCCATTGGTGTACACACTCTTCCTGGAGAAATCACCAGATAAATTATGTAGCTAAAAGTACTGACAATGCTACTGTCTTCCTTTTGTAAGCACTGCAACTGAGGGTTTTGGATACACTGGCAGCTCCACTGCTCTATCTACCTTTGTCTTAATCAACATTTCTTTAGTGATAACATTTGAGGGGCTCAACAGTTCCCTGCAAGGAGAAATGCCAAGCAAAGAGCCATGAACATGCCTTTTTTCTTCCTTTCTCAAAAACTGACTGCACCATGTTATAAAGGAGGCAGAATCAAAAGATATAAACTCCATGCATATGAATTTGATGCACTGAACTTCAGGAAAACGCCCACTCAGAGATAAAAATACAAAAGTGCAATATCTTTAGAAAGCAAATGTTACCAAGTAGAAATTAGAAGTTTCATTAATCTACAAATGTATCGAAATAAGAGTTATTACTGTTCTTTCTGATGAGCCATTTCAGAAGAAAAAGTCAGGAAATTCTCACTCAGCTACATTCAAGCCAGCCATAAATCTGTATGTATGACAAGAAAGTAACAGGAGTTTACAGAATATACCATATTCGTGTTACCATTTTGAGTATTAGGAGTGACACAGATCATAAAAAGCTGCAAATGTGTCTCTAACAATTCATATATATCCAGCTGAAGCTGTCAAAATTGTTCATCAGAAGAGCCAGAAAATGCAGCAGCTTATAATTAAAATTCTCATTCACTTTGCAGACTTTGTAAGGAACAGAGATAAGTCCGAGTCACACAGCTAAGAAACAGCTCCTGTGTTCCCCAAATTCAGCATCCCTCACCTATGTGGAAGTTGCCTTTGCTTAACAGATAGAAAGGAGCTGTGGTCAACACCTCCATTCTGAGCAGCCACTCTGTAACTACAGCATGATGACTGAAGGGAATTTATAAGAGACTGAGCAGAACTGAAGAGGGTCCCTGAAGTGCCAAGGAAGAAAGAAGCCTAGGCTCAAATTTTCAGTTTTATTCCCTTCAACATAGCATAGACGTCAGCTACTAATAGATTATGAGTATTTTTTAAATCAATTAAAACTATGATCATCTGCAATATTTCCAGAGCCAAATGTTACAGCTTTTTGTTTGTATAGCAAAACTAGAAACTATTACAATGAGTGCAAAGAGATTTTGTATGAACAAAAATCCATAGATCTCAAAGCAGGAATTTTACATATAGTGAAGTCCAGCTACTTCCCTTACATAAAGGAAATGTCCTGCTCAAAGAATAGCAGGCAAGCATGAAAAGAATCCAGATTTCCCAACTTGTAGTGCAATGCACCAAAACCCCTTCGTATGGCACTTCTACTTTCCAGCCAGAATTAAATCAAGAAGTAAATGAATAAACGGTAAAAAACTGTTGCAAGAAATTTTGCTTTTAGTCATCCGTAGGGCTTCAAAGTGTTCACATTTCTCAATTTAAAAATAAATATCTTTTAATTGTCTCTCTAAGTACACAAAATAACATGGATACCAACCACTATTGCATTGATTTCTATAAACACAAGACACTGCAGTACTCACCGGTCTTTTACTATGATGTCACCACAGGATTGACAGTGAAAGACATAATTCTTCTGGGCTTTCAGGCTTTCCCTCAAAGTAAAAACCAAATCTATAAATAGAAGAGGACATATTAATCTTCAAAATTGTGTAAAATTTTCAGTGACTTTTACAGAAAAATCCTGCCAAATACCTCCAAGCAAAAAAAGATAACATTCTAACAAACAAAGCAATAAGCTGACATTTTAAACACATTTCATTTACCTGTAGAGCAAACACTTCGATTTAGGAAAAACTTGTCATCTCAACCTCATGTCCCATAGTGCTGAGTGGGAATTGTATATGTGAATAACTATTTAAAGGGTGCAAATCCTCTCCACAGGGGAGCTGAGATATTGATATAATACAGATTGTATAAATTAAAATTCAATGCCACTCTTTTGTAATGATATTTCTTCTAATCAGTGTCACTGTGATAGGAGGGTACAATATGTGCCCAGTATGTAACACAAAACACTGATGGGGCAGATGGGGGGTGAAGGGCACTAGTTTTCAATTTTCATGCAGGTCAGACACCAGCCACTGTGGTACCACTCAAGAAATAAGATAGTGAGCAATACCCTCTGCAGGCCAGCAAAGCAAGAACAGTCTCACAAAAGCTGACTCAGACAACTTTTCCAAATTGAAAGAAGGAGCTATAAAAGCCTCCGCAAATTATCAAATATCATGAAGTAGAAGAAAAGTAAAACTGTAAGCCTAGCTCTATGTATGGATAGCTTTTGCATTGCCCACTTTCTCAAACTTAAGAATCAAAGTATATGCTCAGCACTGGCATTCAGTATTCAAGACAGACTGCAACACAAACTAAAAGTACTTTAAAAGGTTACAGAATTTCACATGAGAGACAACTAAACTACTTTTGCATACAAATAGAAAACATTAAAGACTAAGGTTATCCAACACATATGTCAATTACCATCTGGTTCAGACACATGTTCTTCACTAGTTTCAAAACTAGATTTTTTAAAATTCAACTTCGATCTTTTTAAGCATGCCTTATTAAGAAGACACACTAAGTACTTTTTGTGTAATCGAATTGTCAAAGCACATGCAAAATTACAGATCAATGTACAAAAGCAACCTCAGCATACCCTAAAATCAACAGTGTGCTTCTGGTGCTGAAATCATTATTGTACATCACATACTTCATGGGTCATTTCTCCTTTGAAACTAAAAATTACAATTTTGTGTTATTTAATATATCCTTCTGAACCTAAACATATTGAGCTTGGATGCTAGACTGAAACAAACCACCAGCTATACTACCATGCTTCCAATTTATGCAATCACATCCTAGAATAATTGGAATAAAGAAGGTAACTTTGCAGATGTTACCAGCAACATTAACCTCTGCAAACTGAGGCTGTGAGAACGAGCTGCTACACAAAATCACAATCCTTTATAATCAAGTGGCCGGTGACACTCTTAGTGCTATAGGCTGGATGAATCATATTACAGCATTTTTGGCTACATGAAATAAGAGGGAAAGCAAGTAATTTTGAATATAGGAAAGCACAGGGAAGAACTGAGAGCAGTTCTCTAACTCCTACACAAACCACCTACGCAGCGACCGCGTCTCATCATGCCACTCTGCACTTTTGATTTTTAAAACTGTCAATTTTATTACATTTTATCAGTTCCCGTTTAAATATTCCAGTCAGAGCTCAAGAGAGCCTTTTAGAAAGAGTAATAACACATGCACGATGCAAACCAGGAGCTGCCGTTGTTTGGGGTGGTTTTTATCCTGTGCGGCAGAATCTACACCTTGAAGTCTCTGCTTGCACATCCCTTATAACAGTGAGTTTCAGGTAACGCTAAACAAAGCAGCTCTTTTTTAAGCACTAAACCAACCCCTGCAGCGCGGCGCAGCCCCGCCCCGGCCTTACCGGCGCTGGGCGGCGGGCGGAGCAGACGCAGGCGCAGGTGGAGGCCGTCACCGGGAAGGTGGCGCAGGCCTCGGCAGGAGGTCGGGGCCAGCCTGACCCCTGCCGGCAGCGCCGCCGCCTCGCAGCTCCCCCCGCTCCTCACTTCCAGACTGTCCACGGCCACCGAAACGTCCACCGGCGAGCTCAAAAAGTCCGCCTCGCTGGGGAACGCAAAGTAACGGGTTTGCCTCAGAACAGAGGTCTCAGGACTTTGCACGCACGCAGGCCAAAACGGGCGGGAAGGAGCTCAGCGCTCCGGCGGCAGAGCTGGGCCGCGGTTCGCCAAAAGCAGCTCAGCCTCGGGTGGAGACGCGACGCGAAGGCAGGGTTAGGGGAGGCGGGACGCGACCTGGCTGGACCCAGCCCGGGGTCGGCCTGCAGCTCACCCGCGGCCCGAGTGGCCCCCCAGGGCCACGCGGTAAACCAGGGTATCCCGTGGGGGTGAGGAGAAGCAATGGAGAGAAATAAGCCACCGTTCTCAGGAAGTATTTATTTGCACAATAACTCAGGCTTTGCCCAGTAACACAGGAAGGGAAGCACAGCGGGAAGTGCCGGTCCATAACTCGGTTCCCTCCCCTCTCCCGTTCCCAACCCCCCCCCCCGCCCCGTTTAAGGCTATAAACGCTAAAAAAAACACGCGCCGCCCCCTGCGCCTCCCCCGCCGGCACCGGCCGCTCCGCACGGCGGAAGGTAGGCAGCGCCCCGCACTACCGGATAACCAGCAAGGCGCTCTGTGTCCCTCGCCTGATCTCCAGCAGAAACCCTCCCGCCATGCTGGAAGGGGAACAGTTCCGGCGCCTGCCCCGGAAACCACTGCTCTTCCGCCGGCCGGCGCAGGAGCGGGGCGGCCGCTCGCCACAGTTCCGCCTGCAGCCCGGTGCCGGCGGCGACCAGGACGTAGCGGCGGGAAAAAGCTCAGGGGTCGGCTGTGGGGTCGGGCCTAGGTGCCCAGGGCTGGGTCCCTTTGGGTCGAGGCCTGCACAGTCTGCCCGGGCAGCCGCTCCAGGGCTCGGCTGGCCTCGTGGGGTTATGTCCAGCCTGAACCTCCTCTGTATCATCTGCCTGTTTGGTCCTGTCTTCCTGCCACAGCACTGCTGTGAGGAGCCTGGGTCCATCTCCTCACGCGCTTCCTCACAGGTACTGGGGGTTTGTGGTTGGGTCTCCCACCCCAAAGCCATCTCACTTCACAGTGCTTCAGCCCCAGCCATCCTGGCTGGTCCAACAAACTTGGTCCTGTTTATGGACACCTTCCCTCAAGGGCCATGGCAGAAAGGCTGTCTCATAGATGTGGTCTATCAAGTGCCAAGTAATGGGGGATAAACGGCCTCCTTGATCTATGGGTTCTGCCTCAGAATGCTGTTGGCCCTCATTGCTGGCAGGGCCAGGTCAGCTCACTGACCACCAGGGCTCCAGAGCCTTCTCCACAAAGCTGCTCCTGGGGCACTCCTGGTCTTTACTGGTGCCCGGGGCTTGTGCTTTCCAGGAACAGCAGTCCTCCATGATAACTAGGCTTTGTGACACAGAGGCTTCTCTGAGTTGTATCAAAAGACTTCATCCACTTTCTTACCTTGGTTGGGTGGTCTGTGACATGCTCCCAACAAGATGTCATCCTCACTGGCTTCTCTTCTGATCCTGATGTACAAGCTCTGACCCAGCCCATACAAGAGCTCCATGTACCCCAGATGCTCCTTCACATAGAGGGCAGTATCATTGGTGCTCATGTGGATAAGCAGTTGGGGGCAAGCCTCAGCATTGTCCTCGCAACATGTTGTATCCAAGTTCCCAGCAAGCAAAAAAGCACCCATACAGCAAGTTGGGTTGGCAAATGAGGCCCTCCATCCCTGACAAGGAGTCACCCACTGCACTTATTCACCACTTCTCCCGGTCGTGCTGCTCGGAGGTTCAGGCTTGGGCAAGTTGTGGTTGCCAGATAAACCTTTCTTCCCATCACCTGCTACCAGGGCATGGAGCCTATGTTCCAGTTGCAGATCTGCAGGTGGAGAAGGAGCTGTCCTCCTGTTGCTAGAAGTTACAAGCTTCCATCCTTCCCCATCATGGGAAATGCTTCATTTCCTAAACTCGACCATGATGTCTAGCTGCCTCTCCTTCCATGCAGTTTGGGTGCTCACTTTTGCAGGGTCCCTGGAAAGACACTGTCCAATTCCTTTTCATCTTCCCTGGTACTGCACCATCTGCCAAACTCCTCCTTAAGTTCCTTAGATGGGCAATGACTCCTCACCACTGCACACATCCAGCAAGTAAGGATGCCAGTTCTGCAGGGTGGTCCCTGCAGCCCCAGGCCTCTGAAGCTGCAGCCCCACATACTACATCTGGCTGGAATGGAGTTTCCTCACAGCAGCCCATATGATGCTGTACTTAGAACTGGTTACCAAACAGCGTTGATAACACACCGACGTTTTAGCTATTGCTTGAACAGTGTTTGCACACTGTCAAAGTCTCCTCAGTGTCACTCTGCTCCCCCCAGCATGTAGGCTGGAGGTAGGGAGGAGGCTGGGGTGGGGGAGAGGTAGGACAGCTGACTAGGATTGATCAGAGAGATATTCCATGGAATATATGCTCAGCAGTGAAAAACTGGGCCTGTAGTCTTTCCAAAGTAGCTGTTGCTCGGAGACTGGCTGGGCATCAGCGATCTTCTTGTGGGAGGCGGTGAGTGATTGTCTTCATATGTTTTTTTTTCCTCATCTTTCTTACTAAACCATCATTATCCTGACTCACAACTTTACTTGCTTTTGTTCTTCTGGTTCCCCCCAGACGGAGCAGTGAGCAGCTGTCTGGGGTCAACCCACCGTACCCACAAAGCTGTCTGAGCAGAAGCCTCTGCTGATCCAGGGGCAGGCTCCCTAGTCAGTGCTGGGGACTGTGTCCTGTGGCATGTCACTGCACCACCACCCTCCCCCTGCCCTAGGAACAACCCCCTCTCCACCCTTTCTTGCAACATGACAAGTCTGCCTGAATTCCTCCCAATCCACATTCACCCAGCTCTCGAACGCGGTCACATTGCACTCATACCAAACGCCCCCGTGGCACAGGCATCTCCTGCTCTGGGGCGAGGCTTCCTACTGCCTCTCACGAGGTCTTTTATCAAGAGACAGTTAAGACCACCTTGACACTCCTGTGTGACTGTCCCTTAGTTCATGAGCACTGTCACCGCTGCACACCTCATGCAGCACACTGCCCTTGTAGTATCTAAGAGGCTGTTGGTGGTCTGTATTCGAGGACACCAAAGAAAGAAGCTTTTGCTTTGGAAAAAAAAGTCTCTTGCAATGTTAAGTGTTTACTTTCTGTGAAAGTCACAAGGCCTTCTGCGATTGCAGAGAGTTATTCAAAAACATGACCTGCAAAACTTCAAACAAAAAGGCAGATTTGCACGTTAATTTTATAGCAATTTACTAACTACTTAAAAGTAATCTTAGTCCTTGGAGTTGGCAAAACCAGGTAGTTGTCTTAGAAGAGTCTCAAAGAAGTAGATGGAGAAAAGTTACATTTTGTGGGGAAAATATAGCAGACAATACTCAGCTAAACTGTGTCAACCAAGTGGGTTTTTTTTACAAAGCATGAATTTATTCAAGTACTCTTAAGATGCAGGATACACTCTCTTCATGCTGTTCTGGGGGTGGTGCTTTGGGATTTTGTTGTTTGTTTGCTTTTTTAAGGAAGAAAAATACTTAGTCCACATGGTGGCTTTCATTCCAATTACTTCACAAATCAATGTACATATTGCAGGTTAAATTGTTCCGAGCAAGTAGGTCACACGTCAAACATAAAACCCACGTAATTACAGAATCGACTCCTACTATTAGTAAAAGGGCCTTGGGTCCTGACCTTACAAAGGGTTACACAAGGCTACAAATTTATGAATAATCTTAAGTATTTGCAGGGCGTGAGCTTCATTTATTCAAAATTGTCTACCATAGGTTTCTCACCATTTCTGCAGTGAAATAATTACACAGAAATGAAGGTAAACGCCCTACAGAGCAAGTGCACCTGGCTTTGGCAGTGCATCTAGCCCAGTATTCTGACTCCAACATCAGTAAGAGGAGATACCATTTAGGAAGGGCTCCTTAGAGTGATCACTTCCCAGTACTTCCCCTGCAACTCTCATTGTATTAGGGATGCTGGAGGGGTACAACCCTCCTCATTTCCTTCAGTGTCCACTTATGGATGTTTACCACCAATATGAATAATGCCTCCTCGAACCTATGGATAGTGCCCATGTCCCCAGCCTCTGATGTTCCAGAAGTTCACCACCTGCTTTGCAGAAAAGCATTTTCTTCACGTCTCAAAAATGATCTTCCATTGTTTTCATGATTTTATAAATCTTCATCAATGCTCTCCCCTGCCTTCTCTCTCCATGCCAAACAGTCCCAGCTGCCACTGCTCTCGCTGTAGGGTGGCAATGACACCCCTCCTCTGTGCCTTCCCTAACTCCTATATATCCTTCTTGAACTGTGAAGACAAGAACTGATACAGTTGTGTTTTTTTAATCATTGTCACTGCACATAAAGTTGATGAGACAAATTCAGAGAACTGTTTGAGAGCTCTGCAATGTAACCACTACTACTAAATTTGACAAGAGGGAAGCTTAGAACTCTTTAACTGCTTTACAGCACAGGAGCATGTGATGGCAAAGTTACTGAAAGTCCCATCACCTCTGTGAAGATCACCACATTACAATAGCTCCAAAACCACCACCAACAACCCCAATCAAGAATTAAATCTCAGGTGCATTTTTAAGTATATTCAAGGAAAAATAAATGTCAATGCACCATTTTAATTGGAAATACATGATTTGTAGAGTCATAATCAGTGCCTCCGAAAACTGGTGGGAATTGCCAGCTTTTCAGAAAGTAACTGTTTCTCATCTACTGAATCCTGGAATAGTTTAATGGAAAAGGAATTGCATTTCCTCTTTATTATTATCTCAAGTCTGGAAAATAAAATTAGCCTTCATAAAATGTTGGCTGCTAACATAAGTCATCAAGTACAAGATTTATAAATGAGATTTTTTCCCTTGGCAATATTTTAGGAATACTTACTTGTCCTCAGATGCATCTAAAAGACTTATATAAGCTGAATGCACTTTTTTTTTTTTTTGCAGTTACTTAAGTAATTTATAACCGTATTAACTGTGCTGGCTATTATAAAGCTTGCTTATATTTGAAAAATGTATTTGTGACTTTGAAACTTAACAGATTGCATTGGATGAACTGTACCCTTCATATTGCAGAACAGGTCGCTTGAAAATTGCTCTTGCAGTAAAAAGTTCCTTCCAACATTGTCCATGTGGGCATGCCACACACCTGTTTCATAAGGACTTGAGCATACTGATCACAAATTTTAGAAAATTCTAACTACAACTAACACAATTAACAGTATTTTCTAAAGTACCACCTGCCCTCTATTTTTACCTGCACTATATTTAATCATAAAATGGTTTGGGTTGGAAGGGACATTAAAGTTCATCTTCCACTAGACCAGGTTGCTCAAAACCCCATCCAACATGGCCTTGAGTACTTCAGGGGTCGGGCATCCACAGCTTCTCTGGGCAGCCTGTTCCAGTGTCTCACTACCCTCACAGAAACCAGTTTCTTCCTGGTATCTAAATCGACTCGCTTTGAGTTTTAAATCGTTCCCCCTTGTCCCACCACCACATGCCCTTATAAAAAGTTCCTCCCTGTCTTTCTTGTAGGCCCCTTCAGATCCTGGAAGGCTGTTGTAAGGTCCCCCAGAGCCTTCTCTTCTCCAGGCTGAACAACCCCAAATTTTTTTGTGAACTACGTAAGATTAGGCAAAAGAAATAATTACACATTTATACAAACCCCTTATTTTTATTTCCAGCAGGGTGTATGTGCGCACTTGCACGTTTTCCCCTCATGTGGGACGACTACAACAGCACCACAGAGGCCCAAAACGCTCGCTCCCTCCCTCCCAGCAGCCCACAAGCAGAACCACCTCTTCCGCACAACCTGCAATTAAACAGGTGCGCACACCCCCGCCGCAGACCACCCACGCGTTACTCGCGCGTTTCCGTCACCTAAACGCGGGCAGTTCCGTACTGGGCGTTGCGCGCTCACGCAGCCGCTCAAGACCCCGCGCAAGGCTCCGTGCGCCTTTCCGGCCCGCCAGGGGGCGCTGTGCGGCGGCGCGGTGCGGGTTGTGCGGTGGGGGACGGCGCGCCGCAGTGCATGCCGGGAGCTGTCAGGGCGGCGCGGGGGTGCTGGTGGCGGTCGGGTTCTTCCGCCTCCGGTCGTTCAGGTAACGCCGCTTGCCCCGGTGCCCCCTCCCCTCCTCTTGCCTCTCCTGCTCCTCCCGGCGCGGGTAGGCTGCGGGGCCCGGCGGCGGCCGTTCTCCTCCTCCTTCCCCGTCGTCGCGCCTGTGTTGGGGAGGGCGCCGCAGCCGAGCGGGGTCCGCCCCTGGAGCCGCGCCGGCCCTCTCCTCTCAGCTCCCTGTGCCGGGCCGCGGACACCCTACGGGAGGGCGGGGGCCGGTCCCTAGCTGGCCTGGGGGCGTGGAGCAGGTGCCGAGGAGCATAGGGAGAGCGGTTAGTCTCTTAATTGCTCTGCATCAATTAACCCGTGACACTTGACTCTCCCGACTGCCGCTCCGTGGTCTGCCCTCCGCTCCCCGGTGCTGTCCCCCGTAGCGCAGAGCGGGCGCGGGTGTGTTTCGAAGCTGCAGAGCCTGTCCCCCCGCCCTTCCCAGCCCGGCCTCTGCCGCGGGCGCTGCTGACGGGGCCTGGTTGCGCCATTCGTGGAATGGCTTCTTCAGGGCACCTTTTCCCGGCTGGGAACAAGCACGGCGTTGGGCTGCCAGAGCCGTCCTGCTTTGACCTTGAGCGTGTAAGGGCTGTGGGCCTCTTTTGGGTCAGATTCCTGGCTGCCTGGCTCGGCTGCTTGAGTTGTTGCGTGTGACGTTTGGAAGGGTACTCGGGGCGTATGGCTGTCTGTAGTTTGTGGTTAAATTTCATCTGTTGATGCAGGGGTGGCCTTAAATCTTGTGATGCCCACTTGAAAAGCATAGGTATACAACAGACAGCTTCTGGTGTTTTGGTTTTTTTTTTAGAAATAACATTTGCATAGCTGTAATAATAACCAGAAAAGCCTAAACAATTTATCTTTTTAAGTATCCTAAAAATATGCTGGATATGGGGTGCAGGTTTTAATGAGCTTGTTCTGGGTGACTCAAACCTTGCATTTTCATTCCTAATTAGCAAGAACCCTTGCACTCCTGAATCTTCTATATGCAGGAATAGTGGATGTGTTACAGCCTTCAGGTTAACTGCATAATGTGATACCTGAATCCCAGCTATAGGAGTGTGAAGTGATTGTAAGACTCTAATTAGTAATGGACTGGATACTTGCAGGAAATAAGGGGGAATACTGTAAGGTTGAATATGACATTCTTTCATTTTGTTGTCAAGCCTTGGTCTTAAATATTTTTGCTGGCCTTGGCTGTCAGGTGTGCTTATTTTTTTGTTTGAAGTATCAGTAGCTTTTCAAAAACAGGCTCAAATAAAGTAGACCTTTTGCAGGTCTATTAATAGTGTGATGTCTCAAGATTGTGATTATCCAAAACATACAGTCATTTTTAATATAACATGGATGAATGTAATCTGAAGGAATGTCAGTTTGGAAACATCAACAGTATAATTCCTGCTTTTGTTTTAATTGAGATGAGAATAGGCACTTTTGGAAACTAAGCAGCCTGTAAGTGGGAAATGGGGAAGGAGAGACTGCATTTCTAACTTACTGAATGTCTTACTTTCCCAACACTTTGGTAGCACCTGTTGACAGTAAATGTTTAAACAGGATTTTGCAAAGACAAGTTGTCCTCTATCTTCCATCAGTGGTGTGGGCACACATTTGAGTGGCTATTTATGTTCACAAGTTCAGCCATGTTTATATTGGTAGTGCTTTTCTTGTGTAAAAATACTGGTGTGCTACACTGACCTCTAGAAGTACTCCTTGCACACACAGACAGCTCCACAGGTAGGAATGCAGTCTGTCTGGTGTAAGTGGGCTCAGCCTGTGTTCTTCTGCCACTGTTCCTGGTTTGAATAAGGAGAGCACGATGTATTCATTGCTAGCTTAGTTCTCTTGACCATGGTTACTGCTGGCCACCTTTGGTGTCTTCTCACTGAGCTGGGAATGACTGCTTGGCGCCAGGCTGACTGAAAATGCTTTATTGCTATTCTGTGGGGTTTTTTATTTTTTCACTTTGATGGGGCTGTGTTATATTAAATATGCAGTGTGTAGAGGAGAACCAAGAAGAGGTATGATGTATGTTGTAAAAATTGTTTTGAAAGTTGTTGAGAAAATAGGAGATGAAGAAGAGACTAAACCAAATGATACCTGCTAAACCATGAAATAGAAACATGGAATTTATTTGTATGCACATAAATTGTCTTTCAGATTAATAATCATGTTGCCCTGACTTAGAGCTGAAAAGAAGTTGAATGATAAATAGAGACAGTAAGCAATATGTTTCCCTCTGATAGCCTGGGGAGAAGAAACACTTGGAGGATCAACCATTTTCCCCCACTAACTGAAATTAGAAATGAGAATGAAGCAGTGGAGAGATTTAGTAAATAATTTCACTAGTCAACACATCCCTGTTTTTATCAGAAACTTGTACTTCAATATAAACATTAAAAATAATGTACAGCCAAGGAATGGTGCTTTTCCTAATTTGGTTTCTAGTATCATTTGCAAAAATCAAAGGGAATTTAACCTTATATTTATGTCTTTTCTTTCTTACTTCTGAGGATAAGGAAAACAAATAAGTTTTGATCCAGCCACCATTTTCAGAACAGTCAGAAAAGGATTCTACTGTACAAATTTCTTTGAAATCCATCTGCAGAAGATGTGAAATCAGATGCATTGCAAAATATAACCACAGCCTAGATAATGCATTGGTATGCACATGGCATATGACACTATTTCAGAATTAAAATCAGAATAAAATTATAGAAATTAGTTGAAATTTGAAATTAATGAATTAGTAATGTCTTGGGACCTAAGGGTATATAAAAAAAGGAAGTTGGACAAAGTTTTTTCTAGTGCATTGTGTTAAAAGGTTACCCAAGTAAGGCAACTGTGAGGATATGAGAACTTCTGACGTGTTCTTGTGAAAAGACGCATCAGGGTTATTTGGAGACAGAATGTTAAACTTGCCTGAACCTAGATGTTGTTAGAATGATGGGTGTGGATAAATAAAAGGTTAGTCTAAATCTTAAATTTTGAAGTTATTGTGAGCAAAGAATAAATTTATAAATAATCAAGCCACTTTTTTATTTTTTAAGTTGGCAGATTGTGTTAAATGCTTTATCAGGATGTTTAAAGAGATGTTTCCGTGTGAAGGCACGGTGTTACCCTGGAAGCAAGGCCTGTCTCTCAGTAGAGGAGAGTGCTGCAAGCATAATGTAAGAGAGTGAAACTCATTTAAGTCTTCTTTGTTGACCAAACTGGAAAGGATCCAGAAGTTGGCAAGTTCGCCTTTAAAACAAAGTGTAATACAAATCCAGGGTTAAATATAGTCATAATGGTTTGAGTTTGCTTTCATGGTTACATTTGCTATGGCTTTTTTTGTTTGTTTGTTAATTTTAACTGTATTATATAATAATTTTATTTACTAGTTTGCTGAGAGTAGGAAGTAAGTGAGAAAGAAAAAGAATACCTCAAAATAAGTTTTCTGTCAGTAAATGCTTGGAAAAAAACAGGAGGGCTAGCTAGTTAAAGAGGCATTCTTTTCAGAGAAGGTATAGCCACCATTTCAAGACATGAGGCAGAAACAAGTAAAAATGAAATTAAATTACAGTTTATTTTGGAAAGCTTGTCTTGTTCCTGTGCTCAGACACTTGGAGAGAAGGTAACTAACTATTTGAAATACTATGCTTACTTATCCGTTGTTCCTCAACAGAGTGGGTAGCAGCCCCAAAGCCTCATTGGTGTGTGTGAGATCTGGGTGGTTTCACTGCGGGACGGAAGCACAAAGCTCCTGGTGCTCACAGGTGGTACAGGAGCCATGGGGAGGGTGCAGTTGCACTCACACCAGCACATGCTCGTTCTCTTTGCTCATTTTTTTTCCAACCCATCGACCTTGTGTGGTTACCATGGATTGGCTATGTCAGATAAATATCTTTCCTATTCTGTTTAGTGTAATCCAAACAACCTTATTTCTAATATGGGGTCTCAGGATCTTTTTATGAAGGTGGGGAAACTGCTGACTGCGTGATGTTCCAGGTTTGATTGTGGATAGCTGGGAAAAATCCTACCAACCCAGGGCACAAGCCAAGCTTTTTCAGCATAGGAACAGCTTGTTTTGGTCCAGGGAACAGTAGGTGATACACCAGTTCAGCCTGGAGAATGAAATGAAGATTATTTTAAAAATGCCTTTACCCAGGTTTGTTGGTGGATGCATTGCTGCTCTAATTTAAATTGGGTATAAAGATGGTAACTCTGTGACCTGAGTTGAAATTAAGTTTAAGGAGGAAACCTTCTGCAAGATGTCAAAAGAGCGCAGGTTAAATTCTAAGTGGGGTTTTTTTTAGGTGCTTTTTTTGTTTGTTTAGTTTAGTTTTTTTTCTTTCCTTCAAATGTGTAATTGAAATTGGGAGGAGAAGTCGTGACCAATTCTAGATCTAGATTGAAATATTAGGTGTTCAATACAGTGGTCAACAAAGGGAAGAGGAGGACGAGAAGAGTACTTGTAAGTGAGCATTGAAGGATAACAAAAAATTCAAGGAAGCTTTTTCTCATTTTTCTCTGTGTTTTGTTATTCTTACTTAAATTGCCATCAGTTTTTTCTTAAGACATTACATATTTTGCATAATTTAAGAAGCCCAGATATGTGGAGTTCCATTGATTTTAGATGTAAAATTCATGCTTATTATGTTCTAACATGATGTATAGATAACTCAGGAATAATTTGTTGCTAGAAAGGAAAAAAAAACATGGGGAAATATTATTTTAGGAAAAAGAAAATATTTTGATATAACCGTTGACCTGAGTTACAACAAATAAGGTGTAATCAGTGTCTTTTGTTTACTGTGTGATATAAGTTCAGATCCGTGAAATCTGTAAGTTTGATTTGGTCTCAAGAAGAATATAATATTTTGAAAGTGGAACCTTTAGTGTAAGACTCCAATTCATGTAGTGCAGGAAGACTTAACTCTAAAGATGATGTCTGTTGTACTGAGAATCACGTTATCACTTGAACATCTGTTGTATGCCGCTACAGTGCTTGCATTGGCTAATATGTATTTAGTTTTCTTTATTAATTTTTTAACTCTCAGATGTGGTTAAAGTAATTCTTTGGCATTAAGTCAAAGATTATTTTAACAGAGAAAACCTTTTATTGCTATATTACACATATTTTAGTGCTATTATTCCACAAACAGTTAGACAGTCCTGAGCAATATGCAAGCACAGTGCTCAAGGGCTGGAAGAAGAGGAATCGGTTATGTTCTGTTGGTGGGCCTGGAATCAGAATAAAAATTTAAGTCTGGTAAATCAAACTCTTTTGTAGTTCCCCAATTTTATATTGAAAAGCTGTAATAAAATAGAAGTGAGTAGAGGGATCGAAGTGTTACCCTAAAATGTGTTTTTAAGAGGCATTGGAAGATAAACGTACTTAGTAATGGGAGTGAGAAGTCTTTGGTCACTTTCTTCTCCCCTCTGATAAACAGGTAGGCATAGATTTGATACTTTACTCCTTCTGAAAAATTGTGTTCTAAAGCAAATACCTTCCCTTAGAGATTGTTCATAATTATAATTATGTTTTCTTGCAACAGCAAATAGAGAAGTTGATTACTAAGAATGTTTGTTGTATGTTCCTTATGAATTTTTAAGCTTGTTGCTTTTTGTAAACTCCTGTCTGGTGTAAGTCAGACTTTGGAATACTATAAAACAGCAATAGCAGAAAGAACATTTTAGGCACCTGATGTATTTCCATCAGACTGTGCTCAGTAGTAGAATTACAGTTTTATTCAAGTTGTCTTCCCTCTGTGACTTCCTGTATGCAAAAGAAGAAAAAGGGTACTCTAGTTTCTTTTTACTGACAATTTGGTTTTTGTGTAATTAAAAAATATAACAAATAATAAACATGTTTTGTAGATTCTAAAACGAAGAGGGAGCGCATCCAGTTGAGTACCTCATCTAACCTCTGTAGTACAAGCCTTAGGTTTTCTCTCTTTAAGTACTTGTTTGAATGAGAATCACTCTCAGGAAAACATCTCCTGTTGATTTAGAAGTTGTCAATATGGGGTAATGCATAGATTGTCAGGCTGATTTGATTTAATTTTTTCATGGAAAGAAATTTGAACACCTAAAGCAGTGTTGTTGTTTTTTTTCTGTTTCCATTTGTGAATTTTGGCTAGGTAGAAAAGTGTACTGGGAAGTTATTAATCACAATATTAAATCTTACTAAATGCTCTATACTGTTGCAAGATACTAATGAGATCATGGCTAATTATAGTTAGTTATACAATCTGGGGTTTTTTTGTTTTGTTTATTTGGGTAATATGGGGCTTTATGTGTCTTTCATTGCTGTACTGAATAACGATTAGCCAAAATAACAAGCTCAAATGGTTCTTATTCTTCAGAAGACATTAGAGATGCCTCTTTGAAAAATTCTAAAATAAGAGGACTCTGTACAAAATCAATTTAGAAATATAGTAATTAGCTGTAATTGGAAAATCTTTACTTTTGGTTATAGAAGAATATATGCATTTCCAACCTTTTATTTTTATCTTAAGAGACTGATCTGGGGTTTGCAGTATTTATTTTGCTATTCATGCTGTTAACTGCTTCTAAGGGGAAGCAAAGCGTAATAAATTATCAAATGACAAGGCTTCTGGTTTTCATGTATTCAAATCTGTGTTTGTATTGAGCCTATTTAAATAAAAATGTGTTTCTGCAGTTACCAGTTTGGTATGTGGTCACTGTACACAGCTTAAAAAGCAATAGCTCAGTACAGTTAAATTTGAAATTTTCTCATCTGCTTTTTGATTATCTGTTCATTCACGGTATGTCCCATAGCTACACGTGAAACAGTAAGCAATTTTAGGAAAGCCTTGAAATATTGAAGTGCTGAAACTGAGGAAATTGAAGGGAGCAAGTTTGCGAGCTCAGGTTCTTGCAGTACTTGGGGCAAATCTTGAGAGTTCTTGAAAGGACATGATGCATGCAGATTTGTGCTCCACAGTGATCAGCCCCTTGAACCGTACCACATTTCAGCATTGCATACTGGTGTGAAGCAGACAAAAATAGTGATTCTGTGAGGCTTGAAAGATGAAGAGTGGAATGGTTAGCAAAACAAACCTGAAGAGGAGCTTTGAGGTACAACAGATAGTGGAGTGCTTATGAATTGTTAGGAAATCTTATAACCTTGTGGTTAAATTGAGCCAGAATCTAGGTGAAATCTCCTTTTATTGAGTAAGTGTTGATGAAGTTCTGCTCAATCGAGTTTCTTTAGCTTCAGTGATAATCATTTAGAGCCTCTTAAAAACAGTTTCGTAGTTATTGTGAGACAGAAGGTTCTTAGGCACAGGAGTTGTGAAGGATGAGCATTTGCTGTGGAAAACACAGTTCTAGCAGTATCATCCTAACACAACTCAGAGGAAAACCAATACTACCTCAGTCATGAAGAGAATCGAAGGCTGTTCTGTGAACCCACTATACACAACCCCCAGGAAGAGGAGATGCACAGCCCCAGCCAACTGCTTTCCTTGTAAAAGTTATACTCGACTCTACAGGCGTCCAGGTGTATCCAGAATTGTGTGGTGTCTGTTTTTCAATCCCCATGAGAGGGTGAACTGGAAGGTAGTAAGTGTCAAGACCTACTTCTGCAATTACTTATGATTTAAATATGGTTTCATGAAGCAGTTTGAAACCACATAGCGATTCTTAGGCAGTTTCTTCCTCATTGATAATAAGCTTTCTGCTCAGACACCACCATTTGTGTTTTGTCCTCCACGGAGAGGAGGCATGGTCATCTAACAGGTCAGTGATTACTTATGTCTAGACTCAGTGTGAGTGGCTCAACCTTCAATCTGAGAAGGTTGTCTCATCTCATTAGGTATGCCAAAAGGGAAAAAAAACCTACAAAAGCAAAGGATGGTGCTCTTCATACCTTTATTTAAAAAGATAAATAGATAAAGAACATTTCAAGGAAAGTTGACTAAATGGTCATTGTGAAATAGGAAGATAAATGTTTTTTCTCTGGGCTGTTTGATGGTGTGTCAGAAACTGCTATTTTTCAATGATTTTGATATATAAAATTTTATTATTTATCTCATTTTTCAAAGAGTAAACCATGAAAGAATAAGGATGTGGTACTTAAATAGAAAAAGACATTACTGAGCTTTAACGTTGTATTGAAATACCGGTTCTGTAAAATTAAATGTTAAATCTGATGTTTTATTATAGGTTAAGAGAACAGAGAAGTATCAGTAAGAATACATGATAGAAACAAGAAAAGATAAAAAAATATATTTTGGAGTATCTTTAGGCTAAATGAAACGTTTGCCTTGTAGGACAAGTATATTTTTATGGATGAGAGTAAATAAAAATGAGCATTCTTGTAGTTTCAATGATCTGAGAATAAAAACAGGCTTATAAAAATAATATATATTTACACTGCATCTTTTCTGCATCCCTGGCTTATTATGGCTACTCATGATTTGGAAGATATGTTATTTAAAATAGAGGATATTCATTGTGGGGAAAAATATGCAAGAAATTATTTTTCTTCTTGTAACCTTAAACTATGGCATTTATTTTATTTTAAGAAAGCAAACTGAGACCATAACCATAGAGTAGTAAGAAAATAGATTTTTTTTCTTCTCTGTACAAAACTTCATAATGAGCAAATTCACTGATAATATGGATAAATCTAAATATCAATTACATGACTAGTGTAAGTTTGTTCGTATCAGCCAGTCTGTGATAGACTAGTCTGTAAGTGTAGGTAGTTCAGTCGAAGTTGTTAATGATTTTTGTTTACAAAAGTAAGAGAATATTCTGATCAGTTAGTAAGTCTGAAAAAACCCTACCTATTTAACTCTGGGTTCCTGCTGATTTTGTCTAACCTTTGAGAATCCTGAATCAGTCCACTCTCAGCTTTCAGGAAGTCAGAGCCCTGTTTTCCACTCAGCTATAAGTGGTTGCATTTATGCTTTAGCTGGATAAAAAAAGGATGCTGATGCTTTCTTCACTCTGAAAGCATTATTCGCTCTGTCGAGTTCGCTCTCCATCCTTTTTGCTTGGAAAAATGAGAGTTGTGCTGCTTTTGTATGTTGGTCCTTTCTTCTTTTTTAGTGTTAATACCTTTTTGCTTTTGGAGATCAGGCATTGGCAGTTGTGCAACTGTCTCTTTCAGAAATCTGTTAGCATTCTACAGCTTTTTTCAAAGCAAACCTCATATTTTTCTGGGCTTAGTCCAAAGAAAGATGGTTATTATAAAATGGAACAACATGAAGTACTTTAAAAAAAAAAAGTGAAATCTAAGTGCTTTATGCCAGTGCAGTATTGCAAAATCTATCAATCTGGCAGTCAGAATATGTTTTTTAAGTAATGGTTTGCATTTCTGTTCTGCCTTGGAGACAATCTGTTATTATTAGTCTGCCATCAGAATCAAGGGTGCAGAAGGTTTGTAATTCTTGGCTTTTTTATTCACTCCTGCTATCTCAACTCTTTTTCTTCCTTTTGTCCATCCCTTTCTTCTTCATTGCAACTTTCCTTAAAATGCTGCTGCTGAGCAGGAAGGTGGTAAGAAGGATAAATAAATTATTAATGCAGAATTCTGGTTGTTTTGTAGAAGAGAAGATAAATTGGTGATGGCAGAAGAGATGCTTGTCTGGCATCTTACAGGTGCCCATACATGAAACAGTTGGGGTGAGAGGGGTCTGCGACTCAGAGTGGTGGTGTACTGTCTCTGACTGAGGCAATGCTTTTAAAATGGTGTTGTAGCACCCAAAAAAAAAAAAAAAAAGGATTAAAGCTGGGTTCTTATCAGTTTATCCTCAGAAGCACCTGCTAATTAGAGGAACAAAAAGGAGGGAGCAAAAATCTGCCAGGGCACTTTGTGATAAACTTGATGAAATTACGATCATGAAATGTCAAGCCCGATTTATTGCCATCTTAGTTTGGAGATGTTGGAGTACAGCTTTCTTGATTTTTACCTTTTGGAGTGCTGAAAAGGTAAATCAGTATTAATAGTGATGTAGTTTTTGGGTTTTGGTGTGGATCAAGAACATGGCAAGGATTTGGCCTTCAGATAGCTGAAAATACTAGGTAATCGGTCCTAGGGTTTTATGTTGTTCAGTCAGTGGTAACTCCTTATGGGAACTGTTGACAAAGTTATTAAATAGCATCTTCATAGCCATTTTGGGAAGTACACTATTTGAAGGGAGGAAGGTATGTAGTAAAAATCAAATCAAGATTTTTATGTGTCCATATAAAACTTTAAGTTGATCTCATATGATAAAAGGCAGAAACAGGTTCATGTTTTTGATGGATCTTGCACAAATGGACTGTGTTTATTACATGAAATAATACAAGTTGAATTGTTAGTCTTTTCTAATTGGTCTAAAAACACTCACTTAAACGTTTTCCTGCGCAGAATTTAAAGATAAGTGTTTTTATTATCTCCATCAACTGTAGAACAACAAGAAATCAGAATGTCACTTTTTATTTCTTCTCATTCTTCTACAGTCCTGCTGTTTTGTCATATTCCTGCTCCCTAGGAATAGGAGCCAACAAGGCTTGTTCTCCAGTAGTTCTGGAAGGGCTTACTAAAGCTGCTCTTTTCAGCATGACCCTATTTATTTACCTGATAGACAGTCTGATGAATGCAGCTTCTTTATACCAGTTCCATGGTTTGTTTGGGGTTATTTGGTTTTTGGTTTGCTTTTTTTTTTTTGGTCTGCTCACTATTTTCTTCCCATTTTTCTTTAATCAAGACAAAAACAGCATCTGTAGAGTGTGAAGTTTCTGACAATCAGCTTCAGAAGAGAGAACTCCCAAAATATCCCAATTAAAAGGGACACAAAAGCTACCTTTTTCACAGACATGTTACAATAGAATTTCCCATTATGAGTTGTAGTTGCTTGGGGTTGAAGTAGCTTTAAAAATGTATTTCTTTTTAATAGTGGTTGAGTTTAATGAAATAAATGTGTATGGCCTGTAAAAGTATGAGGTGGTGTTTCTGAAACTAGAGTATCCTAATTACTTGGTGCAGACTACTGTGTGATGAAAATATATAGAGCAAATTGCAAAAGCCTCTAATTATGGAATACTAGTAAACATATACTTGTGTAGTGTGCATGGATGATGATGATGATATAAAAACAAAGTAGGCTTGCATTGCTGAATTATAATACCAGGTCTTGTGAAAGGAAGTGTTGATGCACAAAAGTGCTCTTGAACAGTGTGTGACTATTGTATGTGTTCTTCATTCTTGTCCTCTGCCTGGAAGTGGTTCAGAAAGATTGATGTCTTCTGCTTTCAGAAGGGCTAATTTATGGAAAGGTGGGTTTTTCTGGTGGGTTTTTTCCTCCTCCCAGAGGAGGGAAAAAAGAAAGCTAAAAAATCCCTTGGTTGCATTGTTGAGAATAAACAATACTTTTTGGGAGAGGCAGGGCATTCATTTTCTAGGGCTTTTTGTTTCGTTTGTGTGGTGTGTTTTTCGTTCGTTTGTTTTAACAGGACTGGATTACAAATGTACTCTTTTGGACATGTAGTAAATATTTGTGTGCAATATGTTAGCTTTGTTTAGGATTTGCTGTAAACTGGTTTCAGATTGATATTTTTTAATGCCTTTGAGGAAAATGAAGTGCTCTTTATACAAAATTGTTTCAATAACATGTCTCTGGAAACAATGGTTTCAGGGTGGGGTTTTTTTAATTTTTAACAGGTAATGTCTGTACATGAATTGCAAGCTGGTCACTAGTGGGGACACTGTGGGAGGATGAACACGGAGGAGCTGGAGCTACTGACTGATTCCAAATACAGAAACTATGTAGCAGCTGTTGACAAAGCACTGAAGAACTTTGAATATTCCAGTGAATGGGCAGATTTAATATCGGCACTTGGAAAGCTAAACAAGGTATGCCCGGCAGGTGCTCTTGGGAAAGATTCAAGGACTGACAACAGTTACTGGGCTAAAAGCTCAGAAGTGCAAGCTTCTAGCATTCTAATATTCTTGCAAATATTTTGGCAGTCTGAGCCAAATATTGGGTGTGTGCAAGGAGCAAACAAATGCCTTTGTAAGACTTAGAGCTGAACCTTTTGTAATTGTAAGTAAAGGGAAAAGTTATTTACATTTTTAGTGGAAATAAATGCAGTGTCTTTTTTATTACTAACATTTACTTCTCATGTCATTCAATATTATTGAAATAGTGTGAAAAATAGTAACCAGTATAAAAATCAGCAATATTTTTTTGAAGCATGAGTTATAAAATGATGCTCAAATCATTCATTGACCAGATAATGTTATCATGATTTGTTTTAAAAGCTACTAAGTTGACTGTGTAATATCATCATGATCTTAAATAGCAGTTTACAAATGCATACAGATCGTGATATCCTTAAAAGTCTTGTCCTAATCAGTTCTATGTGTCTAATCAGTTCACATGTTCTATATGTCTATATATGATTTTCAGTTAGGCTCATAGTGTTCCCTGTGCACACATGTATTTTACCAAGGTGAAACTTTGCAGAATTTGGCATAGAAAATTACAGGTCTAAAGCACTTACATTCTAACCATTAAACTTTCTGGAAAATCAAGAATGACAGTATAGTTGGCAATGCCCGTGGTGTAATTTCTTTGTATGAACTCCCATTTCTTTCCTTTTTTTGATTGTAACAGTTCTTGTTGCATGTGTATACAAAGCGAAGGCTCTGATGTTGGGAAAGAAAAGTCTAAAGATGTAAATGTAGCTCTGTGTTCCAGTCCTGAAGTGATTAAATAGTTTCAGATAGTAGAATTTTTTATGTTGTCTCACTATGTGATGGTTTCTAAAAGTTATCCTAGATGCACCACCCACAGTTAAATAGTCCTCTTAAAGCTATTGACTATTGATTTTAACAATGGGAGATAGTAATTTGTGGCCTCAAAAAGATGGGGGAAATGAAATTGTCAAGCTGTAAGTAAGGAGCCCATTGCAAGTGAAGATTTAAGTGCCCTGGCACCTCCATCTATAGCAAGTGCACACGTGAAAGGCGTTGCAAAGAAAAAGCGCTTTGATCCATCTTAAAGTTGTTTTTTTTTTTCTTGTTTTGTAACCTAGGTATGTGTTGTGATTTACTGACCATGTTCAGAAACTCAGGAACTCATTTATAAAATGTACATTTAACGTTTAACTCGTTTTATGCTGTTCTTCTTCGTGTGCTGGTTTATCAGGTACTACAGAACAACGCGAAGTACCAGGTAGTGCCAAAGAAGCTGACTATCGGCAAGCGCTTGGCACAATGTCTGCATCCAGCCCTGCCGGGAGGGGTTCATCGGAAGGCACTTGAAACGTATGAGATCATTTTCAAGATCATTGGACCCAAGCGTTTGGCCAAAGATCTCTTCCTCTACAGGTACAATAGTTTAAGCAACATTCCACATGCATAGTTGAGATGGTTTTGGTTTTTTTGCTTTGTTGTATAGCAAGAATCGATTAGTTTCTTTCCATCGTGCTTGTATACTCTTCTCCCAAGTATTGTATATCAGAAGATAAACAGGTCACCTAAACTTTTGTTAGGAACCAAATTTAGTGCTAGAAAATCTGGAATTTATTATTCCTTCATTGAAATAAACAACGTTTTGTGCACGGATGTACAGTAATTGAAATGTTAATGCTTATTTCAATTCACATTACATTTTTCTACTGTAATATAAATGGTATTGGAAAATAATTTGAATATGGTTTATGGCAAGAAACTTTCTCTTCCAAGCAATCAAATCAACAAAACAGAAAGATTTTCTGTTTTGTTAAAATGGGGGGCAAGTACAAATTTTTCCTCACTGGCAGTTTCTAGAACTGATGATAATGAAAAGGAAGGATAACCTTGAAAATAAGTGTAGGGAAAATATACCGGTTCCTAAAATTCCAGTAGGTTTTTGGTTAGGCAGGGCAGGCAAGACATTAAGCTATTTATTATATAGTGCATAGAGGGATGTGTGTATATGTGTATATGCACAGTCACACGTGGTTCTTAATCTTTAGCTATCCCTGGAGATTAAAATTTCATCAGTTTGAGAAACAGTAGAATAAAATGTAATTCTGTTAAATTCTGTATATGAATGCTTGGAAATAAATTGTACACCTTAACATCAGCTTCTGGCTTGCATTGTCAAGACGTTTACATGCAGTTACACTGGGGGAGAGGAGTGTCTCAGTTCTGTGTTTCCACATGTTTTTAAAGATTCTGTGAACTCATCCTGCGTTGTTTGCTTGTGCAGTGATTCAGTAGCTGAAATATCTTATCAGTAAGTTCTAGGAGAGTGGAAAATGCTACCTTGTGTGATGTAACTAAAAGCCATTGTTACTGATGCTTGGGAGAAGACAGACATTCACATTAAGACATTATCAAAGATTCCAGTATTTTTCATGAAAGCAGAATGACAGTGTTTGAACATCAAATCTGGAAGGATGAGCAGTAGCCTTACAAAGAAAGACTGTGGAGTAGTGAGCTGGTTTTTGAACAAAAAGGCATTTTCTGCAGAACAAAAAGAAACCAATTGACAATGGTGAAACAGTAGTTCTTCTAGACAGATAAAGGCAAAAATAATTTTTACAAACACTTTTGTACTTTGGAAATACTTTTTTCCCTGTAACATCAATAGCATTGTATCCACAAAGAGGTTGATTGGTTGTTTGTTTTTTGTTGTTTGTTTTTTGTAATAGTATATTTTTAAGACCCTTGTCTCAAACTGACTTGTTTTACTGTTTCATTTTCTTCATGTGTTGGAGATCTTCTGACCTGAGATCTCAGTGATTTTGAAAATTGCAGTTGTGTTCACATGCCTTTGATTATTGGTACTTTTTGTAATAACTTATGATACTTAGTAGCAATAGCAAAAATATTTTTGGTATGTAGGTAACTTCTCCCTGGCTGATTACATTTGTAACTTTGATGAATTTCCACTTAGATTCATTGTAAACTCAAAACATACATCTAATGTTTTCAATCCTTTAAATGGATCACAAACAGTGGGTTTATCCTTAGTTTGAGAATCTGTTTTCAGACTCAGTTTCTGTGGTAAATGTATACTTTGTTGCTACTGCACAGTACAAAGGACTTAAAATTTATCTTTAGGTTACTTGGTGAAGTAAAACATCATTAGTTTTCTTTTCCTATAGAAAAGTATTTCCATACATTTCTTAAATGTTCTCATCCATCTTTATTTTTTCTTAATAGATGCAAAGACAATTAATTTCTAATACACGTTTTCAGTTGTGATGTCGTTCAACATGGGCAAAATTAAAATTTTGTCTTGCTGAGATGCTTCTGGTTTATCATATTTGTTTTATTGGTAAAAGTCCCAGTAATCTCTGGGCCTTCAGTGCTTGCTATCACGTTATTAATAAAGCTAATAATATTAATCTTGTCATACCAATCTGGAAGGCAGTCATACTGTGTGGTGGTCTATGCCTGTGCAAAATTCTAAGATAAAAACTAGATGCTTTTAACTACACCGGACATAACCGTATCAGTCTTAAGATACAAATGGAATTACTTCACATTAAAAGCTTCCAAAAAAAGATAAATTTCATTTTTCACAGTTCCGGACTATTTCCACTCCTTGCTAATGCTGCTATGTCTGTCAAGCCAACATTATTGAGTCTGTATGAGATTTATTACCTCCCCTTGGGGAAAACATTGAAACCAGGACTGCAAGGACTGTTAACTGGAATTCTGCCTGGATTAGAGGAGGGATCAGAGTATTATGAAAGGTAAGGATAGATAAATTAATAAGGTGATACACTTGGCTTATTGTTTGTGGGGGTTTTTTGCTGCAACTTTTCATAAAATACTTGTATGTGAATTTTTTTAAATATAGGTGGTATTTAATTTCATACAGTCCTATTAATTGCAATGGGATAGTATGGTGGAAGATTCTTAACATGAATTATGATAAATTAACTGTTAGTTTGTTCCTGTCTACATTAAGTAGACATAGTATTATATGTTGATCTTTTCTCCCAAGTAAAAAGTGATAGGACAAGTGGAAATAACCTCAAGTTGCACCAGGGAAGGTTGAGATTGGATATTAGGAAAAATTTCTTCACTGAAGGGGGTGTCAAACATTGGAACAGGCTGCCCAGGGAAGTGGTTGAGTCTTCATCCCAGGAGACACTTAAAAGGCATGTAGATGTGGTGCTTAGGGACATGGTTTAGTGGTGGACTTGGCAGTGCTGGGTTAACAGTTGGACTCAATGATCTTAAGGGTCTTTTCAAACCTAAATTATTTTATGATTCTGGTTCTGAATTGATATGTGTAACATGTTAGGAACATGCTGCTGGTTTCTTTTCCATGGATTTCCTACAAGGTAGCACTGCCACGTTATTCCTGGTCTAAAATACATACCTTAACTGAATTTAAGATAACAGACAAAGTTTCCCTCCTTAAGATTTACTCTTTATGTTATCTAAATTGTCACTAAACCACCTGTGTAAGAGACAGCAATAATCCACCTACCTTTATAGGTTACTACTCTATTTCTAGCAGAGTGGTCTGGAAGGTAATAGCTCTTCATATCCAGCAAGCCTAAGCCTCAGTTGAGTTCCCTTGGCCATGGTGTCCGTGGTAGAATCTTAACATATTAAAGGATGTAGTTACACTCCAAGGCTTTGAGATCTTGGAGTTGATTACACACCTAGATATTCTTGATATTTCCAACTTCAGAAGCCTTGTATCTGAACAGCAATTTAATGACAGAATGACAATTTGACTGTCTTTTTCTATTTCTGTGTAGGGAGATACACACATTGTAGTTGGCATCACTACAACAGGGGGGCTACTCAGCTTGCCTCCTGGGGCTACTCAGCTTGCCTCCTGGGGCCTGCCACAGGGTGCAGAGGTGCTTCCACCTGAGTGAGGAGAAATGAGGACAGGGAAAAGGATTGCTGTGCTCAAAAAATTGTGATATTTTTAAGCCCTGATATTGCCAGAAGTGCTCAGTGCAAGGACTGAGAGGACAAAAACAATTCGCTTTATTCTTTTCTTCAGTAGCTATGCTTTCCTGCTGTCTACCTAAAAACTCTGTCTGTAGCAACTCTTGGCTTTAAGTAGAAGATGAGGAAGTTATCTGGCTCTTTGCCCACGGTTTCTTCTTATGTATTCCTTATGTTCAGACAGAAGCATTCTCCAGGCCAGGTTGGCCCACAAGCTTGCTAATTGGATCACTGTTGAGGCTGCATTAGTTTCAGTGTATGATTGGGGCTTCTCTTGGCCTCTCAAAATAAAGTTCTGACCTTCCTGTAACAATTTATTTTTATATTTATTAAAACTGAGGGCAGGGGCAAGGACAGTGATACGTGCCCTAATTCTGCTGACTTGATTTTGCGGCAGAACGAACACGCTGTTGGAGAAGGTTGCCTCGGCTGTGGATCAGTCTGCCTTCTACAGTGCTCTCTGGGGCAGCCTCCTCACAAGCCCTGCAGTTCGCCTACCTGGGATCACCTATGTCCTCTCCCATTTGAACAGGAAGCTTTCAATGGAGGATCAGCTCTACATAATTGGCAGTGACATTGAATTAATGGTAATGTTTTGTTGGAACAATGAACTGACTTATATAATATATACTTCCAGGGTGTTTAGCTGTCTTCTCTGTCTTTGAACATAGTCTTTGAAGAGATAAAAATAGATGTTTGTTTATTATACCTCCAGTTAAGCTGTTGCTTTCATGCATGATAGAAGTGTTGCAAAGCTGATGTTTCAGAACTGCTTAGGTTTTATATAAAACTTTCCATTCATTACACACTTCAGTTAAAAGCAGTTGAGTTTTGTTGTATTTTTTTTTAAAATATATAGAGTAATACTTTGTCTTTTAAACTTAAGGTATTCATTGGTAATATAAAAAAGCAAAAGCTTATTATTTTCATAGTTCAGGGAATATGTGTCAAGTATGCTTTTCCTCAGTGGTGAAACTATTTTTATTTTCCTGTTATATCTTTTTTAATTATTCAAAATTTTTAAAAAACTTTGTTTCATACATACCATTATTTATAAACAAGTGTTCTTGTTTTGGGAGTGTTCTCTTAAATCTACCTTAAAATAATACAGTAAATAACTATTTTGGGGGTCTGCTCTTCAGGTGGAAGCAGTGAGCACATCAGTTCAAGATACAAGTGTTTTAGTACAGAGGAGCACATTGGACCTTATCCTTTTTTGTTTTCCTTTCCACATGAGCCAGGTAGGTTATTAACATAAAACAGATAAATTAGTAAACTCCTAAATGTACTCCACTTCTTAAGTCAGTAGCAGTGTTTAGTTGGCCTTTGTTAACCATCTTCTCCAAGCCTGAGCAAGGGTTACATGTAAGAGTTTCTTTGATAGGTTTGGCTGTTTTCATGTCATGATCTCTGCCCTTCTGATTTTTAGTTTGATGTTTTAACTTTGGAGTTAACTTTAACTTCTTCATATGCAAACCCAATATAAATTATGATGTTTAGTCTGTGCAAAAGCTTTTAATTTCCTCTAATTTGACAAGAAAGCAAATCATCATTTCATGTGCATGTTTCCAATTCTAAGTGTTCAAAAGCAGGAGAAGTTAATCCTCTTTAGCATAATTGATTCAGAACACTAGAGAATTGATAATCATAATGGGTTGGGGGTAAGTACTTAGCCCTAGCAGTGGAGGGAGATAGACCTTATAACTTCTAGGTTTGTTGTGGTTTTTTTTTTAACTGTATTTATTGTTAGTCACTTTCTTTTTTTAAAATTATCTATTTTACTCCTGAAGAAAAACTTTTACAAGGTGAACTCTCTCCTCATTAGAAATTACAGAAAAGCTTCACTTGCCTGTAAAAATAACTTTTCTTTCTTGTGGAAGGGGTTTGTTCATATTTATCAGTTAATATGGGAATATTTGGAGTGTCTCTTTTTAGGTGCTAGAACGGTGAAATTATCAATGCAGCTTTTTTTTTTTTTAATATTAAGACTTAGACAAACATGGTAGTAAGAGCTTGAAAGGTATTTAAAATTCTTTAGTGTTTTTTTTTTTCACACTGGATTTTAGTTGAATTGGCTTCCAAGGCCTTTGCCTAATAAGCAACATGAAATGCCTTGTAACAAAAACGAGCTGCTAATGGAGTGAAGTAGTTTTGCTGTTCATAAAAGGTGCATACTATTACAAAGTGTCTGTTCCAAATAATTATTGTATTTTGGTTACCTAAGAGCAAGATTATGTTTTCTTGTACTATTCTGAATTAAAAAATGTAAGAACATGAAATTAACTATAGTTTAGTGCACATTAAGCTACGAGCATAGAAAAAGTGTTACTTGTCATAGTTAAATTGAATCGTGTTTCTAACTTCTGCAGGCAACACGTCCAGACATGATCAGAATTTTGTCAGCAGCCCTTCATGTAGTGCTGCGCAGAGATATGTCACTCAACAGGAGGCTCTATGCATGGCTTCTAGGTAGGTTTGTACTTCATTTCATTGCTCACTAAAAGTGGAGGAAGGATTGGATGTTCTTTAGCAGTATTTTGCGATATTGTGGAGAAAGATTCTTGGAGAAATATTTAATTTGTATCATAAGGAAGAAAAGCACTGTATCTCTCCATGGGCATAAAAGATGAAGAGTGTCATATTGGAACTCTTTCCTGTTATAGAAATTATTGGTAGATTTTCTATAGCAGCAATTGTGAGCCACATTTAGGGGTAGAGCCTGCTGTACCAGGCCTTTGTAAATAGACACTAAAAGGCAACTTTTGTCTCCCTAAACACATAAAATGGAAAAAACAGAGGACAGGCATGACAGTGTGTAAATGGGAGTTTGAATATGACAGCACAGAAGGGATGAAAAGAAAAGAATGTTGAAAAATGTTCATATTAATTTGATGGAGGCCTGAATATGCAAACTTTGAGATTCATTGGATGTTTGAATGGTTGAATTAAGAGTTCACAAATCACTTATTTTCTCCATGCAACTAGAACATTATTTCAACACCTTTCAGGGTTTAAAAATTGATCAATGACAGGACTAACACTTTTACTTCTACCAAATGGCAGAATATCAATGCAATACACATTTGATTTTTTGTATTAAACCAGCATGTAATCAGAAGAGGGTAACAGAGAATAATAGGTATTTGGAAGACTCTAACTATTTAGAGAATATTTAGAAAACTAGAAATTAGAAAATCTTAGACATTATTTACTTCTAATCAGTCTTGGAATGAAGGAAGTAGTCAAGTGACATAAGAGAGAACTGAAGTGGGGAAAGATTAAGTCAGCAACAGTATTTTGTGTGAGGGGGTTGGTTTTGTTGTGGAAGTTGCAGGGATTTAGAAGATAAATATGAAAAAATCCTGGCTTCCTTAGTTAATGATGTCTCAAGACACTGACTTAGAAATTACTCATCCTTTAAAGAAAGACAGTGAAGTGCACTGTCATGCTTCATCCCTATGCTTTCCAATTTAGGGAAAAAATAATTTCCAGGTGAATCACTGCACTACTGTTTCATCTAAATTTGTGGACTAGATATGTTTTCTTGCTGTCATTGAAAAGATGTTTTATGTGTTTAAAACACCACGCTGCTTTTTTTAGTAGTGGAACTTTCTACAGCTATTTGATGAACATTGTCTCCACTGAAAGACAATATAACTTCAGAAGATGATTTTACAGTGACTGTTACTGGTCCTATTTTGTGAACAGCTCCTGCCTCCATTTGTTAGATATTTCAACAGGCGATCTGGCAATACAGCTTTTTGGCTTGTTTTAGTCTTGACACTGTGGTGCTTTTATATTGTCATGTTATTTTACTGCTAATATAGAACATCGAGGGAGGAGGGTCAGTTATGTTGAAAGACTCTGTGAAGTCTGATGCTCTATATGATGTTATTTAATTCCAGTGTTAGTTCTTCCTTCCTATTGTTTTATAGCTGGGAGTGATTAACATTGTCTTGGCATAAAAAACACATTGCATCTCTTTAATCCAGGTTATCTTAACCATTGTTAACAGTGGCTGTTTTAAGTTGCTGCTAAAGGGCATGCACTTTCTCAGACTTTCCTTCTATTTTTCTCACTTCAGGACAAAAACTGTGGAAAATGCTTCTGTGGAACAGGGCGATATCCTAACTTTTTTTTTTCCTTCATTTTTATATGTATTTAATTCTCTTTTTTTCCCCAAGCCCAGTTTTTTGTAGAATAAAAAGTTTTCTTGGTAAAAAACAACAAAAAAAAACAAAATTACAAAACAAAGCTTAATCTCCTTCGTGTAGTTTTGAATAACAAAATTATTTGTGTGTAATATGATTTATATTCTCTCTTAAGTGCCTTAGTCTTATCAGCATGTTTTGATGATCAAGTATTTAAAATACTGAATTTTGTGTTCTCATAATACTGTTAATATTGAAATATTTTTGTGGAACAAGTTTTTTGAAGATACTCTAGGACTATGTGGTTCATGTAGTGTTTGTGAACATTTGGGGTTTTTTTTACAATAAGTAATTGGGTTAATAATGTTGCATAAAGCTAAAGTTTGTAATTAGTGTGCTATCTGCTTGCATGGAAGTATCACTTAGTCTTCTGTATTAAACTCTATAAAATCATCTTTCTCTTGCCATCATTACTTGGACTTCATCTTGGTAAGTTATCAGTGCTAATGTGTTGATTTTTAGTTTAAAGAAATTGGCAAAATATTCTATTAAGAGACAAATACTTACTTGCCTTGTGGTTTGTTTGCTTGAAGGTTTTGATAACAATGGTGCCCTTATAGGACCCCGAAGTACAAGGCACAGCAACCCCGAGGAGCATGCCACTTACTATTTCAACACCTTCTCTAAGGAGATGTTAGTCCAGGTAACTATACAATGTTTTGTTGTGACATATATCTCCGTAAGTGGATGCTGATCAAAGTTGCTGCATCTTTATCTTTTAACTTCCCATTTCAATGTGACCATGCAATTTCTGTTTTTTTGTGTCATTGTGTCCTACTCTCCCTAAACCTTCTCAGTGGGAAAATGAAATGGGAGATTGTGTTAAATTTCTCTCCACTTCCACAAGCAATGTAGCATACATGGAAGATACATGATTATGAGCCCAGCACACTGGAGCCTGTTCTTTCATAAAACTGAACTGCAGAATTATCTTCTACTTTTGTAGGTACAGAAACTCCTCAGTGTCTTGGGTGTCAGAATAATTTCATCAGATAGTCCTCAGAAGGTCGGCATAAGAAGGGTTTTCTTCCCCTCTAGGCAAGGGGGAAGTCTTTTCTGCTGTCCATTGGCAGTCAGAAATAGTTGAGCAAATTGACAGTCATACTTTTTGTTCCTTAAAGCCTTGCTAAGTGAGCTGATAGCACCTGGCCTCAAGAACTCTGCTGCTACTTACGCAGTAATTAAAGTATAGAGTTGTTTTTCAAGGTTCTGTGAGTCTGATCTTGAAATCAGGAAGACATTTTATAATTAAGGCAAATTGATAAAGTAATGATTTTTCTGATACTCAGTCAGAATTACGGTGCTATATGTTTGGAGTGAAACTGAGGATTCCAATATTAGTGGCTGACACAATAATATTTAGTTCATCACAACTTAAAGCTGGTATCCAGTACAGAGCTAGCACTTCCAGTTTTATATGAAGGTAATGAGATCTGCTGTTCTACTGATCATGAGGAGACCCCAGAATTCCGGTGCAAACAAGGACCTTGTTGGTACTCTCTCACTGTTCTCTTGTCAGCCCTCTGCCTCCCATACCAGATTATTCAGAAATCATCCAAGTGTAGGGCAGAGGGGCCTGAACTACATAGTTTTGCATGTACTTTCTGTACAAAATGTGATGCACTTTTAGCAAAATTTAGGCATTTGTTAATAGATTGTGCACTTCCTTTTTAATCTATTCATCTTTCCAGCTTAATCAGTGTCAGCTTTTGTCTGAAAAGACTAACAAAGTGTAGAGTTGATATAGTCCTTTTTTTTTTTTTTTTTTTGGTAGCAGGCACTACTGCTACAGTAGAATGGAGAGTGGCCATTTTTTTGTAACAGGGATAATCCTCTTGTTTTTTGCTTGAAAAATTTTTATGGACATTAAAATCAGTGGCTTGCTGTACTTGATGCAAATTGCATATGCCTTCTAAAAGCATTTGCTGTCTTTTGAAAGAATTCAAAAGCGCTGCTCCTTTCTGCCCTCTTTCCTAGCAGTCTCTTTGTGTGTTCTTTTATCCAGTCCACCCCATCTTATTCATTGTGCTGAATGTACTGAAATGTACATGAATGTACTGAAAATTCTGACCTTGTACAAGCATATTCAAGTACAGAAGATTTTTTTTTCAGGATACTGGCTGATAATACTTGCTTTATAGCAGATGGCAAGGTCGAACCTGTTTTCCTGCCTCTCTTTCCTATGTCTCTTATTTTTCTTCCTTATCCATCTTACTAGAAGCTGTAAAAGAGACACACGAGTTTCAGCTCAGACAGCGAAGCCAGCTGCAGAGAGGAGACTGAGCAAAATCTGCAGCAGTTTCATTGGGCTTTTTATAATTTTGCAGCTCATTCCATACACTGCTTCAGTACAGAAACTCATTTTTCCCATTTGTTTCAAAGTCGTCATTCCCATCCAGACAATTTAAGAAAGTTTTCCACCACATAGGTGGATGTATTCTAGATGAACAGATTGTTGTATATTAAGCCCTTAATATGTATATATTCATTTAATAATCACTTTTGATGTCTTCTTTTTTATTCCTACAAAGTTTTGTGTTGGTATCTCTTTATAATACTGTATTTTGGCTTTAAGTATATACGAGTTACCAGGTTCTGTTCCAGAGAAATATTCTTGTAAGCAAAGTTGAGAGAATACTTGAGCATGGAGAGAATGAGGTGCAGTGAAATGAAATAGTGGCCTTCACTACTGAGAGGTTTCCCTTTATATGCAGCTTTTCTTGCATTTTTCTTTCAAAAACTGTTTTCTGGGTTGTATTTTTTGTTTTGTTTTCCTAATGTGATTTTGCTCTTTGTAGGCAATGATTGGAATATTACACGTTAATGGGCATGGGGAAGAAAGCACACTAATGCAAGACCTAAAGCCTTTTCGAATTCTGATCAGTTTGCTGGATAAGCCTGAGCTAGGTACTTTTCATATTACTTCATAATATTTCTACTCTTTACCTTGTTTACATGATTTTGCTTTAAGAATTTTTCTCTCTTTTTGATCAAATTGGAGAAGCTGTATTCTTAATACTGGCAGGTTAGCTAGATTTCTTACATCTTTCAACGTAATAATTTAATGTATTCATTAGATTTACTTTTTACCAAATGCAATTTCTTCTACTTTCAAGACAGGAAATAGTAAGTTAAAGTCATAACAAGAACTGACTGCATATTGGAAGAAATGCAGATTGGATCTTTTCCATTTTTTTAATCAATAGTGACTTTCACTATTTTAAATCTCAGATGTTGCTTTTGGGAATAAACTGCTCTTTCGTCTAATATCCACATAGAGATGAGAGATATTAACAAGAAAACAATTTTGTTTTTTTCCAGAAGAATTTATCCTGAGGAAGCAAGTATTTTGGAGTTTGTGGGGGATTTGTTTGGGGGTCGTTTGTTTCTTTTATTTTCCTTTCCCCTGTTTAAAGTGTTTAAATGGAATTTTTAGCATGTGAGTGCAGAGAACTATGGGACGAAAGTAGATAAGGCAAAAGTATTTACAACAATTGAGTGTTGGATATCTTGCCTTTTTTTTTTTTTTTTTTTTTTTTTTTGGAATAACAGTGTGGGAGGTGACTGAAAAAATAATTCTTGAAGTCTGTCCGAAGATTTAAGGGCCGGATAATAAAAGCCTAAGAATACAACAATTAGAGTGGAAGTGACCAGACAGACCACAGCAAACAAAATGTCTGACAAAAGCTTATAATCTTCCTGGTATTTTGTGATTTCTGAGGGTCAGTTTAAATTTTGGCTTGAACATGTGCAATACTGATGTGGCTGCACAGCTTTTGAGCTATGTGTGTTAGTAACCAGCTGTCATTGTACACACATTGTGTGGGAAGAGAACTCTGTGTGTGCTTTGTATACTGTACTCCCAGGCATTACAATGGCCTGTGTATTTCTGGAATGCTAAAAAACTTCTGAATTTGAGGTAGTTTATGAAATTGAAGAGAAGGAATGTTATGGTTTCAGTGACCAAAACTAGCTAATGATTGGGGTAGTTTGCAGGTGTGGACTGTTAGTGGTGCTATAGTGCACAAGGCTGTGATTGATGGTATTTCTCCACAGGCCCTGCCATCCTGGAGGATGTATTGATTGAAGTGTTTAGAACATTATACACACAGTGCAAAGCAGAACTGGAGCTTCAGGCAGAACCTTCTTTCAACAAAGATCACACACAGCTAAGCAGGTGAATAATGAGTGTAACATATTTTGCATTAAATAATGTATCTTTCTGTTGGCTGAAACCATGACACTGAAGCCTGTGGGACTGTGACCTGGTTTCTTCATGATGCAGGATCCACTGACATTAAATCCAACTTCTGTGTTCAATGCAAAGGTCTGAAGGGCTATGGCTTTATTTTATTTTTTAAAAATATTTAGCATATGGTTTATTTTTTATCCATGACAAAAAACGTTTGCTTGATACAGCTGGAATTCAGTATGTCAGTGGCATAGGTTAGTTGTGACATTCTTTACTTCTGTGTTCTTGAAAAAAAAAAAAGTGGACTGATGAACTTTCTTGCAGAGCAAAAATGAAGAGTGCTACGAGACAGCCACAAAGAGGGATAAAAAAAGTTTCAAGATTTGAGTTGAATATCTTAAAAGATGTAGAGAAGAGGGAAAGTCAAAGCTCAGGGGGATAAAAAACAGTAGGAATGATGATGGGAGAACAGATCTATTAAAAATGTGGTTAGAAGACAAAGACTGAAGAAAGGATAGAGAAGAAACCTAGCAGCTGTAAAAAGACATTGGTATGAGGAGCCTGCTAATACACCGAGCCCTAGACCAGCAACCAGTGTAGGGGTGAGGGGAGGATAATTTGTCAGTGTTAACTGGCAGTGAGTAAACTCACAGTGATGTGTAGTTACATAACTTGGAAATGAAGTGTAAGAATATAATTTTTTTTAATTTTCTTTCAGCAAACTGAGAGAGAACAAGAAAACAGCAGAATTGATTAAAACTGCCAATCTTCTCTTTAACTCCTTTGAGCCTTATTATATGTGGGATTACATTGCTCGTTGGTTTGAAGAATGTTGTAGGTAGGTTGAATACTTAATCTCCATATGTGTCAAGTTGAAGTTGGTTTTTGTTTTATAAGCCTTTTTTCTTCAGAGAATTTAGTCTGATGTGATAATTTCGTCCATATGACTTTTTCTTCCCCATCCCTTTAGCTTTTTTGGCAAATTTCAATCAGATGTGGTTGGTGTTCTCACAAACTCTGTCTGGGTAAAATGAAGAGACAGAATTAGCACCTCTGCTGAAGGGAAGACTCTAGAGTGATCTCAGAGCTAGTTTGTTTTGTTCTGTCTGTACAGTACAGGGTTACTCATTGGATATCTAGCAAACCCATCAACTTTACCAAGAGTGACTTGTGGAATGTGCTATGTTTTGCTCTGCCCTTAAAGGGAAGAAAAAGTGTGAAAGTCCTGTACATGGCAAGGAGGGCTATGGGAGGGAGCGTAGTAAAACAAGGAAGAACTGAAAATGTTAACAGGAGGGAGAGGGCACCACAGGAGAGCAGGTGTTGCTCTGGCAAGGGATAGAAGAGGTGGGAATTTCAAATGAAATTTGTAGAAAACTTTTTTCATTGCTTGTGGAATAGCTTAATAATGGATTAAGATACTTGGACACTAAATTGTCTGTGATCCAATGGTTGGCCGTCGTAAGTTAACTGTGTTGGGCTCCATTAGGGGGAGTGTAGTCAGCAGGTGGAAGGAAGTTATTTTTGCTTTCACTTGGTGTTTCTAAGGTCACATGTGGAATACAGTGTTCAGTTTTGGGCACCCCACTTGAGGAGGAGTGTTGAGAAACTGGAGACTTTAGTAGACATCTGCTAAGATGATAAGAGTCATAACATACGGTATGAGAGGTTGAGGTAGGTGAGTTTGATTTAGCCTGACAAAGAGGGAGCTTGAATAGCAAGCTTTGACTTCCTTGAAAGGCATTTACAAAGTTGTTACAGCTGTACTTTTCATAATGGCTGATGGTAGAACAAGACACAGCAACAAGTGTTGGTCAGGGGTTTGGGCTGGACTTTTGGAAAACCTTTGCTATGAACATAGTGCAGCAGTGGAACAGGTTACCCAGGAAGGCTGGGGAGCTTGCTTGGGAGATATCCAGGACACTGCTAAACAAAACTGTGGATGAATTTATCTAGCATTCTTAGCAGTCCTGCTCAGCATGAGAGGTTGGACTAGGTGAAATCCCTTCTAACATGTTTGTGACTTAATTTTTCTTTATTGAACTGAATTGCTAAAGTAAAGAAAGCAGTCTACAACCAACTAACAAGCAGATGAGAATTTCCCTACATGTAAGTAGATGTTACTGTAAACATGGATACCAGGTTGCCCATTGATAAATGAATGGAACCTGGAGAAGGTTTTTTGGGGTTTTTTTTTCCTCCATGAGCTGCTGTGTTAGGTAAGTTAATGTCTTCCTGTTAAAAAAGATTCACAATGAAGTGAAAACATACCAGTTGATTTTAAACCTTGAATTTGTAAGTTAACTTTGTATATCATTTAGTCTGGTTGCTAAATCAGTTATTACTTTTAGAGTGATTTTGACATCCCTCTGAATTTGTCTTAGACTTTTTCTTATATTCCCTCATTAAACATTAAAAATAAGATTTGTTGCATCTAGTGTTTTCTTTCATCTAAGTATTACACATTGCTATTGAGTTTCCTCTCAAAACTATTTTTGATAAGGGGCTTAATGAGTTAAATTAAAATCATCCTTTATTAGGTATTACAGTTGAACAAATCTGAGATCTTTCTGGGTAGGAGCACAGAATGTGAAAAAATTGGTGTTACGACTTTCACAAAGAATGGACCAGAGCACTGAGCTGTAAAACAGGCTGCTAGTTTTATGAAGAGAATTATCTGTTGTTAGAGAGATACAGGAACCCAACAGAGGTGTGGGTTAAAGCAAAGTGCTACTTCTCAAATGTAGGTTACTGACAGAATGCAATTTAAATATAATTTCTTAAATCTCTTAAAAATATTTTGATAAATACTTACTGTCCCTGTTTCAGACTTGGTTTCTGTAATGCTTCTATTATTTCAAATAAATACTTTTTTTCAGTCCTGGCATATATGTTCATGAACCCTTCCAAAGCAGAGGGAAAGGATTAGCATAACTTGCTGAAAATGTGGCACTGGTCTTGCCACCACCTGCAGCAGAATAGATGAACTAGGGAAACAAAATATTATTCCTTCACTCATATAATTTGCTGATAGTATTGTGAGATTGCAACACAATTTCACAGGGGATTTGTGTTCCATCACTCAGCAATGAAACTCATCAGATTATGAATTCTCATCAATATTAGCACAATGCGGTCAGGTGAAGTAGACGTCTAGAAGAGCTTGTATTTTTTTTTCCTCTTGCACAGCTTTAAAGCTTCATGGCCTTCTATTTCACTTTTGGTTGACTTTACCTCGAGTGCTTAAACCACAGTAGTGGTTTAGATCTCTTCAAAATTACTGTACTTCCAGTAACACTGTCCCTTAATTCTGTTGGTGCCCATGCTCATACTAGTAAATATTGTTGTAAATGATGGAGTCAGAAATGCAATTTTCTGTAGCCTGCATTTCCTTATTTCATGAATGAAGACAGATTCACAGTGAAAAGCTGATTGTTACTTTTTCTGAAAACATGGCACAGGGCCAGATGAGCTACTTAGCAGTAAAATTAGAGTTTGCTTATTTGTTTATAGAGCTTATCCCTGATGTGTAAAGCTTTGCATAAAGTTACAGAAACATGGCCAATGTAAAGGGGGAGGGAAAAATACCATTAAGCCCTATTTGAATTTTGCAGGAGGACATTACATGCCAGACTTCAAACTGGGCCTGGAAGCAGTAGTGAGCAATCTGAGTTACCCCTGACAAATTTCTGCTTGTTAGTGGATTTTTTGTTGGATATAGTTTCTTTGGTAAGAATTGCTTTATTCATTGCTAATAATGGGATTCTGTACATGTACAGTCTACAGAAATAATGTATCAGCTTTGTTAATTGTTTTCACTGAAAATATATTGCCATAAATTGGTGGACACCTTTAGAAGAAGTTTTGATTTCATTGTACCATTCTTGATATACTGCTTGGATATAACCAAAGGGGGTTTTATGATGCTTATACCCAAACATTTTTGTCTGTCCTTGATTTATTTTCTCTGAAACTGCACCATATTCATGATAAATGTATTCATTTATATTTTGATATGCTAGTTTAGATACGTAGCTTTCTTTTAAGGCTCTTTCAAGTGTCATGATAAGATGTATCTTCTTTTTCTGTTGGTATTGCTTAATGTAGCAAAGACTGTTGGAACTGTTTTTCCTGTACCTGTCTTTCCTCAATTCTTTGCTTTCTCATTTCAAAGCCTACTAGAAGTATGAGAGTGCTGTGTCAGGTATGGCAATCAGCCTGTTTTCCCTTTAGTTCTTAACTTGTTTATCTTTAATTTTTAACTTTTTATATTAAGGGTATTAAAATAATAGTAATAGCATTTTTAGCCTCATTGTTATGTTTTGTAATGTGTTTGTCATGTAATGAGCAAGATGTAAAATTATGAAAAGGTGCTAAGTATTTTTCTATTTGTTGGTTACTCAGCTGTAAAGTTAATTTTGTTTTTTTGGGGGGTTTTTTTTTGTTTGTTTGTTTTTTTAAGTAAAGCATGTGTTTCTTATTCCTGGGTATTAAGATATTAATTTTCCTTTTTCCATGTTTCATATGTTTAGGTCACAGTATAGCAAATGATAGGTACCTCTGTTATAGAAGATAACTTTCAGGTGGAATTTGGTGTTACAACTAATGAGTCTTTGTATTACTTTGTTAGGAGACTTACATTGAAATACAGACAGAACACTTGCCCCAGCTGTTGCTCAGGATGATTTCTGCGTTGACAAGCCATCTTCATACTTTACACTTGTCTGAGCTTACTGATTCTCTCAGACTCTGCTCTAAGATCCTTAGTAAAGTTCAACCTCCATTGCTATCTGCTGGAACAGATGGTATCCTGCAGCTTCCTAGTGGACACAACAGCTCCATCAAAGAATGGGAAAACAAAAAGGTAATTAGGGCTTTCTAATGGTGCTTAACGACCTGTAAGTCTGTGATTAGACTTAATTTAATATACAATAATACACATAAAACTTGGATCATTGAAAGAAATTAGAGTTGTGCAATTCATTGTAGTAAAACAGTTTGATTCTTAGGAGTTTTTTATCTAGATTAATATTATAGATGTATAAATCACTTCAGAATCAGAGCCTAAGAATGAACTAATCCACTAGGGTTTGAAGTTGTAAAGCGCTCCAACAGTCTGATGATGTAGAATAACTGGACTCAAAAGAATTCTCCATTTTGGTTAAGTATCAGTCATGTAAATTCTTCTCTCACCCGATTTGTGTGCATCAGATTAATACCCATCAATTATTTTACTGTCACTGTTAAGTTCTTAGAATAATTTTATAAAGAGATAGAAGAAACAAACCAGCCAGCAGCTCTTTCTCTTTTAACATCTAATTTGGTCTATGAAACCATGGCTCTGTAAGGTGTGTTAAGTGACATCCCTCAAAATCCTTGCTCTCCAGCTGAAGAAACTAGAGAAATACCTAGAAAAATTTAGGCTGGAAGTGACAGTTGCAGGTCAGTGCTCAAAGCAGGGCTGATTTTGAAGTTAGATTTTACTTTAAAGCTAGGTCAGGTCACTCAAGATCATATCCAGCTTAGTTTTTGCTATCTCCAAGGACGATGTTTCCACAACTTCTTACAGCTTTTTTCTTTGCACTGTGTTAATCAGAATTTCTATTGTTGGAGCTTGTGTTTGTTGCCTCTTGTTTTTCACTGTCGATTTCTGAGCATGCCTTCATCTTTTCAGCTACCTAATGGGAAGTCACAGCAACAAAGGCACCTTCTTCCCCTCCACAACTCTTAGCATTCTTTTTCTTAAGACTGAGCAAATCCAACTCTGAGCATTTCCTCTATGTCAGGTGCTCCTGTGGTGACCATCCACTGAACTTACTCAGTAAATCAATGTTTTTGTACTAATGAGTGCAAACTTGGACACACTGTTCCAGATGTGATCTTAAAACTGGGGAGCAGAAGGGACTAATCACTTCCATTGACTTGCTGACTATACTTCTGCTAATATGATACTGTATGTGGTTGGCCTTCTTCACTAGAAGGGTCCACTGCTAGGTCATGTTCACTTAGTCCATTAGGACTCCAGCATCCTTTATGTAGGATCGTATCTTTATTTATTCTAGCCAGCTAATCATAGCATCATAGAATGGTTAAGGTTGGAAGGGACCTTAAAGATCATCAAGTTCCAACCCCCCTGCATGGGCAGGGACCCCTCCCACTAGACCAGGTTGCACAAAACCTCATCCAACCTGGCCTTAAAAACCTCCAGGGATGGGGCATCAGCAACCTCCCTGGGCAACCTATTCCAGTACCTAATGTTCAGTACCTGATATCTGTCTGGTTTTGTTCTTTTGCTTTTTTTTTTTAACTAACAGCTATTTTAATCAAATTATATTGTCCTTTGAACCTTCAACGGCCTTTTTATTTAAATTACAGCTGACTCATGGCTACCGTGTTTCTGACCTCTTTTACATTGTATGTTATAAGACAGGGTCACCCTTCAAGTCTTTCTGGGCTTTTCAGTACTAATTAACAGAGGAGACAGTGAAAGCTATCTCAAACACATTTTCATTTTCATTCTCACTCCATGTTCGGTAAAGCAAGATGTAGTTCACCATGTTTAATGATATCTCTGTTTTAACTTATTAATGATGAAGTTTTTCAAATTTTTAGATTAAGCTCACATTCTGTATTTAAGACAGCTAGTGATTAGGATGTCAGACAGCAAGACAACTTCTGGGCCTGTTAGATGTCAGGCAACATCTGCTATTGCTGGTAAGATAGCTAGATGAGAAGTATGTGGGCATGTTCTGTAGTTGCATTTACTCCCACTGATCCATGCGCTTCTGTTTAAGTTGTTGCCCTGTTCATCTCACATTCTCATCTGAAAGCAGAGACTGTGCTACCAGATACCAACAAGACTATAGCGGGTTAGAGCAGCCCAGAAAGCCACCATTTGTTCTTTTGGAGTAGAAATTATTCATCAGATTCATGCATATTCTGAAGTGATGAGGAATTAAAGTGCAAAATGAGTCATGAAGAGCTGTTGTTGCTGAAGCAAACATTTCTTGTTTCTAGGCGATGATTTTTTTTCTTTCTAGTTGCAAATGGTTAGTAGTTTTTAAATTAAAGTTTATTTCTTATTTTATAATTATAACTTTTTGATCAAAAGGAGTCTCCAACTTCTGGATCTTGGGATTGGTATATAAAAAGAAAGATGCTAGCTAGTTAAAGGTGTACCATATATATATATATATATCTATGAATTAAGATTCCATCCACATTTAATAGACAATTTCTTAAGTCAAAGAGCATAATTTTTATTGAGAAATTGAGCTAGCATTGTTAGTATAAATAGTTGTGGTTCTTCTATCAGTGGTGTATCTAGACAGTTATTAGATTAAAATATTTCAGTATCAAATGTGATTATTTACTTGAATAGTGGGAACTTCAAAAGTGTGATCAGAGAAGTGTATGTGCCTTTCTACTCTCTCAAGTCTGACATATTTTTGTCTCCTTTGCCTGCAGGCATATTTTTTCTCCTTTATGACTGCAAAAGTTTCTGATTAACAGATAAATATATTGTCCTTTTGTAAACATTCTAAAATCTAAAATATTAAAAGAACCTTGCTAGCTGAAGTGACCATAAGCAAAGTAGTTCAATGTCCTGCTTCCTCCTAAGAAGTGAGGGCTTTTCTTTCATGTGTTAATATTTTGGTTTATGATGCTGTATAAATTAATAATACCTATGCCTGTGCATTTCAGCGTTCTTTCATAAAAAATAGGCATGATTATGATATGAAGAAGATGTTAAAAGCAATAGTATTTGAAGTATTGTACTTGATAAATCATGCTTTTTTTATAGGTAACTTGGCAAGCTTACTGAAACACCAAACATTTTCCATAAAATGTATTTATATGAACAGATTGAAAACTGTGGAATAAAATTGATACTTCCAAATGGAGAAGTAAATAAATATTTTCTTACTAGGACCTAAACAACCCATTCTGAACAATCATTAAACTTTTATCTCACTCAGGTACCATCCGTTTCAGTTGAAAATCCTAATGATGTGTTTGAAGATGGTGAAAATCCTCCAAGCAGCCGATCATCAGAAAGCGGATTCACTGAGTTTGTACAATACCAGGCAGATACAACTGATGACATTGATAGAGCACTGAATGAAGGTCACGGTGTGCCTGGCATTCCTATTATTGGGAGCACGTCCTCAGAGACTGAGACAGCATCAACTGTGGGATCCGAGGAAACCATTTTACAGCCTCCTTCCATAATGGCACAGGGGACGGCAGCTCGAAGTGGGAAAACGATCCAAAAGACTGCAATGCAGTGCTGTTTGGAGTATGTCCAACAGTTTTTAACCAGATTTATCAACCTGTATATCGTTCAGAGTAATTCCTTGTCTCAGCCCTTAGGGGCAGAGCTTCCAGTAGACTCCACTAGAGAGCAAGGGCAGACCACGAAATGGGACAGAGAATCACAAGTTGATGCTAAGGTGAAGAAAACAAACAAGAAGAAAACACCGAAACAATACCTTCCTGCCTTTGTTGCTGCTTGTCAGCTCTATCTTGAATGTTCAAGCTTTCCTGTTTACATTGCTGAAGGAAACCGTACTTCAGAATTACATCCTGGGAAGCCTGAAGTTGGTAAGCTGCACCCCTCATTGTTCTTTGCTTTAAAAATACTGATTGATCGATTTATATGAAAAAGTAATAGTACTCATGCTTTGTGTGTGTTGCTGTTTGCTGTTCCTTTCAGAAATATGTTTCCTTCTGTATCAATTGGTTTTCTTTTGGGAAACTGAACTCCTTTTTAATAGATTTTAATATTACTGCTGGTGTGGGATTTGATGCTAATTAATATTGGAGTGACAAATGCAAATTATGAAAAATGAAGCCTGAGAGTAGAATCTGGATTTTCAGATATGCCTCTTTACTGTATAGATCCACAGTGTTTTCTTTGTCATAGTTTGTAATAGCTACAGCTGACATAAATTGTGCTTTTAGCTTCATTTTAACAATTTAGGATTCATGTGGACATTGATCACTTTGTGCAATACATGGAAATTATAAGCATCTGTCCAATAAAAATCATACCAGATAAATTAATTAATTTTACTTTGCTCCTGTAAAAGGAAAAGTTCTTGCAAACAATTCTTCTAGCTACAGTTGCATTAGAAAACAACAAAAAAAAAGGGTGTGTTGAGTGAAGTGTGAATGTGTTCACAGATAGATGAACATATTCAGATACAGAAATGTGATATAAAGTAATCCAGCATTGTGAAAATTTTTCATGTGACATTTTAGATGGGCAAGCCTTTTCACAGTTTGTAAAGTCTTCAATTTACAGTTCTAATTTTGGTTCCACTTCTGGCCTGTAGCTTGAGAGTTGCTGCCTTAAAATGGTGTAATGGTGGATATGCTTGGAGCGTGAAAGAAAGAGTTACAATAATTCCAGCTACTGTCTCAGTCATCTTCTGTGATTTTATTTTTTCTAGGAAACACCACGGTTTCAGCTTTTTGTTCTTATTCATAACTTTCAAAATCTATTAAAGGCTAAGCAGTGGGCACTGCTTGGAGATGAATAGTTTTTTGGCTTTTGGAAACAAACATGATAATTTAACATGACTGCTGCTTCTATTCCTGCAGTGTTTAAGAGGTGTGTCATATATCTTCATTATATAGCCAGGAGCAGAGCATATCTTTGACTTCATGAGATCCAGACATATAAAATATATATGTCAGTGGAAGGCAACTTGGTTACAGCTGTTTATTAATTAAAGGCATTGCAATGCTGAAGGGCTGCTACCTGTTATAAAAGATCTAGCATAGGGTATTTGAGTTTCTGTAGCATGACCCTGAAAAACGTTATTCATTTATTCCAAACACTAGCAACCTACAAATGAGTGTTGTGGCAGAAGACAAAAAATATTTTTAAAATATTTTAGAACTAGTTGCGTGCTTATTTCTTTTCTGAGGATATAGCACTTTTGATTATTGCTGCCTTGTAAACTCTAAAGCAGAAAGCCTGTAGAGCTTGAGTAGTATGTACCTTGCATAAAGACAGTGGTTCCAGGAATCCTTTTCACTTTGCTAAATCCCTTGGATTTGCGTTGCTTGTTCATCATCTGAACCTTCCCATTTGTGATGTTGCACTTGCAGTCTATGAAACAGTGTGACTTGGCATTAATTGTAGGGGGTTGAAATAAAAGGGAAGGGTTGCCTCAGTCTTTACCGGCTGTGAAAAAGATCTTCCCACTGTAGGAGAATAGCAGGTTGGTCACCATCTGAAGGACCTGAAGGTGCACAGGTCCATGGGACCTGATGGGTTAATCCAAGGCTCCTGAAGGAACTGGCCATTGAAGTTCCAAAGCCTCTTGTCCAAAATATTTGAAAAGTCTTGGCAGTCTGGAGAGAACCCCACTGACTGGAAAAGGAGAAACATAACTCCCATTTTCAAGAAGGGAAAAAAGGAAGACCCAGGGAACTATAGACCAGTCAGTCTCACTTCTGAGCCTGGCAAGATCATGGAGCAGATCCTCATGAAGGCTCTGCTAGGGCATGTGGAAAACAAAGGGGTGATTGGTGACAGCCAGCACGGCTTCACCAAAGGCAAATCCTGCCTGACTAATTTGGTGGCCTTTTACAGTAGGGTCACGGCATCAGTGGACATAGGAAGAGTCTCCTCTGGAGACTGTCAAGAACTGTCTGGATGCCTTTCTGAGTGATCTGCCCTAGTTTCTGGTCCTGCTCTGGCAGGGGGGTTGGACTCAGTAATCTTCAGAGGTCCCTTCCAACCCCTAACATTCTGTGAGTCTGTGAAGAGCAACTGACATCATCTACCTGGACATGTGCAAAGCTTTTGACACTGTGCCACACAACATCCTGGTATCGAAACTGGAACAGCACGGATGCGATGGAGGGACCGCTCATTGGGTAAGGAACTGGCTGGATCGTCTCAAAGAGTGGTGATCAACGGCTCAATGCCCAGATGGAGACCTGTGACAAGTGGTGTTCCCCAAGGGTTGGTACTTGGACCGGTGCTGTTTAACATCTTTGTTGGCAATGTGGACAGTGGCATTGAGTGCACCCTCAGCAAGTTTACCAATGACACCAAAGTGTGTGGTGAGGTCGACAGGCTGGAGGGAAGAAATGCCATCCAGAGGGACCTTGGCAGGCTTGAGAAGTGGGCTCGTGCAAACTGCATGAAGTTCAACCAGGCCAAGTGCAATGTCCTGCACCTGGGTTGGAGCAATCCCAAGCACAAATACAGGCTCGGTGGAGAATGGGCCGAAAACAGCCTGGAGGAGAAGGACTTGGCAGTGATGGTGGACAAGAAGCTCAACATGAGCCAGCAGTGTGTGCTTGCAGCCCAGAAAGCCAACTGTGTCTTGGGCTGCATCAAAATAATTGCGGCCAGCAGGTCAAGGGAGGTGATTCTCCCTCTTTACTTGGCTCTTGTGAGAACTCACTTGGAGTATTGTGTCCAATTCTGAAGCCCCCAACAGAAGAAGGACATGGAGCTCCTGGGGGAAGTCCAGAGGAGAGCCACAAAGATTATATGAGGGCTGGAGCACCTCTCCTATGAAGACAGGCTGAGAGAGTTCGGGCTATTCAGCCTGGAGAAGAGAAGGCTCTGGGGAGACCTCATAGCAGCCCTCCAGTACCTGAAGGGGCTACAAGAAAGCTGGGGAGGGACTTTTTGCAAGGGCTTGTAGTGAGAGGACAAGGGGTAACGGCTGCAGACTGGAAGAGGGGAGATTCAGGCTAGACGTTAGGAAAAAAATTCTTAACTACGAGGGTGGTGAGACACTGGAACAGGTTGCCCAGCAAAGCTGTGGAAAGCCCCATCCCTGGAAGTGTTCAAGGACAGTTGGATGGGGCTTTGAGCAACCTGATCTAGTAGGAGGTGTCCCTGCCCTTGCAAGAGCGTTAGAACTCAATGATCTTTAAGGTTCCTTCCAACCCAAACCAGTCTGCATTTCTATGATTCTTTCATTTTGTTTCAGATGCAAACATCTATTGTATAGAATGGCAGAGTGAATGAATAGTGGTGGGAATGGGGCTGCAGAGCTGTCCCGGGAGTCCTGCTTTCTGTAACAGAGAATCCTGGTGAAACAGAGAGTGGAGAATGTGAGGAGGTAGTTACCATAGTTTGCACACCAGTCTTTTCTTCATCTATTGATATGTTTTTTTACTGCAGAAGAGGTTGTTTTTATTGAAGAGATCCTACATTTGGAACGTGTTTTTGATGGGTTGCATTAGTGATGTGACCCAATTGCCTTTAGTTAATAGTAAGAATCATCAGTCTCTTTATTTGAAGGGACCAAATTAATCTCATATTGATAGAACATGCTAGAACATAATTGTGTTTAAATGTTGCTGGATGTTTTATTTCTCAGATAAATGCATGCTATTTTTAATTGAAGAATTTAAAAAGGGAACTGAGTCAAGCTCAGAGAAATGTTTATGTTTGTAAAATCTAGAACGTTAAGTGGAATCGTTAGGTATATTTAGGCACCAGTTTACATTGCAAAATTAACTATTGTGGATTTAAACTAGAAATTGGATCTCTTAATTCTGAACACAAGCTGTATTTGTGCCTATTAAATAACACTTCTTCACATGTGTCTGATTCCAGAAGCATTTGCCTATTTTAGGAACACAATCGATAGAGTCCTTTTGAAGTTTTAAGAAAAAATTACTTTGGTACCTCTAAAATAAGAGTGCATTGTTCTTTTGGAGAGTTGACTGTGAACTTCAGAGGAAGACACTTGCATCATCAGGCCAGTGAGTGGTATTAAGTGAGGGCACAGTAAAACAGGCAAAACAGCTACAATGAAAGCAGAGAATGATCTAGTAGGGTAAATTTCTGCCACCCAAAACATCACCTTTCAGATACTTTTACAGATACTTCTACCTTTAGTGTTGCCAGGAAATTTTTTGTATTTGTTGTTAGTTTACACTTAGTTTTCATGTATATAAATAATAGATGTAAATAATTTTGTATGTATGTATATTATAATAGATGTATAATCTAGAATATTTATGTTATTATGAAATATCTATAAAATACTACAGAATTATTCCAGACTACAAACCACAATGTTAATACTTGATTGGTGCTCAAGAATTTCCTGAAGGAGGAAAGAGAATGAATCATAGAGTGGTTTGTGTTGGATGAAAGGATGTGCACATGACTAGAAGTCCAGTTTTCTCTAAAACATGAAATCTTGTGGAAGCATTTCCATCAAATTTATTTTTCTGTTTCTTTTTCAAACTTTCCTATTTGTTTTTAGTTACTAAATGTTTGAAGTGATACAGCATTGCATTCTTAACAAGTTTATTTTAAAGATGGAGTTACATAAGGAATTATCTTTCTCCTGCATAAATTTTCCTATGCCCATACAATGGGCAGGTTCAAATATGAAAAGTAAAGGACAGTTGTGCATATGGTAATGGGATACAAGAGGAAAATGCATAATACTTAAAATTATTAAATGAATGTATCATCTGTGATTTTTATTTCAGACTGTGAACAAGTACAGCCTCCACTGTGGCTACAGACTTTAATGAACGCTTGCAAGCAAGCGAGTGATTTCAGTGTTCAGGGTGTTACTATTTCCCTTGTGATGGACTTGGTTGGATTGACTCAATCTGTTGCTCTCGTCACTGGAGAAAATATGAACAGTGTGGAAACTGCTCAGCCTCTTAGCCCTAACCAGGGAAGAGTAGCTGTGGTCATCAGACCTCCTCTTACTCAAGGCAATCTGAGATACATGGCTGAAAAGACAGATTTCTTCAAGGTACAATGCAGTATCTCATTGCTGTTTTCTTTAGACTTGTTTTCCTGACTGGTGAAGACTAACAGTCTTGGCCACTTTACCATCCTTGGTATGCTAAACCAGTTTTTCACTGTGATTGTCTTACTGATGGCTTGGTTGAAAATCATTGTTTGAATAAGTATTTTTTAAATGTTAATAAACCCTGATTGAATAGCATCAATAGTTAGCAAAAGTATGAAACTCAGATATGCGTAACGTAGCATCACAATCTCTGCATTTGTGTAATTTATGGAAGAAATAATTTACGAAAGATAATAATCAGCAGATATTAGGTACTGAATTATATTTAATTGAAAATTTGTTTTTTCAGATACCTGTGAGTTCTGACTCCTAACAGGAATTATTTATGTTGTAGGTTATTGCAGTGTTTCAGACAGTTCCTTATGTTCAAATGAACAAAAAGAGCAGTTGTATAGATTGCCTGTTGGTCATATGGTGTCATCAGATACGATGTCTCCCAACATTGCATATTACTCAGAGCAAAACAAGGCCGTGATACTCATTCAGTTGTGTCTCTTGCAACTTTTATTTTCATGTACAAAGCATATAGCTTTAACTCTTTGGGACCAGTTGGGTGATGGAACTCCTCAGCATCATCAGAAGAGTGTGGAGCTCTTTTACCAGCTGCACAACCTTGTTCCGTCTTCTAGCATTTGTGAAGATGTTATTAGTCAGCAACTGACCCACAGAGACAAGGCAAGTTTTTAATATATTTACTAAAAGATGACAAGTATATAACTATAGAAATACATTTATGGAAAGGACTTATGTCTCAGAGGAGGGCATAAATAACTTCAATATTGAAGAAGTGTTGCCTTATGTTGGTCATTCCAAACATCAAAGATACTCTTTATCTTTTATTTGCATGCAGAACATCAGATTCGCCCACCCTGCCACCCTCTTTCCTATATTTCCACTCGTAAGAAACCTTCTCTGTAGTAGCTGAGCCTTGTTTTCATGATATTTTGTTGTTTCACAGACCTACGAAAAATGTCTAATAGGTAGTAATTGAATACAGATTTTTCTAGATTCTATTCCAGTTGTCCTAACCATTCTTCTTTCTCTGTACAAATCCATCAAATTTAAGCATGCTTTCTTTTGCTGTGTCTTAACCAACAGTAGTTCAGTCCTCTGGTGTGCTCCCTCCTATTTCATCTGATTATGGCATCTTGTCAAGTGATTTGTCCTGATACAGCATCTATACTTTCTGCTTCCTTTCCTCCACAGAACTTCGAGAAGGAGTGACAGGCAGGCTATCATTGCCAGCTCTCTGTTGCTTTTTTTGGCAGTGGGGTTGGATTGCTTCTTTCTTAAGACAGTCATGTATGCCCCCTTTATCTTTCTATCCTTTTGGATTCTCTTTTCTCGCTCCCTCTAAGCTGAGGTGTCCTTTACTACCTTTCTCTTTATGTTGCCACCTTCTTTTTATGGTTAGAGATCTGTTTCAATACTTTTCTGTGAGGCACAGAAATGCAGTCTGCTGCATTTGGTATTACAGATTTTCTCCTTCAGCTTTAATTCCCTTTCTCTTTAAGCAACAGTGAATTGGTTTGGTTTTTTGTCTTTCTGACCATTTTCAAATACTATCTGATTCTGGGTTGTTTTTTTTTGTTAAGAGTTAATGCAAGTAGAGCAGCTTGTAATTTATAAGGTTTTATTTTATTTGCAGGTCCCAAGAGCTGTGCTATATATTTCTGAATGTGAGCCAGTCTGTCAGTCACTGAAATTCACAGCTTGGCATGTTGATAAAACTGCCCATGATTTATATTTTCATTTACTAGGCTTTCTGTGAACTGCTGTGACTATGGATGTGGCATTCACTCGTCTCTGCCAACCTTACTGTGAAAACTAATTTCTTACATTTTCCCAGCATGGATTGCAGGGGTTTACATGAAGTAACCTTTATGTGCTTGTGAATTGGTATTTTTGCTCTTTATTCATCAAATGTTAGTGAGTTGTTTTGTGGAACTGTATATATTTTGCAGCAGTGTTGGGGGGGTTTTCAGATGAGAACTATATTTTTTCTAAACACCTTTGATGCTTGCTTTACTTTCCAGAATGTCGCTGTTTGTCTTGTTTGGTTTTTAATTAATTTTAAGTCTGATGTGATCTGCCTTGTGTCTTTTCTGCAATTTACTTAAATGTTCATGATTGTGGCAGATAGTGGTTGTATCAGCTTGTCCGTCTCTCACACAGCTGTTGCAAAGCTTCTGAAGCTGTGTGTTGTAAATTAAGCCTGGAAGTATGCCACAGTGGTATTAACAGGTTTTAGCTTGGTTGCATTTTTATTAGAGATAAATATTCCTGCTGTTCATTCCCTGTAAGCATATATTTTAGGAACAAACAAGTGAAAAATCTTCATCCTCTTGTCTCTTCTTATAATCTAGTAATTCAGGTAATTCAGTTTAAGCCCTGACTGTAGTTGAAAGTAATGTTGATGTTTTATTGACTATAACCTTCCTGCTCACTCTTCCTGGTCTCTTCAGTGCTTTGATACACACAGATAAACTCACTGCGAACAGAGCTGTGCAACTTGTGAGAGTAAAATAAGTATTATTCAAGCTATCTCATTAAGTATTTAAAAGTTTTTCAGACTAAACTTTGAAACTAGGGTATCAAAGATCAAGATGGGAGAGAATCCTTTTATGCTGCTCATTTGTTCGTAGACACCCGTTGTTGCCTACTACTGTTTTTAATGTTAGCAAATAGGATTTGAATGCACAGTCAAAAAAGGTAATTTAAATAATTACAGCTTTTAAGCTACTCTACACCACTTTTTTCCCCAGTTCTTATCAGAAGCTGTTGTGTTTTGATAGATCTAACTTACTATTTGGTCCACAGAAAGTAAGAATGGAAGCTCATGCAAAGTTTGCAGTGCTATGGCATCTCACCCGTGACCTTCATATTAACAAGTCTTCTTCCTTTGGCCGTACCTTTGACAGGTTGGTGGCTGCAAGCATGACTCAACTAAAATAATTTTACTTCAGAAAATTTAAATTGTATTATACTGGCAGCATAGAGTGTTTAGTGACTGAGGAATTACATTTGTAGTTGTGACAGCAAGGAAGGAGGACAAGAGTTAATTCATGTTAGACAAAATTGTTTTCTCAATGATGATTATGTAAGCTATACATTTTTCTGCTATCTGTAAAGAGTAGGACATGAGAGGTCACACAATTCACTGACTACCACTGTGGTTAAAATACTTGTCTATATTGGACATAGTATCTGAGTTCTTACTGTGATGTGGTAAAAACAGAAGTAGGAGAGAGAAGTCAACCCAGAACTGAATTATATGAAAATGGAAAGTAACAGCAAAGCTAAGAAAAACTAAAGACAAAATTGGAAGTAAGCACTAAGATATTAAAGTTCTTGTGTTTGATTTGTGTGTTTTGTGTAAGATGTCATTTATGGCAAGCAGCAGAGGATTTCTGTTTTGCATTCTGATATCAGATTACCTTCTTAGAAGAAACTGAATGATCCAGGCTCAGAAGTAGTCTTGTCTTCCTCAGCTAGTATGAATGTTGTGGGAAAGTGCTTATATCAATCTTCTAATGTATACTTAGCTGTAGGAAGTGGAATAAAAGGGTTCTTATTTCTGTTATTACTGACAATATCATGTACATTCTGTAGATACAGTTAAGAGCTTAAGAACATGTACTGCTGAAGGACCTAAAACAGTTGGTAAAATTCAGAGTCCAGCACCTATATTGTTTTTCACCAAGTCTGGAAAGGATTCTAAAGGCTAAAACTATTAAAAGAAGAAAATAATGACCATACGAAGTGCTGAATTGTCAAATATATTTCGCTTCTCACTTCTTGAAGAAAGGATCTTTTAATAAGTTATCTCCTTATGCATCTGTGGGAATTGACTTTAAAGTTTTATCTTTTTGTTCTGCAATAGCACTTGGTAGGCAACCAAAGCTTGTTATGCTAGTAGCTGTGCAAATAGTTGAACTGACTATACAACTGCTACTATTAGGTAAACTATTCTAACTGCCTTTATTACTAGCTCCTCCTGGCCATTTCTTCATTAGGCTAGACTAAAATATAAAACTTCAGGTTGTGAAGTTTGAACTCCAAGGAAAATCGTTTTATATGGAAAAGAGACAGAGAAGGCACTGACTTGTTGAAATTTGCCGTATATTAAAATGGGATTATTCTGCAAGTAGTGTAGAGTATGTGCTAGGTTAATCCTTCTTTCTATTCTAGATCTTTGTTTATTATGCTGGACAGTCTTAATAGCTTGGATGGTTCTACATGGTCGGTGGGACAGGCCTGGTTAAATCAAGTGCTGCAAAGACATGATATTGCACGGGTTCTTGAACCTTTGCTCCTACTGCTTCTCCATCCAAAAACTCAGCGAGTTTCTGTTCAGCGTGTACAGGCTGAATGTTACTGGACTAAGTCTCCCTATCAACCTGAAGAAGAAAATGAAAAGCACTTTATGCAGAAGTTTAGCTGTGCTGATGGTATGTACACAAGACGACTGTAGGAAGTTCCTTATTTGAGTTCTTTATTTGTTATTTGCATGCAAATAAGAAATGTGGTAGAAAGTTTTGAGGGTAACACACAAAACAGCATACTGGAATAGTGACTGCTTGTATGTGCATTTGTGCATGGTTTCTAATTCAAGTTTGGGTGTTCCAAGTATTGTTTAAGTTTTATTGTTCTAAAATTAAGATGATATGCAAGTATTTTAATACAGAGCACTTTCTTATGTCTTACTGAACTACACTAGAATGTAAGAATAAGCCTTGAAGCTTAACCAAGATATGAAATGCTTTCATAAATTAGGACCACTTATGTGGGGCTGGCTGAACATATACTGCTGAGGTTTGAAGGTGTTTGCATGTAATGTGTAATTTAGTAGCATACTAATCTTTTTTATGAAAACACAAGCAGATTGGACTGCATAAGGTTTCATGGGAGAATTACTTTGTTTTGCTAAGGTCTGCTGCTAAAGTAATCTTGCTTTGGTTATATGAATGTGTTGTTTGCATATTAACTTTTTTTTTCTGCTGTGAAGGTGGGAAGATACTATGTACCATGCCTTTATAATTTGAAGTCTCAATAATAGTTTAAATTCAAAATTTTAATTCTAAATTCTTATTCTGAAGAGCAAAATATCATGTGCATAATTTTTTTGTGTGTTTTTTTAAGCATTTTGCCATGTGCCAGTAAGCCAAGGACAGCTTATTATACCTAAAGAAGGCAATGAAAAACAACTGACTATGGATGAAATGGAGAACTTTAGCCTGACTGTCAACCCTCTGAGTGACAGGCTTTCCTTGTTAAGTACCAGCAGTGAGACAATACCAATGGTTGTGTCTGACTTTGACCTTCCTGACCATCAAGTTGAAATACTGCAGAGTTCTGACTCTGGCTGTTCTCAGTCATCTACTGGAGACAACATCAGTTATGAAGCGGAAACAGAAATCCTGAGTGCTCAAGATAGCTCTCAGACTCTAAGAGAAGACTCACCTGATGAAATTGTGCAACAAGTGGTTACAGATCTTATATGCAAAGTTGTAAGTGGCCTTGGAGAAGAGGCTGAACCAGTTAAACATAGTCTGCACTCTGAGGATACTTCATGTAAATTCAGTCCTTTGGATAACTCTGTAGAGGTGACAAAAATTGAAGATCAAAATATTCAGAGTAGCCGGAGTAGTTTGCTTAGTAATGACAGCTCTCAAGTCCAGCCTCAGTTGAGGCTGATAGCAATTGAGAGCTTAAGAGATGAAATTTCAAGAAATAACTCTTCACCCTGTATTGCAGAAAGCCAACAATCCCTCTCTGATCTCACTCTTGCCTCCACTGAATCAAAGTCCAGAAAGCGAAGCCACAGTAGTATTCAGTTCAGCTTTAAAGGAAAGCTACCAGAGAAAATGTCAGAAAAAGAAACAATTGTTAAAGAGGCTGGTAAGCAACCAGGTGCAAAACCCAAGGTGAAAATAGCCAAAAAGAAAGATGAAGACAAGAAGAAAGCACAAACAGAAAAGCTTAAACAAACAAACGTCTTCTTTAGTGATGGTCTTGATTTAGAAAACTGGTACAGTTGTGGAGAAGGAGAAATTTCAGAAATAGAAAGTGATGTGGGCTCCCCAGGAATGCGAAAATCTCCCAACTTTAATATCCATCCATTGTATCAGCATGTGCTGCTTTATCTCCAGCTGTATGACTCTTCAAGGACGTTGTATGCTTTTTCTGCAATTAAAGCCATTCTGAAAACAAATCCTTCAGCTTTCGTAAGTGCCATCTCCACCACCAGTGTCAACAATGCATACACTCCTCAGCTTTCCTTGCTCCAGAATCTTCTAGCCAGGCATCGAATATCTGTTATGGGCAAGGATTTCTACAGCCACATCCCAGTTGATTCTAACCATAACTTTCGGAGCTCTATGTACATAGAAATCCTCATCTCTTTGTGTTTATACTACATGCGGAGCCACTATCCAACTCACGTTAAAGTAACCTCACAAGACCTGATAGGAAACCGTAATATGCAAATGATGAGTATAGAAATTCTGACACTTCTCTTTGCTGAGTTGGCAAAGGTGATAGAAAGCTCTGCAAAGGGCTTTCCTAGTTTTATTTCGGACATGTTGTCCAAGTGCAAGGTTCAGAAAGTGATCCTGCACTGTCTGCTATCCTCTATCTTCAGTGCACAGAAATGGCACAGTGAGAAGATGGCTGGAAAGAACATAGTGGCTGTGGAAGAAGGTTTCTCTGAAGACAGCCTTATAAATTTTTCTGAAGATGAATTTGACAATGGTAGTACTCTGCAGTCACAGCTTTTGAAAGTACTTCAACAGCTGATTGTTCTGGAACACAAAGTAATGACTGTGCCTGAGGAAAATGAAACAGGCTTTGACTTTGTCGTAACAGACCTGGAGCACATTGGTCCCCAGCAGCCGATGACTTCTCTTCAGTACTTGCATTCCCAGCCAATAACCTGCCAAGGCATGTTTCTCTGCGCAGTGATACGAGCTTTACACCAGCACTGTGCCTGTAAAATGCATCCCCAGTGGATTGGCCTTATCACTTCTACGTTGCCTTACATGGGAAAAATTCTTCAAAGGGTGGTTGTTTCAGTGACTCTCCAGCTCTGCAGGAACTTGGATAATTTAATTCAGCAGTATAAATATGAAACAGGATTATCTGATAATAGGTAATGCACATAATCTTTTTAAGCAGATTTGATTGTGTTGAATAACTTTACAACCAGATTAACCCATTTTAAAAAACACAATCTCTTATTTTAGGCCTCTCTGGATGGCATCAGTCACTCCCCCTGATATGGTTCTTACTTTATTAGAAGGGATCACAACAATAATTCATTACTGCCTCCTGGATCCATCGACGCAATATCATCAGGTAAACTTACCTGAGTGTCCCAGAGGTTCCTATGCAGTACATACCAAATTAAGGACTCTCATTATATTAGCAGATATGAAGATCTGACTGGGAAAAATACCAAATATATTGTCTTAGCTATAAGTACGTTCTTTTATTGATAATATACAGATCTCAAACAGAAAAACAATTTTCTACTCAATATGCTTTTAAGGTATAAGAGTTTTGGTTTGGTTTTTGGGGTGTGTTTTTTGGTTTGATTTTTTTTGTTTTGTTTTGTTACCCTGAAATAACTAACTTAGGAATTCTTTGACTTCCAGACCTCTAAAATGTCACTTTTTATAGCTGGCTTTGTTTTGTGGAACTTTCCAGACTGATACTTATCCTATTACTTTCTGGCTGGACTGTGTTCATCTTGCAATATGTCAAACATTCTCTTTCTGCTCTGTCTGTATATTCACAATTTGCCTTATCAGTCAAGCAGTATTTTTAGATCTGATACTCTGAGCATAGTCTTTGTTAAGAATTTGGCCCAAATTCTGCAAGAATTTTTGTCCTGTTCTCCCTGCAATCTTGTTTTAGCTTTTTTTTTGATCTTACACTCCTTTGCCTTCCATTCATTGAAAAGTCACTGAAAAGTGTATTGTCTGTGCAAGCAAGTAGTTTTGCCTTGAGTATTAGTTACACTTAAAATTCTGAAATAATTGTTTTGCAAAGTTATAGGCAGATAATACAGAATTGCTACAGATCTGAGGCCTCACGTGCTCAGAATACATTTGGTATCGTACAATTGAGTCAAAAATTCTTTATTATATTTAATAGCCTCAAAACCTCTTCATATTACAAGAATTACTGAAAAACTATTTTGGAAAAAAAGTTAAGGTTGAAAGCTTCCGCATCCATTAAGTCTGAATTTACACTATTTTACTTATGCTGTTTATGTAGATTTTTATGCTCTTCCTCCTATCTCCCCTTCAAATCCACTAGCTTTTAGTTAATGTAGATCAGAAGCACTTGATTGAAGCACGCAATGGAATCCTGTCTATCTTGCATATGATCATGTCTTCTGTGACTTTGCTGTGGAGCATCCTTCACCTTGCAGATACTTCAGAGAAAACTACTGCTGCTGCTGCATCCATTACCACTATTAATCTTGGGTCAACAAAGGTCAGAATATCAGGGATAATGTCATTTAAGTTGTTCATTAATACCTTTGTCAAATTGTTTCCAATTACATTCCCTTAAATGTAAACTGAGTTTTAATGTTTGTCCTCATCTACTCATCCACCCCACAAATGAGGCTTTTATAAATGGGTATCAAATCTGCTTTGAAATTTGAGTGTATTGGTTCAAGATAAGTGTCTCACCTCTTTGCTTTCTATGAAGAAAATTAAGTGCATCCTGAAAAAAAATAAGCCGCCCTGTTCTGCCTCAAAAGATATAAAATATTAATCTTAACAAAGAAGAACTCTCCTCTTACATCATCGTGTACTCAGACACTTAAGAACTAGTCCCTTTATTCATTCAGTTGCCATAGAGTGATGTCACTCTGCACCAGGAAATGTCACAGCAGATAGTGAGCTAGTGATAGTAAAGAAGAGAACCTAAGAAGGGGTCAAGTACAACTATATTGAGAATGCTGCCTAGCCCTCTTTTTGGAAGCAGTTCAAACTTCTTATACTTCACATTATTAAATAGGAAACTGTAATTTGCATTTGAAATGTTTTAAAATAAGATTTTCTCAGATGATTTGAATACTGTCAGATGCTGTTCGTGATGATGCTGTGTTACATCCTTTCAGTCTTGTTACTCAGATTGAAGGAATAAAAAATGACTTATCTAAGACTTCATGTCTTTGCACAGACAGCATCCATGGTCATATTTGTGTTGCCCATAGGATTTCCTACTCACTGAAAGAAAGGGGGACTGTACTTGTTGGTGGCCTATAATACTATGTTGCTTCTGTGAAAAAACATAAGCTTTGTACTCTGGTTAAACATTAACTCTACTGTATATCCCAGCTTTATTTTTAATCTTCCCAAATCCATAGTATGCAAAAGAGCATTCAACATATCCTCTATGTGAAAAAGTCTGGTTTGAGTCCAACTTGCTCGATGTAGTATCAGGATATTTTAGTTTTTCAGTTCATTGCTTTAAGGAAATTATTTTGTAGCTTCCTTGGAGTTGGTGGATATGGATAAAGCACAAGGAACTGTGGGACTCTACACAAATGTGTGTCTAAAGTATAAACAAGCTTTTTAAGCTTTAGCGCAGCTATCTTGCTTTGGAAACCACACTCTATAATCCCAATACTTTTTTTCTGTTGCACCACTGTCTAGTTTCTCATCCTGAGTCACTGAAGTTGTTTATCCCTACCTTTGTATGCAAAGATCAGACCTTCATTGCAGCTCATCTATTTTCAGTATACTTTTTGATTTTGTCAGATAAGTTTTAGTTCTGTACCTTTCCATCAGCTGCTTCCCGCTTCCTTACTATTTGCAAATTTAACAACTGTATTTTATCTTTCCTTATCTTAGTCAAGAATCAAATTATTTAAGAGTACCAGATGTAGAATAGAGCTTTATGAACCCTCTGATTGCATCCGTCCATATTTTATAAAAGTTAGTGATAAGGTACCATCCAAGTATGGCTTTATAGCTAGCTGTTTTGAATATAACGCTGAGGTGCTTATCTAAAGGTGTATGTGTTGTTCTGCTTCCACATTTCAGAATTTGAGGCAGCAGATTCTCGAACTTTTGGGTCCCATTTCAATGAATCATGGCGTTCATTTCATGGCTGCAATTGCATTTGTATGGAATGAAAGGAGGCAAAATAAAAATACTTCCAGGACAAAGGTATGTTCATACTACAGTGGCCACTTCCAATAGTGGTAATAGCTTTAAGTGATTTAGAGGCAGTAAAGAGAAAACTCAGACGTTCCAGTGATAAAATACATAGTATTAAATATGGAGAATATTTGTTTCATATTTCTAATTGGCAACTGTACTGTCAGGGAGCTACTAATTTATTTTAGAATAGGATAGTCTTCCTGAATTCTTCAGGAAAATAATAAGTTACTTCAAGTCTCTAGTTACTAACATTTTTATCCTACGAGGCCAGCTGCCTTAATTTTGGCACAGGCATTGTTTGTGTTGATAATCTGTGATGTGGTTTTGATTCTTTTAGGTTATTCCTACAGCAGGTGAAGAACAACTTCTCCTGGTCGAGCTAGTTCGCTCTATCAGTGTTATGAGAACAGAGACTGTTATACAGACAGTGAAAGAAGTTTTGAAGCAGCCTCCAGCCATAGCAAAGGACAAGGTATGAAAGCTGTAGAGATGCTATTGATTTATTTAATGTCTTCTTACTGAAGCTTAGAACACTGATAGCATGGATACTTCAATCACAAACCTGAGCAGCACAGCATGAAAATTTTCACCATATCTAATAGGTGGTTGAACTTTGGGGAGGGAAGTTGGACCTCCTGAAGTCATCACCATGTACTGAACAACTGAATACTGTTTACTGCTTCTGTAGGATAGTGTTTTATGGGGGACAGGCAGCTTACATTAGGGACACAAGTGCATACCCTGGCATCGGGTTGATTTTTATTTGGTTTTTTTTAGGTGGGAAAAGAGGGAATTAAAAAAGAGAATAACAAATTTATAGAGATGCCTAAATGGCCATCTGTAATATCCTGTTAATGAATTAAGTTATATCTTTAGACACTGCAGTAATGTTATAGCATTGCCAGTTTTGCCCTGGTTAATTGAGGGGAAAAAAAAAAATCACTTTCTTCTTCCTGATGACACAGGTTTTGTATCTTTTTCTAGAAACATCTTTCACTGGAAGTCTGCATGTTGCAGTTTTTCTATGCTTATACTCAAAGGTAAGACAAGAAGTTAAAATTTATTTCTGTCATCAAGAAATAGATGAACAATTTGAGTATTTTACATCTTTTTATAATCCCTGTAATATAATCCCTGTGTAATATAAATTGTGAAGAGAGGATGGTTTTGAACTTTACGTGTCATAAAAAAGAAAGGGATATATTTTGCAAGTTCCCTAGTTCTGCATCACCTTTCCTCCCCCACCTAAAAATTCTGCAGGAAATCTGCCCCCTGCCTAAGGAAAGCTGATCTTAATTGTGCTGGTACAACACCAGCCTTGGACTGAAAGCATGTCTTTTGAGTACACTGTTTTTCAACCTTTCTTTTCTCAATGACTCAATGTAGCCACCCATTATTAAATTAAAATTCAAAAAATCTCTATAAATGTTGATTCACAATAACTGTCAGGAGAATTGTGAGGTAGAAAGAAAAAGAAGAGTATCGGAGGGAGATGATGGTGTTTTCATTGCCGTTGCTGCTCTCTGTCTTAGGATTCCAGTGACCAGCTTAGTAGATAGCTGGGCAGCACTGCTACTTCTGTTAAAAGATTCCATCCAGGTTGGTCTTCCAGCTCCAGGACAATTCCTTATTCTTGGGTAAGTGCTCTTGATATTTGCAACTTCCAAATAAACTAAAATGGAAGTGTGTGAAATCATACTGAAGTGTTTGTGTTTTCAAATCTCTATCAGTTATTTTTGAGTGGTAGAGCTGTTTCCTGAGTTCTGTGGGTTTTATCGATTTCTTCTCTGAGGAAAGGTTACATATATTAAATTTTATATTACAATATGACATAAGCCACGATCTTACTGATTATTTGGGCAATTCAGGCTCTCTGAACAATAGGTTTATGTTTCTGATTTTTCTTAGAAAATAACTACAATGGCTATTTCTTTGGTAAGTGTAGATTTGCGGCCCACTAGAAAAAAATCATTCCCAGCATGAAAGCTGTTTGTGGAGTGGTAGAAATAAAATGTTTAATGTGATTTTCTATACAAAGCTTCAAGGACCATTTTATTGAATTTCTGGAATTTATCTTCCTTAGTAAACTGTCTCTAAAGATACTTTTATGTATGGTTTAGTGAAACATGTTCTTGAGAAACTATTATGGTATGATCAAAATTAACTTAGAAACTTGAAAGCGTGTTAGCTGGAATATTGCTAAGTAGCAGTGGCTGCAGGTTTAGTAAATAAGTATTGTGCCTGTAAATTTCTTCAATTTGTCCTAGCTCTTAAAATTACTGAATAATGTATTGTGAGAAGAAAATCCGTATTTCCTTCTATATTTTTTCAGTGTTCTTAATGAGTTTATTATGAAAAACCCAAGCCTGGAGAATAAGAAAGATCAAAGAGATCTCCAGGTAAGGAATTTGTTATATTTACATCTCTTTTGAAAATACTGAATGATAAATATTGAATATTGAGTGATAAATGCTGGAATGTTCTAGTATTACCTGATATATCAGTTCTGTAGTGTGAAATGATGCTGAAGTGTCTTCTACTTAGTATTATTTATAATCTGTTGAAAAAGATCTCATTATCTGTGGAGTTATTATTCACTAATAATATCGAACGGAAGTGATTTGAAAGCAGTTCTGTACTGAATTAGTTACATAGATTTCCTACAAAAACACATCAGGACAGCAAATACAACCCTTCTGCACAGAGTTGTAAAAATGCCTGTTTGTTTTTTTTCTTCCAGGATGTAACACACAAGATAGTGGATGCTATTGGGGCTATTGCTGGTTCTTCCTTGGAGCAAACTACTTGGCTAAGACGAAACTTAGAGGTTAAGCCTTCTCCCAAGATTATGGTTGATGGAAACAACTTAGAATCAGATGTTGAAGGTAGTTTCATTTTCATTGTTATTTTAAACAAAACATTTAATTAACAGGCCAAAATGAGCAAAGAGGACAGCTCTACTGTATTTTAATACATTAAAAATACTGCAGTATTGTTCACACATTAGTATCTTTACCTGGTGTATTTGGCCAAGTCTGTACATCTTAAAAATACATGCTCTTAAAATATGTTTGTAAGGTAAATAATGACTGAAGAAAACTAACTTTGGACATTTTTTATTATCTTCATTTAGATATGTTGTCTCCAGCAATGGAAACTTCAAACATAACTCCATCTGTTTATAGTGTCCATGCATTGACCTTACTTTCTGAGGTAAATGTCTCCTCAGATACAATAAAAGTTCATTATCAGACAGTATTTATATTGTGAAAAGCTTTGGACCAGAAGCTTGGGGAAAGAGATTTGATGGGAAACACTGATGTGAAGGGATTCAGGGTCCTGTCATGTTACGATATATAACGCGCTGTTACTAACCCAGTCATAAAGATTCAGTGAGATGGATGAGGTGTAAAGTGTGGCCTTTCAGATGTGTAGAATAGGAAAAACTTTTATGGTGGCAGACTTCATGTGTTATTAGCACTAGGTGTTATTTACTGCTGATATTCACAGTCTTTGATTTTTTTATTTTTATTTTTTTAGCTGATTCTGTAGAATGCTTTGCCCAGGTGCTTATGCTTCTGTGTTTTTACCTTAGATTGTTTTAAAAATGATGGGATCTTTATGTATTTTGCATAGTACTTGAAATTTGATCACTTCTATCATAAACTTGAACATTTAGTAAAGGACATTACAAAAATGCGGAATAGTAGATAAAAAAAGCATATTTAGAGTATATGATAATATATCTTCCTCTCCCTTTATAGGTTTTGGCTCATCTCTTGGATATGGTTTTCTACAGTGATGAAAAAGAGAGGGTCATTCCTTTGCTTGTAAATATTATGCACTATGTTGTTCCCTACCTCCGTAATCACAGGTATCTTTACAATTTATTGAATTGATGTAGATCTCTACAGCCAGTTGAAATTTCGTGGATGACACTTAAGTTGAAACAGGCATGATAAGGATTAGATGCCTATTAAACTTTCTATAAAGTGAAAATTCAAAATTGTTTCATTGTTGACTTTTTTTGTTTAGTGCTCACAATGCATCCAGCTATCGAGCCTGTGTCCAGTTATTAAGCAGTCTTAGTGGGTATCAGTATACAAGGAGAGCATGGAAAAAGGAAGCATTTGACCTCTTTATGGATTCTAGTTTCTTCCAGATGGATGCTTCGTGTGTTAACCAGTAAGACTTCCTTTTTCCTGCTTATATCAATGGTTGTTAAAAATTTTATGTATACCATTACACAAGAGTATGTATAATGTGGACCAACGTTTCCCAACAGATGTCTGTTGAGAGAAATAAAGAGGGATGTTCTGTGTTTCAGATTACCATGTGATACTTGCTCACTTAAGGTATATTTCCATGCAAAAGTCTAATTTTTTTTTCAATTTCAAGATTTAACTTTATTTTTTCTCTGAGGAAAAAATGGTTAATGTTGTATAGAATCATAGAGTGTTTTGGTTTGGAAAGGCACCTTAAAGATCATTGAGTTCTAACCCCCCTGAATGGGCAGGGACACCTCCTACTAGATCAGGTTGCTCAAAGCCTCATCCAACCTGTCCTTGAACCTTCACTTGGCCCTGTTGAACATCATGAGGCTCTCCTGGTCCCACCTCTCTAGCTTGTCAAGATCCCTCTGGGTGGCATCCGTTATTTTCTTGAAGAGTGAAAACAGAAATATAGTTACAGTTTCAGATCAATCGCACCAAGGTAGCAGAGAACTTGAATTGGAAGCCTTAGCCTGAATTAAAAGAGCAGAAAAAGCTCTGTAAATATTCCTGTAAATTCCTGCTTTTTTCTTGTTTGTCTGATTTGTCTACAATCTTCATATTTTAGTTGGAGAGCTATTATGGATAATTTGATGACACATGACAAAACCACATTCAGAGACTTGATGAGTAAGTATTTATAGTAGTGACTTTCTCCAAGGGAAAACCATAAAAAAGGGAAGACAAATATCTTGAAGAAAACGGTTGTTCAACATTTATTCTATCTGATTTATTAAATGGTTTTCATGTTTTCTTCAACTACTTGTTTGTGAAGACCTATAAATAACTTGAGTTGAGAGAATTAGAGACAGTCTTCATAGACAGTGAATTTTGCCTGTATGGCAACATTGATTAAACAGAGTGAGTTTGAGTGGGTTTAGTTGTTTTTTTGTTTATTTGTTGTGGTGTTGTTTGGTTGGTTTCTTTTAAGACATTAACTCAAGAAAAACTGATTCCAAACTTCTGAGCATCTATACCTGCAAATTGTGTTTAAAAACAATGGCTAAACTCCCTCCCAAAAGCCCCCAAACCCAGGCACTATTGTGTGTTACGTACGAGTTTTCTTCCAAGATGTATTTTAAATCACTGTGGTTAAAAATACGAATTGCAGAATTTGCATCTTAACATCTGCTTTCAAACTGCATCAGTGCAATGGAAGGAAGTGTTATTTGTGCCTTAAACAGAAGGGAAATCCTGACGTTGTTCTCTGCACTCTGCATTTTCCCTTTCAGCACGAGTGGCTGTGGCTCAGAGCAGTTCACTCAACCTGTTTGCTAATCGAGACGCAGAGCTGGAACAGCGTGCTATGCTCCTGAAGAGACTGGCTTTTGCAATTTTTAGTAGTGAGACAGACCAATACCAGAAATACCTTCCAGACATACAAGGTCAGTAAAAATGTATCATTTAGTGGACTTCTGGACGCTGATGTAAACTGAGGAGTATTTGTATAATAGGGTAGCAACAGCAAAATTTATCCTTTGGAATATCAGTGTGCAGTACAATTTCCATCACTGGATGCAGTGTTTCCACAGGGGTAGAACATTTGGGTAGAACATTTTCAGTCTTAAATTATTACAGACTACACAGACTTTGCCAATTGACTTTTATCCAGATTATTTCACTGATCTGTCGTTTTATGCTTTGATCAGTGTCCTTGGGTACCTGCAATGTGCATTTTGACATGAACACCCAAGGTAGAAACGCCTGTTAACTAGGGATAAATGGAAAAGCTGACCTGGAAGTTTTAAATTCTTGACTTCTTTGGCTGTTACTTCTGCTGTTCTGTGTATCTGCCCTATTTATCTCTAAAGAATATATCTTCCAGTTACCTTTTACATTAAATGATTGGGAATGGGAGCTGCTTGCTTTTATTCTAAGATGATTAAAATAGTTACAGCAACAGCTTCTAGATGTATTTTCTTTTAGTGCTACCAAGGTGGACACTTCGGTCTCTTCCTTCATGTGAAAAGTTAACTGCACCAGGTTTCTTGTTTTATTTGTTCCAGGTTTAAGTCTTTGAAGTTCATTTTTTTTTTCCAAGTCAAATCAGTAGCTGGGTTTACTGTGTTCAAGATATTAGAAGGTTTTACTGGTGTGAACTGCAAAGTGCATGTATTGGTTTGACTGAAAAATTTCTTTGTGTGCTTCTGTGTATGCTGAATGCTTAGAGGTGATTATCATTAAATTAGAGCACGTGGTTCCTGTGTAGTAACCCATGTACTATGATGATGCAGCCTCTTCATGACAATAACATATCCCAGCTGTTCAGGATGTTGTTGTATTTTTTGGAATCTGTTAAATCCTCCTTTTGTAATGGGTGAAACTGCATGAGATGAGCAAAACTCCCAGATGCACTCTTGCATTTATGTTGAGAACTTTAAGCAAAATATGCAACTTCACTGTTTTGAGGTTTCTCTCTTTTCTTAGTTGCTTGGTGAAGGTGGTTATTTTTTATGTTAACAGAATAAAACTGTAGCAAAGTAGTGAAACAGTAACATGGCAGATGCTTGAAAAAAGTAAAAATTGAGAGTAAGTGAGGGACAGAGTAAACACTAGTTGGAATTATGCTGAACTTAGGATACTTTCTTGGCTTTTTGTTTCAGAAAGGCTGGTAGAAAGTCTCCGTTTGCCACAGGTGCCCACCCTTCATTCCCAAGTGTTCCTGTTTTTCAGAGTATTGCTTTTAAGAATGTCTCCGCAGCACCTTACCTCACTTTGGCCAACCATGATCACTGAACTGGTGAGTTGCAGATAGCATTCATGATTTGGACAACTGGTGCAAATTTGAGACACAACCTCATTCCCCCTCAACATCTTTAAGAAAATCTTTCAGATACTGTGCATGTAAATGTACAATACACACAAAATGAAAGGTGACTTACTGTCATAGTGCTGATGTCTGTTTTTTTGCAACCAAATATAATATCTGTTGGCTTATGCTATTTAAGCTGTTCAGATATCTCCTAAATTAAATTTGCATTTGCCCTTATTGTTCCTTACTAACTCCTGCTTCAGTTTCTGCCTTCATCTGTGTACCCTATCCACCATGCCCACTCATGGTTTGCTTAGTGTTTCCTGTTTCTTCTTTCCTGGTTATTCAGCCTTCTCCCTCCAGCAAAGAGGATGAGGAGTCACATAAGGCAGGAGTCAGCATCCATGTTGTATTGGCAGTTGATGATCATTCAGATCACATTGTGGCTGAAATTTTGTAACTAAATTTATACAAGGCTCAACTCAGCTTTCTTCTTTCTCTTGTTTTACTCTGCATATCATGTTTTCTGAGCTGCTGCCCATGGAGTCTCCAGTGTTGGCTGTTTGATGCACTCTTTTGGGTTTCAGCTTTGAGGAGAGTGGTTGATGCATCCTGTGGTCCATTTAGCCTGTTAGCCAAGGAGTTCCCAAGAGACTGGCTGACACAGATAGCAAATCCAAATCACTGCTGTGATGGATTTTTTTGTATCTGTAGGCACCTAACTTAGTGATTAGTTAGCCACAGATCTAAGCAACAGAAGGAGAAAAACTATATAAAGTATTTTAAAGATCAAGAGCATTGTTTTAGCAGTAGATGCATTTAATATGGTCCTGTCAATGGTATAAACCTTAGGAAACTCATTCTACTCAGTGTGGCCGCCTGATTCCTGGGCTGATTCTTCTGGCCTTTGCACCAGTTACCACAGTCCTGGAACTTCTTTCAGTGGATAGGATTGTGTTACTTCAGAGAATTCACACCTGAGCTTGACTGCTCTGTTGCATCATTTATTTTCTCATTTCCTTTTGGTCTTCCTCTCTAAGTAGTGGAGGGGATTAGTGTCTGAGAACTTTCCTGGCCATAAAAGAGCCAGTTTCTTATGGCCCATGTGCTACTCAGGCTACATATAAATGGATGAAAGAGCTTCAAGGTGCCAGTGCCCACTCATAGTTCAGGGGGTTATTTCATCATCCAGGAATGGAAATAAGGCTCTGAACAGTTCCTCTAAAGCTTATTACTCAGGCCCCCCTACAGCATTTCTCTGAGTCACAGTCCATAAAAAATGGTTTTAAAATATAGCATTTGATCTTCAGGTACAAGTGTTTTTACTGATGGAACAGGAACTCACTGCTGATGAAGACATTTCCAGGTAAACTTACGAAATTCCCACTTGTTTAACTTAATTAACAGTCTCCTGGCATGCTGATGGGCAATTGAGTCATTCTTTAGAATAATATGTCTTAGAAAGAATTGTCAAGCTGAAATGAGAAGGACAAGTGAAGTGTAGTTCTGTCTGACTTCAGTACCAGGGACATACTGTTCAGGACAAAATAAAACAAATTATTCCACTGTCAGATTGCTTATAAACCACTAAGGTAAATTATGCAATAGAAGTGTGTTAGTTCTTACAGTGTCTTCCTGATAATGCCACTGCTTCTGCAATTGAAATACAGCATGACTGTATAGTTTTTCTATATCATACACTTACTTAGAATGATGCACTTTTATTTTTGTCTACGTATAAATGTGGTTACTTTTAGTGTTAGAAAGACATAAAGATGAGGTGGGTAATTTTTCTGTCATTGTTCATTTCTATCCCATCTACCTTCTGCACAGTATGATCCAGTCTCAGTCAATGCTAGCAGTAGAGGCAGATTTCTTGAAAAATAAACAACAAACAAAACAACAGGAGCTATTTGACCAAGTCTTGTCCTTAATTTTTTTTCTAGATACTCTTTGTTCTTTTGAAGAATTTTCCTTTAAGTAAAGTAATATTGACATGCCTGGGAATTTCAAACTTGGTCATAATTTGGATGTCTGATGGGAATGAGACACAATGTCATATGTTTATTATATATTAACATTTTATCTTCTACATAAATATATATAAAAATATAAAAAAATGTACAAAACTCCACCCATAGCACAGACTCGCAATGTTCCGGTTTGCTTTATAGATTCAGGATTAAGTTGGTAAATAAAGAGTTGTGTGTTTGTAAAGGCAAGTAAGGAAGATTATGTTCCCATAGTGGCAGAAGGCCGTTATGACTCACCTGCCTGCTGTAACTTACTTTAGAACTTCTGGCCCATCTGTTGCTGGTCTGGAGACGACGTACACAGGTGGCAATGGTTTCTCCACATCCTACAACAGCCAGAGATGGTTGAACCTGTACCTGTCTGCTTGCAAATTTCTGGACTTGGCCCTAGCTTTACCATCTGAAAACCTGCCTCAGTTTCAGATGTGAGTAGAAGACACTGTCATTTAAGTTTCTGGATGTTTGTCCATGCCTGTTGGTAAAATCCTAGTGTATAAAAATCCCTGTTTTCCTATTTCCTTTCCTTTTCTGGCCTTCACCCAGGGCGGCTCACAGTTCATTCTCTCCATGTCAGAATGGCCCCTAGAGCAAATGATGCTATACTCCAAATGAGTTCAAACTAGTTTGATTTAGCCTGTGGCAAGAGATTCTCCATGCTTGTGAGCTAATCAGGAATACTGATTTATTCAAGTATTTTATTTTTAAAGCTTTTACTTGCAGTGATGTCTAAGAACTCAAAATACACCCACGCATCTCAGTGACTAATGCATAAGATTGGATGATTGTATGTTGTCTCAGCATGACTCACTTAAATTACTCCTGCGTGATCTGTCTGTCTGATGTTGCAGCAAAGCTGCTTATGAAAGGGACCCCATAGGTTTTTCTTGTTCATGTGTGCAAACCTCACTGCCTCTGCTGTCTTCTTCTGTTGGAAAAAAAAAAAAAAAAGCCAAACAACTGGCACTTGCTGAAGACCCTAGAAATGAGAGGCCATCAAGGACAAAAAGCGTCTTGTCTCTTTCTTTACACTGCACAATGGTGACTATGTGAGAGCGGCCATCTTGGCATGGCTCTACAGACATTTAGTCACCTCTGAGTCTCCTGTTATTAAAAAGATGTTCACATGGGCTAGAGGGTGGAAGGGTTTGCACACACTGTAGTACACTGCCCTGTAATGTTGCTAAATCTAAAGCTAATCTTGAAGATTCCTTAATTTATTTTATTTCCTGGGAATTTGGTTCATAATTCTTGCTCAGTTCTCCAAGGTGTCTTAATCCCTATTGTAAGCCAACCTGGGTTTTATTTAGGTCATTACTGTGCATTTCTGGAAAGACAGTAGTCATGCTGAATCACACTGTCTTTTATGACAGTCTCATCGAGGCCTGGATTGAGGTTTTAAGGACAAAAACTTTTTTTTACTTTATAGTTTATAAAGCAAATAGCCAGTCCTTGCAGTGCAGCAAGGGGGGGCGGGGTGTGAATGGTCCACTTGGTCTCATTGGCCTACGAATAGGTAAAATAAATTAGTTTCTTATCTGTGTGGTATATTGAGTACATTTTGTGTGTTATAGTAAGCATTGCAAATGTGCAACAAAATGTTTTAAGTAACTTACCTGTTTCATAATTCAGAATTGCTTTCAGTTCTCTTGTACACAATGAAGATGTGAATACCACTGTTTTTAGCTTCCCTGCCTTATTTTACTCTTGGCGTCCTTGAATACTTTAAGAAACTCCAAAGGAAAAAGACAATGCTACATTCTCAGCCATGTTACTGCCTGCTTTGCAGAATATGCCTTTCTTACTATTTCTTGTCAAAGACTGTTTTTTTGTGGGGGTTGGTTTTGGGTTTTTTTTTTCCTCCCCTCTTTCTTTGATGCTTAACTAGATCTCATCATCTGCTCATATTTTGAGATCTAGCAGGAAAGCCTGCATGTTCAGTAAGGTAATGTCTGCTTGTGTTACCTCATGACAGGTATCGCTGGGCTTTTATTCCAGAAGCATCAGATGATTCAGGCTTGGAAGTGCGAAGGCAGGGAACACATCAGAGGGAATTCAAACCGTATGTGGTGCGTCTGGCAAAGCTGCTGCGAAAAAAAGCAAAGGTGTGTCACTTCCTTCCAGTTCTGCTTTGCATTGAAAACTTTCATATACAGTAACTTACAGCACTGTTTCATTTTGAAGATTTTTTTTTATTATTATTTTTTTTAAGCAATGAAGAATGGAAAGGAGTTTATCTGGTGTGGGAGACTCCCACTGGAGTAATCTCAAGTCAATGTCAGGCAAAATCCACATGTAGGTATATTTAAAAAAAACAGCCCACCAACCAAAAACAACAACAAAAAAACCTCAAACAAACAAAAAAACCCCCAACTTCAAACCTGCTATGGTAAAAAAAAAAAAAGACTGTGGTTAGTTTAAGTTTTGAAGTTTGCACTTACAAGTATTATTTGTATTATTTGAGTGAAAAGTACAATGTGCTTCAATGTCTATTATATTTTAACACAACATCACTTACAGATAGCCAGTCAGATGTGTCGATACTAGTATAACTAACCACCTTGTGAAGCAGAAAAGCATTTTTGTTAATAATCGTCACATTTAAATATTTAGAAATCTGTTACATTCCTAAAAATGACAGAACCAAGAGTTCTGAGACTGTGTGGAGCCAGGGAGGGCTGGGTTTCTTCCCTGAAGCAGTTAGGATTAATGGAAGAAGGCAGAGAACAGTAGAAACAGTTCTGGGGAAATCGGGGCTGCACAGTTTGTAGAGTGGGAGCAGAATTAAGGTTGTCACTATGTTGGTGCATGAGGTATATTAAAACAGTACTTTGGCTGGGGTGGAGGCTTGATCAGCTAACAAAGCTGATGGAAGCTACCCAAGCTCTGTTGCAGGGAGTTCACTTCTACCCACAGGGAAGAAAATTGCTGTCAGATTCTTTGCTGCTCCAGCTGTGAGGACAGAGCCCCCCTGGGCATGCACTGCATTGGGAAATGTTGCTGGGTGGGCTATGGAAACAGAGAGGAAGCTCAGAGCCATATGGAACAAAGCTTTGAAGTTTCATTCGTGGGTTTCCCTCCAGATAGGTGACATTGTCAGGGCTGTAACACTGGCAGTTTGCTGTAGCTACTGCATTTACAATCTCTAATTAATGTTTTCACTGTGTAAAGAAACTAGTGGCTGCATAAAATTTAGGGATAACTTAGTTTCAGGCAGATATGAACTATTCAAGCGTAGTGGTTAAAACAAGTATCTGAAGTATATCTGCATTCTTCATTTTGTTGTTTTTGACCCTTGAAGATGAGACTAAATTTCTCTTCTTACATGTATAAAGGAATAATCAGGCATAGCCTCTCACCCTGATGGTGTGCTATACCTCTTAGAAAGTTGTCACACTCCAAATAATCTCTCTGCATGAATTATAAATTACAGATGATGTATAAAATATACATGCTGGTAAGTACTGTATGTTGAGATAGATGCCTGAAGTCAGGACTTCCACAGTATGCTTCAAGCACCTAGAAATCTTCCTGGAATTTCTGGAACACCCTAGTCATGGCAGTAATTGCACATTGAACCATAGCTGGGGTATGATGATGAGATAAAGGTGAGGTTATGAATACTAACTTCCAGGCCATTTCTTCTTTATGCGGAGAATAATGTTGCATGTAGCTGCAAGTTTTTCTTAGAAAATTACTGTTTCTGAGCTGAAGATTCCAGTGGATCTTAATTTCCTTCAGAGCAGTCTGACTAATGCTCAGATTCCTACAGTATGGTGTTGCTCAGGGTCTGTTGTCTGAAGGAAATGTGCTTTAAAACCTCCTTCGGCACTGCTGGCAATAAACAGAAGAACAAGCTGGCAGTGCTGTTATTGTCTAATAGTGTCTTGGCCTCACTAGCTCCAGAGTCTACCATTTCTGGACCATGGACTCATTGGGATGGGTGATTTTTCCAGCTGAAGCACAGCACCCAACCAAGCAACTGCACGGCCTTCATGGCAAAGTATTATTTTGATCTATGAAATCCAGTCTGAAAGTTCTCCTCTTTCCTTCCACAGGACAAACAGGAGGACTTTAAGACGGTGGTTTTGGAGGGAATGGAGATGGCCAAGCATCAGGTGAGGGTGGCCTTTGATGCTTGACTTATGAACCAAGCTTGCCATAATAATACCATCACCTCAAGGCCCTGGGCAATATTTAGCTTTCACTAACAACTGAAAGAGATCAGTCTTGTTAGAGGACAAAGTGGAGAGATTTTTTTATGTGAAAGAATCATGAGGGCCCTTGTTTTTATAGATAACTTAAAAATTTATTTTTAGGCTGGTTTCCTGTATGAAATAGATTATTAAAAGTTAATGATAGTTCTAAGAAGACTTACGATCACAAATCATTATAAAATTAAATAATAACTTTGGCCAATTGACAGGTGTGAAACACAAGTATCTGAGGAATTAGTGTTTGCTTAGCAGATACTGCCATGAGGAAGTGGCTTGGATGGATTGTATTCCATTGCTCAGAGAGAATTAGCATTTGCATGTGCACCCTGTTTGGTTGGCTGCTGTGTAACACTGGCGCTGCATGCTAGAGGTAGTCTGTGCTCACCCCTGGGTAATGCTGAGCATGGTAGGGAACCAGGACTGAAAAGCCTCTCTTCTCTGAAACCAATGTGATGTTTTTAAAGGAGAAACTTTAAAAACTAGTAGTTTAATTACAAGTAGGAGGAATCAACAACACCATCTGTTGTGGAATGCAGTCTTACCTTTGTTCTCCTTCATGATGAGCCTTTCTTAAGACTTGTAGAGCTAGAATAGTAAACTCCTGTGATAGTGAGCCAAACACCAGATTAAAATTCTAAATATGTTCCTATTTAACTTGAACCTAATTGTTTTTTGTGAAGCGAATGTCACGTAGGGTTCTGAATTGCAAGGCAGTTGCTTCTTTGAAGGGACAAAAACTGTATTCGCTGAAGTATCATCCCTTGAAGAAAATGTTTGCTCCGAGACTGTGCAGTCAGTCTTACCTTACGCTCTGCTCCCCCTGCTGTTCATTCCCCCTCACTCTCCTTTCGTTACAAAGCCTGCTCCTTGGGAGCTGTGCAGCCTGCAGAGGTCTCGGACACCTCCCCCCGGCCTGAGCAGAGGCAGTGCCAGGGCAGCGGGAGGGAGGTGCTGGTCAGAGGCTGATCAGAAAGTGGCTCTCCTTGATGTGGCCTTTGTGCTTCTTTTCTTCTTCCTCACAGGATAAAAACTAGTGTTGCTCGTACTCTGCCCATAGTGGTTTGTCAGTCCAAACAAGGTGTTTCTAGTTGTTATTATAGTGACTTGCTTGTCTACATTTGAGTATCTTTTTTTGACTCAAAGGAAAAAAGTGATAAGTACCATAAAAGCTGCTGTATTCTGGTACTCAGGTATTTTAGTGTGCAGGTAGTTAATGACAACCCTAAGCAGGGTTACAGCAGTGTACTGGTACTGCCTCTGAGCATCTGTGACTGCTGCCTTAGCTGGTGGGGGTTCCTGAAATTCTCTCCTTTGAAAGCCAACCCCATGAAATGGAAGGTGTGTAACCAAGGTCTTCTGAGAACATGCAATGAGGAACTTAACTGTTTGCCTTTGAAGACAACTTCAAGTGTTTGCTCAGAGCCTCCATGTGTATTTCTGATACTAAAAACAGCACTGCTTTTGCTGTTTCCCTGAAAACTCTGAGCACAAGCTTCAAAGCAAAATTGCTTTGTGACTATTCTAACTGCCTCCGGGGTTTACTGTCACTAATGCTGGCAGCAGGGTGAAGTGCAAGTGTTATCAGAGACCAGCCTGCTTTGGAAAGCAGCTGAAGTAGCACACGACTTGCTCAAGCAGCTGTGGGATGGGCTATGGCCAGCTTGGGCTGCTGATGTGAGTGAGCCAGCAGGATGCTGCACCAGGAGCAGCTCTGCAGGGCAGCATGGCAGGTGCTGGCAGAGGGGCTGCCTTGCTTTGGGGCAGCCCTGGGCTGAGGCAGGGGACCTGAATGCCCACCACAGCTTTCCTGTTAGTGTGAGTGACCTGCTACCAGCCTGGATGCTCCCTGCCACTGCTGCTGCAAAGTGTGGTGAGGAGAGAAGCAGGAGATCTGCTTCAAAAGCTACACCTCCAGCACGTGTATTGGGTTGATAGGACAAGTATTTTTGGAATATAGAAAAGTACTTCATTGGGCATCAGTCTTTTATTTTTACCTGAGCCTTTTGTCCTTTGTCCTGTATGTATTTCCCATTTCTCTGTATTTACAGAAAAACCCAGAGGAGGACAGCTCAGGGAAAACACTAAGTTGGGAACCAGGTCACTTGCTTTTAACTATCTACACTGTTCGCAGCATTGAGCAGCTATTGCCTTTCTTCAATGTACTCAGCCAAGTTTTTAACAGCAAAGTCACAAGCAGATGTGTTGGACACTCAGGGAGCCCTGTCCTTTACCCCAACTGTTTTCCAAGTAAAGACATTAAAATGGAGGACCTGAAGACTTTTTCCAGCAAAGCAAGGCAAAAGATAGAAGAAATGGTTGAGAAGGATTTTCTTGAAGGCGTCATAAAAACATGAACCAAACTGGTACTACTTGGCTTAGATGTAGTGTAACTATTTAAACGAAATACTGTATCTTTCCCAGTTGTATAGTATTCTTTTCTTACTTTGTATGTAATGAAATACTTAATGTTGTATTTAAGTTAAATATTTGTAAATAAGAGAAGTTCTGGATGTGACCTGAATCAAGTTTAAATATTGGTGGCTCATATTGATTATGGTGCCTACTATTTACAGTACATGTTTTGTTGTCTTAAGTTCTGTCTTTAAAAAAAAAAAATCCTAAAAAAAAAAATACAAGATGCACATTTTTTTCAATTTGTTTCTGGTTTATTTTTGTCCTTGTTTAATTTTTGATCATTGGAACTTGTGGTTATTTAGCAATCTGGAAAAATGCCATCAGACCAGGAGTTAATACAGAACTACAATGAAAAAATATGTTTGTCAGAGGTAGATACCCTGAACTAAAATATGCAGAGGAGGCTTGTGTCTTTAAAACATTACAGGCTGTTGGCCCTGCCCCTTCACACTGCTGGGCAGTTGTAAGGGCCCTGGAAGACAAATGTCTCTGTCCCTTCTCTCTTAAAAGTGATTATAAACAGTATTACTGGACATAGCTTTCTAAGCAATACTTTAATTTTGTAGCAGTATCTGGTGAAGATATTATTGCAATAACATGTCATTATTTGCAAATGCTCTTTGATTATATTGTTTCCCCCTTAATTGAGGTGAATTGAATCTTAAGGCCTGTGACAGCCTCTGCTTTATACTGTTTGCCCACAGATGTTGAGTTGATGTGGGAAGGCAGGGAATGATGTGTCCACAACAGAGTGCTGTGCTGCAGCTCCTGCAAGCGCAGTCACAGCAGAACTCAAGGCAAATGCTGCAACTGCAGGTGTGCTGAGCATGTGGGACTTTTACTTCAGGAACAATGTGAAAATAACTGATGAAATAAGCTGAGTGGGAGAGCAAAATTCCTTCTGGGCATGACCAGGCCTCTGACTGTCAAGAACTGAATCACCTTTAAGTTGCTTCATCTTCAGAAGTTAGAACTCAGAGGCGGGAAAACATTGAGCAGCAAGAACATCTCATTAAGAGGTAAGTTGCTAATATAGAGGTAAAGAATGAGCAGAAGAATATTCTGCTCAGTTCTGCTTAATCCTGGCTACTCACAGGAAGGGTTGTGTATGTCCACACTAACAGAAGGCAAAGAAAGGAATATAAAAAAAGTAAGTCAAGTTATGAACTTTAACTACAGTTATATAGGCTGGGGTGGTGCTCCTCTTCCACCAGCCAGGTGGTAAGCAGCCAGGCTCACTTCGTGGGCGAGGGCATCTGCGTTCTCCTGTGGAATGTTTTAGAAGTTAGTCACATTGGTGTCAGCAAGAGAAGGTTAGAGTAAATGTGCAATATTAAAGAAAGCATTTTCTTGTAAATGCTGCATTCCCCATATTGCTGAGGTACCTTCTGCCACTGTGGTCATCCTGGCAGGAAGAAGCAGGCAGGAGCATGTGAAGTGGGGGGAAGAGCAGGATCACTGTCTTTTCTGTCAATGTTAAGGTCACATATGGACAAACTCTTAACAGAAGCCTAAGGTTATTTTTTATTTATTTTGCCTCTTAGGAAATTATGCAATTATGGGCTGCTTTGGTAATTTCCTTCTTAACCTTAAGTTCTCCGAAGGCTGATTTTCTTTTCAAAATCAGCTACTGTCAAATCTGCCTTTATAACATTTATCTTCTACTTTTAAAGATAAACATTCAGAACATGAAACATCACTTTTACAAATAAAATGCAGATAGTCTTTTTGTGATCACTTAAGGGTTTTTTTCCAAATTTAGCACCTGTTAAGTGTGATTAAATGACGAGTATGTAAACGTACTTCATTTTCTAATGCTAAGATTGTTTAATATAAACAAATCCACTTCATATACAAGTTGTTTAAGCTCTGACCTGTGTGTCTGCTTCAGCATATATTCTCACTACATCTTCTGTCCCCGATGGGCGGACAAACGCTCGTGACAATTTGTACTTCTTTACAAGCACATCAATTTTCTCCTGCAGCCCTGGAGGTGTAACCGCACGCCTTTCTGCATCCGTTGTGTCAATAACTTGCCTGTCTGCAACCTGTGGCATCAGAAGCAGCCAATTTATTTGTTTGCTGGAGCTGTATGAATGAAAAGTCATGAGTAAGACAGCATTTCAGGTTTTGGCATGTTGCACTGAATGTAGAAGAGCTCCATTTGGGAGTTCCCTGCTTCACTACAACACTTGAGGATCCCTGCTTAGCTACTCCCCAGTATGTATTAACCACACATCCTGATGCTTGGTTTGGAAAAAGGGTCAGTTTCAGCTTTAAAATAAAGCTTATTTAAATAAATGTAGACAATAGCTGCTCACAGCAGGGGACCAAGAGACTATTGTGAAAAGTCAGCATGGTGTGTAGCTCACCTGAACTTTGAGCAGCCTATTTGGAAGGTCAGTGTAGAGGGCATCCCACTGTTGCACAGTCAGACCTTTCAAAGCCAGGATTGCTTCAATAACCAACATGTCTGAGACAGCATCACCAACTGTCTGTTAACAGGAAGGGAAATAACACCAGAGCAGTCACCAGTGAAGAAGCAAAGGCATGATTTGATCAGCAAACTTCCAGCTGAGGAGAGTGAAAACTATAGCCAGGCTGACTTGTTTTGGGGGAGGAATGCTGCTGTTCTGGGTTTATTCCTCCTTAAAATGCTGACCCTGTGGCAAGGAGAACAGCAGCATACTTGTACAGCAGTTGCCAGTCCTCAGCTCCCCTAAGGAGGACTGGCATCTCACCTTTGCTACAGGGTCAGGATTCCTAAAGCTGGCCTATGAATTATGAAGAACATATGTCCTAAGAGAGGGAGTCCCGGGGCTGTGTGGACATGGACACCAGAAAACCCCCATCCTCCCACACCACATAGATGAGCGAAAAACATCAGATGGAAGATGACTTGCTGTTGAATCCTAAACAAGTCACATCCTATTGATCACTAGGTTTCCATGCTATCCCACTCCCTCTTTGGGTCCTGAAGCCAAAGACTGCACCAGATAAAAGCATGCTGCCCTCTTCTTCTTGGCCCCTTCTATCATGGCACCCCAGCAGTCCCAGGCACTCATGAACATAACTGTCAATATAGTGATTTGTTTCTGGTTTTACCTGATTGATGAGGTCAATCATGTTTTCAAGCACCTTCGCTGCTTTTCTTTTTTCACCATCTTTCTCCTCTTTTGCCAGTTGCCTTATTTTAGTTTCAGCAGCTTTACTAAACAATACCTAGAATAACAAGATGAGAGCTTGTCAAGATCAGCCCTAGGATATGCAAGGCAATGAGGCAAAAAACTTTTTTAAGCCCAAATAACCATCAAATGTTTCCTGCCATGAATTCCCATACCCACATGAAACAGTGGAGTTGGTGTCAATGGTAAGATAAAGACAGAAGGGGAAGTAAGTCTGCTCTCAAACAAGGTGAGAAAAGTCCTGTTTATAAATGTAAGCAGAGAGTGAAACAACCTCCAGCTAATCCAACCAAAATTTTGTACTTACTGGCTGATCTTATGCATTACTTGCTCATACTTACTGTACCATGGCCGTTTGCCTCAAAATATACACCAACATCAAACTCCTGGGCCTTGTGATGCAAGTGTTTCACTCCAGTTTTGACACAATGCACAGGTACCTGCAGCCCGAGGATATGCAGAGAGTGTAAACAGTCACAGCCTTTTCCCAGTAGAGGGGAACTGCAGGTGAAGTGCCAGGAACCCAGCACCAACTCAGGCAGACTGTTACAAGCTAACTTGTGTTTCACAGCTACTGACTCCCCAGAGCTAAGATTATCCACCATTTCTGCAAACCCAATTAAAGAAAGATTTCATTTATTTAAGTGGAAATAAGGCTGATTTAAAAATAAATACAAGTAACTCCCAACCAAGAAAAACTCAATTTATTTTATGGTTTTGGGGAACATACCAGCTTTTTATCCAAACTGAAATAATAATGTAGCTCAGTTTCCATGGTGAACAACATTTAGCCTGCTCCAGAACATGAAACAACCAGTGTCACAGGATCAAGGAGCCTTTACTGACCCACTGTGTGGCCAAGCCATACAACTTGTTCCAGAAGAAACAAGGGAATTCATTTAGCTTTTGCCAAATTTTTTTTAAACTAGTAAAAGCTGACTGAAACCTTTTCAGCTTTGCTCTCTTGCACCTCCTTTACTAAGAAGAATTTAATTATTACTGCAGGTTTTAAATTTTATTTAAAATTTCATTTATTTTAGCCTAGTTCAAGTTTTCCTAGCTATTATATTACAGTAGCATTTATTTTAAAAGTAAACAAATTTGCAGTAAACAACATTTGCAGAAAACTACCAGGAAAAAAAAAAAGAATACCTTCAGTGTTTCCTGAAGGTAGCGTGTTGAACTGCCATTGGCATATGCTGTTTGTACCACTGCCATCTTAAAGGTCTGTCCCACCTGAGCAAACCAAGAAGCAAAGTGCTTTACTGTCCCAACAGACATGTAGTCAGACAAGTAGGATAAATGGAAGGATGAAAACAATTATTAGAAATACATTCTCCTACAAACACTTAAAAGTCCTGGGCATCAGAGGAAGGCACCAGCTCACAGAGAACTTCTATATGTTTAGGACAACATGAATTCTATTCAGGTCTTTGAATATTGTGTTTTCTGTGGAAGGCTTGAAGCAGCTCTCCAAGCTTAGGCTTTCCAAACCCCTTTCTCAGATTCAGCAAGCTCAGTGCACTGGCCAGACACATGGTGTTACATGAGGCCACATACACAAGCAGTAAAGTCAAAGCTCCCAGTGGAAAGCAAGCAAAGGGTGGTGGCAAGCACAAGTTCTCACTGACCAGCTTCTCTGCCACACTAAGAAATAAGTTGGTCTCTAAGAAAAAAACCAACAGGATACCTTGTCTAGGTTTACTATCATAGACACCAAGTCTAAGAGAACTTCTGAAAAAGAGAAACTTTTTCTCACTATCCCCTGGGGGCAGAGGATGCTATGCAGCAGATACAGCGGTTGTGGAACAATGACATACAAATCCCTTGATTGCCACAATCAAGTTCTCATGCAAATGGAATGCCTGAACTTCACAAAGCTTCACAGAAACGCTGAGGGAAGGGCTGAACCCAAGATGAATGAAAAATTGATGGAAGATACCAAAACGAAGAGAATTTAATATCAATACTATGTACACTGAAACTGGAAAAATTCTCCCAATAAGAAAACATTCCAGGTTAACACAACAGCGCTCAGATTTTTATTTGGAGTGTGGAAGTAAGTCACCCCCTTGTAAAAAAAACATTTTGGCCATACCAATGAGGTAGAGGACTGATCTCTTTTTTGAACTGGGTTCACTTTAGGAAGATGTAGAGAGACTTGCTACCTACAAACTAACACAGCTTCCTTAGACTATTTTACACTTTACAAAGTGAAGTGTCAGCATTCATTTCATACATTAGAGTTACCTTGGCAAGAAGTTCTTTAAGGAAGATACTAATTAAAGTTGCAATTTTATCTCCATCGATTAGGTGAAATTGGCCAGTTGCATCCTTATAGTAATAAACAATTCTATCTGCATCGCCATCAAATGAGCAGCATCTCTCATTGGGCTCCATGTCTAGCCCTAGTGCACACAGAGTTACAAATTCAAGTTAGACAGAAGAAGATACAAAATGTTTCAACTAGCCCTAGATTTCATGCGGAAATTGGCTCTGCTGACACACACACACACACAAAACTAATGATCTGCAACAGACATGGCTTTTACTATGAGACTTGCAACAGGGAAGCTATATCGAATGGCAACTGAAAAGTGCATATTCAACTCAATATAAATACTAATATTGAAAATTCAGGCTCTCAAAACGTTTACTATGCTACAACTTCTACCCAGATGTGTATGAAAATCAGTCCCAGAACTACTGTGCGTAGTCACACCTCTCACTTTCAGAAATAAGTGCTGAATGTCAGTTATGGTGCAAGGTTAAAATCTGCCAGCCAGTGACCACCAAAGAACACTTTTCTCATGCACTGAGTCACCACCACGGGGCATCCCGAGTTGCACACACCACCTGTGGTCTGAGGCCAATAGCAGTGAGGCAGCTTGTGGAGTGACACCCTGGGAGGGTCCTGCCTGACACCCGGGCAGGAGCCTGAGGCAGCAAAGGGAAGCTGGCTGACCTCGGTTGGACACAGAGCATGCCTCCAGCTCTCCCTTACCACTGCTCTGAGTGAGGCCACAGCACACTGCACACCCCTGGACTCCAGAGACAGGTCACCTGCATTTCCTGGCACACAGCAGGTCCACTGCACACTCTTGGTATAACACTACTACATACTTCACCCTCCAAGATACGTGGGAATTCACTATTTTTTCCCTCGCATCAAAAACGCTGTTCTTCAGGAAATATTTCAGGCTTGTTTAATTTTATTCCATTCTCACTTGACAGACCTGCACCTCCCTTTTGCTTCCTCTCATACAGGAGATGATACACTTCTCTAATGCAAAACAAGTGTGCACCCCCATGGCGGCAAAGCCATCACTGAAGTGCAATTACAACAGGAGGTGGCACATAAATCCCACCAGTGAAAAAACAGCCTCACTCCAAAATAATCATCACCAAGAGTTCCAAGAGCTGTACAAGAACCACAGAAGTGGATCTGCTGGCTATAAAATACCCCACATCTGATTTGCTTGATACTCAATTTATCCAGTAATGTATACAATGCATAAGCAGTACCTGCCTCAAGAACCTTCCAGGCTTAATGCCAATAGAGAAACAGTTAGAAAGCAGTCACTGCTTGACACAGCAAAGCCACACAGATATGAACTGCTCTTTTATTATGGTACACCTTGCCTATCTTTAAGATGCTGGTCACATTAACTTCAAAGTCCATTTCTCAGAAACTGCAGCTGGCCATTCCCTAGGCTGCTTTCAGAGTCCATCGGGAACTCAGCAGGGAGCTCCAAAGCACATGCTGCATCCTGTAACCTTTTCTTGTAAAAAAAAAAAAATTTAGTACACAAGCAGACAGGAAAACTGCCCCACGTTGCTGACACCTCATCCTTCAGAGCACAGGAAACTATACCCTGAAAACCTGCCTGTTTCCTCTCCTGCAGGCCTACAGTGATGCAGGATGATACACCACTAAGGTCCTCAAGCTAGACCCTGAGGTAATGGCAACTACAACATCCAACAGGGGGAGACTCCCTATGACTTTAATAAGGAAGCTGTTACCACTTAACACTTCAGAGAAATCAGATAATTTATTTCAGTGAATCATTATGAAACCCCACTTTCTTTTCAGAGCATTTGCCTTCATGGAAATGACCAAGGAGTCTCTCCTCACTCCCAGTTAAAGCAGGGATCCAGACACAACACACAAGCATCCATCCCCAGCAGGAATTGCTGTGGTGCTGCTCCCCTTTCCACATTTCTCCAGCATGGAGATCAGCAGCATGGCAAGGGGGAAACGACACCACCCCTTGCTGTTCAGATTTGGTTGGCAGTTGCAGTGAGTGTGCAGTTGTCAAATGGAGAACCCAGTTTAGCCTCAAATAACTGAATATCCAAACTAGCCTGATCCCCCAGTTCAGGGATTTTCTTTTATGCACTTTGCAGGGAATTGGTTGAAATGATTTCCTCACTGGTTTCTGTCCATCAGTCAGCCTGCTGGCATTAAGCTGTTAATTACCCCAGCTCTTCCTCGGGAACCCGGAAAAGTCTCTGCAACACCACAGCCCACAATGTACATGTTTCTTGATAACACAAAGGGAAGTAAAGTAAATAACAGTAAGCCAGTCCTGACTGATCTTTGAACTCCACCAGCTCAACATTTGGACTGGATTTTCAAACATATTTCAGCCAGTCAGAGACACACTGTACTCCTCTATACAATTTAGATGAAGATACACTAGGGATGTGCCAAACCAAGCCACACAATTCTCTCTTTCCATCATGCAAAGAGAATCATTCATGCAGTCACTTGCTAAGAAATAGGGAGCTCAGCTTATCCAAAGGTGATATACAACATTGCTGGACCCTGCACTTTCAGACCCGGAGAGGAGATAGAAGGATATAAATTACTGACTCCTTACCTCTGGGTGGTTTCTGGTGAACTTTCACAAAATCTGCACCACACAGGTGATTGAGTTTCTCCTTGGTTCCATCATTATATAGGTGAATTACCACCTCCTTTGGAAAGTAGGGCTCCATTTCTGATAGTTTCAGGGCTCCTATTCCATTGGCACAGTCAATCTTCAGGTGCCTCTGACTCTCTCCAGAGCTGGGACACTTAGCACAAAGAAGAAGGGGCAAAGTGAACTCATACCCTAGTGAAACCACACCTAAATGCATGCTGAATTCGAAACTTCAGACTCAAACAGGCTAACAGAAAATATTAATTTTTTACATTTGCATGAAGAAGACAGTACCCAGTATTCACCTGTTTTATCAGCTCTGTAAAAGCTTTGGATAGTTTTTCGTAATAACCTTCCAGTGTTGCTTTCCCATATTGCCCTTGGGTGTTTTGACAGCAGACCATGTAATGTAGCTGTGGTGTTGTCACCAGACCATAATCTAGCATAAAATGGAAGGCACAATATTCAGAAATAGAATACTAAACTAATTCCTCCTTAGAAGTTGTACAGTATTTGCTATTCTACAATAAACTGACAAATTCAGTGCAGGAAACTCGTATGAAATTTTTCAAGTTCTGTTATGAAAAGATGAATGCCCTCGCCCTGAATTAAAGCCATACAACTACCCTGAAAGAAGATCATTAAAAGCAAAAATGGAAACGGTGTCTAGGCTACTGCTTTAGGTCTACAGAACAGTCACATTCACATAAAAAACTTTAAAACAGACTAGAATTGCAAAATTTAACATACCATGGTACTGACCGCCTAGAACGGAGATACCGTCTATTACTGACTGTGAAAGTTTCTCACTGCTTGGCCTGGAAAACAACAGATACAGCTAATAACCTTCAGGGAAGCTAATACAGGAATAGCATTGGAAAGCTTTTGTGCATTTATATAATCATAAATAAACAGGTAGTGGACTAGAAATTAAAAAAAAACAACACAACAACATATTCTGGTTGTGCAGGGCTAAACTTCCAAAAGTACCAATAAACAAAACGTTGGCACTTCCATAAAAGCAACATAGATCTACAGCATTCGTAATTACCTGGTGTCTCTGCCAATAAAAACTGAAGCATCTTTGTGCTGGTTCACTGCTGCTTTTTGGCAGATCTCAGTTATTATTTTTTGTAATTCTTCCTCCTCTGCATTTGCTAGTTGTGTGGCATACTCTTCCCAGGAAGGGTGCAGCATTTCTCCAAGAGGATCAACCAGTTTTACACCATTATCTTCCTTAGAAGAAAAAAGAACATAAGACAGTATGCCTAAAAGTGGCAAACTTAATAAAACCTCTTTGAAGACAGCCAACATATGGTTCAATCACATTGCTTCTTTGCATGTGGGGCATTTCTGGGAAGCCATGGCTTAGCTGTTTATTTAAACCTCCAACAAGCCCAAAAATTAACGTAAGCAGCATATTAAGTAACTGACATTTTCCCCCTTGTAATTTTGATTTTAAATTAATTTGACATTAAAATGACATAAGGTGAGATTCCAACAACCTGGAATGCTCCACAGCATCAGAAGTCTAAATGTCCAATTGGTAATTGCTGCATATCTTTATTTTTTAAACTTGCAGATTTTGCTTAAAGGTTCATCTCTTCTCAAGAGTACTCCTTGCTTGCCAGTGTTACTAATTGCCTGTTACAGAATTTCCACACAAGAAAATTACAGGAAAAAGTAACTTCAAACATGCTGGAGACCATATTTAGAGGGAGCAAGCTAAACATATGCTTTTAGCAGGTCCAGGTGCTTTCAGGCTCTGGTCTCTCAGTGCCATGAAAAACTTTGATTCCACCAGACTGATCACATCTACTTTCTTTTCAAGAAAAGGTTGTTCTTACTTCAGGATTGTGAGATGCTGTAACCATGATGCCAATGGTAGACACCATGGCTTTGGACCTGAGAACTGCCAGCAAGCCCATGCGGAACATGACGTGATCAAGCTGTTCAGCCTTGGCCCGAAATCCAGCGGTGCCATAATGAAGGGTAAGTCCAGCAAGTTTAGGATGTAATGCTGAGTATTTTTTAAGGGCTTCGGAATCCATTTCTAGAGAAGGCAGTAACACAGGTGCAAGTGAGAAAAGTCAAGTCATATAATTTGTTTCACATTTTGCACTTGAATTGATTTTGAAGCCCACAGAGATCTTAAAAATATTCGTATCAAATTTCAAGGTGGGACTGCAAGGGGGCCACTACCAGACCAATCCATGAAGGAGCCTCTCCATTCCCAGTACAGTGCTAGATAAACAGAGCTCGACGAGATTTCACCAGATCAGGAAGGGATGGCATAATTTGGGTGAGGAGAGCCACGTTTCTTTGGAATCCAGGGATCCCAACGAAATTATTGCAAGGGGTTGGCCGTTCCTCACTGTAACATTAGCCACTCAGTGCACTCGGCCACGACCTCGTACATTAACATTTGAATTCCAAAGCAGCCTGTACTCCCTCCTCAAACCGTTGCAGCCACAGGGAACACCCAGCAGTATCACCTGGATGTTTCCACCCCGCCTCCAGCACCCAATCCTCAGAACCGCCCCTGGGCCGGGGAAGGCTGGCCAACCGCGCGCACAAGCGGCTCCGGCAGCCGCTTCCCTGCACGGCTGAGGGTCTCAGGGAACACCCAGTACCGCTACCCGGGCTCACTCCCGAGGGACAGGAGCCTCACCGGACACCCCTCACCTCTCCCCAGGCCGCTCACCCTCCGCCGGCGCCGCCACCACGCTCCCCTTCCGGAGCCGGGGTGGCCACGCCCCTGAGCCGCGCTCAGCCAATGGCAGCGCGACGGGCGGGCACGCAGCCGCCACGCCCGCTAGTCAATCACAGCCGGGGGCCGGGATTAGGGCTCGGAGGCGCTGCGGCCTTCAACGCCGGCCCACAGCGACAATCCACAGTTACCAGTTATCGTGAGGAAAAAGTGACACCAAGTTTTACACAATTCCCCTGACGTCATGCAACTTCAAGTTGCCACCTCAGAGACACCATGACTTTATTCCCTCAGTGACTTCGGCCCTGCCGGAAGCATCCCGCCGCTCTCCCTCCGGGGGCCCACACCCGCTTAGCCCCGCCGTGCTCCCCCTGCGGCAACCCTTTCCCTCAAAGGACTCTGACCTCCACCAGCACGCCCCGCCTGCTACGCAGCTGCAACTGCGGCAGGGGCACGGTGCGACCCGGCCCCCCCACCACTCATTCGCGTCCCCGCCCGCCCGCCCGCCACTCGTGCAGCGTGGGTTCAGCTCCGGGCTGGGGGCGGTGGTGGCCCAGTTTCTTCATCTCAGCGGCCTTCCCGGGGAGGAGGCATGAAGAGACGTGTCACCTCCCCTCCGCTCCGGCTGCCGGCTGTCCGCCGTCGTGGCGGCTGAATTCCCTGCGGCACAGGTGAGGTTGCCGGCGCGCATGCGGGGCCCGGCGGTGGCGGCTCATCGTTGGCAACGGTGGCTCATCACACTGCCCTTCTCCCACTTGGCGTTTTCTACCCAGCCATATTTAATCTTAATCATAGAATGGTTTGGGTTGGAAGGACCTTAAAGACCATCGAGTTCCGACCTCCCTGCCGTGGGCAGGGACACCTCCGAAGTCCTGACCAGTAGCTGACCAGGTTGCTCAAAGCCCCATCCAGCCTGGCTTTAAACACCTCCAGGGAGGGAGCAGCCACAATTTCTCTGGGCAACCTGTTCCAGTACTTCACCACCCTCATAAGAAATAATTTCTTCCTAATGTCTAACCTAAATCTACCCTCTTCTAGTTTAGAACCATTACCCCTTGTGCTCTCACTCCATGCCCTTGTAAAAAGCCCCTCCTCAGCTTTCCTGTAGCCCCTTCAGGTACTGGAAGGCTGCTATGAGGTGTCCCTGGAACCTTCTCTTCTCCAGGCTGAACAGCCCAACTCTCTCACCCTGTCTTCACAGAAGAGGTGCTCCAGCTCTAATCATCTTCATGGTCATCCTCTGGACTTGCTTCAACAGCTCCGTGTCCCTCTTGTGTTAGGGGCTCCAGAACTGGACACAGTATTCCAGGTGGTGTCACACGAGAGTGGAGTAGAGGGGGAGAATCGCCTCCCTTGACCAATTCTGTCCTTAAAAATTGTGGGGTTTCCTGGCAGAAACTGGCTTGTTCCATTGCACAACATGGTGCTAAACCTTACTGTGCATTACACCCTGTAGTTTGACTCCAGGCATCTTGTTCCAGGTGCGTGTGGAGAGGGCAGTGCAATGGCTGTCACAGTACAAGAATGTTTGGAGCTCCAGCTGCTGGAAGTGGAAATGCTCCTTTCAATGTTTCCCAAGAAAGGTGAAATAAATCTGGATGAGGATGCTGTGCCCCGCATGCAGCGCTACCTGAGGAACCCTGATGGAGCTCTGCCCCCACAGCTTGAATGTTCAATTGCTGTCGAGGTAGCGGAGGCAAAGGTGAGAAATTCCACATAGATGTGTTTACTGTGTTTGCTGTTGCAGAAGTCAAGAGTAACAAAAAACTCTTGCTTTTAATTATTTGAGTCTTAACTTGATTTGGGCAAGAAAGGCAAATGGAAGCACTGATAGGAATGAACAACCAACATCAGCTGCACTCGCAGCATTCACAAGAGCTTAGCTAAGGTTGTACTTCTGTGAGGGATGTTAGTTTACTAGTTTACAAAGAGTTGCGTGTTACAAAGGCAACACTCTCCTCATGGGAATACATATGGTAGCCTTTACATTATTCTAGCAAAACAGCCCTGATATTTCTCTCTTCTATCTCTTGCCATGTGTACTAATATTCATTGATCTGTATTTGAAATACAGTAATGTAAAAATAGTCCCAAGTGGCAGAAGAGTCACACAAATACTAAAACAAAACCAGCCTATGAGCTGCAATACAAAACCTAAAACTTAGAGTACAAGGAGTTCCAGTAGTTTATCCAATTGAAGTAAAGGTTACAAATGACAACTAAGTGATGTAAATACTTGCATAGAGAACACAGGCGTTAGGGGAGGCCTGAGTATATAATAATACAATGACTGGAAACTGAAAACCTAGGAGTGTATGCATTTTCCTAGGAATCAAGATAATTAAACATATAACTATTTACTGGTGTCGCTAATGGGTGGTGTAGATCACTCCAAGAATTGCCATCAAAGCTATTAGCAAAAGTGGTTTTAAAACAACATTGTAAAAGTGTGACTTAACAAAGGTTGATGGCAATATTCACTGTTACTGTACAACACAATCATTTGAACAATGACTCAAAGGTAGCAAGACACAAAGTTACCACGGCACAAATCAGGTGCCTCATGATTATTTTGAAACTCATGTACAGGTTTAGGTCTATTTCTAAAACACAGCCCTTGACCAAGCTTCAGAGAGAAGTTCTGTGAACTGCACAGGGAGGGCTTCTGCAAGAAGAAATTTTTTCCATGGCAAATTGTCAAGGGACTTGGAAAGATAGTAATTTCATTATTCAGTTCTCTCTGCAGGACTAATAATTTGATTGTATACTGCAGTGACAGTCCTCTAATGGTATACAAGAGCCTCAAGCACTGAGGACACGTGAATCCTCTACTGCTCTTGGTCCAGAGGCAGGGTTCAGTTTCCAAAGAACTGAAGTGCCTCATTTTAAGACACTGTAGGAATAATCAAGAGAAATTCAACAGCCCGTGGCTTGTAGGAGATAAGGCAAAATAATCTAGAGGTTTTCCCAGCCTAAAATGCCTGTAAATCTTTTTAATGCTTCCTCTGTTAGAGTGAATACTTGCTTAAGACAATTATAATGCCTCTATATACAGTATGTGCAATCATAAAGAGCGTTTTGTATAACTCTTGGCCTTGTTTTCCTGGAGTCGATCCAGCGACAGGGCTGAGTTCGTTGATGAGATACGCATTTGGTGAGGGACAAGATTCTCAAAAGCCACTTGCCCCTTGACTCTGACAGGGTGGTAGTTTATGGCTGTAGCAACATTCAGCATGTCCTGAGGATGTGCCGTAGAAATCCTCCTAGAGCATAACTGTGTACTTGCTTTCAGGCCACAGGATTATTTCTGTAAACAGCAGAAGGTAACATCAGCTATGTTGGGAAAGTCCCAGCATGGTGCAACAAAAGTAAAGGAGCAGACAAAAGGAAAATGGAAGAAGTTACCCAGTCTTTAGGATGTTGCAATCTTAATTACATCTCATAATCTGCCTTTGTCAAGGAAGAAGAGTCTAGCATGTCTTTCAGTAGCTGCAGAATTCATTTTCTTTTTTGTGTGTATGTTCTTTTTTTTAAGGTAAAAGTGGAACTGCAGGTATTGCTGCCTCATAGGTATCCTCACATAGCTCCTCAGCTTTTTGCACGATCAAGTGCACTGCACAGACAGCAACAGCTGCAGCTCAACACTGGTCTTGCTTCTTACATCAGCTCTTTGGGCTCAGGTGAACCGTGTATCTATGAAGCTGTGCAATGGGTGAAGGACAACAGCCTGCCTTACCTGGAGAACAGTAACATGTCTTCTGGAAGTGTTTCAAAAGAAGTTGTAGTTAAAGAAACCTTGCACCGCATGTGGATCTACAGCCACCATATCTATAGGCAGGAACTGAGGAAAAAGATTTTTGACTGTGCAAAGAAGTTAAATCTAACTGGCTTCTGCCTAACTGGGAAACCTGGTGTCATCTGTGTGGAGGGACTCCGAGAAAACTGTGAAGAGTTCTGGAGTGATATTAGGTATCCCAACTGGAAGCATATTTCATGCAAGCATGTGGAGAATATAGAAACAGAGGGAAGCATCAATAATCTTCGTCTTTTTCGTAGTTTTGAAGACCTACAGTTTCAGGCACATGGTGATTATGGCCTGAGGAATGACTATCACATGGATCTTGGCCAGTTCCTGGAATTCCTGAAACAACATCAAAGTGGACATATTTTTCAGATTTTATTTGGGGTCAAAGGCAAACTTGCAAACGAATAAAAAACTGTGTAAGGTGTTCTAATTTTGGACAGCAGGAGGTGATGCTAATGTTGAAATATTGTGCCTTACAGCTCCTGTGAAAAAGGGACTTGTTTAACGTATGAGAAGAATGGTTCAAGTAGTTAATCTTAGCTGCTGTTCTTACTTGCCACATATTTTTGAGAAGTGTTTACTTACTTTCTGAGACCCTAAAATTTGCATTTGTCACTAGAAGTCATGCCTCAAAGTGCTTGCAAAGTGGTAAAAATCCCACACTGTAGTATCCTGAATGACACACTCCTGTCTCCTCATCTCCATGTGCTGTGTGTTATGGAGCTGCAGTGCAGGTCTGTAGCTAACTCCTACATACCGTTGTGGGATAGCAAAGTAGCTGTGGCTGCAGTGTAACATGGTTTCCAATACAGAAGGAAATCTCACCACTACATTCATGACTCACTGTATGCCATGTCTTCTACTGAAGCATCTGCTCTCACTTCATTCCACTAATCTATGAAATGCAAAGGCTTGTGTCCAACCATGGAACCAAGTTTTGCTTTTAGATGAAGGGCAAGGGGGCCAGGAGCTATAACCCCACATCGCCCATCCCCTTATCTGCTGTGGGTAGTACCTATACAATGATATTGCTGATGCCACCTATTTTTTACAGTCCTCTTCCTATCATCTCGTTATAGTCTGGTTAGGCTAATCGTCATTTTTCAGCTGCTCAAGTCATGGCATTTTATATTTACATTGTTGACCAAGCATCTTGGAAATTAAAACATCTAAGATGAGACAAAGTTTAGTGTTTCCTGTTTTTTCCCCTACATTGCATAAAGAAATATATGTAAAATACAGAAAAATGAAAAAACTATGTATATTGAATAAAAATACATATAACTTTACTAATGTTTTTTATGTCTAATTAGTACTGAGAGACAATTTTCCAGCACCTTGAGAAAGGAAATGATATTAACCTCTTATTAGGCAGTGCTTTCCTACAGGGTAGCGTGCCAAGTTTAGTGAATCGCAATTCAGTCTTCCAATTTATGATGCATTAGCATATGTAAATGTATCCAATACAATATGTAGATGAGGAACACTACTGAAAATTCCCTGGTAGCTGTGCCTTAAAGGGCCAACAACTTAACCACCCTCCACTTTGTCATGGAGCACCACAGCGTGAAAATCGGTGTCAAGCAATAAAAGCAGATGTAGTGTTGAGCCGTAGAGGTTTGGCTGTTGGAATCTGAAAACCAGGCCATCCCAACAGCAGCTGCTTAAACACCGTGCCAGTACACTCAGCTGATGACTAAAAAATAACAGCTGTTATTTCAAATGAAACACAAGGAAGTGCTTTAATACTTATAATAGCAATATATTGAAATACAGAGGATAGCAGTACTTCTGGTTGCTCAGAATGATGATTAATGTACATGCCTTCACTGTGGTAATTTGTGACAGAACTCTCAATTCAGGATATAACCACTTATTTTTATCACAAAAGATCTATCAAACTATAGTGTAGGATGTCTCAATTAAAATAATCAAAATAACCAAACAACAAATATATTTCTCAGATTAATTTTTATTTTCTGATGTATAGTTAATATTTCTTGATCTGAATTTCTAACCAAATATTACAATTTAGAAAAAGTTTTCTGCATCTTAAAAAATTAGCTATTCTTAGGCATCCTAGGCAGAAATGTTCTGAATATTTTAATGATTTTTAACTGTTGCTGGTTTGTTCATTCTTCATTAAATATTTACAGTTTCACTTTCATGGCTTCTTCAGGCCAGGAATAAGAGTCAGCTACAAAGCTGTTATAATCGGTACTGTACATCTGGGAGCGGATGAAGGCTTCTAGGTCCTTGGGCTGAGGATAGGTGGAGGCAGTGTTATTCCTGTAGGCTTCTTCTGCAATCTGGAAAGATGCATTAAAATCCTAATGAGTGCCAATAAAGTATTTGAGTACATTTAACAGGATTTAAAAGCAGGAAGTAGTTCAAAATCAAGGTAAGACTTGATCTTCTCGGGTGCTGATGGTCACATACTCACACTGGTCAGACCAGTATACAGTGAATAAGACCAGGAGTAGGATGATGTTTGCATTTCAGTGAGTGTGAACTGTCCTACTTTTGAACAGAATTACGTGTTTTTGCTGATACCAATACAGTGCTTGTCCAAGAATATTTTAGCTTTTATTGGTACAGCAGGGGTTAAAATATTCCACAAACCCCAAGCACAATTTCTGTTTTTCCATCACCAGGTTACCCTGGTTTGCCGCCTTCTCCAAAGCACTGTAAGAAAAGTGGGATTTGCTCAAAGCTCCATGCTCCCTGCATGTGAAATAAGTTTATTTGCTATAGTTTTTTAGACTATATTTTTCAAAGATAAACTCACAAGAAAAAGTATGTCCTACACAGTGTGAAGGTTTAATTCTAGCAGTACCTAGGGGAAATGTGAATATTTGCTTGCTTTTTCCTCACCCAGACCATATCTAAGTGAATAAATTATGCATCCCAAATATAGCTGCAACAAAAATGAAGTTTGAAAGGGGCTGGAGCCCACTCAACACATGGAAGTAGCCCCTCACATCTGAAGAACATGTACCTGAGAAATGTGTATCTTTTGACTGGACACTGATCTGTGAAACAAACGGAGTTGGACAGATTGGTTGGACGCAGCAGCGCTCTTGGGCAAGATCTGCTTCCAACTACTTGGCAACCAGGCAAATCTCCTACTCTGAATAAAAGGAAGGTGGTCTCCTTCCTGCTCTCCTTAGATCTCCCTTTAAAACACGAATGTTTTAGCTTGGTGAGAAGCTGAGACTCCAAGCTACTGTATTTAGACTTTCTTTCTAGGGTTATTCTGAAGCCCAACCTGATTTAACTGAGAAGCACTTAAGGTAGTTGAGTTCATCCTCAGGCCTGTGTGCATAATTGACACAGTTGAATAAGGTTTGAATTTATACCTTATGTTTGGTATTCCAAAAAACTTCAGGGTATTCCTCCACTTCTTGGGCTGTATGAGCCAGATCAGGTATTTACAGGAATCAGGTTTCAACAGGGCTCAGATGGAAAGAATAATTTGGTAACATTTTCCTTTTTGTGTTTTGTATGTAACACACAGAAGTAGAGGAGGAGTTTCTATCACTGTTTCTGCTAAACGTACAGGCAGTTTGATTTTGCCTAGGTAACATTTTGACATCTACAGAACAGAGTTAATACTTGCCTGAGAAGACGTGAACTGTGAGAAGGATTTATAAAAAACCAACATACAGAATGAGTGAAACTAGGGAACTGTTTCATGCATGAGGGCTTCTTGTTATTCTTTGAAAAGATTGTACAGTAAGTGGAATTACTCACAGTAAGGTCAGCGAGAGAGAAAACAATAATTGGAGCAAAAAAGCTCACAGGAGACCAGCAAAATAACATGCTAAAATGTTGGAAAAAACCTCTAAAAAACAGAACAAGGGAGGAACTGGGATAAATATATTATTTGGAACTTTCCTCTTATCTCAGGGCAAATTTCTTGGGAAACAGTGGGTTTAGGTCAGTTATTGAAAATCCATCTGCACCAGCTCTGTATTTTGCCAATAAAAACTGACCATCTGAACAGCAAGTGACCCAAAATTAAGCCATAAACAAAAAGCATGTCTGTAAGCCTACTCACCTGCTCCTAACTGGTGGACGGAACAGTTTGGGTTTTACAGACATGAACACTTGCTATAGTTCCATAACTTTCCTTCTTGTATTTGGGTTAAATTTACATTTATGAATTTAATTTTGAAACTGCTACTTGTCCAAGATTGATTGATATAACCAACTTCAACTTGTGGGAAGGTGTGTTAGATAATGAAATCAAATGCTTAATTATGTAGAGGGTGTCTGAAGATAAGAAGCCACAAAAGACTGACTTGACTTACCCTCACAGCAATTTTCAGGGACACCTGCTGGATAGTGACTAATGGAGGGTACAGACGACCTTCCTGTAAATTCTCCTCTGAAACTTGCTGAGCTATTACCTAGAATAATAATGCAGACGTGGTAAACAGCAATACAGCCTGAAGCAAAGAAACAGTTTGGCTTCGGCAAACCACACAGATACTGCTTAATCCACCTAGGCAGGGTTTTTTACAATCAGCCTTATCATTAGAAGTAGCTACGCTAGAAATTTAGGGAGTTAACACCTTTTTCTCACTCAGACAACACTTATTCAAGTCATTAAAAAGTCCGTGACACACATAAACCAGCAAATAGTTCACTGTGAGATATAAAATCCAGCTATCAATTGTAGTGGGGTCAAAGACTTCTAAAATTAAAGAAGCACCTTTTCTTCTTCTGACAGTTTTCAGGTCATCCTGTCCAGAGAAAAATGACTAGTGGCTGATCAGGCTTGCTGTGTGTCCAGCTCACACATTTAGCCTGTATGAGACCATAAAAGCAAGAAAGTCAGAGAACAAAGTAAAATAAGACTATCCAGGGTCTTTTAAAGCCCTGCTGGTCACTGCAGTAAGATGCGGAGATAGAAGATCTAATGCTAAATGCTGACTTGCTGGGGCAGAAAAAACACTGCTGCTAGAAAAAGGCTGTCTGCTCCACTTGAAGGCTGCAGTGGATCTGTCGTCTCAACCACACAAAATAAATGATGAGATTATTTAGCTCTTTGTTTGATTTTTCACCAGACTGACCAGGGGAAACAAGGAACGATATGAAAGTTCTGATGCACAGCTGAGAGCAGCGTCTCCTCTATGGCCTGAACATGCTTGTTTGGTCCTCCTGGCAAGACTGGAAACGTTTTGTTGTCATGTCCAGCAATGAACACGTCACGAAAGCATACCTAGCTGGAGAAGTTGTTTTTTACTGTTTACTCATTGGCCATATGAAAATCCTTCTTTTACCATGAGGTGTGAGGACATTCTCCACAGATTGAGGAGCAATGTCTTGCTTGCACTGTCTGCTTGTGGGCTTACTTCATGAACTTCCTCTATCCTGCAACAAATGCCTTTTAAGAAGCAAAGGGTCCTGGGGCTGCCTTTGGGTCTAGTAATGTTTCTGCTATCATTAGCTAAAATTTCTTTGTCATTTAGGGATCTGAAATAGAAAACAGGTTTTCAGGGTGATCCAGACTGGCATTTGCTGAGCCTGAGAATCAGCTGATGCCAGTTTGCTAACCTGTCTTCTACTCTGTAATCTCTTCGGTGGACTTGAAGGTTTCATTTCTTTAACTGTCCACCTTTGTACCTCCTAGGGAGCTGCTAGTTAGAACCAAATCTGTCTTCTAAGCAAACTAAGCACAAAATTCATACATTAAAACTGTCTGACTTCATGCAGTTTTTAAAAGCTACCTTCTGAAACATTCTGTACTGCAATTCTCAAAACAAATTATTAAAAAAAATTAAGAAAGATTTGCATCAGCAGAGTCCAAATTTCAAATTTCTCTAGCTTGCTTTGGGACAGAAAGGAAATTGCTCGGGGTGGGGGGGGAAGGAGGGAGGGGGTGTCAGGGAGGACAGTGTCACTTGCCATTTGAACAGCTGGGAACACGTCACAGGCACAAGAAAAGGAGGTTCTTTGTGCAGTACAAGCTCATGCTTCTTAAATCTGTTACAGTTTATAAGCAGTTTCCATTGATATTTAGTACACTCAGCTTGTTCCTGGAGCGTGCACCCTTCAATTTCATGTTATCCAAAAGGAAAGCAGGCCCCCTTCCCCACCAAGACAGTGCTGCACTGTGGACCAAGGTGGAGTATGTAGGGACACCACCAGGGAAATGTGCTCAAGAAGTGCATTCTGATGCAAAATAAGAGTAATGTCGAGGCACCCCTAGTATTCCCATCGGGAGATATGACGCAGTTTTGTGCAATTACAACTTAGGTAACAAAAGGTTAGAACCAAATCACTGACTGGCCCAGAAGTGTGGGGATACTACTGCGTGATGTGACTTGCAGGGTACTCTGTGGATGGGAGGAAAACTCTGGTCTGGATAGCGTCTGGTGGAGCCGTGTATGACCCATCAAGAGGTTCTGAAAACAGCAGGAAAGTCCAGGAAACGTTGTGAAATGAAACTGGTAACGTGGCCCAAAGAGAACGCAAGAAGTGCATTCTGGGAACATCCTAGGAAGATACTTGAAACAAAGCAAAACTTGCTTCCTGCAGTTCCTGTTGTACGTGGGAAACAGGACCTTGTGTACGTTGCTTGCAATCAACTAGGACTGCGTCAGAAGAGAAGCCTGACTATCATAAATTTGTCCTTTCTGGCAGAAGTAGGTAAAAATTTTGAATTTAATAGCAAACACTATAGTTACTCCAGGTTACTATCCAGCATCCTGGTATGTGGAGTAAGGTTTTTCATTTGGAATGGAAATGCTAGCAAGAGCAACAATAGATTATACTCTTGTTGAGTACAACGAGTCAAGGAAACTTATGCATTCACATCTTAATCAGATATTGAGAAATACAGCAGAGATAAAAAGCCACTAGGGGGAGCTAAGAAAACATGACATCTATTTTCTTTCCATCGTAACAACTATTTTTAAATTAAACACAGCCCTTTGATAAAATAAAATAAGTATTTGAATGTGTAAATAGGAGCTTACATCATAAGAGTTTTGCTGTTAACAGTTCAACAGGGCTCTGCAGGAAAGAGGAAATCTGAAGAAATCAACAGCAACTGCAGTGTATTGCATCACTGAAAAAAGGTTCAGGAGTAGAGTACCTGTGTTTTGTGATGGGGTTGCTACAAAGCTAAGCAGACAGCTGCTATGCTATTCCTTCTGACATGCTCCTGTAACAGCATTAAAAACTGTCCAAAACCACAGAAACAGGCATTTGCAAAGGGAATGGCACCTTCTTCATGTTGTCTTTGAAAAATGCTCCTTGAGAACATCAATTCGACAGAATAAAAAATGATTAATAACATTTGGAATTATTAAGAAAATAACAGGTAACATAGAAAATATAATTATGCCAAGGTATAAATCTGCAATGTAACACTGCTTTGAACAGTGCATTTTTGCTCCACTCACTTTAAACAAGAATGGGATAGAATCATAATGGGTATAAAGAACAGCAAGGATGATCAAAAGGTTATTGTTGTGCAAAAAATAATAAAATAGACTTGGGAGAAAAAAAGAGAAGGCTGAAAGAAAACACAAAAGACAACTGAAGGTGAACATTTCTCATAGCTCTATAGGGAACTCAAATAATCAGGCAGCAGGAAATCGTAAGAGAGGAGTTTCCACAGAATTCATAATTAAATTGTGGCACTAATTGCCAAAAGATGTTCAAATGTGTAACACGTTTAAAAAAACACTGGGACCATTTATGAAAGAGAAATCCATACAAGGATAAAACTTCCAGTGCAGGAAGGCCATATAGTACAGGCTGCTAGAACATGAGAAGCCATTTCAGCAGAAGGATCGCTCTGTATTTTCCCTTTGTTTATTCTCTTTTCCTCAGCTTCTGCTACAGATTACTTTCACAGGAAGACACTGGGCTGTTTGGCTCTTAGATCCAACCCACTATGGCTACTTTCATGTTTTACATTTTAATTAATCCAAATTCTTAATAGATAAATTAGCTAAGCCTTACTGCGGAGCCTAAAGGAGAGGCAGCCAAGATGGGACAAATGGCATAAAGCAAGTGGGGGCACCTTAATTTTTTGAGGATGTATGCTCTATAATGAAAGGATTTAACAGGATTATGTCTGGAGTAACTTAACTCTAAGTCACATCTGCCGAGAATATTTTGTTAGTTCATAATTCTCATTCCTTTTGTTGTGTTTGGTAGGACTTAGAAGAATAGGTAATGTCCCTTGTCATCACAGAGCAATTGTCTCCAATCAAGAGGTATTACAGGTTACAGTACCTTAGATTTATTGTCCAAAATCAAGTTACATTCTATTTTATATGGCAAGAATAAAAGAACACTGAAGTAGAATTTGTTGTAATAAAATAAGCTATTTGTGGCCTTTATCAGATTTAATTGGAGAGGTGCAAAGCAAGAAGACAGGAGGTGCAGGCATGCAGCCTGGGCTGCTTAGTTTTTATACCTTCCTCTTCCAGGTAAGCTACTGCTACAATCTGAGAAAGTCCTTCTATCTAAAATGCACAGTTTTGGTGCTTTAAACTTTGCAGCATCTTGGGTGCTTCCATTTCAAACAGAGAATACTAACCACTATTCTAAAACCCACATGAAACTGCTTTGATTTTACCCTTCCATTAAGAAAAGCCAAGAAAACAAAACAAAAAGCACTTTTGCCTTTGCTTTGTACTGTAATTTCACCTAAGGCCCTAGATAGCCTGCCCAGCCTGCACACCCCTGACACCTCTTTGGCAAAGACTCCTCTGAGATCCATCAGTTGTCACCTGGCTCAGGAACCAGCTGCAGCTCACCCAAGCCACAGTCACAGCCTTACACAAGTACAGAGGCCAGATGTCAATGCTTTTAACTCCAGCTGTTTGGCAAGCAGCTATCCATTGATCTTGCCACCGACAGAGACTTTCTATGCAATAAAAGAAATACATTTTTACATGTCAAACTTTTCTGGGGACTTTACTAGAGTAAGGCAATTGTGTACCAGTACCTTTACCAAAAAGGAAGAGTCAGGAGAGAACCTCTACCTCAAGAGAGAATTTAAAAGCTTCCTCACAATTTCTGATACCATTTACTTCCCTGACTGTTACGTTTCTTTTTTCAGTTAGATTTCTTTATTCAGAACAGATTTTTTTCTGACTTAGTAGACTGCCACTTGAAACACAGTTCCGTCCACATATGTGCCACCTTTCATCCATCAGCTGTCTATATATAGGAACCATTTCACCCAAACCAAAAGGAAGCAACTTCTAGAACGAAGTAAGACAACTGTTCAACACAGAAGTTTAGACCAGCAAGTGAGGATCACCATATCCAACTGAAATTACAGGGGAGGATTTGAAGGGAGGATATAATTATCCAAAGACTTACGAGATGGATCGTTGCCCTCCTAAGATGGTTAAAGCCAATGGAGACAGTCTGGACTTTTTACTAATTTTAAAGATGGAAATTGTGAATGTCTTATAGGTGGCAAGTTGCTGGCACACTTTTTAAAAGATGCCATAGTATGCACTTAAAAAAACCTTCAAAAATCCAACAAGGGCAGCGTGCCCTCTAAGAAAGCTTCATGTGACACACTGCCAGTCATAGGATCACAGTGCCTATCAGTTGCCTCTGAGTGATAATAAAGAACTATTTTCTTACAGAATTTCTTAGAATCATCGAATGGTTAAGGTTGGAAGGGACCTTAAATATTATCAGGTTCCAACCTCACTGCTATGAGCAGGGACACCTCACGCTAGACAAAGCTGCACAAAGCCTCATCTAGCCTGGCCTTGAACACCTCCAGGGAAGGGGGTTCCACAGCCTCCCTGGGCAACCTATTCCAGTGCCTTACTACCTTCATGGTGAAGAATTTCTTCCTAATATCTAACCTAAATCTACCCTCTTTCAGCTTAAACACAAGGAGCAAGGATCTGGAATGCAATATCCCTTAGAGAGGCTGCAAGAGTTGAGTCAGGTATTCTCACCTGTGCTAATTGGTGCAGCTTTTTTCCCCCCTAATTGTTCCATAGTAGCTGCTAATTTCATTGCTTTAAGGCTTCTCTCTGTGCTACCTACACTAGCCATGTATTCCCAAGTGTGCTTGCACAGTGTTTTTGAAGATTAGGATGCTTCACTTTCATGAAGTTCTGTGGATTGTAAATGTTATGAACTGGACTGGGTAGAAATTACCACTGAGGTGAATCTAGGTCAATTACAGTTAACTTGGTAAACTGAGGTTAGCCTTCTTCCTTATTTCCATACTTTTTTAAAAACCCAAAAAGTTTCAAGCTTTTGATGACTTTGCATGGACATGGTCAGACCATCCTGCACTGCTTAGGGATTTCTAACCACTGAAGCTGGGCTCTCTCTGAGCAGGATGAGCCTTGAGCAGGGATAACCCCCGTCACTCTGGATAGAAGGCAGATGAGTCCTATGAGGCTCACTACATTGATCTTGGTGCCAGCCAAGAGCAGAACCAACATAGGCAATGGAGGAGACAGGAACTCCAGGATAGAACAGGAAAGGGTGAGAGGCAGGAATGGTAAGAGTGCAATGACACTATGGCACATGAGGAGCAAAGATGCTGGATCCAGAAAAGCACAGACAGTTACTATTTTCTTCAGTGAGAAACAGCTGCAGAAAGATTGGCTTATTGTTTTGAGGGATTTTTTGTTTGTAGAAGCTTTTCATTTCATCCACTGCTGGTAATTTATTTGAGTAAGAGATTCTAAAGTAATAAAGGTCAGATTCTTCCTATGTGTTAAAGATACCACCCTGTGCACCTAAGATACTATAACATAAGATAGTGGATGTCAGATTTTGAACAATCACTGGGAGGCAGGTGGTGAACGGCTTCCAGAAACAAAAGTGTTTGCTCTCTGTTCATCTCTTGCCCACTGCGTGGAGATAAAGGAGGAGAGATTCCATGTTGGATAATGTCAGAACAAAGATCATAAAAAATTGCCTGAAGAAAGAAAAGAACCAATGCAGAAAAAGGATAGGAAATAAAATAGGAAGAATAACATGGCAATTGTGTCAAACTCTGGTGCAATGAGCCACAAGGCAATAGAACACAAGGGAGGTCCACAAAAAATGATGCCAACAGCTCTACTCAAAAATAGCAAGAAGCTGAAGGAAACTCAATCAGTTTTGGCAATCAAAACACACACAAAAGTCACCCCAAAGCTACCAACATCAAAATATCATTCCTTTCAGTCTAAAATCAAACCTATGTGCACATGTATATGAACTGTACATATGTGCATCTACCTGGGAACAAAGAGTACTGAAGTCTTTCTCTTTTTTTCCTGCCAACAGAAAGTGAAGTTCATGTCAGATGACCTTTGGACCAAGAATTAGCTTAAAAAAAACGCAACTTGTTCAAATAGAATTTATAAAAAAACAACACACCTTGCAAATAAAGACCTGACAGAGAAAACACTATTTTTCTAATTTTAAAGATAATGTTTAGCTATTTCTGTTTAATTGCTCATTATTACCAAGTTACTAAATTAAGGAATTTAAATAATTCTTGATACAGCACCTCAGCAGTTGTGAGGAACACGTCTTCACCAATGTGCTTCAGTCCACACGAAATAACGCCAAGGGCAACTCCTGGGAACACATAGGAATTGTTACCCTGTCCAGGGTAGAGAGTTTGTCCACTTGGAAGAATGACAGGATCAAAAGGACTTCCACTGGCAAAAATGCCACGCCCCTAAATTGTAACAAGAAAGCCAAAGAAAGCACGTTAGTTGTGAGGATGCTGAGGAAGTATTTCACACATCCCTTTAAATATCTACCACTGTGGAACCGAGTTACATCTATTTAATATCTCTTCTGACACAGTGTTAGAGCTACTTAACTGAATATGTCTCAAGAGCATCAGGATGCTGATCCTAGAGATCACTGGTGACTCTGTGACTATCTGACGTCAGACAGCTGCCTTATTCAGGAAAGAGCTATCAGGACAATTTAGAGGAGAAGAAACTGAAAGCCAGCACTTATTACTCACTTTGTGCCTCCATGCCAGAAGAAGGTACATGGGAAGCAGGTATACAGCTGGAGCTGTAAAGCTCAAAGTACACAGTACTGTCATGGTAACATGGTGATGGTACTGGATTTTTTTTTTTCCCAACAGCAGATCATCCATAAAAATGATACTTAAGGGCACTAAATGTTGCACTTTTGGATGGGGTAATTCTTGAGCAGCAGGCAGAGCTCTCTGTTCCTCTCAGTCTCCCCACTTCAGGCCTCTGTGCCCACTCCAAAGCTCAAGAGAACAACAGAGGAGCAAGCTCTGTCCCAGGAACATCATCCCACAGTGCAACCTACAACAAAAGTTGGTGATGGAACCTCCTCTGCCAGGGCCTTGTGGTTCCTCTCTTTGTGATATACTGAGCAGGGTGAGGGCACCAACATGGGCATGGGCATGTGGTTATCCAGTACTGATAAAACGTTAGAATGTTTCCCAGCAGATTTTCTCAGTGATGACGAGTGACAGGACAAGGAGTAATGGGTGCAAACTGGAGCATAGGAGGTTCAAGGTAAATATCAGAAAAAACTTTTTTACTGTGAGAGTGACAGAGCACTGGAACAGGCTGCCCAGGGAGCTTGTGGAGTCTCCTTCACTGGAGACATTCAAAACCCGCCTGGATGCGTTCCTGTGTGATGTGCTCTAGGTGACCCTGCTCTGGCAGGGGGGGTTGGACTAGATGATCTTTCGAGGTCCCTTCCAACCCCTAGGATTCTATGATTCTATGATTTTTGCGTAGTGCCAAGTAGAAGTTGGCCCAGATGTGGCAAAAAGACTCATGTCATTAGTGGCTTAACATTAGACAACAGGAATATAAGGCCTGGTGTCATTCAGTAGCATGTACATTCAGAGTTGTGATACCATCAGAGTACTGAGGATGGGCTGTCAGGGAGCTATAAGTCTGATGGAGTCTCACTGTTTCCCTGGAATGAGGAATACCCCAATGGGAGCAGATACTGGCACCACTAAATGCTGTTCCAAGGTGGCAGAAGAGGCACCTCAGGGGTGACTCACCTGCAGCATTACTATCCAGGTTCTCCCCAGATCATTAATGATACACAGTGAGAGAGAGATGTTATTCCTGCAGCAGGCAATGCAGTGTTGAACTAACGAGGAGAGTGATATTGCACAGGCTCTATGTCCACAGCCCAAAGGCCCCTGGCTCTTGCCTTGCTGGGGAAGAAGCACCCTTGAATTTAAGCAGTAAATGTAGGTGGAGAAGAAAAGCCATCCTTTATTTATGCTAGCACTGCTGAAGTGATAAATGTCACTGTTGAACACTTCAGAGGCACTTTGCATCAGAAATATCTATAGAGAGAACTGGAAATGTGCAGTTTAAAATATGCCACTCCTGCCATTCAGCTCTTCAGAAGAATACTCTGTTTGGTTTGGTGTCATGCAGAATTATGATGACCGGCTTATTACACGTTTTGGTAAATATTTCAGTGCATCTTTTGGTCTGCCTACCAGATGTCATTACCCACTCTAACCAGCCCTTCACTCAGGCTGCTTCCCTGGCTCTCGCCCTGCGCTGTAATTGTGTGCTGCGCAGTGGGGAACAGGCGTGCTAAATTTGTCTTTCAAACGCTGTGAACCTGTCATTCAAACTGGCCTGTAGAAACTAAATTGAAACACAATCCACTTTGAAACACATACAGTACTCATACATTTCAAATTCTAGACTAAATTACAGGATAACGTGTTTATTAGCACTTCTATAATACAAGAATAAATAAGCAAGCACAGCTCTCTTAATTTTCACGTTTCCATAATAGAAATCTTTATAAAAGGAGTCAGTTACACTAGTTCTTAATAAATAATTATTTTAAAGGTTCTATTTCCTGTATTGACGTATTTTCTTGCCCTAGAGAGTATTTACAAAATCTCAAATGAAAAGCACGCCACTGTGTGTATATGTTACACAAAGTGGTACTGTTCAAAACCAGTCACAAGGCTTTAATGATTGATGGTTACTGATGCTTCAGTTATAATAAAGACTATGAGTCTTGCCTGACACCAATACAAGCTATTAAATGTTTTTATGAGGGTGCAAGCATGTATTGACGTCAGTAGAATTGTCTTAATAAAAATCGTAAAACCTGTTACTTAATTTATCTTATTTTGCCTACACACAGAGACACGATTAGTACTTGCTACTCCACCCTGTTTCCTCCCATTTTAAATTTAATTTCAGATTTACTTTTCACTATGTATACGGGAGAGATGTAAATCTTTGGTTACCTCTGTATATTTGTAGCACTGCTCAGCAGTGCATTCTGCTTTGCTGGTAGGATTGCTGAGAGCAAAAATAATAGGACGTTTGTTTAAAGCAGCCATTTCCTGAAGAATTTGTTTAGTAAAAGCACCACCAATTGCAGCAACCCCTAAAGAAGAAAAACACACACATAGCAAGCAATCAGTTGAAGACATGCATGTCACTTTTGAAAGAACAGAGCTCCTCCCTCTTTAAAATGGAGTTCAACCTTTTCCCTACCATGTGGTTAAAATAAAGGTTTGTATAAAAAGATTTTGCAACCTTGAAATCTCAGTATTATCCCTGACATAGGGAAGAATCTACTCACCCCTGTACAGTTTGGTGAATTCCTCACTTCACTTTTGTTCTCAGGCCCTTTGTATAAAATAGACGAGTATCACCTAACTAACAGGTAAATCCATTGAGGAGTAGAAAGGTGCAACTCTGTCTCCTAAAGTCTCAGGCAGCAGACTGGATAGTTTCTCCCAAATCCATTGTGTCAGATTTCAATTTTTTCTGACATGCAAAGTAAAGTCTCTGCCTTCCACAGCTGATCATTCTCTAATCTCCAGCCTCAGCTGATGAGTAAGCCCAATTTTGAGTCTAAGGCTTCCCTGACAGCAAGAATTTTTTTAAGATATCCCTTTCCATCTAACCAGAGATGCTTTTCTATTCTCCATACTGTACTCACAACCAAAAAGGGATGTGTGTGATGTTTTGGAGATGCCAGTACACCTGTTTTTATGCCTAACCTACAAGAGTCGGGAATCTAAGGATCAGGTCCTTGCTCTACACATCTTCAGTGAAAAACAGATAAACACACCTTGGTGTAAACCTAAGGATCTTTATGTCCAGGGAGGCCCCTATCAGTTGGCTTGTAGACAAGGTAGCCTCCTGGCTTAGAGCCCCCAGTGCCTGGATCCCTGCTCTGTTTTCCACACAGCACCTGAGTTTCAACAGCAGGAAAAAGGCTGTTGTTCCCTCCCTTGAGAGAGTAGGAATGGATTCAAACCTGTTCCAGGAGAGGGTCTCTCTTGGGTCAGTACTCTAACCTCTCATCAGTGATGCACAAATGAGCATCCCAACATTGCAAACATTCCCTAAGCATTCAGACACCTTTATTTAGATAAACATCACAGGTCACTCAATCTATTCTTCTGTTCCACTAGCTTTTTCAGCCTTGTACTAAATAAATTCTCTAGACTATTTGGTCTCTGTCTTGCAGTCATATTTTTATGGATCATAGAAAATGGTAAGATTAATTTACCTCATTCACCATCATTCTCAAAACCAGATTTTACTGAACGAGGACCATGAGTCTAGGCATAGTTGAAAAAGTAGCTCTTAAAATGCAGGATAATTTTCACTGGGGCATTTCTGATTTTCCAGCACTGATAAATGATTTTTCTAGCCAAATAGATGAATTTTCAAGTCTAACATATTAAAAAAAGGAACAATTTAAGAGTATTTGCAGCTCATTCCTGGAACTGCCAATGAAATATAATAACCAAACTACAGAGAACTGAGCAATCTTTTACTGAGATCCCAAATCCTGCAGCTTTTATAAAAGAAAAATTCTTTGTAAAATTCACAAAGGACTGGTGGGTAACGACCTAAATATGAGGGAGGAAAAGATTCAGCTACAGCATGTTCATATTTACACAGCTTTACAGGTGCTTAGCTCAGTTTTCTCAGTCTAACTTTGGGGTTATTTGTATTGCACTATTAACATTAAATCAGAAGTAATTTATGAAGATGATAATGTTCTTCATTAGATGTTTAAACCAACTCAAATTATCTCCCCTGTAAATTGGATAGCTTGTAGTGAAAGCAGTGTTACATGCTTGGATAGTTACTGTTTGTTCAGTTGCTTAATAGAGTCCATTATGCACCTACTGTTTTCTAAAAACACACAAAGGTAAACTCTGTTCAAAGGAACTTGATCTTGTCTTCAGACAAAGCCACATCCCCCCCCCCTTTTTTTTTTTCCAACAAAGAATAAGGTCATTGCTTTAAAGTAAAAGAAATTACCTATTAGCACGGATGGTTTTATATCTCTAACAATATCTTCCAGATTTTTCATTTCACCATGTTCATGGGCAAAACGTTGTTTCTCAGATGTTAATGATGCACGCCCCTGAGTAAGGAAAAAAAGGAAAAAAATATATTTATTATAATGTTAATGGAACTTAATATCCTAGGATAATCAGTTTACAAAGTATCTGGTTCAATATGTCCTATTTTCATTTCTACTTTCGTGTCTATCACCAAATAACATATCAGCCAAAGTGACACTGTGAACAGGTAACAAGCTTTAATTTAGGACTAATCTATTTATTTAAGCAGTGAGTAAACAAAATTCAGTATTTTTACTTCAAATTCATAACAGCTGTAGAACACCACTGTATTAACAATTATACAAAAGCATCATTTTCTTCTTTGAGGCATTCTTAAAGCTGTTTTTCCTGTTAACATTTGGTCAAATGCTTAAAGTTACTAATGACAAAGCATAAATATATTGATATATCAAACAGTACAGATGCACCGGGGGGGGTGGGGTGGTGGGATTTGTAACTTAGCAAACCAAAAATAATTTCTCCTAGCTTTTTCAGCTTTGCTCTTTTTAAAAGTATAGAGACTATGTGGGGGAGTATAGAGACTATAGGGAAGTCTCTATTTTGCTCCACATTTTTCATCTTTAAGGCATTCATTCTTAAGGATGGAATAAAAATAATTCTAACCAGATGTCTGGTGCACCTTTTTTGCATTAACAAAATTGACTCAGCTGTGAAACAATTTTTGTCCTGATCTATACTGGCAATTTCCACCTATGGATGCTCAACAAGGTTTCCAAGCAGAATATGATAGATGCAGGGAAAAATGGCTATACAGTATCACTGACAGGGACTGGGCTGCAAACAGGGGTGGAGCTCCATATGATGGGGAGTGTGGGGCAAGAAGGGGCCACAAATTGTGGAAACTGTATCGGTTGCCTAAATGCGTGGACCTCTGTCTATACACAGGCAACTTGAAAATTTCAGGACAAGAGTTTAAAATGCATATGCCTCTACCCCTCATTTTATTCTTGTGCCTGGAAAGGCACTTTTCAAACACAAATCTGGAAGACGGTGCCAGCTCCTCATATATCTTACATTTTTAGACAGTAAGAAGCAGATTATACTGGGAAGTACATGAGGAAAATAGAAGGTTAAATGTAACTTTGACCAAAGAGATATAGATAGATACAGCATGTCCCCACCCACATCTTTTCCAGCTGATAAGATGAAAGTTTCCATAATTTTAGGAAGTTAATTAGGACTATACTGAAATATTGGAACAGAATTAATTCCATGATTCTACCCAAGTCTATAAATTTGACAATTTTGGCTCAATTTAGGGCCGGTTACACAATCGGATTCAATTCAGGATTAGTTTTTTAGTGGCTTGATTTTAACAAAAATGAGAAACCTGATGCTACACTCTGCGATGTGACAATGTGTGACTGTGCCAGTCACATCACCCTTCTCTGCTGGTCCTTGGACAGCCATCCTAAGAGCTGGTAGACAGGAGGGAAGGACATTTTTCATTTCCAGCTGCAAGAAAAGCGTTTCCACCCCGGGGGTATCACAGGAAGCCATGGAAGGCTGTTATGTGGTCGGGGCTGACTGAGCTGGTCTGCCTCACAGGATGCTCTTAGGTCACCCGGGATTACAAGAAATTTCCAGAGATTTCTCCTCTTCTACAGATTTTTTTACATGACCAAAATACAGTATTTAAATTAAGAGGGCTATGTCTGGATGTACTTTTACGGGTCTTAAGTGTTCTACTAGAGCGATTAGCATGGAAATACTCTGATACGGGCACCTGGTTTCCTTTGTGGGTAAAAGACGAAATTCTCAGACTCGAGAAAATGCCGCAAAATTAACAATTTTTTGGCATATTCACGCTCAAATCATTCCACCATCACATATTTTTAAGTCTGCCATTTCCCAGCACCCCAGCAGATGGCCCCACAGCCTACAAACACGGTTTGGATGCATCTCATTTTAAAGCAGGAATTTTCCCTAGCGTTTTCAGGGACAAAGCATGAAGTTTTCTTTTTAGTCAACAAAATAAAATAAAAAACCCCACACTTATGACCTCTAGGCTAAAAGCTTGTTCCTAGGAATAACTTAAAATACTCTAATAGAAGTCACTTTTCATTCTAATCGGCTGGTTGGTTGAAACCGAAATGCTCGAGGGAGCCCAACTTGGAGGTCCGGTTTCCTGAGAAGCTGGGAACGGCTGCCATGGGCGACCATCTGATCCCATGCTGCTTCTTCAGTTTGTTTCTTAATAGCTTATCAGGCTGCTTCTCAAACTGGTCTTAAAATCCAGCCTCCAGAAGACTGCCCTGGGCTACCAGGAAAGAAAGAAATTACCTCTAAGAGCTATGACCAGCTCATGCTTCAGGCTGTGGCAGGCTGGTAGCTCTGAGCACCTCCAGGATCTGCAGACCTGGGCAGATCTAAGAGGAAAGGTGACCTCTGATTTTTTTCACAGTAGATAATAGCTAAGAGGCCAGGCTGACCCCAAAAACCCCAAACCCCCCAAAAACAACCAGCCAAACAAAAACAAAAAAACAGAAAAAACAACAAAAAAAAGCGCCCCAAACCAAACCCCAAACGATCTTAAATTTATTTCTTTATTCAGCTTTGGTCTGAATTAGCTTGGTCTCATTAGTCAGAATGAATCATGTCTCCAAGTAAATATTTTTCTAGTATGTTAACTAAGAATGAAATATTAAATTCTGTGGCTTAGCAAAAATAACAACAGCTATGTATATAGAGATTTCTGCTTGGAAAATGCTTATAAAAGAAATTTTATGGTTGGGGGGTTATATATATATATTTCTTTTTTTAAGTAGCTTGTCAGAAATGACTTCTAATTGTTAATTCAGTGATCTTAAAGGTGCTGCATAACACTGAGATTTCAAGACCAGTCAGTTGATTTGGTTATAAAACTCTATTATTTAAAGGACAGTGATCTAGATAGTATTTTTTCTTCCCACATTGGCAAATTCTTAAGTTCTGCTCTTCACAAAGTAGAGAGGCAGCAGCAAGTGCACAGCCAGCTTTCCCCCACATCCTGCCAACAGGGCAAGAAATTACTTGGAGGCAGGAAGAAACAATGAAGTTTTGTGCATGCTTAACCTCAAAGTAAGGGGTTGCCAGTCCATTTAGTACAAACGTCCAGACATCTACCCCTGAATGCCTACAGCCAGAATAAGAAATCACAGAGCTTTTGGCAGTCAGCTGAGAGATGAGGATGGACTCAACATGCCGAAGTCTCAGTTCTGGATTTGTGTGGGCTTCTCTCTTCTCTCCCTCCTGAGACTGGAGAGGTGCAAAGTGGGTGGACTCATCAGTGCAGAGCTGCTCTGACTGGAAGATCTTTGAGAAGCACAGAGCCCATTTTCTGACATTTCCATTTCCAGCCCTGGCTTAGCCAGCTTTTGTACTCTGGCTATCTGCTGCTAGGAAATGAGCTGTGGAGGACCAACACATGGCAGCAGAAATCAGAAACTGCTCTGGTCTGCTTGTGTCTCCATAATTCTAAGATACTAACACAGCACACTGCTCACTGGTATTTTCCCTTCTTCTAATAGAAAGGGGAAAAAATGTAAAATACTCCATAGTAAGAAAGAATTTTAATGCACTCTGGGGTTCTGCATATGAAGCTCTGAGCCTTTTAATTAGAAACATCATATTAAGTCACATTCCTGTTTGAATTCCAAGTCCTTGCACTTTTAGCATTATTAAAAATGTATTTGTTCAATAAAAAGGGCTCAGAAAAATCAGCAATCTAAAGACATGTCCCTTTCTGTCACCAAGATTCAACACAGCCTCCCTGTTTCACTGAAGGATTTCAATGCTTGCCACACAGGGCAGAAATTCTTCCAGGGGTTCCTACCAAAGGATGTTATTGCACCATTGTTCAAATGGCAGAATGAAGACTCATCTAGGCCAGACAGCAGCTGTCTTACGTTGTAATATGTCCTCTAGGATGTATAACAAACACCTTTCCAGCATCAAGTGATACTCAATAAATCCAAAAAGGAAGTCTTTCATGCTGAAATCCACAGATGAGCCAACAGACTTGACGTGATCCCTGTGCAGCTACTCAGAGGGCAAGATACAAACTCACAAACTCCTTCAGTAGAAGGAGGAAGGTAAAGTTAGAAAAAGAGACTATATATTCTTCTTGCTGTAACTTCCCAAATGTATTCAGCATACCAAGAAAGAAAGAAAAAAAAGCACCATTATATAAGTTTTTTGCAATGCTTTGTATTCTTACATTATTTCCTCATCTTTTATAGAATAAATAATTTGCTAGGGACATTATAACAAGTCTGCTTGAATAAAATAAAAAACAAACAAAAAACCACACCACTACATACTAAAGTAGCAGGAAGACAACCGTATCATCTTTAGTGCATACTCAGGCTGCCTGAATAAAGTACAAAATACATCTTCACCAGAATGCCAAAGGTGAGCATTATTAAAAACACTCAAAAAGATGAATAAACCTTAAGTCCAAAGACTCAGTGAAAATGTCCGAAATTACTTTGGAGGGCAAAAGTATTGCCTCTATTACAGTATTATTTTGTACCAAGAAACCTATGTGATATCTTGGATTTGAACAAAAGAGAACAAAGGAACCTGAAAACAGGTATGTTGCTATATTAGAAGTCACCGTGGTATCTCAGATGGAAAGTAATATGAGCTAAATTCTTTATTAGCACATGAGTTACAATGTGGAGTATGTTAAGTCAGCAGATGAAGTACAGAGATAAAGAAACAACAGCAGCATTCTCTGATGCTGACACTATGAATGAAAGATCTTGGCAATCTTAAAATGTCTATACTCCCTAATGGACATCCCTAATGGATGAGAGTCATTGGTATTATATATTATTATAACAAATAGTAAAACTGTCACTTGGACACCAGGACCTTTTCATTCAAGGAGCAAAAGAGAGTAACAGGACTCAATAGATAATAGTTTCATGAAAAAGTGCTTGTATTTTGGATTTGAACTGAAAGCAGTTCTTAGGTTTGGGGAGAGTTCTTAAGTTTTTTGTTTCAGTGGCTGATCAACAGCACAAGAAGCAAAGGAGACGCTGCGATCAGGCTTCAAGCAAATGTACATCACAATTTCCACAGAAAGTTACTCATATTATAGAAAGCAAACTGAGGCTCAGATAACAAACAAAATTGACCCATCAATAAAACCCTGAGAAAATTCATAGAAAACAGCTGTAAAAACAGGAGACCAGACTGCACAGCAGACATCTATATGGGATATTACAAAGCAGGAGGCAAATCTTACAAATACCACCACCGAGAGGTCTATTCCCATGGCTTGTTTGAACTGGTCTTGCCAGGGCTGCTCCATGGACAAGGGCTGAAGAGCAGAGCAGCTTTGTCTCAGTGAGGTGAGAGAGGCAGTGCTGGAAGCTCTCCAAGACTTGCTCTTTCCATCAGCTGGGAGGCAGCTGAGAAAAAGGCAGAGCACCCAGATGACTGCACTGTCCCACATTAAAGGCGATGCTGGCACTCGTCCCGTCTCACAACCAGGGAGGCACAAATCTATTTATATAAACACTTGCCTCCATTTGACTGTGTCAACTGCAGCTTGTTTAAACAAGAGAACAGAGAAGAGTACACAGATAAATTAATAGATTCATCTGAGGTTCTTAAATACTGAAGACATGAGAACCACAAAAGACATGAGAACTGTAGACCAAAAAGGCAAAGCAGCCAAGTAGTAAGGATTTCCGCTGCAAAATATTTTGGTTTTATTTGCACGTTTCCCATGAGTTGCCTATTGCAGAGTTAAGAGCAAAACAAACAAACAAACAAAAAGCAGTTGTTAAAGCATCAAGGAAGAAGGGGAAAAACAAACGATGTGATTATGAGTCATGGGAGAAGGTGGTGAAATGTTGTGAGATGATCTCTACATGGATTCTTATATCTTTCATCACAAGTAAATCCATGGTCTAAAGGTTGTTGATGAACCATCTGGAGGCCTCTAGGAAGTGACTGTAGACAGCACTGGGAGCTGAGGGACCTCTCTGAGGAGTCCCCCAGAAGCATGAAAGGGAAGGAAGAGGCATGGAGAGCCTGCTAGGAGGGGACTGGTCAGGCTGCCCTCCCTCGCCAGAACTCCAGGAGAGTATTGGTTACAAGGAGTTGCAAAATGCCGAAGAAAGGTGTAGATACGGATGTGGACTCAGTGGCCAGGGGTTACTGAAGCTCGAGAGCTTGCAGGTGACAGGCACTCCTGTGCTACCTCATTTAGGAACCAAAACACAGAGACATTCAAGCCCCCCAAATCCCCATACTGAGGCCCTAAAATGGCTGGATCTCCTGATCAGACCCCTCACATAACACCTAAAGGTGAAGAGAGACAATTAAAACCAGATGAGGCAACTTGGACACAGAATTTATAAACAGTTTGTTGCCAACTGTGTGAAAAAACACAACATCTTGAGAAGATAACGTCATAATGGTTGACAGTAAAACATGATTTAGGTAAGAAATGTAATTCTAGTGTTGGCTTTAAAACACATTGTTGTAAGATTAGGACTGTTTGTTTAAATCCTGTAAAGTTATAAAATAGCCTTTCCATGTAAATAAGCACACATGGTTAACAGGCAGGACAAAATGTATAAAGACAATTATTTCAAGAAGATAAGAGCTGAAAAGTAAAGCAAGTCAGGGACTCACAGAACAACAGAAACAAAATGGAGCAAAGCAGTAAGCCATTTCAATAAAAGGGCATGAGCAAAAGAAATCATAAACCATCCAAATGAGGTCACCGTCTCATCAGTACATCTAATGTAGGTGGTGTCAGGCAGGAAAGAGTTACATGCTAACAAATTTAACATACACATTTTTGGTGGTGTCTCTTCTAGAGAAAATAATGTGGGTATTCCTTGAGCACACCCCACCAATCATCCTTTTGCCTTGTCCTCACTTGTTTCATATATTACAGGCTGAGTGTGAGTAATGCCACCAGAGTTCAAAGAGAAATTAATGTTTCCTTTCTGCAAAACTCCTACTTCATCTAGAACAAGATGAACGCAAGATGAAACTGCACAGTTAAATTCCTGAGACATCAGGATAACAAACCAAGTGAACAAGGATTGTTTCGCTGGGATAGGACATTAATAAAGAAAGGCAGAAACTCCTTTAAGTGCTTGAAGCACCATGGAGATATCCAAGATGTGGCATCTTTGCTAAGACACAAAGCAGTTTTTTGGCTCAACAGTTGCAGTTAGCCATACATGAACTGATCAAGCACAGAAGTGAAGAGAATAATTGACTGTTGATAAAAAGAAAGCCAGAGATAATTAAGTTAGCAGAAGAAGTGGGAGGGAAAATGAAAACATTTAGGACATTATCTACAGGGCTGCCTGGGTATCTATTACTTATTTAGGACCACATAAATTGGTAAACTTTTGGGATCTGTATCAGTCCTCCTCTTACAAAGACAGATATTCTGAGGCCTTCAACTATCAGACCTGAACTGATGGTCTTGTTCTTGTTATTCAGTTCAGGTTTCACTCAGATGATCTGAAGTCTTACAGAGGTTAAGATCACACATCTAATGGACATTTAAAATACAAAACACTCGATTAGACACAAGTATTACTGTGCTGAACTAGAAAGCATACAATACAAAACTGTCAACAGCAACTTGCTCCATAGAATCACAGAATGGTTTGGGTTGGAAGCGACCTCAAAGATCATCTAGTTCCAACCCCCCTCCATGGGCAGGGACACCTCCCACTAGACCAGGTTGCTCCAAGCCCCATCTAACCTGGCTTTGAACACTTCCAGGGATGGGGCATCCACAGCTTCTCTGGGCAATCTGTTCCAGTGCCTCACCACCCTCGTAGTGAAGACTTTTTTCCTAATGTCTAACCTAAATCTACCCTCTTAGAGTTTAAAAGCATTAACCCATATCCTACATACCCTTGTAAAAAGTCCCTCTCCAGCTTTCCTGTTGGGTCCTTCCATGTTGGCTCCATGTTGACATACTTTTTAATAAAACTTAAGGATGATATTCATCCCTATGAGAGGGAACTTCATTTGAAAACGGGAGATTATGTGGCACACAGAAATCTAATGGTGTCTTGCAAACTACAGATAAACTTCACCACAAGAGAAGCATGTTCGGCAGCCCAGGAATCCCAGAATCACAGAACTGTTAGAGTTGGAAGGGACCTCTAGAGATCATCTAGTCCAACTCTCCCACTGAAGTAGGATAACCTAGAGCACTTTACATAGGACTGCATCCAGATGGGTTTTGAAAATCTCTAGGGATGGAGACTCCACAACCTCCCTGGGCAGCCTGTTCCAGTGCCTTGTGACTCTCATTGTAAAGAAGTTTTTTCTTATGTTTAAATGAAACTTTCTATGTTCCAGCTTGTACCCATTGCCCCTCGTTCTGACACTGGGAACTACTGAGAAGAGCCTGTCTCCATCTTCCTTGCACCCACCCTTTAGATACTTGTATACATTGATAAGGTCTCTCCTCAGCCTTCTCCTCTCCAGGCTAAAGAGTCCCAGCTCTCTCAGCCTTTCCTCATAAGAGAGATGCTCCAAACCCCCTATCATCTTTGTCACCCTCATCTGGACTCCCTCCAGTAGTTCCCTGTTTAAGACTCCCATCAGCCTGTCATCCATCCTCAGTGGAGGAGCATTCATTCTTGGCAGAGGGTGGGGGCTTTCTAATGAGTCCCTTTAAATATTAAAAATGCCTTATTATTTGCATTACATTCCTAGGCAGCTCCAAGAAGCATCTTGCCTATACCCCCTACCCTGCCTTAAAATTAAAAAAAAAAGGGAAAAAAATAATAATTTGCAGCACATCACTAAAATGCTCACACGTTGGTGAACCTCACAAACATCCCAACATTGTTTATCACTCTCTGCCTCTTCTTGGATACTCGACACAAAGGATTTACTGTCTTTGAAGTTTATGGGTGAAGCTATAGTTAAGCATGACACTATGGCAGCTTTAAAGATGACAGAAAAAGTGCTCAGAACACATCACACATGTATATTTGTGTGATTAACAGCAAAAAAATGGGAACAATGAGAACATGGGAAAGAAAAGGAATGTGGGAGACATCACCCATCAGGGTGTTCCTACAGGTAAATATCATTCATTAATCAGACAGAACAATATGACAGAATTCAGAAATTCAGAATTAAAGATGAGTCCCAACTGCTTATGCATAATGTCCAATTACACAAGAGTGCAAAAGCAACTTTAAAAGTGCCTTTTAATTACAGATTAAAACTTCCATCTGAATACATGGGATACTTATGTCAGGCATTTCAAAGGGAGTGCTATCTGTTTCAAAGAATAAAGTCATATAGTTCAAGTGGCAAAATTCCAATGATACTATCACCTGCTAACTTTTCTAATCCAACTTTGGAGAAAAAATAGTTTTGAAAGGTGAAAGCATACTGAACAGATTAAAAAACATCCCAACAACCCCAAAACAATACAAACAACATTTTAAGATCTCTACAATGAAGGAGAGAACACAACAGGCAGTAAAAGAAATGTAGCCTCCACCACCAGCTCTTTCACCACAACATAGCAGAAAAGTTGGTCATCAGACCTGGTTTAATGGAAAAAGATGGTTCCCAGGGGAAAAGAAAAAATATATATTAACAGGAAAATGAAAACGCATCTGCACTTAAACAATTAAAAAACCACAAAGGAAAAATCGGCTAAAAAAGCCTGATACGTGGCTTCGTGGCAGCTTTTGGGGGCAGGGGAAGAAGAAAAAGGTAGAAACTGTTTGCAGTCAGGTCAACAAAAGTTCCAAGGTTATTTTTCTTTGGTTTGCACTGCTTGAAATACTGCAGAAAGTAGATTAAAGGAGAAACAGTGTTTAAATCTATAATCATGCAGTGCAAAATTAATGATCAAAGGACAGCATAGAAAAAAAATGAGGTAAAAATTGGTTTAGTTGGACAAAGTAATCGCTGAGTATTCAGAGAGTTTTTTATTTTTCATACTGCTAAAGCAACAGATAAGAATATTTCTAGGACTGAAAAGGTCTCCCTGCTTCAAGTAAAACTCTTTTGATCAGGCAGTTTTAGATAGGGCAAATTTTAAGGGACTCTTGTCAACAGGTTTCATCGACACACCTCATTAGCAGTAAGAAATAAAATTCAGTTTAGTTTATGCAAAAGTTGATTAACTAATGATCTGAGCTGTGGCTTGGCAAAACTTATTTTTGCAATGACGAAAAGGTTTCTAACAAGAGATCTTCCCCTTGTACAGTTTTCTCACAAATCTTCCTCATTTTACTTCCATTATCTAATTTCTAAGACTTTGGAAATTCCTTCAAGTCTTGCAGCCCTTTTCTGCCATCAGCTAAATCCAAAATAAATTCCAAAGCAGACTTACAGTACAGCATTCTCTCTGGGGTCTGAAAAAGGAACCAGGAATAGCTTAATTATTTACTTGCTGTATATAAAGAGTTAAATCACAAGCTTCAAGAAGGTTATACTGGTTTTCTTTCTTTGGTGGGGGAGAATTTATTTTATTTTTTTATTACTTTTTAGGGGGAACATTTTGCTGCAGGAGAAAGCCAAGAAAGGACTTGCAGAGCCCTAGGCCAAGGACGAGTTTCCTTATGTCCATCTCAGGCCTCACACCAAAGTGTTTCCAGCTTCTAGGTCCACTCACACGGCAGCAGTAAGCACCCACGTGTTCTCCAGTGCCCCCAGGATGGCCAGACAGGGAGACTGGTGCTCCCAGGTCTTCCAGGAACACCAGCAATGACCTGAAATGCACACTGTCTGCTCCTGCTGCTTGAGACAACATCTGGCCACAAATTCAGCCGTAATCTATCTCAGACAACTGTTATGTCTGGCTGTCACCAGCAGTTCACAAATACACTCTGGGCAGGACATGAAATTCAGTGGACTGCTTTTTGGAAAAAACCCAAATTAAAGCCCCACCAAGAAGAAAAAGCAGAGGAAAGGAACTTAGAGGCTGTGTGAGACACTGATTGGTTTTGGCCCTGCTTGAGAGCACTGAAGCTAGAAGGTGGTGAGGAAAGAATACAGTCACCGAGTCACTAAAAATTTAGAAACTGTGAAAGGAATCGGTCGCTGTGTATGTACCAAGAGCAACAACCCAGCTTCTCAGCTGACTAGCAAATTAGCAGTGAGAGGTGTAAAAGAAGCAAAAAGAGGAAACGAGTAGGAGAGAAGAAAGGCTGGTTAATCGCCTTGGCTGGATGGACATGCGGCCCAGACCTGTTCTACTGCTTTAAGGTTGTGAAGTTCCTGTACTTCTGCCCCTGTCAGTTTCTTTCTTTAACTCCACTAGGAGATGACTTTAGTTCAATTGTATTATTTTATAATCCCAGACTCTATGGTGGAGGAAACTGTGCAACATACTGTTCTTCTTAGGCAACCTCTAGGTTTCAACAGCCATCAAAGATACACGGGCCTTCAGTCACTGTGTTTGGATGCAAAAGCACTTTAAAATTATTAGATGAAAATTAATGAAGTCTATGCACCAGTACAGGTTAGGGGTGGACCTGATGGACAGCAGTGCCGAGGAGAAGGATCTGGGAGTTCTGGTAGATAGTAAATTATCCATGAGCCAGCAATGTGCCCTTGTTGCCAAGAAGGCCAATGGAATCCTGGGGTGCATGAGGAAGAGTGTGGCCAGTAGGTCGAAAGAGGTCATTCTCCCTCTCTACTCTGCCCTGGTGAGGACACATGTGGAACACTGTGTCCAGTTCCGGGCTCTCCAGTTCCAGAGAGAACAGGGAACTACTAGAGTGAGTCCAGTGGAGGGCAACAAAGATTATTTGGGGATTGGAGCATCTCTCTCTGGAGCATCTCCCTTCCAACCCAAACCATTCTATGATTCTATGATCTGAGAAAAGGCTGAGAGAGCTGGGACTCTTTAGCCTGGAGAAGAGAAGGCTGAGGGGAAACCTTATCAATGCCCATAAGTATCTAAAGGACGGGTGGGAGGAGGATGGAGCCAGACTATTTTCAGTAGTTCCCAGTGATGGGACAAGGAGCAACGGGCACAAGCTGGAACATACAAAGTTCCATTTAAATATGAGGAAAAAATAAAATAAAAAGGATTAAAAACACTCACTAGAACAAAATACACACACACAAAACACTAAAAACAACAACAACAACAAAACCCCAACTCAACAAAAAACCCCACCAGAAAGTATGTGTGTCTTAGTAGTAAACACCAGCATTCTTCTGTACCTGATGAGGCTACTTTTGTGCTTTCTGCAAGGGATGACCAAGATGACCTTAGTAATACGCTCCCATCTCAATGTCTATGATCCTACTACTTTCCATTTAACAATATGAGTCAAAGGTGCTGTGGTGCTGTCCAATCAACCAACACATACTGACTGCAGAATACATGCTCCTGATGCTCAAGTATGTGAACTACAAAAGATCCTAAATACCAGACAGCTAAAGAACACTGCAGAAGAATGCAGCACCAATAAAGATGACAAGGCAAGGTGAAAAAGCAAAGCCAACTGGCCTTTCATCCATTTCTTTTAAGTAGCTCACAAACTATTAAATACATAAGCACCTTTTAAAACATACCAGTTTCTTTATTCTGGCACATGGAATTCATATGTTTCTTTATTTTGGCACATGGAAGGAATGAGGTAAGGGTGACTGATGAAGTCTCTCAGCAGCTTCAAATTTTGACCAGTGTTGATAGCGCTGCAGACCACAACATCTGCAACATGAGCTATATCACTGTGCATAGAAGCTCAGTTCTTGCAGAAGGATTATGTGCTTGTAATACTAGGAAAATATGATCTTCAAAAATATGTGTTCTGTTTAAAAAAATCCTTGAACACTATCCTAATAATGTAAACATATAACTTTGTGCAAGACTGTGCTAACAAATAATAGTTGCATTAACATGGGAGATATTAAACCCACAAGTTTAACATTTATTTCCTTACACAATTTTTAATGAACTACTGAAAACTTCTCTTCATTATGTGCTCCTCCTTAATAGAAACAGGGCAGGAACTCCAAGCATAATCACGTCCCCCTGAAGTAACATGGGAGTCTATCTCTGTTTAATATGCTTTAGAAAAGAAAACCAGCTTGTTAATCAGGAGAAATGAATTGTTGTAGTTGCTTTCACACAGAATATGTTCTTGCCTTTATCTACACACTGCAACTATCATGGTATTTAGAGGAATAAGAACATTGTATTACCTTTACTATTAATCCCTTTGAGTCAACCATCCATATCCTTTTGGTAGCTGCATCTTTAGATACCCCTTCTTTTTCCATAGCCATAACAATGAGGTTTGCTATTCCCAGTGCAGCCTGAAGGAAAAAGAAGACAAGGAGTATATGGGATGAGAAATTAAAGGAATCCCCTGCTCACTTGTTTCCTCTGCCTACTATTTTAGGTAATTTTCTTAATTTTATTCAACAATAAAACTGAATCTTTTTTTTTCATAAACACTAATGAACTGCTGCTACCATTTGTTAATTAGAAACCATAACGTAGATAAATAGTATAGATAAATCTTAAATCATATAGATAAATCACAGTATAGAAAACTCTTAAGATGGCATTTACAATGTGGAGAGCATAACAAATGTTTAAGCTCTAATAAAATATGCTAAACTGAACATTTATTCCACATAATCATCTCAGAATACATTCAATATTTTTTCTTCTTTGAAATTTTATTTTGTTCACTAGACTGTTTTGGTTTTTTTTTTGTAATTTGAACCAAAGGAAACCACACTTTGCATGCCAGAAAGCAAAATGCAGTCCTAAAAGATGTTTTGCTCTTATCTTTCTTTAAAATGTCCATCAATAAGGTAAGTCTCCTTTTACCTACTATTCATGTGTTTTGTAACTCTAGACTTGGCTGTGCTCCCAGTGAAAGGAGGGCCAAGAAAAAGTCACTGATCAGTATTTTGTTGAAACATGTATCATTCTTACTGGATTTTATGATATTTCATCCAGCAGGTCAAACGTCACACAGGGACAGATTGAAAAACAGGCAACAAAATGAGCCAACAGACCACTCAGTATTTCTGATTACCAACTCATATACACATTTACCGGGTTGATTCTGTTTCTTGCTCTTTATTATCCAGTTTCACTAAGAATGAAGTGGGTTTCCCCTTTTTTAGTTCAGAAAGAAGTAGTTTTATTGGGAATGAGGTCCCACAGCAGGGATGGTATCTACTGTTACCTCTTTGCAGCAACAGGCACACTGACTACTAATTTAAAAAATAAAACATTGGACCATGGATACATCTGTCTGTTGAACATGGAGCAAAACCAGGAGAAGGAACTTCAGAGAGAGACAGTCTTGATGTACAAAGGTGTTGACAGCCCAGACATGGATGCAAGTTGTTCTGAAAACTACAGACCTGGTTTCAGCAACACCAAATGTTGAATCCAATTTAAAATACCCAGACTACACAAACCTGGAGTAGTACATTGCACCTATAAGGGGGTTTGGTGAATAATATTTTTCAGATGCCTGCATGGAGTTACAGAGTGTATACAAGAGATGACCACTAGCAAAACTGTAGACAAGTACAACCTTCACTTGAGTATCAGTGGCTTAGAAATTTATACTGAAAATTAGTATGAAAAATAGTATGCATAAAGATTTTCAGAAATGGATGACCTTGACATGCAGACCACTAAAAAACTATGTTTAATGACAAGAAAAATCAGAGGGGCAACTGCTTCTTACTAAGTAACACTGGCTCTGGTAAATACATTCTCTTTCATTTCTCTTTGGTGGTCTGATTTATTTCCTCCTCTTTCCAAAAAGTTCTGTTTATTTATATTGAGAGCAGTTTGATAATTTATAGCTGAAGAGCTAAAACCTGGAGTTTTAAAAAGAGAACAGATCTCTGCAAAATGTCTTATAAAAAATATGAGGCTTGAGCAGATGATCAGAGATTTTTCTGTAAGTTTACATTTGAATTAAGAACCAACCTTCAACAGGTGTTAGTGATCATTCTCCCCATTTATTGTTCTTGTTAACTGGATATATATAACTTGACTAAATATTAAGAAAAATCTTCAGAGTACAATTTTTCCTGATATATAACAATATATACCTCTCCAGCTCCCTGGAACAACACTGTGTGATCTGATAACCTGTTCTTGGTGATGCGAAGAGCTGCAAGAAGCCCTGCAACAGCCACAGAGGCAGTTCCTGAAATTAAAAAATAAATAAATAAATGTGGTTATTCTAGAAATAATGAAAAAACATTACATTTTAAATAATTCCACACCATCTTTCAGCTAAAAGATACAAGTATTTACGGTAGTAACAAAAAGTTAAGTGGAACTGGAGTTTGCTCTAGATTATTCTCATGAAAGGTAAATGTAAGTGGGAACATCTTCAAAGTTACATTGAATAATTCAGGAGGAAAGGGTGTGAGAGCCCAGACAGGTATTTTGAAGGATTCCAGATAATGAAAATTAAGATACGGGTCTCATTCTTCAAATAGATACACTTCAAATACTGTAAAAAACAAAATTTAAAAAAAATATATTTCTCATGGGGAGGTTGACAGAATAGAAGAGCAAACTGTGAACATTTACAGAGAAGCTAAGCTAGCTGAAAGAGTAAGGCCAGATCAGTTAAGACATTGTCTGTCCTACTGCATCCAAAAGCCCTCAGGATGCCAGTCCATTGTGAAAGGGGCTCCAGCTTACTAGCATCTAAAACATTGGAAGTGCCTTTTAAATCTATAGTTGCATTATACCACACAGGAAAAAAGGCTAACATTTAGTTTTATGATTAAGCTGTGGAGGCCTTTCTTCTCCAAACCAGAGCCGCAGAGAAGGAGATACCCATCTGTCTTTGAATGGAAAGATTGTGGTCCTCATCATTAGAAAACACCTATTAATAAAAAGTAGGGCAATAAAGGGATCTCAAGCAGGCATCTAACCCAAACCTGTTCACAATGGCAGGTGCAACCACATCTCTGTGATTTCTGACAGATCTTTATCTAACTTACTTCTAACATAATCTTTCAAAGACTTCTATGATCTCCTCAGCAACCTATCTCAGTGCTTCAACATACTTTTTGTTGAAAATTTCAAATTTCTAAATGTTTTTTCTTCTTTTCTTTTTTTATTTTTTTTTTTATTTTTTTTTATTCTGGCCTCTTGTCCTACCTACAACTGGAAAACATGTTCTTTTCTCTTTGCAACAAGACATGTATTATATTTGAAGTCTAACGGTGTCCCAACCTGCTTTTCTTATGCAAAGCAATCCCAATTCTTCCACTCTTTCAGAAAGTTACATTTTCTAAAACACTTACAACTCATTTATCTCCTCTGGACTTTATCCATTTGTTTCCTATCTTTCTTGAATTGCAGCACACAAATCCATACACAACTCTGCAGCTGAATCGTTAACACTGCTGAGCCTAGCTGTCAGCTTCTGCCATGCAGAAGAAAGTTGTATTTAGTCACCAGGACCTGGTATCTGGCTCTTCTGATTCAAAGACCAGTTACTCCTCCCCAACAAAGCCTACTTTCATGGACTACTGACTTCAGGTAATGAGCTTGTGTTTTTCACAGATGATGATCATCACTAAAGCCCAGACACAAGGTCGAACAAAAAGGACAGTCAGACTCCTTATTCCTGCAAGGAACTTGGATGCATTAAATAAATAAAAAAAAAAAAAAAAAAAAGGTGCATCAGTTTTCAACAAGTTCACAGAACCTGTAAAGACATCTCACGGACAGGGATACAGTAGTGAGGTAGATGATGCCAGCAGAAAAGATGTGCTTGATGTGTCTTTTTAGAGGGGATTCTGAAGAACCTATAGCAGAAAGCATTGATTTCATCAGGACTGATAAAGCTGTGTCAGCCACCAACAATTAAGTCTTGAAAGTGAGAAAATGGGCTTCAACAGTCTTTAGGATTTATGATGCCTGATTCAGAGAAAGCTGAACCACAGGGAGATGAACACAGGCCCTGAGATGTCCCCCTTATACAGTTCTGGGAATAAGAACTGGATTCTTCCTTCTCCAGGCACTGGCTGCCATTGACTGACCCAAGGAAACCAAAGACAAGGACATAAAAGACTTTGAGAAGACTGCAAGAACTTGCAAGGAAAAGATCTGCTGGCTCTACAATTCTGTTCCTGATCACCACAGCCCTACACAGCCCTAGATGCAATTGTCTACAAGCCACCTAGTTGCTTTTGAGGGGAGAATTCACATTGCTACTGATTTTACTTTCAGAAAAAGTAAGTATGAAATACATATGACCAGGCCTCCAAAAGCACTTGGTCCAGAATCTGCACATTGGACATTTGCCCTCAATGTGCAGCTCCTCTGAGGATGCAGTTTTGTGATTCACAAGTCTACTTTCCCATAGGCAAGTTTAAATCTGAGATAGCAGTGACCTCTAGATTAAACTCAGGGAGATGCTCAAAACAGGTATTCATATTGCAGGTACTCAGACAATTATGTTTCAAATACATGTAGCTAAGGAACTAAAAGAACAGAAGTAGTAAGAAGGTACTGGATAAACCTCCTCTTAAAAGACATAATTTGGATTTTGAAGGCTGTGTTTGAATTTATGGTTTACAGGTAGGATCATCTGAGTTTCGTGAATGGTTATTTTTTCAAAATAACAACAATAAAAAAGTTAACCATTAGTAAATTGTAAGAACATATTTTAAAGTTAGAAAGTCCCGCAGAAAGTAACTTTTTGAAATAAAACCTTATGAATAGTGCAAAACCTTGTGTTTTTAGAACTAAAAAGCTTGTTATGTGCTTTTGACTATGACTTTTCAATCATCAGAAATAGAGGACACCTTGTTCTCAGCCCTCTTAATGTTTAGACCGTACAAATTTGTCATTTTTATTTATTTAGTCACTTTTATTACTTGTTCTGAGAGCTGAGATCATCTACTCTCTTCTCTCTCATTTCTAAATTAAAAAAAAACACTGAAAAAATGGTTCCTCTGAGGCACGGCTTTGGGAACAGCAAGTTCCGGGGTTAGGCACTTCCACCCCACAGCATCCAAGAGCTAGCTTGTTTCTTTCCCAGATGAAATTATGTCTTCCTCTGGTGAGTGCCAAATTGGCAAAGACCAAAAATGGCAAAAGAGAGAAGTCAGATCGTGTTCTCAGTTTCCCTTGGTACTCAACCAAACAATCCTCATAACCGGCAATAAAATTCCCATCCTCTTGTTGGGTGCCAAATTCTTTCTTCAATTTCACATTACACAGCTGTGCTTGCAGGGGAGGAGGAGGAGGAAGCCTACATAACATGGCTTATTCCTAAAGCCATCAATCTGGTCTCCTAAAAAGGAAAGTTGAGCTGGAGCACTGTGAGGTCCTGTTTCCAGCCTTTGAAGACAGAAGTTGTGGCCACCGCAGCATCCTGCCCTCATCACAGGACTTCTCAGTGAGCTCAGAAAGCTGCCCCTAAAGCTGCTTTCTGGTGACTGAGACAACATGAAACTCTGTACATTTATAAGGAATGGGAACGCTGGGATCCTGCGTATCTGCCTGTCTGATGTACTGTTGCTATATTTGTTTGCCAGAAAAAAATGGACTACGATGAAGTATTCCCAGTTGGGATACTTTTACAAAGTCTATTACAATACTACCTTCTGTTTTAAGGAAAAAGATATATGAAACATGAATAAAATGCTACACTGAATGTCAGTAATATATTGTATTGAACACTGACATAGCAGGTGAGTTATGATTACCTGTGTGTTCATTACAAGGGGGATTCAGAACAAGGATTATAATAGCAATATATAAAGGCTTAAATACTGCATTTCTCACAAATCATGATTTGCACAGAAGAATTGCTGTAAAAACGATATTTTAAAAGTGCTCCACGTTGGTTTTATTCAGTCATTTGACTCTAAACAGCATAATAACCCACTTTATTAGATTACTGAACCCACTATCACTGCTGCTGGCAGTGGCTGTCATCACTCCTCGTCAGCAGCTTCCCTTATTCCTTCCTATTGAAAGGGGGGCACAGTCAGCGTGAATAGCAGATCTGTTTAACCGGAACTGCTCTGCCTAATGGCATGACCTTAAATTTCACCCTGAATACTGACTCGACTTTTTGAAAAGAATCAAAATGCAATTCACATCACATCTGCCAAAGCCTAACCACTTCTCGCAGACGTCACAAAGCAGAAACAGAATTTTGCTGCTTTTCCGACTGTCATCGCTATAGGAAGGAAAGAAATGGCTTCGCCTCCCTCTCCCACAGAGCACAGGTTCAATCCCTTGTGTGCCAAATAAGATAGGCATTGCTTATGGGTATAATTTTGAAAACTATTTCTATTCTTTTTCACCAGATTTCTAGAATAAACACAGCAAGTTTAACAAAGGATATTTTTCTAAAGCAGTGTTGGTTGCTGTGACAGCAAACACGTGGTTATAGTTTTGTAGGAAGATGAGTCAAATCTTATGAAAATATGGTAGATGTGAAATTTCAAAGTGTACTATTCTTTATCAAGTCTGTCTTCTGTCCAAGAATCTTTAGCCTTACTTGTTACTGTAAACTGTATGACTGAGAATGAATATGTCAAAGGGAATCCTAGAAACTACAGCCTTTTGAGGCTGGCACATTATAAACGCTTTGGAGCAGAGACTCTTCTTTCAGCAGATGCAACAATTAAAGAAAAAAAGGGGGGGAAACCCCTAAAACATGAGGAATGAAAACTTCACTTTTATTAGCTATGGGTTAATTTAAATTACCAAGAAATGTCTTACGGAACTGAAACATCTGTCCATTATTTAAAGTTTAAAAAAATAAAACTTATAAACAAGTATTAGTAGTTCCTTTATGTAATTTTCCCTACCTCATCTTGAAAAGCTAGCAAAAAAGAAGAGGGGAGGAATTTCATGTCCTAAAATCTGAGCTATTCATTCTGGACTAAAAGATTAGGAAGTGGTATAAGTAAAATTCATATTTCTCAATACACAGCATAATAGAAATCACATGTCAATACCAATGCCAGCCTTCCAAATAACACTGCACAAAGTGCCAGGGAAAAAATGAATCCGTTCCCCTCTCCTACACTTACTGGGAAACAAGGTAAGAGTAAAGGTCCTATCTGAAAGGTGTAATGTCAGTTGCTCATGAGGGTGGTTAGTTCAAAAGAACCCTTTTTAAGAGATGGGAGCTCCTTCTCCTTGCCATGAACTGGCTTTTCAGAGCTTGGAAGGCACACTGTGCTGCTCTGCAGCTGCAGCAGGCAGGTAGTGCAAAGAGGGCAAAGGCTCTAGGGAAGGAGAAATTGAGCCTTTTTAACAGAGCAACCATTTGGTATATTCGAAAAGTGATGCAGAGTCCCTGAAACACTGGGTGGCTGAGGCTGGGAGGTCACCTGGTGAACCCCCCTTTTCAAACAGGGCCACCTGGGGCTGGTTGCCCAGGACGATGGTGAGAATGGATTTCTTTTTTCAACCCATAATGAGCAAAAAATGAAAACAGAAGAATATTTGTACATACCAGCGCTTGTATATACACATAGAATAATATACAAAAGCTACAGCAGGGGATTTACTTGAATGCAGACTGATTTGCTTTGTGGTGAAACTGAGTAAGGGAGAGGTGATATCCTGAATATACTGGAAGAAAAATATACCCCACACAACCCTACAGTATATATATAAACATAGAATCATAGAGTAATTTTGGTTGGAAAAGACCTGTAAGATCATCAAGTCCAACTGTTAACCCAGCACTGCCAAGTCCCCACTAAACCATGTCTCTAAGCACCACATCTACATGTCTCTACATGTCTACATACCTCCAGGGATGGTGACTCAACCACTTTCCTAGGCAGCCTGTTCCAAAGCTTGACAACCCTTTCAGTGAAGTATTTTTTCCTAATGCCCAATCTAAACCTCCCCTGGTGCAACTTGAGGCCATTTCCTCTTGTCCTAACAGGTCTTAATAAGATTTTTTTAAAATTATTTTTAAAATCCCAATGTCTGTTTCACCTGGAAGCAAATGTCACTTCATATTATGAAAGAGGTTTTATATAGTTTGCAAGTAGTATCATAATTGAAGATAGAGGCTATCAACATATGAGCTATTTCATGTCATTCAGCTTTGCATTTTCTGAATTCTTGGTCAGAGAATGAATTGGAAACCCCATGCCCATCACAACCACAGCAACAAACCTCTAACCTTCTTTACAATTTAATTTCAAGAACTGGAATTTGCAGGTACCAAATGTACCAGTTCCTATGTTTATGTTAAAAAGAACTAAATCTTAAAAAGGAGAACACTTGTGACAGAGAAATTCAGATTTCTGAGAACTGCACTGGTTTAATGTTAAATTGGTCATAACATAACTTACAGGTATAATTTTCCTAATCATTCAACTGGCAGTCTGCTGAACATCTAGCATATATTTTAAACCAAACCACACATGTAAGGTGGAATAATAACCTTAAAATATATGTGTGCTATGTTTTTATTTTAGGTCTGTTTCTTTTCATAACATTTGATGCAATTAAACAGCACAGCTGTTAAAAACTAATGACACCTAAGGTCATGATGGATACCAAAATTAACTCCAATCCAGTGCAATCTCACCATATAAATATTTTTGTTGGCACAAAAAGACAGACTCTGTGCCCATAATGAGGGCAAGCATTGCAACTCTGGGCACAGTGAAAGAGAGCTATAACACTAGAATAAAAACAGTATTATACTGCATAGAAAAACACTTATTTTATGTAGATTGGCTTCTACTGCAGAAATTTGTCATTGTCAATTGAGACAATTTTAAAGTAGAGGGGTGAGGAAATAATCCAAACAATTGAAATAATTGAAATAATTGCCCTGCATAGAGACAACAAGGCTAGAGAAATTTATGCCTCTATTTTACATTTATCCACATCAGCAATGACTGCAACCAGCTACCATGTGATAAGCTTTGAGAGACCTGTGTAAAACAAATGCATGGCTTCTAAGACATGGAAATGTAGCTGCTGACTGTGCTGGAGCAGCAAAAACTGATATGTCAAAACCAAGATGGGTGTGGGAAGGGAGCACTACGGCCCCTGCTCAAGGGGCAGGGGCTGGCTGGGTTTGACAAGAGGCAGTAAGGAATGGCCAGAGCCAATCCCACTCATGAGTGGGATTTCAGACACTGCAATCCTGGACTTGTACCTAGGATGACTTCTTAACCAATCTTAGGAAATTTGTTCAACATCCCTGCAGCAGATAAGGGAACAGTGAGAACCTCCAATGAGGTTTTTAACCACCTAAACTGTGAATCACAACCCTACCTCCTTCCAGGGGTGATCAAACAGAGAATGTCTTCCAACCTGACAAACAGCATTGTTTGGCAAAGCAAGCCTCAGTTCTTCTGGCAGGGGTTGGAGAGAGAAAAACCCACATCTCATACAGAATCACAGAATTACCAAAGCTGGAAAAGACCTTTAAGATCATCAAGTCCAGCCTATGACCAACACCACCACACCATCTAGACTCTTCTCCAGGCTAAACAACCCCAGCATCCTCAACCTCTCCCTATAAGACTTTTCCTCTAGTCCTTTCACCAGCCTTGTTGCTCTCCTCTGGACCTGCTCCAGCACCTCAACATCCTTCTTGAAGTGAGGGGCCCAGAACTGGACACAGTACTCAAGGTGAGGCCTCACCAGTGCCGTGTACAGGGGGAGAATTACATCCCTACTCCTGCTGGCCACACTATTCCTGATCCAAGCCAGGATGCCATTGGCCTTCCAGGCCACCTGGGCACACTGCTGGCTCATGTTCAACCAGCTGTCCACCAGCACTCCCAGGTCCCTCTCTGCCAGGCTGCTCTCCAGCCACTCTTCCCCCAGCCTGTAGTGCTGCCTGGGGTTATTGTGGCCAAAGTGCAGGACCCTGCACTTGGTCTTGTTGAATTTCATGCCGTTGGCCTCGGCCCATCTATCCAGCCTGTCCAGGTCCTCCTGCAGCCTCTTCCTACCCTCCGGCAGGTCAACACTCCCCCTCAGCTTGGTGTCCTCTGCACCTTACTTTAAAGAAAATTCTGCCCTGCCCTTATGACTCCTCCTTCCTGAATATTTTGGAGATGAGCAAAGCTAGCAACCCGATCTAATTGAATGTTGTAAAGCATGACATTACAATATGAATTAATATTTCTTCCATACAGGAAATGATGATTTTAAAACAATCCCAATTTTGGAAAATGTCTCTAATGTTTAGAAAGAACAAGATAACAGTATTTGTTTCAAATCCAAGGCTTTCACTGATTTTCATTTAAAAAATCATATTCTATATGTTTCAGAAAGGAAAAAAAAAAGCAACCTGATTTGCGGTCAGAATCCATGGAAAAAAGTTAATATTTTCTCTCTAAAGCAACATTATTGCTATTGTGTTTGTAAAAAAATTACTTTGAAAATACAAATATGAAGAAATGGTCCAAAAGCCAAGATATGTTCTAGAATGAATGATCACAGCAATTTTGTTATTGCAATACAGATTTATAGCAGTTGGTCTGGATCCTGATTGTCCTTGTTACCAATTCCTTGAGTACAGAGAGGGGACGTAGAAAAAGTTACAAGGCTTTTTCAAAGTAAAAGATGTGACCCTTCTGTAACAGGGATGTAGAAAAAAACTGTCTCCAGAAATTCTTAAATATATCTATAGATGACACTCAATGGTCAATCTGTAGTGGTTTTATAAGATCAGTATTTTGGCAGACACCTTTTTTCCACATGTTCTGCAACGGCGTCAGTTCGGGACATGCCAACATCCTGCAAATAGCTGTGAGCTAATGGAAGGCAACTGCATTTATCCAAGTTACTACTTGCAAATAGGCATTCAGCTTGCCATATTTTCTTTATCTTTTAGAGTGTTTGGCAAGAGTCAGGATCATATATATATATATTTAGGTACTTAAAGGTCTTCATTGCATCACTAAGATATATATAGGAATCCTTTGTCTGGACATCTTAAGGTAGTAAAAAAAAAGTCTCAAGCCCTTTCATGAAACATATAAAAAAAAAATCCTTCTATCCTTAAAGTAGCTTTAGTTTGACAAATATTTGGACTGGGAGGAATATCAGGTGAGCACTATCTTCAGAAGATGATGGCAGAGCAGATGTAACGTTGTGTTTGTTTGCTTTTACTGGCCTGATGCTACTTGTTCGTGTTACTACTCTAAGGGTAGAAAATACAACTTGGAGACAGAGAAGGCCACTCCTTCAAGCAGCCTGGAAAAAATAATGGCATTTAGAAACTGAAAACCTCTCAGGATTGCTACAGAAGTTAACACCATCTATCCTCATTAAAGTTGTCAAGTGGAAGATCTTTAGGGTTTATAGAGCTGAAATGGAAAGTGGGAGAAGAGATCATTGGATCTATATTTGGGCTGATATTCCACTGCCACATCATAGGGCAAGATGACATTCTACAAAAAAAACCCCAAAAAACAAACAAAAACACCCCCAAAACCCTAAAAACAAACCTACTGCAGGTATTTATGGGGCTATAGTGAAAAATTACAAAGCTCAGAGCAGGCTAAATGCATCTGTTTTCACCTCTTGGAAGTTACACAAGCATTAAGGATGGATGTCACCTGAAAGTCCCAGATATCGTTTATGAAAATATTAGAAGACCCACAAACACAAATTCGATTGCAGAAATTGAATGAATTAAAAGAATGCACATGGCTACACTTCTAAGGAAGACCAATAGCTGCCATGGCAGCTCAGTCAAAAGCCAAATGGACACTGTCCAACGGTTTTGAACATTAAGAAACCTCCTTCCAAGGTGCATCAGAAAGAATCCAATGGTTTTAAAAATGCATCTGAAGACATTGAAGACTTTCTCATCTTAGTTTACCCATTTTTGGTACACTTTTGCTGAAAAGCTTCCCTTTCATTTCTTTGAAACTACATTCTAGTTATGTCTCTTTCTAATTTGATGTGAGGACCTTCATCTTGCAAGAAGACAGAATTCCCTGTGGGAGCTGGGTCTCTAAACACTTAGGGAAACTTCCAGATGCTGTTTCATCTGCTGTATTGGACTGTTGTAGCCATGGCTACACTAAGACCCTGCAGTGTAAGAAGCACCATGCTTCTTACAATTATAAAATTGCATTTTATAATTAGTTTATTTCCCATCTGGGAGTTTGTCCTCCATAATCTGTTTCAGATGCAGGAGTAAAATTCAGCCTGGCTTCTAACAGAAACATAGTCCATGTGGCTAGCTAGCCAAGTCCCTAACATCAGAAAGGCAAGGGCTATTTGAATCCACCACCATGCATTTAGTCCCTGAAATAAGACCTAGGTTCCAGGAACAACTCAAGAATGACTTCTGGAAAACTCAAGCTCCTAATGCTTGGCTTAAAGCGTCACTGCAAATTGTTAGAAATGAAGACAGTTAAACCTCCATTTTTGATCTTAGCACTGCTGAGGACCTCCACCTATCTAAGGAAACATGAGGGGAAGCTGAGTGCCCAGGGTCCTCCTTGGGTATCTCTTCTGACTTCAGTATTCTTGCAAGAATAAGAGCCGATGCAGTTACTGCCCTAAAGAAAGTTATTTTCCAGTGCTCTCCCTGACAGGAAATAAGGCAAACCAAGCTTTTGCCATGCTTGTCTTTCTTCTCAGGAGGGAAGGGACAAGAAGATTGCTCAGAGTGAGCACTTGGGGAATCCCCCTTGTTGATGTTTCCCATCCTAGAGCTTTTCCTTTTGCCAGCTGCTACAAATGATTCAGATGGGAAAGCAGAGTCGGGGATAATTTTCCCTCTAAAATTGAATGCAGATCTAAGACCGCAAAGAAAATTAGAGGGATATTTAACTGAGTTGTCAATTTAAGAACTCAAACAGTGTGACATTTATCAAGCAAGTTTTGTTCCATGGAGGAATAGTGGAGCAGTTTTCACTGCAGTGACAAAAAACCTGAGATAAGTGTAGTCCAGACTTAAGCTTTGACATTTGGCCCAAGATCGGAAATCAATAATTTATATGGGTAAGACATTCACACATTCAACTATTAACAAAAACCCTGAAGAGTGAACATCTAAATAAAGCATGAGGCATAAAAGAGAGGGAAAAGGTTAAGAGCAAAGACAGCTTGCAGGAACCCATGCTGAGGAAACTTACGTGACCTGTACTGGACAAGTATCCCAGGAGAGCTGATACACTTTTTTCCCCTCTGGTACCTCGATTAAGAGTAATTTTTCTAGCTTGTACTCATCACAAGAGTGAAGAAAAGAGAGAGTCTGTTACCTTGAATGTCATCATTGAAAGTGCAGTACTTGTTACGGTACTTGTGCAGGAGGCGGAATGCATTAGCGTTAGCAAAGTCCTCAAATTGAATGAGGCAGTTCATGCCATACCTAGAAAGACAAAAAATTGTGCATTACATTAAAAATAGTAGGTAATTTTATATTAAAAAGCTACTAACATTTGCAGTTAGATCTTGAAGTTTAATATGATGTACACATCTACTAATATGTTTCTGTTCTATTCTGTATCTTTACATTCATGTAAGTAATCTAGAAGGCTTAATTAGACTACTAATACTTTACTAAATTAAGAATACAAGATCAGGGGAAAAGGCCTTAATCTCTCTGCAGATCCCTCAAGAGAAGTCTTCTCTGAGCCATCAGCTAGTGAGCAAAAAATATTTGCCTCATTAAGAAGGTAATAAAAAGGTAACACTTTCAGGACATGGATTTCATTGTATTGTCGTTATGCAGGCCAGCAGCACAACATCACTCACTACACAATGCTTGAATATTCTTCATATCCAAAAGGTATTGATCAGAAACACGGTTAATCTGGACAAATGATAAACATGAGAACACTTTAAGGAAGGAAAGAGGTAGCTGCATGTTGGAATTGAGTTACACTTGGGTAACTTACGCTAAAACTATGGGTATGTACAGAAATGAGGTTATCTGTGTTTCTTCCATCTGCTGTTTCACTGTCAAAACTGATTTTCTGATTTGAACACTAGATGTTTCTTAAACTGTATGTTAAGAATCAATGTTACCATCCATTTCAATGTTTTCTTGTCCTTGTAGCTAAGGAAACAATTCAAACTGACATTTTGCACAGTACTTTGAAATCTCCATATACTATATTTTGAAAATACAGTATGTACATTTCTTGGAAACAATTTACTGTGTTACCTTGCTGCCTTGGACCCACTGCATACCAAGGCTGCCCTACTAACAGGGAGCAAGTGACAGCATTTTTTGAGTATAGGTGGGTGCCAATGTTGACTTTAACAGACATAAGGCATCTCAAATACATCTAAAAATTATCAATGAGAGGAACACAGGAATATAAAAAAAAAAAAAAAAAAGAAAGTCCAGACTCTAAGCACTAGACTCATATGCCAATACCTAAGTTAAATTAATTTCATATTACTACTATGCATCCTCCAGTCCTTAGATGCATTTCATAAGAGTAATGTCTCTGGATTCCTTGCCTAATATTCCCATAGGACAGTTTCAAATACTTTCTTAAAGCAAAACAAAACAAAAAACGTCTAAGACATTCTAGACAGAAACTGTGCAAAGACAGAATTCAAGCTCACAGTACATTGGCAACAGGAAAAAAAAAAAAAAACCAAACCTAACTTGAATACTGTCAATCTCATCTGGGAAAAAAAACAGTAAAACGTGAAAAGTTTAAAATAGAGTGTTAGTGCTAAAACTGTCTGTACAAGTTTGGATCTGGAAGTATGACATAAACAGTATCCCACCCTGGAATAATATGACAATAAAGCTTTTTTTTTGTAGAAAGTATTTTAAATTTAAATAAACCTAATGACAATTTGCACAGACTAAGCAACCACTTGATTAAAACTTTTTTAAAATATTACATTAGGATGTTGCTATGAAATTATTACCGTGAGGGTCTAACAGGGCAAGATCTCAACACGTCCTATCTGGGCTAAAGGAGTTTTTTTCCTTCTCTGCTAACAGCACAAATCCAAGAGACAGTCAAGCAGCTCCTGATTTATCCAGAAAAGCAATACATATTTATACTGAGCAGTTCAGTGTAATTATACTACTCTAATGTTAATTGAGTTTTTCTTTAAACCATACATGTGTTTGGCAACCACATTAAGCAAAGCCATAATTTAAAAAAAAGTACAAAAATTCCTGTGACTAAATTAATTTCCATGGAAATCACATATTTACAGCCATATTACAATGAGCCAAAACTCCTGGGATTCCGCTGGCAGGAATGGTAATCCCTGCTGAAAATAAATATATCTTCATATTTTATGGAAAAACCTGGACTACTTCAGCAGCACAAGGACAGGCAACTGTTAAAAACGTAATTTGGTGAGTCAGTTATTCACTACAGTAAATCACAACCAAGTTAAAATAAGAAACTGGAGATACTTTTCAATAATTGATTTAAATTTCTAACCGTGTTCAATATCTGACATGAATTTCAGTGATTCTATAAGGGTCCAGGAGCTGTCAGTTGCATAATAATATGAAACTAACGAGATTAACACTCTGAATCCTGGAGCCTGGTTAGAAGTGCTTCTCGGATGTCATTGAGCCAATGTCTGTTTCTTTATTTTACCATATATAATATTCCATTTTCTCATCTGCATTTGACTTTTCTCCATTTTCTTACCCATTGCCTTTGCAGACACAGATCAAAACTCCCTGTGAATTATATTAAATCAGCATCCCTGAAGAAAACACTCATCCTATACTGGGCACACCATCCATAGTGATTCTCTGAGCAAGATATCAGAGCTATTTAATTAAAATGGTAAAAATAAAGGCTGTCTAATTCTGGGCCTCTGAGATTTTGGCATTGTAGCAGAAAAATTGGTATTCACTGCAAATGTTATACATGACACACAGGCAAAAATCCGAGACTTCAGTGCTGCCCAAGTACCTCGTAAGATTTGTGAAGTTTGAGGTCTATGTCCTCAAAAAAGTCTAATCAAACCCAGTCACTGGGTACCCATGATAGACAAGGAAATGATGCAGTGCTTCTCTCCTTGGAGCATTCCCATTCTCAAAACCACTAACAGATGAGACATACAGATGATGTAATACAAAATAGTTAACCTCTGTTATTCCAGAAAATCCCCTTGAGATAATAAACTGGCTACAAAGGTGCCACATGGTTCTGACAGCTGTGACCATACCAAAACAGCCATCAATTCTTCTAGGACTTCTATATCTTTTTATCACAATCACAGCACAAAGTTGAGCCAAAACCTAATTTGATGCTGACAACCAACGGCTCAGTTCCACTTTCCTTCCTGTACCCTGCAATAACCTTCCACCACTGCCACACTCTGATGGATGGTTTTAGGTTGCTGTTTCTCCACTATAAGGGGCAACTGTTTGAATCCACCCTCCTGAAAGCAGAACATGTACTCTCTACACCTCATACCCTACTGTCACTGAAAATTTCCAGTTTGGAACTGCACCTCTTCATGGGTGAGTATGGCAGACAAATGACTGTTAGACAAGAAGAGAACCAAGCACTTTATTGCTTGTCCACATGCAGTCATCACATCCTGTTGGGGCTTCCAAACCCCTTCAATTCCAACAGCTACAGACCACTATGGTGCTGTAATTAATATAATCTTTCAAACATCATGGGAAGTGAAAACAAAGCATACAACTATCCTAAAATGTGACGATCTTAATATCTATCATCAATACTTTATACAGATACAGCACAGGCTGACTTCAGTGAGTTTCCTCAGATGAAACAGCATGACTGATCAGGGAGGTCCAGAAGCAAATAACTGAGGTTTGTTACAAACAAAACAATTGGATTTAAGAATACCACTGAATGGTTGTGATTGACTGTTACAGAAGGCATGTTAAAAGCAAAAGGCCCACAGTTGAGTGCCAGCAGCTCCAGGCAGGACAAGAAGATTAGGAGGTGAAGTTGCAAGGAACTGTAGTGATAGAAAATGCTGTAAGAGATATTTCTCCTTATTTTAGAATTAGTAGACTACACACTGTCATAGTGTGAAATACGGGTCTTAACCTGTGTGCTGCTTATCTAAGTAGCTAAATTTGATCATTATATACCTTAGGACAATTTTACCTTCCCATTTGAAATTTTAAGGCATGTACATTTAAACATAGCCTAAAATCCTTTTAATTTGCATGTGTCACCATCAATAGAGTCACAGAAGCAAGGAGACATTGCACGTGGTTACCATGCTGCTAATGGGAATCACATACGACGTATCTTGGCTTACACTTGCCCAAAACAGAGACAACATTTCTCCAGCTATCACTACTCTTGACCCAGGGATACGTAGGGGATAACTGGGGAAATGGAGACACATAAATAACATGCATGTTCATATTGAAAGGTGGCACAAATAAACAGAGGAGAGAACCTATCCAGTGGGCATCAACTGTCATAACCTGAACACTTGTTTTTCCTAGGCAACCAAAACTAAGAAAATAAATTAAAGTCTGGGAGACATTCTTCCTCACTGTGCAACCATAACAAATGCCCTAGTGAATCCTTATCTATTTTCTTGCTCTGCAAAACACTTCTCTGATAGCCATAGCTTGGCTTGAGTAGCCTGGCTAGAACTGCTGGATTCTTGCAGGCAAGTGTTTTGTTGCTGTGAATTCCTCTCTTCAGCCTGTTTGGGACCAGTCACTGTGGTAGCTTTTTGAACATACATAAATCATCCCTAGAAAGTGATAATCCACTTCACTATTCCCCCTTATAAATCCTGTTTTGTCATCCATGTATTTCTGTGTACTTGGATCTTAGACTCATACAGGCACAGTCTGAACCAGGATCCAACTGGACAGAAGTTCAAAGCCATCTTTCCATTTTCTGTTATTCACAGAAAATACGGACAAGAGTGGTGGCAAGCATGCAACATCAGATTTGTCATCACAAATGGGACTGGACAATGGATTAAAAAGAACCAGGCCACTGAATAATGTGTGGTTGCCAGAAAACACTGTTTCCAATACCTCCCCCCAATTTACAACATATTTTATATGACAGTCTTAGCTTAGTTTTTCCCTTTTATAAACAAATGTGTATTAAATTGTCATTGACAACAATGTTAATCTTTCAAATCATTCCACAGATCATATCTTTATGTAACAGGCTGGAGAAAAATGTCCACAGCTCTTTAACCATCCCAAACATACAGTACTAGCATTTTGGCAACCTCATGCTCTTTAGAACCTCAAACAGGGAAAACCTTCAAGAATCCAGCGGGAGCTATAAAAGTTTGGGCATCATTTTGAATTCAAACCATATGATCAGTAAAATCAATGCTTACTTCTACAGCTAAGAAATTTTTCTGGAAATATATTTGGATCATTGCTTCTTACTGCTAGCCATTGTTTTGGAAACCTTCCTAACAGAACAAGTGGTTGCTTTTTAGGTTTTTAGAGCTTCCAAAAGCCTATTTGACTATTTCCTTTATTCATATGGGCCTGGGACTGAAAAAGCCTGAGAAAACACCAGAAATGGTTGCTGCCACCCATTCCTAAGAAGGAGCAAAACCAAAATGATAGCAACATTGGTATTCCCTCCCTTGCCTTGTGCGTCATGCAGCCACTCCACCAGCCAGAACCATTTATAGTGCACCAGGATGATGTGGAAATCATCTCCTTGCTCCTCACTCCAAATGCTGTAGGCTTGTTCATTTCCATATATCCCACTGCTCAAAACAGATTTAAAGCATAATAGCCAATGCTATACACTCCTCCTTGTGCCACGAGGCCTTCCCACCTTCCCTCCTGACAGCTCTTAGGATCTGGATGCCTTCTCTTCCTGCTCTCCCCCCAGCTATCTTTAACTTAATTTCATCAAGCAACTACACTGCTGCAATGAGGTCATACATCCAACCTAGTACCTCTTCCACCACAATTTTAACCTGCTGGCTAAATTCAACCAAATTTGACCAGAGGGATAGAGTTTTCCACAGTAATTGCTACATATATGTTCTGTGGAAAAAGGTGGCCAAGACAAGAAACCCTCCAGGAAGCGCTACAGCCACTCTGCAGCAGATGTTACTGCTCATGCTGCCTGTTGAACAATCTCATGTGCTACAGCTGCACAGGACAGAAATCTGTCCAAGGTGTACTCGGCTCTAGCCAACACTATAATGCAAATACCTGCCAAGAAGAGGTACCATTAAATTACAGATAACTTTCTCTCTCTGTCCTGAATTGGACCAGCAAGTCGGAGACAGGACATTCTTCACAGGAAGAGATATTCTAAGGAACTTCATAGAAACTGTCAGAAACTGTCATCTTTGCTTTCCACATGAATGACCCTATTTAAATGTTGGGTTTTCTTCCCCTGCAGGCAGCCATTGCTTTTATTTTATCTACCAAAAGCATTTACTTTCTTAGGAGTAGTTTTCATAGCCGTTTTCTGTTTCCATCACCAATCCCAGCACCAATGAGCTCAGAACATATCCAAACCAGGCACAGGAGTAGGGGAGGCAGCAGCATTTAACACCCACCCCAGTACCAGCAGCAGACCCTTGCTTCATTCACATTCTCCTTATGGAAATACGATTTTATAAAAATTTTCCATGATACAATTCCCTGGCACAACCACAGTGCTACAGTGTCTGCAGCACGGCCCTGCTTTGCACCAGTGCTTCTAACACTCCTCCACTTGCTCCTCCTTTCTCCAGAACAGCTTTGGTGTTCATCTCCATGGGCTTTCTATCCCAGGAGTAGCAAGAAGAATGGGCTGGAGATGGCTCATCATGTCTCCTTTTTTTAAGCCTCAGCCAAAAGCACTGCTACATGTGTGGACTTGGCAGGCCTTGGGAACAGCAAGGCTAAGGAGCAGAGTGGTGCTGAGTCAGGAAGGTCTTGTGGTTGGTGATGCTAGAAGTTGTTGCTCTTAAGCAGAGGAACAAAACCAGATTTTCTGTCCACAATCAGTCACTATTTACATAAAGGGTTCCTCTTATGCAAAAAGGTAATTGAAGTGAAAGCTTTTGCTGTATACTAACATAAACAATTACTACATGAACAAGATGGTTTTTTTAACTTAATTTTTCATCAGCTTGGTTGCATCACACTATGTAGTAAGGACAACTTGCTCTGTAATTGAAGTCTTAGAAGTCCATCCTACTCAAACATGCAGCTGAAAATACTTCTAAACATAATCCGTCTAATTTTTTTGTGCATTTTCAAAGTGCTGTCAAAGGATTAATATTGATGGTCACTAGAGAACCTGAACTAGAGTTCTTCTGCTCCAATAGCTGATTGAATTAACTATCAGACGTCTCGGGGCTTGAAAATATAAAGGCTGTGAAATAATTAACCATAAATTACCATCACTGTAAAGATTCATTTATTCTTGTTGCAATAATATTCATATTCTATTTTGGATTTAGACATTTCTTCTAATGTCCTTCACACAACACTGTTGTCAGGAACTGGGCTTGATCCTAATTTTGACCTTTCCAGTGCACATGTATAGAGTCGTGTAACAGCAATAAGAAGGCTGGTATGAATGAAGTATGAATGGAAATGCATGCACTACTGGAGGCAGCAGCAAAACAAAGGTGAAAACAGCAGCACACACAGATAATGAAGGACAAAACTGACCACAGGAAAATTTAAAATGTCTCATTTACATCAAGATGAGCATGCCCGAGCTCTGGCAAGGTCACTGTACAGCCAATTCTTGGACCTGGCCCCTGGAACTTGAGGACAGCAAGGGTGCAACAGTAGCAGTTTGCTACCACTGCACATGTGCCACTCATCCTACAGGCACAGCAAGAAGTCGTATCACAGTCCAAAGACACGCATCCTCATGCTTCCAGTACACAGATGAGAGACTAATTAAAATCAACTTGTTCAGAGATTTTATAACATAAAACCACCTCTCTATTCCATAAGATCTTGCACTCAGTGCTGTCAAATTAATTTCCTGTAGTGTACTGTCAAGTTACCTCCTCTGCACTGTGGAACAGTCCCCTCAGCAGGAAGGTGGCTGGATGACACAGTATTGAGACGCAGTGTAATGCATGTTATGCAAATAAATCATACTTCTGAAACTGCACAAAGTCAGACATGAGCCAAACTCTTCCACTCAGTTCTTCACACATACAGAGACCAGCCATCAGCCCCAGCAGACTAGATCACTGCCATGAAAAAAACCAGCATGCAAACTTCCACAAAGGCAGAGGTATGTGGCCTTGGCTAATGTTCAGGTTAAATCTGAAGAGGAAGAAAGACATATTATAAATTTTGGTCGTTTTCCTCCTTAAAAAAAAAACAAACCAAACCAAAAACCCCACAACATGCCATGTGGATTTTAAGTAAACAGCAAATTGAACTAGTGTGATGTTGTCTCATGAATTTGTATCAGTTCACTTGTTACCTGATCCTGACCCCACCTAAGTAAAAAGTAAAACTGCAGGAGCCTGAAAATGTAATTCTACCTCTCCTGGCTATTCTCCTGCTTCTTCCAGTGTTACTGCTCAGCTGCTTTAACTGTGACTTAGACCAAAGAACAGTATCAAATTACCTTCAGTTTTATATTCACTTAAAAGAGATGAATGCAGATTTGAGACAGATGATCTGAGAGGGTTTTTTTTTTCTTTTCAGACTCTTCAGTTCTTCTTTAGAGACTTGGCACTGTGACACTTTTGGCTGAGGGAGGGAAGGGTACTGAACAGATTGATTGGTCAAGTGTCTGAGCAGGCTAAACCAGAAAAACAGAGAATCAAGAAAGAAATCCACCTCAGCTGGAAATAGTAGCTTTATTCCTCATGAATCTTCAGCTGTAGCTAAAGGTTTGTTATCACATCTTGCCCTCCCAAAATATAAAGTGGTCCTCAGTAAGTCCTTCAAGCTTACTTTTTTATTTTAATTAAATGGCTTTACACTAAACCAAAAGAGAACTGTCATTAATTTTAAAAAAAAAATATAAAATACATTACACTGTATGATGTCACCTGACACAGCTTAAATAATTTGAATCTGGTTTCATATGGGTGTTTCCCTGTCACTTCATGACTGCAACCTAAACATTTTTACAAAAGTCAATAATTATTACTGTCTATTTTAGACTGTTCAGAACTTTCCTTTGCCAAGAGAAACATCAGAAAGCCACAGTTCTGAGGTTTCCCCTGTGTTGGCATGCACCTGCACATTTTGCAAATATTATTTTTATGTTCTAAATTTTGGCAGAACTTACAAAAAAGAAGAACGTACAGCAGCACTTGAACAGTGGTCAAGGATAGCATAGGGCTATCATAGGGAAGTTCTCTACAGATCTTCTAGGAGGAAAGATACTATGTTATGCATCACTCTTTATAATTACTGTGATTAGTAGAACTATCTACTCCAAGAAGCCTGGTTTCCTAAATCTGGACATTAAATGTTTCTCTGGGCAAGTTCTCAGATTTCTGAATTAAAATGAGAGGTGCACTTGGAAAAGGGAAAGGTTCCCATTCAGCTGCACAAATTAGATTTGCATTGACTGTGTGTACTTTAAGGTAGAATTTTGCTTATACAAGCTACATCTATTTCTTGAGAATGAACCATCATATATTCACTGCCCAGAGACTAATTTTGCCCACTTTCCAAAAAGGGAGGAAAGTTTGCATTACAGCAACAAAAATAAAAGAGATTCTTGGCTGATAATTCTACACCAGAATGTTTCAGAATAGTTTTTCAGTTCTATTTATTTAACTGTATCTAATACCATTTAAAATTCCTACTTCAATAAAAGCTAATTTATTAAGGTATTTGCTAAAACACAAGAGAATTCCAGCTTGGGTCAACAGGATTTTTCTCTTTTTTAACTACAGTGCATGCTTTGATGACTTACTGAATCAGGCCTGTGTGATTTACAGCAAATGAAATGCCTTTTTGGAAAAGATAGTGTATCTTTTGCCAGATCCTAAAGATTGCTAAGTGGCTTTAGGAGGTTAAAACAAGATGCTTGCATTTCTTTACATACTGGATTATATTTGTCGGAGTTTATAGATATTTTCTCTAAAATAAACGATGCAGTTGGATAGCCAAACTGCTAAAAAGCCTGGGGGAACATCTGCTGGCTTCCCCTGCTACTTTAGGTATAAAGAACAGATGGAAATCTTACTTTCACCACTGACAGCCCTCACCTTGACTGTTAGAAGGCAAAGAATGACCTTTTAGAAATGTCAAAGGGGAATGCAAAAAGCATTTCTGACAGACTTGATACACGCCATAATCTTTGTACTGTTTGATCATTTATGAAACACGCCTCTCTCTCCCCAAATACTTGATGGCGTTTTTAAGGTCTTAAAATCTACTCGCAAAACAAATTACACTTGAAAAAAGAAGCATATTGGAGACTGAACCAAAGAAATGGAGAATGTAACATTTAAGGAAGAAGGAGTCTACTATTTTCAAAGCATTATTTAGACAGCATGCTGTTTGACTTGAGGAACTGTGGGTATTACCATGGAATCTCACAGAATCACAGAATGGTTGTGGCTGACAGGCACCTCTGAAGATCATCTCATCCACCCTCCCGCTCAAGCAGGATCAGCTAAAGCAGGCTGTGCAGGACCACATCCAGATGGCTTTTGGACATCTTCAGGGATGGAGACTCCACAACCTCCCTAGGCAACCTGTGCCAGTGCTGGGTCACTCTCACAGCAGAAAGTGTTTTTCTGAAGTTTAAACCTCTCTTACATTTAAGTGTAAAGTTTCTGTTTGTTTTCTCTTGTCCTGTCACTAGGAACCACTTCTAAACTGCTTGGCTCTGTCCTCTTTACACCCTCCCTTCCAATATTCATACATGCTGATGAGGTCCCTCTGAGCTGCGTCTTCTCTGGTTAAGCTGCCATAGCTCTCAGTCTCTCCTCACAGGAGAGATGCTCCAGTCCATCATCTTGGTGGCCCTTCACTAGTCACTCTCCAGTATCTCTCCTGCACTGGGAAGGCCAGAATTGGGTACAGCACTCCAGGTGAATATGGATGATAAAATCTAACTAACCATATAATATGTACAGCATTGATTATTTGTCACAATAGAAAGACCTATTTGCTTCTCCAATTAGGTAAGACAAATTTTGCCATGTGACAAATAATTTATGTGTAAATAATGAGACAAAAAGAAGATAGGCTAGTATTTGGCTAGTTTTTCAGTGCCAAACCCACTTCCATGTACACTATTATCTTTAGAACTAGATCTAGTTGAACCATACTATAATGATGAAGAAAGCCCTTTATTGTACACAAAACTAGTAACTCCATTATGCCTAGACTTGCTGCTGGTCTTTACTCAACATCACTAATTGTAGCAGGGAAAAAGAGGTTTCTTATGTATACATATAATCCAGAACAGTTACATTTCTAAAGCATTCTTCAGCTTTGCCCCCTTCTGGATTACAGCTTCCCTGGCTCTCCACACTGCACTAACTGTGAGGGCTTGAGTGCTTCCAAACCTCACAGATGCCTCAAGTTGGAGGTACCTGCCACGTCACAGGGTTGGATCTGGAGAACAGACTTAATTCTTCCACAATGGTTCCACAGGAAACACGGCATGCTAGACTGCCTTTGCATTGTCAACTCAATTATGTATGAAACCTCCAGCTGCAACCCCCAGTGCTTCACAATCGAGCTATTGTTCCACTGTGTAGAAAAGATGTACCTTTATTACATCTATTCCAAGGTCAACTTCAGTGGAGACTTGCCAGGATCAGACAAAATCCTGGGACTTCAGAAAGGATATTTGAGATGCCATTTGGGACTAGCAACTCTCATGGTACTTGATGGTAAAGAAACCGATTCTTAAAAGTCTCTTATCTCCCCAAGACTGGGATAAAGTATGTTGCAAGACAATTTTTTGGGTACATTTTACAATTATTGATTTTTTTTTCAAGTTTCTACAGTCCGACACATGAAAAATTGCTGTCAACCTTGGACACATCTTTTTTTTTTTTTTCCAAAATAGCTCATAGCATTAACAATCACCATTTACCTATCTGAAAATTATTCTACACCACTAACTCGATAGCCTAGTATATTCCTAAAGTCAATCCTTATTTTCCTTAGGCACTTCTTGGAGGTAAGGGAAGCATATAAACTTGCAGTACACTGAGCATGGCTTTATAAACTTGCAGTACACTGAGCATGGCTTAAACAACATACAATAAGTCTCACATTTGCTTCCTACCATTCAATTTTGTCTGCACACTCATCATCCTACAGGACAGTTGAAAAGACTTATAAAAGGGAGGTTTTGAGCAGCAGTCTAAAGGAAGAGAAAAAAAAGTTGTGATGCAGGCAGAAAGAAGGGAAGGTTTTCCACATTAAAGATGAAAAAAAAAAATCCTCTTAGGAAAAAATGGGGGGAAAAAAGATATGGTGGGTAACACAGCTGTGTAACTAAAGCAGAGATTAGACAGAGATAGGAACAAAGCTGTGTAGAACCATGAAAGAGTAAAAACTATTTTGGTGTAGTAAGGCAATGCACAGCCAATGACCACGTTATCTAGAGGCAGTGTGAACAAAGTACAGGAGAGGAAGAAGAGTTTGGCAGCAGCATTTGAAGCACCTGGAAGGAAACCAGGTGTGTATCAAGAAGGCCAGAAATTACTGTAATCCATGAGGAAGATTATCCAAGACTATAAATGTTTTGAAATCTTTTCTAATAAAAGACAAGCATGGAAAAGAACTATGCCCAGGGAAAGACATCACAGTCATCGTACGCATCCTAGCAAACAGAGAGCACTGTTGCTTCCCTTGCAGAAGCTGGATGGGTTCTGTTCTATCAGCACTGCTAGTGCAATTTCATTTTCCAGCTCAAAGCTATTCAGCAGAAATTGAACAGCAATAAAAATAGGTAACACTACCAGTGCACATGATACAGAAGATACCCCAAAGTAGAAAACATTATAAAAATGCATATAAATGTGTTTGGCCAAACTCTTCATTTCCTGGAAATGGTGACCTGATGTTCCTCAGACAGCATCCTTCCTTCTTTCTGCTCTTCCCCAGGCAGTTACACAGTGAGAATCTGGATTATAGCTTCTACACCATGCCTTATTGTAAGAGGACCAGAGATTCTCTAAAGATAAATGCACCAGGCACTTTTGGGTCATGCCCAAAGATCACCATTCTGTATTGAGAAAAAGCTTTTCCAATCACCTCTGCAAGTGAAACAGCAACTCAAGTTAATAATACACATTTAATCTGTAGCAGTTGGCACCAGAAAGTTGAAGTAAATAATTATATGACATAAAAAAAACCCCCAAATTAATAACATTTCAGAAGGCTTCCAAAGGCTCTAAATAGTTGCCTTTAAGAAAAATTCTCCTACACTTGTGACGGTTCGTCTAAAACTTAAGCACTTCCCACTCTAATACAGAGCATTTTACATCTCCCTTAGCACACATGGCATTCTGACCAATCCCACCAACATTAAAAAACTGGGTTGCATCTGCTTGGTTGATCTCCAATTTTCTGTGTGATGGATGTCTCTGGTTATTCTGGGCCAGGAAAGGGAGGAGTGCACAGAGAAATAACATTCTTAGACCAATGACCACTGAAAACTAAGTGAGAGTCGTATCAAAAATTTTTAAACAAAACTTTGTACTTATGAGATTCAGTATTACATCTTTAAAGGTAAGAAAGAAAACAAAATTGAGAGAATACCTTTCCAAAGCAGTTCAGTAACTAACTGTTTTGGAAATATTAGCCAGAATTTAAGGAAAATGCATGTTTTATTGCTACCAACTCAATTAATTTTAACTTTAATCCTATGGTTCATACCCATCATAATATTAAAAAACTCCACACAAAGAATAAACCCTCAAAGACCAACAAAAACCCTTTTCATGGCCCTTTGATACTACAAAAGCTGCCACCACTATTAATATTTAAATGAAGCCAAGACTTCACGTACTAACTTCAAAATCAGCCATCATGGGATTTATACTTGGGAAAAACTGCAGGAATGTTTGTAAATTCTGCCACAGAAGTGGAATACTCAAGCTCAATAAAATGGTATATTTCTAAGAGTAATGTGTTTTCCAGAAGTCATCATAAAGAAATAATAGCCGCTTGTGCTTTCATTGCAGAAACAGGAGCTTTCCAAAATCCTTAGAGAGAAAGCGAAAGTATGAACATGGTATTTTTCACTGAAAAACTGGAAATGCTTTCAGCTGACCTACACTGGACATATTATTGTAGCCTGTGCTAGTGGCTATGGTTCTACTGTATTATCATGAATAGCTTTCTTTAAAATTGCCTTTGAAGCAAGTTCAAACTTTTCAGTCCAAACTGTCTCACTAGTAAAATTATATTCAAATATTTATTAACAATGACTGGAAAAAAGGTTAATTGGACATTAAATTAAAGTCTCAGAAGAATTAACATTTTAAGCAGGTGGTTAGAAGTTTAAGATGGCCCCTCCTCACAGCCACTTCAAATTCTCATGATTCTGTGATCCAGGGGATTATCTCAGTGATCTCAAATGAGTAATGTATAAAATTATAGCTCTTATAATTGGGGACTAGGTGAGAACAGGAAGTGGCTGCACACTCCTCTGGACTGTTTATAATCCTCCGTTAAGCCAAATGTTATCTATCCTTTTCAAAGTGTTATTTAGGCTTTCCTCAGGGAACCTCAGATGTGTACCAAGCGGTCTCCCAGCTTTTCGTCCAGACAGAAGTATGAAATTGATGCTTAACATGTTTTTTAGGTTATAGAGCCAACACACCAATGAGATGTAGTTTTTTTTCACTGATTTTATTTCAGGCTGTTTAGAAACTAGAGAGATATCTACACTAGGATACTTGGATATGACTGCAGCACATAGACTTTACAGAACCCACGTGTACTTCAAATCAGCTGGTTCAGATACCAACTTTGGTATGCTGAGAGGATGTACCAAATAGTTAAAAAGAGAATTTTAAATTTTCTTTCTAAATTCTATTTCTACCTATATTATTTGGCTTTTTTGTATATAACTCCACTTTACTTATTCATTAGATGTCTGAATATTAATCCAACAAAAAAAAAAAAAAGCATTTTCGTGGACTTGGTAAATTGGTTTTTCAGAGATGAGCTCCTGGAATTCCTACTGGAGTCAATCATCATTGAAGATGCACAGTATTTCTGAAATTAGACCCAGGCCCCACCTTTTTGGAAGGACTGATGGGAACCATGAAGGAAAGAATCACAGAACTACCAAGGCTGGAAAAGACCTTTAAGATCATCAAGTCCAGCCTATGACCAACACCACCACACCATCTAGACCATGGCACTAAGTGCCACATCCAGCCTTGCCTTGAACACATCCAGGGATGGTGCCTCCACCACTTCCCTGGGAAGTCTATTCCAATGTCTAATCACCCTCTCTGTGAGGAAGTGCTTCCTAATATCCAACCTAAACCTCCCTTGGAGCAACTTCAGGCTATGCCCTCTTGTCCTGTCACTGGTTGCCTGGAAAAAGAGCCCAGCCCCCACCTGGCTACAACCTCCCTTCAGGTAGTTGAAGAGAGTGATAAGGTCCCCCCTGAGTCTCCTCTTCTCCAGGCTAAACAACCCCAGCATCCTCAACCTCTCCCTATAAGACTTTCCCTCTAGTCCTTTCACCAGTCTTGTTGCTCTCCTCTGGACCTGCTCCAGCACCTCAACGTCCTTCTTGAAGTGAGGGGCCCAGAACTGGACACAGTACTCGAGGTGAGGCCTCACCAGTGCTGTGTACAGGGGGAGAATTACATCCCTACTCCTGCTGGCCACACTATTCCTGATCCAAGCCAGGATGCCATTGGCCTTCCAGGCCACCTGGGCACACTGCTGGCTCATGTTCAACCGGCTGTCCACCAGCACTCCCAGGTGCCTCTCTGCCAGGCTGCTCTCCAGCCACTCTATCTCCTCATCAAGGTCATTGATAAAGATGTTTAAACCAAAGTGGTCCCAACACTGAGCCCTGATGAACTTCACTAGTGACCAACCACCAGCTGGATTTAGCTCCATTTGCCACCACTTTCTGGGTGCAGCCGTCCAGCCAGTGTTCTATCCAACAGACAGCACACCCCTCAAGGCCATAAATAGTCAGTTTTTTCATGAGAATGCTATGGGAGATAGTGTCAAAGGCTTTACGAAAGTACAGGTAGGCAACATTCACAGCCTATATACTGTGTGTGTTGAATATTTTAGGTTTTACTTTATTTATCAGCTGAATATGAGGTAATTAAAGTTTTAAAAAGTGATCTCTTGACAAACACTTTAAGTGATATTGCCAGAAACACTGGTTTTGTTTGTTTTGTATTTTCCTGGCTGATTTATGCTCTTGACTGGAATGGTCAAATCTTAGAAAGAAGCCCCCAAACCAAAAAGATGAAGCTTTGTGAAAGATGTGAACTAATCACCCCTTCAGAAAAGTAGTAGTACGTGTTTCCAACACACTGCTGACAGAGGCGTAGGGCATTCTGGTGTGCCACACAGGAATCATAAATTGCTTACCCCCTCTGTTCTCTTATGGCTAAAATAAACAATGTTTAAAGAAGATTAACTTAGAAAATAAGAGCAGCAGGTTGTTGTAATCATGCAGATCAGTTATCCATTGGAAGGAACAACTGGTGCTAAATCTAAGGTGCTCTGGCCTGATCTGAAGGGAGCAAAATTCACAGAATCACACAGAATCACAGAATCACCAAGGCTGGAAAAGACCTTTAAGATCATCAAGTCCAGCCTATGACCAACACCACCACACCATTCCTTACAGACAGGGTGGGCACAAAGGTGAGTGATGTGATTGTCACCTCAAGCCAGTCAGAAACTTCACTTCTGGAGTAAGGAAAATGAATTTAATAGGTTTTGCAGGCAAAAATATGTGGATTTTGGAAATATATGGAGAAGTATTCTATTCCTGTGCGATGCCTACGCCATAAAATCAAGCCAATAATAAAGAAAATTAAAGTAAAAGTACTTTTTTCTTCCTCGAGTGCCTTCTTGGAAGAAACAAGTTCACCTTGAGCTTCCTCAGCATGGCAACAACTATTATGCAGCATAAAGCAGAACACCTGAATTGTCTGTGACTTCCTGTGACTGTGAGTTTTCTGAAAGACGACTGATAACATTTGTGGTATTAGATTACATAGTCTAAAAAAGCAACCAAAAGTTAATTATGCTTATTCTATAATAATAATAATTTTAGATGTTCTTTCAACTCCCTGTCTGAAAGCTGTTTTCCATGTCACTCACTTAATACACATGACCTTTTAAAGACTATCAACCCATTACATGTTGGGATGATGGCCAGCACAGAACACCCCCAAAAGCACTGTGGGACCCAACAGCCTAATGAGTTCCTGTAGCTGAGTGAAGCTGTTCACTCTACTCCATCTTCAGCAACAACACTGGATAACTCTCCAAACACTTATTTTTGCAAAAATGAGGGGAGGAAGTAGAGGGAAGATGCTACAATCATTTTTTCCAGTCATACAGAAGCAAATACACACACGCACATGACTGTTCTGGGAATAAATGTTTACGTGGGAAGAAGTCTTATGAAGAGATGAGTTAACAGAAGTAACAATGCTTCCAACTTGCACAGTATCGGGCAGATCTTATTAAACACTCACTGAGGCATCTGAGGTGTCCCCCAAAATTCCATCCCTCACTCTCTGCTTGCAGTTCAATGGGTGGATTTGATAAAATTATTCTATCAAATGCTGCTCCTGTTATGTAACGTGTAACATACTATCAAAGAAGCTTATCTAAACTCCCTTACAGAAAATTACTTTTTGATAAATTTTTTCTTACACAAGATGGCTTAGAGCTTGACACCTATAATTCTCCTTGGTCCCTAAGTCTCCAAATTCCATATCACTGTGAGCTAAAGTCAGAGCTAAAACTTGGTTTGATTCATATTTTTCTTTGCTCACAGGCGTTAGTAGCTGAAACTACAAAAAGGCTCAGAGTGATTACATGATGAAAACTGCACCTACTGGAAAGATCATCTGTACATCAAAATTAAAAAGTAAATAGCAAACATCTCTACTCCCTGTAAATAAATAAAACTGTCTCAGAACCACGTATCATATTAAATTGTGCTCAAGCAATGAAGAAGGTAATGAAAAACCCACTGCTTCTATTTCAAGAAGCTATGAAAGAAGAGAGCAACTAAAAATAAAGGTGTAAGAGAGGTAAGTGTTATGCTTTAAAACTGCATATTTGGTTATGATTGCAATGTTCCATTTAAGACAGTAAAAGGATTTATAGATAGGAGCAAATTATCAGGAATCTCAGACTGTCCATCTACCTTATTATTAAAGTACCTTGTATTTTCGTAATTTATTTTTACGAGCTGTAATAATTGGGCAAAGTTAGGATTTGTGTGATTTATGTTAATGAAAATGAGAAATTGCAAAATGTATTTCTCACTAGCTGTGGGAAAGCTGCCATCTGACCCTAACCACCCAGTGAAAGGACAACCACTGAACATGGAGATGGCTGTCAGTAGAGGATCACACTGCTATTAAACATGCTCCTTCAGGATTCTAGAGTCTATTCCTCTCATACAGACACTCAGCTTATTCCTTTTTGTTTTAGTTTGTCTCAGGGCTCTGACAGGCAATGATAAACTGAACTCAATTTCAAATTAGGATCAGATGGTGAACTGAGATTAGTTCAGTAAACTTCTCACAATTTGACATCACTAGCACAAGAAAGTCTCCCTTCATTATATATCTTCCCCCTATATGATTTAGGAAGCTAGATAATCTGGACCAAGCCATTAGCTACTGTAATCAGGGGGATTTTTTGGTGAATTTATTCAGTTTCTCATCCAGCTACTCAGAAGACATTGACACTGGGATGGATTTTTGGTTAGGAAACACATATCTATTACACACTTCCCCCCCCCCCGCCCCTTCCCTCAAGAAGGCCAGGAAAGATGTACAATAACTGTAGCTGTCTGCAAAGTCTCTTCCCTAGAGATGGGAATAATGAGCTCTTGGAAACATTTAAAGTCTACTAAATAAGAAAAGCATCTAGCAATGATCTGGTAAAACAGTTTCAATGCCATGAGATTCCACTCAATATCTCCAGTACTAATATTTTTAACTGAATAACTAGGACTGCAGCCAATTTTATACTTCTGGAATTATTATTGTTTTATAGATTTTTACATATATACACACATGTATCTTTTAAAATGTCTACATTTTCTGGCATCCAATGTAGACAGCTAGTGCTCCAAATCTTGACAAAATATAGCTAAATAATCAAGTCCCCACCCATCTCCAAATATTTAAAGATGTGTCCAAAAATTTTTCCGTTTCTTTCCCTTCGTTTGAGCTATTAAAAAAACAGGCATTAAGATTTTGCAAATTCATAAATGTTACATTTCTGGGATAATAGCTCAGAGGACTGAGGAGAGATTGTCTTTAGGGATTCCTCCATCAAGTTCCTCGTTGGGAGCATGGATAGTGCTGTGAAAATAGGTACACCTTTTAAACACAGTTAAAAGAACCAGCTTATGCACTTAAAGTCAGTGTACAATGGCTAGAAAGCATGAGCTACTGTGTACCATGAAGACTAACAATCCCCACGCAGAGAAACCCTGCAAATAACAACTCTGAATGTCCATTTGCCAACTTTCAGATGTTGTTTTTTATCCTTCAAGCATCAACAGAGGCTAGAAGCATGATGAAAGCTAGCATGCACAAGCCCAAAGCTGGGCTCATAAGCGTAGCACTCAGCAGCTAAACTTTTTCAAAGCTTGGCTCGAGTCTCCCAAAATTCTAGAAGACTTCTGATGTCATGAGGAATAACACCATGATCTGAGCTCCAAAGGAATCTCCTCTCTGGGAGGAAGAGTGACACTGTGGCTTTCACTCTGTCCCATAAAAACCCCCTCATTAGCTATCAGCTTTCATCTTTAGTCTAAGAGAATCTGTACTACCCTTTTTGTAGTTTCAAAGTACTTTAAAGAACTTTTTCATAGATCAAAGTGTTTTTTAGATGCTGGAATTTCATATATTTCCTGATATTCTTGTATTTCCACTTGATACAAACTTGAACATCAATCCAGTTAGTGTTGCTGTAGAGAACAGCATTATCATTATGCCAAGAGACAGACAACTTGTTCTCCTAGAAGTACAGGCTATGCCCTAATGAGGACTATCTGGACCATATCTGATGTCTGAAAAACCAACAATTTTTCAGACTGCAACACTACAAAAAAACCCTACACAATCCAGATGTACATTAACATTGAGATCAACTCCTCATTATATTGCACCATTCAAAGTGAAAAGTACATACTTCTCTCAGCAAAGCCAAAGCTCACAGAGAATAGAAAAGTTCCAGTTGGGAGGAACCTACAACGATAATCTAGTGCAACTGATCAAAAGTCAGTGCGTATTATTAAGGGCACCTTAAACACTAACATAATGTATTTCTTTTTAGTCCAAGGCACAGCCAGGAAAGAGAAAGAAGCATGTTAGCACAGAAGTAAGTCTTCACAAAATGCAATGCTTAGTTGTAACCCTTTAGACACAAGAGCTGTCCATGTCATTACTTGACCAGAGCAGTCCTAACTGGGAGAGACTCAGAAAGCTGTGCAAAAGGGGGCTGCATCCCAGATATTAATACCAGATGGTTGTGACATGGCAAACAGGTGAGATCTGTCACTGGAAAGGAGCAGCTCAACATACAAAAGGGGTGAAAAGGCATGTGGAGCAAATCTGACTTTCTCAGATACATTCACATCTATTTACAACACAACTCACTGATAATGACCCTATGCTTTTGACCATAATTTTATGTTGCAGCATCAATGTCCAAGCAATATTATACATCAACTTCAGAAAGGCTCCCTGAGTTTTAACTTTTTGTTTCTGTTTAGCAGTGGGGTATGTGACTACAATTATTTTAAAACTAAGCATGACAGATTTGGAATTCTATCAGCAAAATTAATAGTAGTGCAGGAGCAGTCCTTGGGACAGTGGGATACGTGGCGAAAATCCTAAGTCAGTATTTACCACACAATCCATTTTTTTGATATTTTGCAGAGTCTAAATCATAAACAGATGTTTGTGGAAAGAAACTCTGTCTCCTCTTGCTTATATATAATGTATGAATCACTCTAAAATAAGACTGTGAAGATAGTATCTTGCTGAGTCCTTAGGACTTAGCAAGGTTACTAAATATTTCATTTATATCCCATTTGGGACAAAGCTTAAGAAGCAAAATATGAGATGCATCAGTGATCTATAAAAACAGTTATTAAAAGTATTTAAGTAATTACACTCTTGAGGCTGATAAAAGGAACTGATGCCCCAGCATGCTGGATGGTGGCAGAAGACACAATCTCTGCCTTCAAGGGCTACAGGTCCAAAGAAAAGATACCATCCTGTGCCCTTCCTGAGGTGGAATATACATGCAAATTAGTTTGAGAAAGAATTAACACAATTTAGTTATGCTATTACATTCTTTTCTTATTTTTAGTGGGGACAGTGACAGCAAGGAAGTAGTGTTGAAGCTGAAAAGCTCTAGTTGTTGCCTATTATCTGTCCTTAAGAGACTGGGAAGCGTGGGATCTGTGCTGTGCTATGAAAAAGCCAGCCAAGGAATGAAGGTTGTGGGACATACCACAGCCAGCAAGAGCATGACAGAGACAGCAGAAGTTAGGAGAACATGAAATGAAGCAATGAAATAACAAACCCAATACTTTTAGAAAACCTCAGACTCAGAATCACAAATCAAAGATACAGAAGGATATGAAGGAGGCAACAGCTGTGACATAGGAGGAGAGATAATTTGTAGGTAAGAACAAAAATGGATAAGAACACAGGTAGATTAGGATTGAACAAATCTTTCCAAAGAGAAATGGACAATAAAACAGGAAGCAGAGCTGGAACTTCTAAAAGTCAATCAGGAAAATAAGGCAACAGGATTAGATACCACTGGTAGAAGGCAGCAGCTATAGGAGGTAAGCAAAACCAGAAATATAAACAGACAAGAAATGTGGAATGAGTCAGTGAAAAGTTGCAGACTGTCATTACATGCAAGCAAGCACCTCAGAACCTTTAGGTCTGATTTCCACAGCGACTTAAAACTCAGGCAGTGCTCAGACTGCAAAGCTGTATGATATTTTGTGCTAAGCAGCTGCAGTAGATGGTCTGCTGCAAGATAGTACGAAGGTTTATTTTCTCCTTGATTGGTGGTGAGGTAGGCCACTGTTGTGTTAAGCAAAGAACATCCAAGCCATATCCCACCAAACAAGCTTATTGTATGTAACTTGGATTCCACCCCACCAGACAAGGAAAAATTAAAGCAGACCACAAATAATTGTGCCATGACATTCAAAACCTAACTAAGGTCTATACCATATTAGGGGAAAAATATGCAGTTGATCATTCTGCCATCAGCTGCTGGGTCAAGAATGCTTAAATCCACAAAACCTGGCGCTTTTTTTTTCTTTTTAATCCCTTCACAATTCTTAACCTGCAGCATTGCTGTGAGAGGAGCTGCAGTCATTTAATGGTGGTATAGTTCATTTGCTCACAGTTGTCCCAACAGTGAGGAATCTCAGCTACTGTTTAATAGCACAAAAGTGTAACCCACTGGTGCTCCGCTCACTCAGCACACAGAATAGCAAACACAAAAAAGAAACACCAGATTTTTCCCAACAGATTATCATCTTCAGTCCTACCACATCCTCCTTTTGAGGATATAAAATAGTCCTGACTGCATTAGAGTCTCAAAGTAAGACCTCTGAGCAGCCCAAAGCTGGACTTAATTACCTAATAGCTAAGAGAGAAAAAAACCCACCCCAAACATTAAGCTTATTATAAGGGAAGGAACACAGATTCCTGTAAATGTGATACTTAAACAAAGTCTTCAACCACAGGTACCATGAGAATCCAAGCATCAGATGCTGTAAATGAAGAGTGTCTCTAGCACAGATGGTAGTTAAGTTTATGACTACTATAAACTGAGTGCCCTTTCACAATGCTAAAAGCAATCTGAGCCAGGTCTATTTCTGTTATCTTCAGCACTGCTCGAAACTTCAAAATCAGTATGTAACACTGCCTTGCCTTATAACTGACAAGTGGGTAGCACTTGTTTTCTGCCTTCTACTTCTCCCAAAATTCAGTTCCTTTTATTTCATAACATTGTCCTACAAAAGCCTGCTTTTTTACATTAACATAATTACAATAAAAATGGAATGGTTATCCATTCTAGCCATTCTTATCCAAAGGAGATAGTTATTAATGTTTGTACACACACTGGCAACTCAGCTTTTTGGGGCCTGTGTTAAAAACACCTATACATCCATAGCAGACTTCTAAAATTGGACACGGGAGTGGAATTTGATGTCTTCACTAAAACACCAAATTTTTTCTTTGTGAATAAGCACAAGTTCGCCTTGGCCACCTCTCAGAATGATTCAACAGCTCCAAAGTCACTTCTGTAATGCCAGACATGACATGCACTGGAAAACACCTAAAGCCTATGCAGTTTAATTATTCTTATTTTTTCATTTTAAAGTTTTATCTTATGGAACTAGGTATTTGTCCAAAAGTCTCTTCAAATTTTGATTATATATGTATTGCCTTTCTTAGTTTATATCAGTGCAGTTAAATTACACAGCTGAAACCCCATTAAAACACCTATGTGCAAATAACAGTTTCAATGACATAAATACTAAGGCACAGCACATTACCTAAAATCCCCAGCCCCATGAGCAAAACTGCTTTGTTTATCAGCCAAAAAAAGTAACTGAGGTGGATTTTGCTTTTTTTTTTTTCTTTCCCCAAATCACATTAAGATTTTTAACAAAGAAAGAAGGCAAGGTGATAAAAATGAGATAACATTCCAAAACTTCTATATAGTACAGTGTGGCAGTACTTACTGAAGCTGAAACTAGTTAGGTGGTTTTCTTTGGAGCACAGACTACATTCCTTGTCAAGAATCATGTTTTGCCCCATGTTCTGAGAAGTGGTTATTTAACATTGCCTGTGCTCCTTAAGCTAAACCTGCTGCCAACATGCTTAAACTGAGAAAACACCATAGCCCCAGTAACCTTTTCAACTGCCTATTAACTCCTTGTTCTCAACCATCTGACATCATGCCCCCAAACACAGAGTAGAAAAACCTGTTTTAGCACCTAATTCTAACACCAAAAATATGTTGTGCAGATACTTGAGTCCTAGGAAATGCAGCCATTTCCTTGTCTTCTACTCTAGAGTTTTTTCTATAACGTGCCTTTATACCAATAGCTGCAATTGCAAACTCTGCTATGCTGGTATTTTTAATACAACAAAAGCCCAGAGAAGCAGAATGATGGCTACAACATAACATGCCATGTGGAAGAAGGTTTTCCAGCAATATTTGACATTTGCAGATCCTGAGTTCAATGATGGCACACAGGAATTGATTCTAAAGAAAGCACGACAAGATATTTTTACGAAGCCACTCTTAATGGGAATATTATTGAAAATAATAACAACAACAACAATAATAATGCATAGCATTTTTCCCCTTTGGAAAAAAAAAAGGTCCCTTGGAAGACTACTTAAAATCCAAAACAGGTATTTCTGGAGACCTCAGCAAACTCAAAATTATTCTAAGCAAACTTCTGCTATATATACTATAATATCACTGTTCTTCATGCACGAAATGTAGCGTGTCTACATAAAATTTAATATATATTTTTGAAAATAAAACAAACAAGAAATGCTACAGCCTATTTTGATATTGATTAAATTACCATTTAAAAGGTACCAATTTAATAAAGTGTGTGTTAAATATTAAGGAAAAAAAGTGATATAATATTTAACCCTACAAAACCCTGTGATACTTATTAGACATGAAAATTGCAGTCAGACCAAACAAACTCAGCCACAAGTCTAAATCAAAGGCCTCAGGAATGCACTGTTCTCTGCAGCCCTGTCTTTGACTTCTATTAACAGTCCAGTCTAGACTTCTTAGTTTGTCAGCACCTCTGCTGAAAAGGTAGGTCTTATTTAAAAACATGTATCCCATACTCCCAGCAAATTAACAAGAACAACAAAGCCACATGGCTCGCCTCTTCCCAACTTCATCTCAGTTTTCCTTCCTGTGCCAAAGTCCAGCATCAAAGCACACCTGCCTGTAGAGATCAAAGGAGAAGGCATCTGGGACAAAGGCAAAGTGGTGCCAGTTCATATGTCCAGAAACCTGCTCAGATGGTGTTGTCTGCTAATGCAATCGAACAGCACAGCTGCAAGTTACTGATTAATTCTGATCCAAAAGCATACTGAAAATGCACAGTGGATGCTGTACACCATAATTCCCTTACTGGTTTTATTTTGGATTTTTTGCAACCAAGTCACCCAAATGCTCTTAGGACAGGGGCTTGCAGCATCTGAAGATAGTCCTGTGACCTGGTGAAGATACTTGGCAACTGAATCTGACATGAAGACCATATCCAATATTTTTCATGCATATAATTTTAAAAATGGCCATCGTGCGACAACCAGCATATGCTGCATTTTAGCTAAGAGCAACAGACGAGCAGCTGGTTCCCATTTCGAAATCTGATTTTGAAAAGAAACCAAACCAGCTGCACTCAGTTCTCTTATCCTGAAAATACTGTTCTTTAAAGATATTTTCCATACTTAATTTACAGCTTCTATACTTTTCTGGCAAAGAAAACAAACCCTAATACTACGTAGTCTGGCTTAAGCTGAAATATCACTTTTAAAATAAAAACTTAGAATAATTAAGAAATTTAATAGAGAACTTCTTTGTAACTGTTGTCACATTCTTAAATCAGCTGGCACAAATGTGAAGGATCAACGATTTAACTAGGGTTTTTTTCCAGTATCAGTTCATTAGAATCACTGCAGTTCCACAGCTGAAGAAGTGTAGTATTCCAGAAGTCAAACACATGCTCAGATAATAATAAATTTTTCAGAAGATCAATCAAAGCCCTTTTTATTAAAACTTGATACTGTAAAAAGATCTCTAAATGTCTGGACCACTATACCTGGCCACCGAAAATTACTCCATAGCTTTTCAGATGACTCCAGGGCTGACAAATTCCAAACCTCTAACTAGGCAGGCTTTCTATTCCACATCTACAGGGAGGACACTGAGGTGCTGGAGCATGTCCAGAGAAGAGCAACCAAGCTGGTGAAGGGTCTAGAGAACAAGTCATATGAGGAGCGGCTGAGGGAACTGGGGATGTTTAGTTTGGAGAAGAGGAGGCTGAGAGGAGACATTGTTGCTCTCTACGTCTACCTGAAAGGAGGTTGTAGGGAGGTGGGAGTTGGTCTCTTCTCACAAGTGAATGACAGGAAGAAATGGTCTGAAGTTGCAGCAGGGGAGGTTTAGGCTAGATATTAGAAAGAATTTCTATACTGAATGAGTGGTCAGGCACTGGAACAGCCTTCCCAGGAAGGTGGTGGAGTCACCATCCTTGGAGGTATTCAATAAATGTGGAGGTGTGGCACTTCAGGGCATGCTCTAGTGGCCAAGATTGTGTGATTCTGTGAAAGAAGCTAAAAAAAATATATAAAAATCCATTCATTTTTAATGGTGCAGTACCAAAGTATATATAAGCAAGTGAACTTAAATATTATTGCTGAATTTCAAGATTCTCATAGTTCATTAAAGCACATGAGATACCAGATTACTGTGAGCACTGTAGTATTTCAGAAACTCGCATCACAAGTGTTTCCTATCCTTACGTGTGAAACCACAAACCCAGTTGACATCTAGGCAAAAAATAAGCTGGTTAAACATTTTCAAAGCTTGTACAGAATATAAAATTATAAAGTTTAATTGTATGTGGCAGCTACTGGCTTATGAAAAGAACATTATTTTTTTCCCTCCTCAAGATGTTTTCAGATTTGCAGATTGTTCTGGTATTAATATCAATCGTCACAGCATTTCAGTTGATGTAACAGACACTAAAAAGCTTGCTCCTATTAATATGTTTTGTAAAGGGAAAAAAAAACCACCAACTCTTGTGCATGTTTTCTATATCAGAACTCTAACCCAAGCAAGAGCAATGATTCCAAGCATCTATTCAACTAAGGTCTTTAAAAAAGGGGGAACAAATAAACCAGAAGGAATTAACTTTTAGCAGTAGGAATTAATCACACAGTATAATAAAAACAATTTTATTTAACTAAATATTTGCAGAAATAATATATTTATGATTCTAGAAAGAAAGTTTAACTTTTTTCCAGCATTATTTAACTGCATTTTTATTAAAATCTGTGTCCTTCATTTGCAGCAAATCACGCCAGCAATCTCTTTCCAGTAGCCATTTAGGCTTGCTACAGACCAAGTCAAGGCATGATTAACTTTGATCGTAAAATCCACCAAATTCTGAAATAAAGTTAGCCAATTAAGTGATACTTCTCTTGCTGTTTCGAAAGTATAATGATGGAAACAGATAACTTTCTGGTTTTGCACTAAATAAAATCCCATTTTTAGAAGGAGAAATATCAAAGTAACATGGTGTCAGAGATAAAAGGGTAAAAAATGTCCTGCATGAGCCAAATGCAGGGAGAGCAGTAGAAATTCTTCCCCCTAATTATTAGCAAGATCTAACAGAGTAAGGGATTAGGAAAAAAAGATCTTTGAATTACTGAAACACCAGTTTATTTTTCAAAATGTTTTCCTTTTTTCTTTCATAGACACCCTCAGTTATATAAAGATGACCTACCAGGTAACTGTTATCTGCTTCTGAAGACACAATCAGCATCCCTTGGAACTCCAGAAATCCAGTTATTCAAATATACTCACTTAAAAAATGACAAGGAATTTTTGAAATTTTGAAACTACACAGACACATTAGCTAAAGAGATTACATGATTTATTCAGACATTCTTAGCACTGGCACCACCGTGGGCGTCAATGAAGTGTCAGTTAACTGCACTTACATATGGCAGTGGGTTTGAAGTATCATATTGCATTTTTCAGCCATTTCCAGGCTAATATTTTTTACAGTGGTGTATAAACACTAGTGATTGCTAACGCAGAAATAAGATGTGTATCTGGAATTTCCAAAAAGCGTCAAAAATTCTGAGGATAACAAATACTGCCTACTTACCTCTAGATGAAACAAAAAGACAATGATCAGTAAAATACATCAACTGCATGCTCCTGCAATTAAAAGCAGCAGTCTTTAGCTCCCTTCAATTAAATAAAGTCTCAGTATGCCTTATTGGTATGAAGCTGGTATAGAGAGAAGGCAGGATTAGGAGAAAGGCAGTTCTAAGCATTCAAAACAAGTCAAGTGCAAAATCTACATGCAACCTCCAATTTTATAAAAACTATGAGAAGTTGGTCAGGGACAGCTGTATAGGTGGAAGGCTACCTCAAAGGGTATTTAGCACTCTCTATTTGCTATAGTCTTCCTGTGCAACACTAGGGAGATCACTCAGAGCCTTCAAGCACCTAGAGATAGACATTGGGACTTGATAAGATCATAGAATCATAGAATGGTTTGGGTTGGAAGGGACCTTGAAGATCATCTAGTTCCAACCCCCCTGCCATGGGCAGGGACACCTCCTACTAGATCAGGTTTCTCAGAGACCCCTCTAACCTGGCCTTGAACACTTCCAGGGATGGGGCATCCACAACTTCCCTGGGCAATCTATTCCAGTGTCTCACCATCCTCACACTACAGGATTTCCCCCTAATGTCTAACCTAAATCTCCCGTCCTCCAGTTTTAATCCATGACCCCTTGTCCTCTTGCTACAAGCCCATGTAAAAAGTCCCTCCCCAGCTTTTTTGCAGACCCCCTTCAGATACTGAAAGGCTGCTATGAGGTCTCTCCAGAGCCTTCTCCTCTCCAGGCTGAACAACCCCAACTCTCCCAGCCTGTCTTTGTAGGAGAGGTTCTTCAGCCCTGTGACCATCTTCATGGCCCTTCTCTGGACTCGCTCTAGGAGCTCCATCTCCTTATGTTGGGGGCTCCAGAAGTGGACACAGTACTCCAGGTGTCTCATGAGAGCCAAGTAAAGGAGGAGAATCACCTCCCAAAACACAGAAACCAAGTGCCATCCGAGATACTCCAGAGTATCCACAGCACCCACACAGAGCTGGCAGATATGACTGAGGATGTCTGGGACAACTCGGGTACCTGGAACAGCAGCTGGAGGCCAGATAGGGTATGACACGGGATCTCTATGTTTAGGAAACTGAACATCTAAATCAAATTTTGTCATATAATGCTGTAGCTCCCATGTAAAAAGGGGAAAAAAATTACTCTGCAACAACTTTAAGGACTATAAAGAGTCCAGACTGACAGAAAATGCAGTAATTGACACTGGATATGTTTATTATACCTGAAAAGACACAGAAAAAGTCTATAAGTATAATGTTCTTGACATAGAAGATGATTCATTTGAGCTAATCTATATTATTTTGTAAGAATCATGCATACTGATACTGATAATGTATACAACTCCAGAATTCAGTTCTGATATGCTTTCTGATCCTAGTCCCAAATTGCTGGCAGACAGTTCACATCACAAGGTTTGCACAGCTGAAAGATTAATATGGCCATAATCTCAGGATACGGTTAAGTACTTCCATTTTACAATTCAGCATTTAAATCCACAGTTAAGCAACAAAAGAGAAGTATCCTGATTTTCAGAAGTGCCATATGTCCACAATTCAGTAGGCTATGTTGCTATGTAAGGACATATGGGCTATTAGTGCAGAGTCTAGGATGGACACGGAAGCCACTGAAGTTCCCATCACAATTTCCTGGGAAGACTGTACAAAATCTTCTTTGTGAACCATTGATCCTAGTGAATGCTCAGACTCACAACAATCTCAAGGAAAATGGATAGTTAAATTCAGGGAACACTGTTGTTTGTCTGATCTGGGAGTGCAGTTGTTTGTTTAATGTCACTATCAATTTTTAATGCAGTGAAAACAATGCTTACAGGAAAAAAAAACTTTTGAAATCAGGTATGAAAAATCTAGAACAAGTTACTTCAGTTCTAGAACATCCATTGAAGATCCGTGTAAATTTATCTATTCTCTCATGCCAGATTTTGTTAAAAAAGGGTACAACCAGGGTGAAAACCAGTAAAAAATACAGTTATACAGCAATTTGAAAGTATCTGACATACCAAACAGTGAGCCATCACATATAAGGCAACGAATGCAGCTTAACATGAAACAAATATTTGATATGAGCATATATGTGCTACATATTTGGAAACGTAATCAGAGACAGGTGATACAGAAACACCACAGTAGCATCCAAAATCTAAAAGCTTACCGTATGGAAAACATGAGATGTCAATACTATCATCTGTTTTCATGAGCCTCAGGACAGAAATGGGTGAGGGAAAGGCCTGTGCTGAGATGGAGCTTGCCATGTCTTAGGGACAGAATAAGTTGCCCTCAGTGTTGCCTCCTGTTGCAGACACTACCATGGGATGAAATTGCTCGGGGACATGTCCTTGGTGTCCAAGGCCACTGCCTCCTGCCCCAGCTCAGTATAGCTGGGATGCAAGGTGTTAGTAATAAAAGGTCCTTGTTTCCAGTTACAGCTCCCTAACCCATGTCAAAATGTTTAAAAAATAGCGGATAATATTGATATCAAAACACTTACAGCATTACAATACTTTTCCCCTCATTTTTTATCTTATTTATTTTATGGTCACTGATGTTGTCCACCATTAATGTCAACAGCAGATCAGTATTCTATCTATTTCATCAGCACAGATGCAGGTTTACTCAGTAAATCCACAAAGGAACTGAAAAGGTGTCACACACTCTTTATTGGGGACAAACTAAGCAGGACAGTCTTTCTGGCAGACCCTGTGTTGGCCTCTTACTTTTCCAGGTGCAAGTGATATGGGACCATTTAAAAATAACTACAATCAATGTATACTTCCATTCTCTCTGTAAGTTCTAAAAAAACTCAGAAAATTAGTTAATAACTCAGATTATATAAAAATTACATTTTCAGAATTACGCCTACTGATTTACAGTTTTCTAGCATTTCTGTTCAGAACCAGGGCCAAATGAAGAGACTCTGAAGATGCAATTCCTTAAACTATTTAATCTGCCAGTCACCTCTGTTAACTTCTCTCCACCACACTCAGACACTTGTTCTAAATTCTCTGTCAGGTGTATGAATGCAGTCAAACACTTTGACAGAGTGATGGGTTAATAACTGAAAAATTCAGGTTTATTGCTGATTCAGGCAGTGGCAGAACAAGTTAGTAACATCCAAATGATGAATAGGTTTTTAGGTCCCTCCAAACTCATGGGAAAGCTCTTAAATGATCTGGATCTGTTCAAGTCAAAACATTTTTGTATCATGAACCACAATAGAGAAAAATATCTGCAGTCTCAGGAGTTGGGGTAGGATTGCAATATGCAAGTTTTCTTCTTACACCCTGATACTTGTTCTGTGACAGTAACAAGCAGATTTAACTCTAGAAGTTGTATTCAAGCAGAAGATCAGGAAATTCAGGCTACCAACTGTTAAATCTGTGTCATCTACCCAGGGCAGTCAAAAGTCATATATTAACTTTTTGTAACTGGCACGTATGCCTCAGGGTACAGGGAAAGGAGGAATCTGAGTTCCTCCTAGCTGGGAGATGACAGTGACTCTCAGTGGGTCCAGGCTATCTCATGCAGGGCAAGATTGGTTTGGGCAGGGCAGGACATCTAGGTCAGTCCAGGAGGACATCATTTACTCTGGCCTCAGCCACACCTGCTGCCTTCTGCCCTCTCACAGCAGGGCTTTATTTTAGCAGCAAATGTAAGGCGACCAAGGGGCCTGCTGCTGTTGGCATCGTGCAGCCCCAGCCTGTGAGCTGCAGCAAAGGCACCCACAGGCATGGGCTGATCTGATGCCACACATCAGGAATCTCAGGTGGGATACTCTGGGTAAAGCACAGTACTGTCACTGTCTGGCAGGGGTAACACACCAGGGAGAGATGCAGCAGTGAGGCACTCAATCCAGCTAGACAGACCGAGGGGGACTGGAAGTTTACCTGAGATTTGAAAGCTAGATGGAAATACTGAATCAGAATCACAGAATCAACCTGGTTGGAAAAGACCTTGAAGATCATCACGTCCAACCATAACCTAAATCCCCCAACCATAACCTAAATCTACCCATTCAATGCTTAAATCATGTCCCTAAGCACCACATCTATATTTCTTTTAAACACTTCCAGGGATGGTGACCCCACCACCTCCCTGAGCAGCCTGTTCCACTGTCCAACCACTCCTTCAGTAAAGAAATTCTTTCTAATATCCAGTCTAAACCTCCCCTAGCACAACTGCTGGCCATTCCCTCTCATCCTGTCATTATTCACTGGAGAGAAAAGGCCAACTCTCACCTCTCTACAACCTTCTTTCAGGTAGTTGTAGAGAGCAATGAGGTCACCCCTCAGCCTCCTCTTTTTCAAAGTAAATAACCCCAGTTCTGCATGACTTGTAATGGGAGAGAGAGAGAGAGATGGGATAAGAAGGTCGGATATTATCTTATATTCTGATGTGAGCTGCAGCCAAAAATTTGATATTTTACTTTACTAGAGTTTCCAAAGGAAAAAAATAAAGAAACTGCTGGTTCTGACAGCCTGGAAAACTACTATACTTCTTTAACAACAATATAAAGCTTGTTAAAATTTTACACTTGCACAAATTATTCAAATAAATCAGCATTCACTCAATTTAAAATACAGATGCACCAGCTAATTTCTGTTGAGAATCCTGCCCACCATTTGCTGGAGCTATAAAAGAAGAAGGGAAGTAACTGAGATTACCCAGGCCTTTTCCATTTGAAAATTCCCTTCTTAAAATAGTTTGGAGAAGAAAAGCCCAAGAACAGCGTGTTCTTCACTTGTTGGGTTTTGAATCACTGCAGCAAGCCTGGGACACTGCTGAGCATTATTTGAACATGAATACATCAAATTCTGAGCTCCAAAATCAGTTTTGGTACAAGAGACATAGTAAAAACACTAAAAATATTCCCCCATTCTCTCTATCTTGTCCCCCCAAAAGAAAACAATAGCCTTCCCTCTCAGTACTGTGTTTGAGGATCTCATTACTTTTTATTTCCTTAAGGGATGACTGAGGTTTCATGTCTTCAAGGCTCCTCTGCTGATCTTTGCTAAGAATTTCTCTAAGTTCTCACATTACAAACAATAATAAGGCTCTCTACAAATAAACTTTGTGTGATTAGAGTCTGTCTATCCTGCTATGATTTTGCTTCACTGACAGATTCACTTTTCCTTACGCCACTTACTGTGTCTGAAAGGTTTGTAAAGCACGTATTTGTAACATTTCCAGCAATCAGATATAATTTACCATTTACCAGCACTGATTTTCTTTTTCCTAAATGTTATGAGTTTTCAGATTCATCACAACATGAATTTACAGAAGTTGTCAAAGCTATCCAAAGGTACCAGTCACAAAATCCCCAGAAGATCATACATGAGAGGCACAGCTGCCAGTGTAACTCCAAGTCTACTCTTTCTGCTCTGCCCATTCTGGAAATTGAGTCAAGTGAGGTTCTAGTCAAAGCCCAGTAACAGATGATGCCATGAAAGAAGGCATAGACCACATGCAAATAAGACTGGCCTAATATTTAGATTTTCTATCTTTTCCATAGAATCACAGAATGGTGAAGGTTGGAAAGGACCTTAAAGATCATCAGGTTCCAACCTCCCTGCTATGAGCAGGGACACCTCACACTAGACCAGGCTGCACAAAGCCTCATTCAACCTTGTCTTAAACACCTCCAGGGAGGGGGCTTCCACAACCTCCCTGGGCAACCTATTCCAGTGCCTTACTACCCTCATGGTGAAGAATTTCTTCCTGATGTCTAAGCTAAATCTCCCCTCTTTCAGTTTAAAACCATTACCCCTTGTCCTATCACTACCCTCTCTGGTGAAAAGCCCCTCCCCAGCTTTCCTGGAGCCCCTTCAGGTACTGGAAGGCTGCCATACTTTCATTGTATTTAAAAGTTAAAACAAAAACAAACCTCCAGTACTTGCAACTGCAAATCTCCTTGAGCTCCCACTGCCAAAGACTTGAAGCTTGGGCATTAGGCAGCGCAACACAGACATATCATCTGAGCAACTAACCAGATTAATTTGCATCAGAAAACAGCATTACGAGAGATTCAGAAAGACCTTATAATTGCCTTAGAGGAGATTCAGATCATACATGAAATGAAAAACCTATTGTGACTTGTCTTTCATTCCCATTTTGCCACAGGGTTAACCTTAAGAAACTGGAATGGCTACTGAGGCCTTTTCTGCCTCAAAGTAGGACAGCACATCCCACTTCTGCATCTCATCTGAAACTTTCCCAGCCATGTCCACTGCTGCTGCTGTTTTGACTGTCACCTAAACTCAGAGGATGTAACGTTTATATTCATTCATCACTGTTCTGGCAAGCTGTCAGCAATTTTCAAGAGTGTGCAGAAGAAAGGAAATGATGAATCAGAACAGTTTATTTTGCTGTGAGAGCTGAGTGTGGTTTCAGATGACAAAGCATAGGTCCTTCACTTGCCAAAGGCATTGATGGAAGAGGAACCAGAGCTTCTGCACAGCATATTCATGTTTGGGAAATGAAAAGTGCTTCTCCTGTGACAAAAGAGACGGTCCTGTTTTTAGGAGATGCATGCTGTTATTGGCTATTTATACAATAGAGGCAAACAAAAAAATCTTAATCAAGCTGATCTCCATTGTGCTAAGTTGTAAAAGTGGCAGGCCCTGAGATGGAGTAGAAAGAAAAGCTATTGAGAAGGATGGATAGAAAGCACTCTAGTAGAAGTAAGATATATACATATTCTTAAGTTAGCTGGGGCAACTCAATCAATGAAGCAAGACCTGCCATCTGTTTTCACATTCTGGTTAATGAAAGCACAAATGAACTGTAAGGAAAAACGTGAGGGCGGATAAACTAGCGTCAAGAGTTACCCATTTCTGCAGTTCTAAGTCCAGAGAGAAAAAATGGTTGATTTTGGTGTTAGAGAAAGCAGGACACAAAACTCTGGAAATGCAGGTTATGGCAAAACAGGGGATGGTTTTAAACTGGGGTTTTAAAAGAAAGAAGCAGAATTCAGATTTCCTGCTGCAGGAGGTCAGGGTGTGCTGGTTTTGCCTAGGAGTGCCAGACAACCACTGCCCAGCAATCCAACCTTAAGAACTGTACCACCAAAATGAGCCAGCAGCAATCAGAAGAAGAGGGGTACAAGGCATGAAATAATAAAAAGAAAGATTGCTTGCCTACAGTCTTCCTTTATTGTGATGTGTCATTTATAAGGATGTTCACATTGATGATAAATTAATAACATGCTCCCTGTTACCTAATGGAATATACAGAGGATAACTGCCTTCTATCCAGTCTTCCTTCCCTCACCTCAGACTCCTGGATTTGGCAAATGAAGGGAGCAGCAAATGTGCATCAGGAATCCCATCTCAAAAAACATACTACAGCTAAGTTTCTTTCCTTTTCTCCCTACATAGGCATACAATGACAACCACAAGCAGGGTATGCCACCAAGCACCACGGCCTGAGGAAGGGTTCAGGGCTCCTTAACACACTTTCTAGAGGTCATCGTCCATTGAAAAGTTAAATGCTGCAAGAGGTAATAGCTACAAGTCATCCTGGTTAATCACAGAAATTGAAGATTTTCCTCAGGCAAACCATCACAGCTGCTTGAAGTAGGACAAAAAATAAACCCTGATTATCACACTGCATTTTCCACAACACCCACCACTATCCAAAGCAAGAGTGCTTGTTTCAAAACTACAATGGTTTTGAATATGAGGGCCTTTTTTAATAGGCAAACAACTCCTCTGGAGTGGTTTTACCTTGTCAAGTATAAAAGTCCACCTGGGAGTCTAGACGGGCAAGGTAGCCTGAATCCTGGGACCCGCAAGCTTTAGGAAGAACAAGACCCCATCAATAACTGGAAATGAACCTCATACGTAGCCACAGGGAGGAATTGAGGGTAGGTTCAAAGAGCAATTATAACTGTAGACAAGAAAACCTATACTTACCATGAAACACTGTTTTAAGGTAACACAGGATGTGAAATGAAACCCTGCTACTATCTGTGAATAATGTAATCAGGCAAATGAAGAATAATGACTGCACCATCGTAATTTAGGACAGAACATATTGAATTACAATTGTCAGCAGCTTGGTTTATAGCTTACAAACTTCAGAAAAGCGCAGCATATAAAAAGAGTGGGGAAGGATTTAATTAAAATATGATAACAGAAGAGAACATAAATGACACATCATATTACTTCTCAAGGGTCTAACACTATTATTTGCATCTTGAAATGAAACTGAAAACTCACCATCACATACACACAGAAAGATAATTGCAGTGCTATAGGGTTGCTTTTATGCATCACAAATCCACAGGGTTTAGTTTATAACAGAACAATCATTTCAACCAACTCTTTGGGGTTGCGGTAAGTGGCCAAGGAAATAACCTATGGAAATTGCACCAGATTCTTTCCACTTTCTAGAAGTTTCCAATCTGTTCACAGACCAGAGGTTCAAATCAGCATTGTTCCTCCCCAGTACAGAGTGGCTTCCATTTGGGATGGTCCACAGCAGGAAGCAAGTTGGTAGGGTGCTGTTTTTTCCTACTCTGGCATTTTTTTGAGGGTTTCAAGGTAGAATTACCTTTACCAGATTTGAGAAAATGAAGTCTCCTTCAAAATAAGGGAAACATTTTATAAGTCTCTGTTGAGTGAAAAGGTACTTTTTTCCTCTCCCCTCGTTTCTTGTTCCATCTCCACTCTACTTATTTTTCCCTCAAGTGTTTCCATAATCCCTTTACACTCTTGGCCATTGATACATTTCTCTTTGTATCACTGAAGACAAGAAGAAAAAAGGGAAGAAACAGGAACTGGAATAAAAAGATGGAGTTATTTCTTCTGGTTACACAGGAAGCCTTAATGGATCAATTGTAGCTACCAAAGTCTTGTTTAGCAAGCCCTCTTCTCAGAGTTTCCTCTGTAAACACACATATGTAAGAACAACTTGCCATTTAGAAAAAATTCCTTCTCTACATAAAATGTTTTATGACCCATTTCTCCATAGGGCACAAAATAACAAACATTTCTGACCTTCAGTTTGATTTATATTCTTCACTAATGAAGATGTCTGTCCATTTTTACTTACAATACAAAACATTACTTCCATTTAGAATATTCCTGTTCCCCTACGTTACCACATCGGCACAAAAGTAAGAAACACCTGGTAAAGTCCAGAAAAATTGTAGCACCTGCTCTCAGAGAGAGCAGCTGCTGGCACTGGTAATAAATAAATAAATAACCAGATAAATGTATACAAACAAACAAATAGAAACAGTTCACTGGATTTATATTACCAACAATCTAGATACTCTCCATATGCTTCAGCCTTCCCCCATCTGGGAAAAATCACATTGTCCTAGTTTCATTCTGCCATGATAGCACACTGCATACTGTACCAGAATCTTTTAATAATCAATGGATTAAGTAATGGATTCTTTTTTTTAAAATCCATGTTTCATAAATAATTTTGGTTCATAGGAAGAACTTTTTTGGGGTGAACAGCAGTGAAGGCTGAGAACAGGACAGTCCAGTAGTTGATGAAACTATACCTTCATATGACATGCATTTTAATAAAGATTTTTTTAAATTAAGCATTATGAAATTTACTCTATAAAGGTGACATTTCAACACAAAACACTACAAATGAGGCTGCATCACCTTACTAAAATCTAAATTTTCAAAATTTAGAAATCAATCAAGATGATGTCCATGTCTAGGAAGTGTCTGTGGAAGCCAATGAAAAGCCTATACCAAGTGCACTGCCCTGAATTGCCACTACAACTTGGCTCTCACTTCCATTAGCATTTGGCTTCTCTAGAGAATTATGAAGGTAAAAGGATCTAAAATTTGCATTTAACATAGTTTTCCAGCTTGCTGTCTTTTATCTTGAAAACACTTATCTTCAAAGCCTGTCTGTGGATTTGGCTTATTAAAAATATGTGATAGCCGCATGCTTTGTGTTGGTTATGGTTATGTATGTCTCAGAGATTAATACTCCATGGTACTGAAAACATGAGACAGATTTTCCCAGAACTTCTCCCATTAACAGAATTGATTAGGCAATGCTAAATAAGAAGGGGTCTTCTGGAGTTCCATGGCAATAAAAATTAATATGACTAATCTGATGCGTAACAGATCAAAGGTGCGTCTAAGAAACAGACAGCAGAAGGCTAAGAAAAGTGAAAAGAGGAAAACTTAAGAAGAGGAACTTTAACAAGGAAAGATAACTAGCATTTAACCAAAGTATGCTATTACCTAGTTCACCACAACGGCTGGCAAGACCAAGTATTACACAATAAAGTAAAACATGACCTGCATCTTTAACAGCCAGAGCCACCACACCAGAATCAGCTGCAAGCGCTGAGTCTGCCAGTGGCACACTAAGCACAATTTTGAATTTAGGAACATATGAAATTATTGAGCAAATGGATTTGATTTTGACTTAACTGCATCACTTTTCCCTTCACCTTAGCAAATGAGTATCGTCATCAATAGAGATGTCAACCCAAGCCAAAACAATTCACAAGTAAACCACACAAAGTTTGAATTATAATTTAAGTGCTCCACTTTAAACATGAAATAAATGACACTATTGTAGACCATGACAGATTTAGCTGAGAACGAAGTGATCTTTCAGAAGGTCAAGCAAACAAACTGCTCAAAATTGCTCAAAATTACAGAGTTTTAAAGATGTTTAAAGAAGTAAAAAGAGCATGTCAACCAGACCTTAAAATATTATTGGGAGAATCTGCTGCTCGAAGAAGACTGACTTCCTTCAGTATATGGAACTGTCATTCATTTTAAGGAAAGGGTGAGTTAGGGAATGCATTAGAAGTCAGAGATTCTCAAAATATGGTCCACAGAGTGCTTTCTAATGCTCTGGAAGGTGAAAATGCATCAATTTGAAAAACTAGTTCACTCATCTGAAGGTGAGTTTTACCACTGATGCAGCGAATTCATAAAACTGCAATATTAAAGGCAAGTAGTTCAGGCAGTTATAAAATAGTATGCCCAAAACAAACAAAAAAAAAGATCAGGAACCTAACAACTCTGTCTTCTTTTCATAAGCTACTGACCTCTGTTTCTCCCAAGATGAAGTTCACAGTAGAATTCACCAATGAATAGCACAGATATATTACATACCTTGAAGTCACAGCTTCCATGAATTCATCAAGAAGATCATCATAGGCTTGACCTCTGATTCTCTTGTGTCTCAGTCCAATATACAAAGGATCTTTCAGCAATGCCTGTTAAAAAAAAATATGTCTGAACTATTATATGAGCAAGTTACACTAGTTCACTCTAAGTTAATAAAAAGGGGCACAAGAATACAGTGTTTGAGGATTAAGCCAAGCATATAAATACATATCCATTTATCCACTTTTGTATAAAGACTGAAGAAATGAAACAAAGAGATTAAAGAAACACCCTTTTATATCAAGGAAAATGGATACCCTAGTCTCAAAGGAAGTGTATTGTTTCCAAGTGGAAAAGCAAAATTTTATTCTAGGAAGTCAGGTTTCAAAAGTATCTTTTAAAGCTTTAGTTAGATTTTTTTTTTCTCCCTTTACATCCTGACAGGGCTCTGACATTTAAAAAGCTGCTATCTTTATTTTTATCATCATGTTTCACAAATCTCTCCCAGAGTACACAATTTCAACTGCATTAATGAGCTGATGTTCAGAAGATGTGCTGCAGATCTTTGACCTTTTTCTTCCAAGCATTTAATCACCAGTTCATATTCCAGCATTCTCCTTTACAGTTATCCATGTCCACCAGTTGGGTATGATTTCTAAATTTGTCTGTGCTTAAAACTTGCACATTATCTTCCTTGAGATTTATGATCCAGACTTGTCTCTAGGTCCACAAACATACCAAGCCTGTAGCATTCCATGTTTTCCCTACTGGAAGGTCTTCTTTTAATCTGATTTATTTCCAAATCATAAATTACAAAATTGCTAAAGATGTTCAAGGTGTTTTGCTATCACTTTTGACAATTCTCTCCAGCTACAGCAATTCCCCAGTCT